>CM053559.1:14406022-14477985 GCA_028646485.1 Cryptoprocta ferox
TTTTTTTGGACATTTTTAGGTGTTTGCCTGTGGTTGGTGTGCCAGTCTTAGAAGTCTGAGATACCAGGGAGAGGCACAGCTATTGAGCTCTGTTGAACCAAACTTGATAGTGTACCTCATCACATACAAAAAGGAAATCGGTGTACAAAAAGGCAAGAAATACGTACTGGTGAGAATGTGAAGAAAAAAAAAAGTCTAGTGCACTGTGGTTGGGGATGCCAATTGGTGCAGCTACTGTAGAAAACAGTATTTTTGAGTATTTTCTTCAAATTAAAAATTTAAGTACCATATGATCCAGTAATTACACTACTGGGCATTTACCCAAAGAAAACAAAAACAATGATTTGAAAAGTTACATGCACCCTGTATTTATGGTAGTATTCGCAACAGCCAAGATATAGAAGCACACTAAGTGTCCATCAGTAATTAAATGGATAGAGAAGACATAATGGATATGTATATATGTGTGAGTATATACACATAGAAAGAGAATAGAGTATTATGTAGTCATAAAAAAGATGTGATTGTGCCATTTCCAACAATGTCAATGGGGTTGGAGGGTATTCTGCTAAATGAACGAAATGAGACTCAGAAAGACAAATACTGTATCATTTCATTCTTATGTCTAATCTAAAAATAAAATAATCCAAAAAACAAACAACAAATGAACAAACTCAAAACAAAACCTGACCTATAAAAGCAGTACTGATGGTTTCCAGAAGGAATTTGCATGGAGGGATGGGCACAATGGGTGGAGGAGCAGGAGACAGAGGCTTACAGTTGTGGAATAAAAGGTAATTTCATAGGGAATACAGTAAATGGTGACAGATGGTAGCTTTACTTATGGTAAACATAGCATAACGGAGATGTTAATCACCATCTTAACATCATGTGTCGACTCTACTAGAGTATCTAAGATCAAAAAGAAGAAAGTGGGTTAGAAATTGGCAAAGGGCCCAAGTAATTGCAACATTCTTCTCAGTTCCAGTTTGGAAATTAAAGAAAATTTTATCCCCTTTAATAGCAAAACTGAAAATGTGAGCCTTTGGGATTCCAACTCTTGTAAACTTCAGCTCATGGAGACACATACAGAGAGAGAGAGAGAGAGAGAGAGAGAGAGAGAAACAGGGGCAAGAAATGGAGAGATGGAGTCTGGCAGCATGTAGGCATCTAGGTGGTCCTTACTTCCAAAGTTTCCTGAGACCAGCTCATCATTCCTGTTGCACTTGATAATGTGAGCCAGGTAATTCCACGCTTTCCCTCATTGTGAATCCAAGTCCCTTACTTAGAAATGTACATGGAATATCTAATTTATGCCTCACAACCTTCAATGTATCAATGATGAACTGGCAACTTAGAAAGCATCAATAAGTAACTTCTGTCAAGGTCATGCAAGCAGCAAGTGGCAGGCTCGGAGCTCTTAACTCCCAATTTTGTCTATCAGGACCCTTTAGCATCCTAAGCTTTGTTCTTAAGGTCACTTTTATTGGCCTCTTTTATTCTCAAGAGAATCAAGTGACTTTAAGTAAGGAAAATCACTTAGACTACTGAAAAATGCCATAAGCAAAAGCATTTACCCACTGGTCCAAGGGCCTGCTGCAGGCGATCTGTCTTGACATTCTATCTATTCTACCTTAAATTGGTCTTGTTAAATTGTTAACTGATACCACCACTTCCATCTTGCCTGCCTGTTTAATCTAAGACTTCATTTCTTTATGCTTGACAATAAAAAACTTAACAGATGATAAATGATTGCAACATTAATTTAAACTTTAAAATAGATACAGTACAGCCTTAAGTCAGGGTCCATCTATTTCAAACCTCTGTCCTCAACATAAAAAGATGTGAGCAACAGAGAAGGCATTAGAATTGATACCTTAGAAATTAAATGACAGCTCCCATAATTCTCAGGGGAAAAAAAGGACTAGGGCATTATTCCAGGAAGAATGTAAAAATGACTTGCATGCAATTTCCAGTAATGTAAAGGTAAGAGAGACGATATATCCGAGAAGAGTGTAATCTGTGAAAAAAATACTATTTCATCATATTTATTTAGCCTGATATTATTCATGCCAAATGGGTTAATTATTCATTGCAGCTTCAGCATTTATCTTAAACTGCTACAATATTACTTTTATGTTACACCTAGACCAACAGAGTGCAGGTGTATCACATTCAAGGTTTTGATGAAATCAGTTGTTTTATACTAAGTGCTTGAGCCCTGTGCTTATTTAAATTATGGTGTGTAACCATTTAGTCATATTCTCTTGCTAACAAATAGCCAAATATCTTTGTATCCATATCATCAAACAGATCAAATCAGAGCTAAATCTTATCAGAAATTTTAGGACATTTTTATCGAAAGAAATACTGATCCTGAGCAGTGTCTAAACATAGCTTTGCTAATTTTATTTGGGTCAAGTTGGTGTCTGCTAAATATTGCCCTCAATTGTAACAGAACATACCAGGCCTTGTGCACCTACATGTCTCTTGTCTGTAAATTCCAGGATGGTGCGATGAAATCTGCTGGTTTTTTCTCAGCCAGGAACAAGTTAAAGATGATCTCCGATAATGAGATTCCCAGAGGGGGGAATTTAATGCCCTCAACTCTTCTGGAAAACTGGTAACTTTTCAATGCAGACAGCATGGAATCTGGCCCAGACTGCGTGCTCTTTAGTTTTATACAAAAAAATGCTGCCAGACTGGACAGTGCTACCCATGGTAGCAAAGTAGGGCAGTATTCTCTAATGAGAGGCTCCAATTAGAGGGAAACTTTCTGTATGCAAATTTCACTGTTCCTTTATTTATCTGCACACTTTTTACAAGAGATTCCTAATGTGTGCATGAGGTTGCTCACTTTGCCAACAATTGTTACTTGTTTTACAAATAAGTATTTCAGATATAATTTTTTTTTTCCTTTCAAGTAATTTAGGTTACAGTTTCTTTTTTCACTTTGATACCTTTATTAATTAAAATCTGGGACTGTAGGAGGTAAGGCAAAACTCCTTTCCTTCTATGTCATCCCTAGCTGGTAAGTCTAGAATGTTACTCAGGGTAGAAAATACCCAGAAGCCACCAGCTGGTTGTAGAAAGATGGCGTCCCTCTCCTCCAGCACCCCCACCGTACAAGGCAAGTTCTTCCTAATACAAAGGGAGTTTTACCACCCTAAACATATACATCAACTCAGGAAAAACTAGGAGCACCTGGATGACTCAGTTGGTTAAGCGTCCAACTTCAGTAAAAAAAAAGAGTTCCTGAATTTCAGACACATGTCAACTTTTGATGAAGCCACTGATTTAGGTTTCTGTCAAAATCTCAATTAAGAAAATCACATTTCTGAGAGATTAAGACAGAAGCTATTCAATTTTTTCCTCAGGATCGGTGATGCTCAAATTGGATAAGCAAAGTACACACACGTGCGTGTGCGCCACTTCACATCATATTGAAAATGTGTATTTGAGGTTCCAGAGACGTCCATTCAGTAGGACAAAAGTCCTTGTTTTCAACAAGCATGACAAATGATGGTAAGGATAACATTTTGAGAAGTACTGCTAGTACCCGTAAGCTTTGTTCATTTACAAAATCCTATCAGAGAATTACATATGGATTAATTGCTGTAACTGACCACACACAAGGGGTTTAACAGAATTATATTTCACTTTTCTGAATTTTCTTAAAAATTATATCAAGTGACTACACGAGGAATCATCTAATCTGCTAAGCTCATATTGACAACACCACAACAAGCAATAGGTTTCTCCCACCACTCAGTGTCAAAACAGTTTTCTCCAACAGTATGCTACTGTGGCTTATAATTTATCTTAATATTTGTCTTGGCTACCTGAAAACACATAGAGACCCTGTTCTGAATCAGAGCAAGTTTCAATGACCTTTTACACTGACTTTAATAATAGTTTTGTCTTTATTAAGTATATCAAATCTTTTCCAGAGCTGATTCAACTGACAATTGGTCAATAAAATGGCAAAGGCAAATGTCATTTTGTAATAAATGACTTTGCATTAGGGCTGGTGAGATATCTCAAGTTTTTTGACCCACATTACAAAAATGTTCAAAACCACAAATTCAAGTGGTATAAGCACAGTCAAGACAGCTTCCCAAGGTACAGGGGTATGTTTAATGTATTAATACACCATGATGCATTAGCTCTGATAATGGCCATTATTATGTTCTGCTCAGCCCTAGTAGTATCATGTTTCACTCATTACATCAAACCATACTTTTTCCACCCATCCATGTGGGTGGATTTTGCATCCATATTTGCACTTTCCTCTTTTCAAACCAAGGGGCATAACAAGTTAGAACCTTTCACCTAGATTCTGTCAACCTTGTAACATTCCTTTTTATGCCAAAACCTTTACCTATCACTGCCAGATTCATCCTCCTGGGGAGTAACTCCAATAAAATTCAAATTATTTAGCCTGACATCCAAGGTCTTCTGTGGTCTTGATACAACTTGTCTTTCCAAGTCAATTTAGCACTATGCCTCCCATTAACATTCCACTCCAGCCAAACTCATTTTCCACTTTATTCCTCTTTGCTTTTCCACTCCCAGGTAGAATGCCATTTAGTTGGTCTTTAAACACTTAAGTTATACCAGTCCTTAAAGTCATGAAAAACCCTTGCAAGAAACTCCCAATAAAAGCTATTTCTTTTCCCTCTATAACTCTCATAACGCCTTTTATATTTTTTACAGTATTTTTCCATTATATTTATTAATGGAAAGGAATGGAAGGAATTAATGGAAGGAATAGGTCTTACTTCCCCTGTAAGACTGAAACAAGATCAGTTATTACTGTAAAATAATCCCAGTACATTCTGTATCACAGGGTGGGCAGATACTCAACCATTTGTAGAATGAATTGAACAAATTGCCTCATCTTCAAGAAACTATTCAGCATTCATGTTTGTCTCAGCAACATTGTGTACACCAGCAATGTAAAGCAAACTGATAAACATGGTGCAAACAAGGCAAGCAGGTGAGCAGGGCATATTTCTAACGTGCTGAAGCAGTGTTCACTGGATAAAGCTCATGCATTCAGGATAAGTCTCTCTTGCCCCATCACACTTTGTTACTCCACAGCCATCTCCCGCCGGCAGACATCTGACTGGCAAAGACCAACACCTCCCAGATCTGTTATATTGGGACGCTTTTAAGAAATGTATCCCATGCTGGAATTTTGCCTCTAGTCCTAATTGGCAGCTCGGTTTATCTGAGATAAGTACTAGGCCTTCATCTTATCAGGCATCCAAGCATTAAAATTTCAGCTGCAAGGCTTAGGAAGCTTGCAGTAAGATCCATCACCTCAGCGATCCATGCACTGGCATGATGGGAATGCTGTGGTCCAGGTCTAGTGGCTCAACAGGAAGCTGTAACTGGTTTCCCTGGTTTTTACAGAAGACAATTCTTTTTCTAAGAAACTAGCTTGCAGAAAATCAGTCTTAGACAAGTTCATGTTTACCTTCCATATATTCATAGTTCTCTAACAACTTGAATTTAGTCATATAAAACACATGTATTAAGGGACAGACCCAAGTATATACTATGCAAACCACTCCCCTAGTGTGTGTGTGTGTGTGTGTGTGTGTGTGTGTGTGTGCATTTGAGAGAGAGAGACAGAGAGAGGGAGAGAGAGAATATCACTAGCTGGCACCAATGAATCCACTCACTAAAGAAAAACTGATCAACAAGCTAAATTAGGAGAAATCACAACAGGGGTTGAAGCTTTGGGTCCAGGCACTCTACTTCCAAGGACAGACCATACATGGATCTTTCTCAAGCTCTTCCTTAGGCATCAACTCACGGGATATCTTCTACATGTTCTCACAAGACAGGCTAACAGTAGCATTTATCTCCTATGAGACCAGAGGACTTGTAAGTCCAAGAGATTGTTTTATCATTGCTTTGAAGTCTAGAGAAGGATGATTCTGGCTGTCATCAATTTTAATGGACTAAAGATCAAAGGAAGAGCCATGTGAGTCAACCACATATCTAACTCCTGGCCCTGTAAAAACAGAGTATGTATGTTATTAACCGAAGTGCTCTAGAAGGCAGTGGTGATACAAAATGGTGTCCAAATTCATATCCCTACCCAATTTCCTTCTCAAAAAGAATGCAAACAAGAAAGACGAAAGGAAGATTTACTCTGCCAGTTAATCGCTGCAAAGTACATTCAGAGGCGTTACCTTCTCCTTGCCACCCAGAATCGAGTTTAAAAAGGAAAACTGACTAATTTATGTGGGTTTGGTGTAGGAGACAGCTGTCAAAAATTTAAGCCCAGAAGTACAGAAAATGGCAGAGTTAGTATCCCAGTTCTTCAAGACTTGGACTGCTCATCATGATGGATGGAGCAGAGGACCCCACATGGCACAGGAAGGAGATCAGGGCTTGAACCTCATTCTTCTTGAAATTATACCAGGGAAAAGCAGAGGAAAAGAATCAGGGTAGGGCCTGATCTCTGAACTCAGACACATCCCAGCTCTCTTGTGATGGTCTTGAGGGTGTGGTCACAACACATAAGAACATCCTAGAGCATCAAAAAGACTGGCACTCTCTGGGAGTCCCAGTGACCACTGGCCTCACAAAGTAACATTGTTCGACTTAGCTGCTCAGTCAACTTGAAAATGGAGTGTGATTTTCAAAACACATTTGCTATTTTTATAAAGTCCCTGTCACTAAAAAAAAAAAAAAAAAAAAAAAAAAAAAAAAAAAAAAAATTCCTTTTGTTTGTAATTATTTAGGATACATAGCTTTAAATAGTAGAGAGAACCATGTTCACAGCGCTGGCCATAGAGATAATTGTTAGATTAAGAAAGGTTTTTTAATCAATGCAAGAAATAATTTTTAAGGTTCAACTATTGACTCTTTCCTCTTTTTTCCTAATTTAGATAGTACCACATGTTGCTCTGTAGAGTCCTGCGAAATTTCTAACCTCATACACTGAAAGCATTGTATGTCTAGTACTATATTGATCATACAATGTTTTATTCCTGAGATGTAGTTTTTGTGTCATTGTACGGCTTAACCACAGCAGAATAGAAATTCATAATTAAGATGCGTCATGTCCCCCAATTGATCATATTTTTTGCTTTTAAGCAAAAAAAAATTAAGTTCTCCTATGCTTATGGTTTACCAAACTCTCTCTTTAAATTTTAAGAACCCAGTATATTTAAAAATGTATTAAATTCCATGTTGTCTATGTCAATTGGCAAAATTCTATCTTAATGGGGGAGGGTGCTTGTATTTTACTTCAACTGCTTTCCAGACGTAACTTAAAAATTTGGTGTCAAAAACTCTCTGCCACTGATTCCAAGTACCCTAGCATTTCTTTTTTTTCTTTAATATGGACAATATTATTAACTGAAGTCCTTTTGAATGGTGTAGCCAGAAGTTGAATTATTATGCTGCATTATATTGGAACTGTTAGGCTACTAGGCTAACCCTTTTTCTGGTCTTTTAATTAATAAATGTTTTTGCAATTATACAATACTCCAATTCTCTATGCCATTTTCTAAAGAATTGAAACAACCACGATGAATTAGTTATTTGCTTTCAGTCCAATAATACTTTATGCAACACTTTAAATCACTGAAGGAATATTCAGACTTCAATGGTTCATTAGATATCTTCTTTATAAAATTTAAACTCATCCATAGGTGTCAATTTCTAAATTGCTTGAATATTATGCTCTCTTATGACATCTTATCATTCCCTGTGAGAATACAACATTTTCATACAGTTTCATAACAGTACCAAGTATTATGACTAAGCACAAGATAGGAAAAGGAAAGACAGAAATAAAGAAGAAAAGGACAGATGGAAAGATGAAAGTTTACATCAAGGTCTGTGGTGTGGACAGTGACATTCATAGCTGTACATCAACTTTGAACAGCCTTTCAACCTTCTGATTATCCCCTATGTTCTGAGTCCCATCTTATCAACATGGAAATAACAGACCTTCTGATGTCCCTGCCCAGCTATGATCACCATCACATAGCGGTCGACGGCTCCAGAGATCTTTTCATGCCCAGCTTCTGATCTCTTTTCTCCAGCCTAGCCAGCATCCCATCGTAATTCCTTTGCAAAAAGACCCTGTCACAGACAGTTTATTTGTGATTCTCTCTATTTTCTCTGGTTTTTCATTTCTCTAGGTCATTCTATTGAGGTTAAAGAGGTCTTAGCACATACAATTGTCTGAATTCTTATTGCAGCATGGAATTAGTTCAGAAGTTTTGTGCACTCCTAATGCATGGCCTCCCAGCTATTGCCAATTTTAAGAAAATAATACCAGTCTTTTTCACAGTGCCTCAGGCTGGAATCACACCCAATGAAAAAATTTGGTTAGTCAAATAGGTTTTAGATCAGTGGCTATAAATAATTAAACTCTACCCTTTACAGGTCATTTGATGAAATGTTTACAGTTAGAAATCATTGTCCCTTAGTCTCCCAACTTCTTCATCTCTATCTAGTACCCAAATCAAAAAGAAACAGATATATACAGCAGCTATGCCTTACATGAATATATATACACATAATTAACATTGCATAGGCAATTGCCAACATCACTCTGGGCAGCCATATGAGCGATTTGGATGATTCAAAGGGGAATTAAGTCAAAGTGAAGAAGAACCCCCTTTCCTTTCATGATCTTTAATTAGGGGGATCAATAGAATAGCTGTCACATTTTGGAAGGTCATTAAAATCTGCTAATTAATTGGGAGTAAGGTTCATCAAAGCTAGGAATCTATTTATCATTCTATCACTTGATTTTCTACCATTAGCAGTTAGGAAACTGAAGAGCTTTCATTTCTAATTTTACTCTTGTCTAATTAACTGAATCATGTCCCGGTCTTGTCTTTCTCACACAATACCCAGAACCACTAACAAGGAACCAGGACCCGGCCCTACAGACCAAATTAGAATCCGTGTCATTGGAACTGGGCCCACTATTCATCCCTGACCACAGTTTCTTTGCACTATGAGAGCGGAGGTCAAATTAGTTGATAAAGGACATTTGAAAAAAGGAACCCTGCTAAGTGCTATCATGAGATCATGGATTTAAAGTATCCCAGAATCGGTCAGCTAGAAAGACATTGTAGTAATGCTGAATTGAAGCATATTGCTAATCTTTATCCTTTGTTTTTATTGTTTCCTTTTTCATATCTTTGTCCATGCTCTCCCCCAGAAAGAAAATTCAATCTATTTAACCTTTCAATTTTCACATCTCAAAGAGCAAACATATACATACAAGAAACTTACATGTTGCTAGCTTTATGCCAAGTAATACTTTGAATTCTAATTCAGAAAAAGCTCTGAAGTATGGTCTATCTTCTTAGTGCCCTCCACATAGGACATACTCCAACACCCATTTAATCAACATTTTTTTTAGCACAAATTAGGTTTGAGGTACATGGAGACATAGAAATTAAAGAACATGGTATCTATCTCCAACTAACTCATGGGAGGCAGTCACAAAAGCACGGAGAACAGCAATGAAGTATGCCAAAGGTGGTCAGAAAGTAATGACCCTATATACCTGGTGGGGGCACCTAACTCAGACTGAAGGAAGGTATCAAGGGAGACAACTTTGAGGAAATGCCTTTCATATAGCTGTTGGAGAATAACAAGAAATTAAGCAAACGAAAAGCCAAGGGTGAGGCCATGTGGGACTCAGTGATCAAAAGACAAGGGGATAGGCACTCCAGAAGGAAGAAAAACCATACATTAAGAGTTCAGAGAGAATAAATGCCTGCTCTGTTTTCAGTTTTTTAATGAAGGAATCAAGAAGGAGAAATCAAAAATAAACATTTTATCAAGTTTTAGACCCTGGGTAGCATGCATTTCACATACAATGGAAATTTTGATAGATTTTGGTGCTGTCGACACTGTGGGGTCCTTGGAGGCTGACCTCATGAAACAGCGATCCTATTACACCACAAGAAGTTTGCACAGAGGGTCTCACACAACATTTTATTAATTGATTTTCCTAATAGTAAACAGGAGTCTAAGCAAGACAACTTCAGGTACTGAAGGTGGGGCATCTTCTTTTTTCTTTTTTTTATTTGAAGGCAGTTAGGGACTCGTACACATCGTCTCTATCCGAGAAGCTAACTAATGTGTTTCTTAGTGCTCTGAACCCCATCATGAGTCCTGGGGGAAAAAAAACCAGTGATTAGAGAGGTGGATAGAAAATTGAACAGAGGGTGCTTGAAGAGAGTGGTAATTTTAGCACAATTGCCCTATTCATCAACATAGGTTACTGAAATGACAAAAATAGAACAAAGCACCCATCATGGAAAATAAAATGTGTTGTTAGATTTCTTCATTATGATCCTGTGGTAGACTTTTTCGGTCTAAGTTTCTGTCCAAATCCCACATCTAAATACCATTAACAATTTACTCCATGAGGACCATGATCTCACCCCAAGAATGAGGCAAAAAGAGGCAAAAGCAAGGAGAAGGAGACTGCCAGGAAGCCAGGCCAAGGACAAAAATATGTTAAAAGGAGGAAACGAAGGAGAGAATAATAAACCTCAGAGAGAAAATGCCAAAGAAAGTTATTTTAAAAAATATTCTGGTTCTTAAATCAGCAGGCTGAATATGTAGCAGAATATGGAGATGCTAGTTAGTACTGTACATCATCACAAGGAAAACTTGATTTAATGGAAAATGAAATACTTCTGGATACTTAACTACTCATTCAGAGTATCAAGTCAATATTCCAGGGAGTAGTGGCAAATTGGATGCTGCGTGTAACTTTTTTTTCCCTGTTTCAAGGACTTTTTTTATTCTAAATATAGAACTTTCAGTTTATCATTTTGAGGCATGTTTTTTTTCTGATACAAATCGTGCTTATTTTGTCCTTTACCTTGTTGATTTAGTAGGGTTATTATTATTATTATTATTCAATTTTTTCAAAACAGTAAAGCTATTACTCCATGGCTGCAATTTGTCCAAGTATGGCAATGAAGTCAAAACAGGAATATTTAAGGAGCCAAAAATGAATGACGTTAGTTTAATGAATATGTTTGCTAGTGTTATTTCATCAATTTTTTTATTTCCCTAATTAAAAAGTGTTATTAGTATTTACTAAGCTATTCTCCTATTAACCAATAGGTTTTTTTTAACGTGTACTTCCATGTAATTCTACTAAACTTTGTTTTAATGAAAGTATTATTATTTCTTTTTTAGTTAATCTCTACGCCCAAGTTGGGGCTGTAATTCACAACCTGGAGATCAAGAATTGCATGCTTTACTGACCAAGCCAGCCTAATGCTCCAGGATAAACTCTAAAAAGGAATTCTAAATCAGTCTAGAAACTAACAAGCTGTTACTTAAAAGTTAAATTGTGCTCCTCATGGGTTTGTTGGGAAGCATATTTTTTTAAAGGTCAATTTTCCTATGTTACTCTGATCCCACAGGGAAGCTAGTCAAAGAATATGAAAAAGCAACTATAAAACACCAAGGAAATACACTTTAACCCAAATAATTCAAGAGTATGAGATATCATTTTCAATGTGTTAAATTAGTTGATATATATGTATATGTATGTACACAAATGACAATGTTAGCTTTGGTAAGGATATCATTTTTTCAAGAAAGAGGAGAGTGTAATCTGTCACAAATTTATCTGAGGCAATCAAACAATATTACTAAGTAACTCAAATGTGTACATATATTTTATAGTTAATTCCACTTCTAAGAGAGTTCTTAAATTGATAATGAAGTTATTTATCTTTGAGTAAGAAGACTAACTATAGAAAAATAGATGACTAATTTGGGGCACCTGGGTGGCTCAGTCGGTTAAGCATCCGACTTCAGGTCACAATCTCACTGTTCGTGGGTTCAAGCCCTGCATCAGGCTCTGTGATGACAGCTCAGAGCCTGGATCCTGCTTCGGATTCTGTGTCTCCTTTTCTCTCTCTGCCCCTTCTCCTCTCATGCTCTGTCTCTTAAAAATAAACATTAAAAAATTTTTTTAAAAAGAAAAATAGATGACTAATTAGAGAATGATAAGTAAAATATGCCCTTTTTGTTATTACAAGAACTATTTTGAGGATAATCAAAACAATTTTCCCTCAGATTTCATAGCTTAATTATTCTGATTATTACAAGCAGTTTCCCCATATTATGAACAATCTTAAAACTTCTACTCAAAGATGTTGAGCAAATTAAAGGGCCTAGACCTCTCAATGTGTATCATCCAATAATTTTTCTATTGTGGACATGCATGACACCATTTGTGGTCCTAACATCTCCCTTCTTACCAGAAAGCCAGAGGTGTTTAAAAACATAAAATTCTACAACTACCAAACAACACCATGAACTGAATGAACATCAACTTGTAGAGTTCAGTGAAGATTAACAAGAATCACAGGTGCAAGGGTCAGAGCCATTGAAATATTTGCCTTCCAGATCACATACTGCTAGCCAAGGTCTTGTAAATACTGATGACAAACAAATAGCACACAGTATTTAAAGTTTTGAGTATTTATTTATGAAGTTAAAACGTTGGTTGAGTTTTTGAGTAATAAACTAAATAATGAAGCTTCTCTCAAGTTTGATCTTGAACAAAAACTTCAGTAATAGATACACAAATGTGAAAAATTTGGCCAAGGAACTGGACTAGTTAACTTAGCATTCATCTAGCAACAGAGAGTTGGAAGAAAAATTTCATTTTCTTTTCCCCAACAATCATCTGTTGTCTTTCATTTTTAGTGTTAAGGACATGTATGTCCTCTAGACATAGATTATAGAAATGTCCTGCTGATTATCACACCCATTTACAAAGAATCTTGTACCAACAATGCAAGAGTGGGGCTTTACTGACTTCATAGGAGCAAGTGATAATGTTGATCACAGTCATCTTTTTCAAGAGTTAGTAACATACATACACACTTTATGCAATTTTACAAATCACATGCTGCTTCTTGCCATCATCAGCAACACACTCTCATCACCACCCTGATGAGAACAGTTATGTAAAGCCTGGTGCACAATTACCTTTTTGATAGCCTTTCCTGCCTTTTTTCATGAATTGCTTTCTTTTCTGCCTCATTGGCTGATCTAGTTCAGTTTCCTTTACTGAACTTTATTCCTTTGCAGTGATTTCTGACACCAGCTCCCTCAAGTTGGGCCAAACTTCCCAAGTCAATGTCACAGTCCTCCATACTGTCTTTGGTTCAGAAAACAGTCGTAAATTCCAGGTCCCCAGGCTACCCATACTTCTGACCAGTGGCTATGAAGTGGGGCATTTCTATTACCCAATCAGAATTTAAAATTCCCTAGAATAACACCTAGAATTTAGTGGAGTCAGGACTGTCACCCTCCTGGCACATGAATGTGTACACAATACAGAATATTCCAAACCAAATTAATTCACCTGTACTTCAGTGTCCAGAATTCCTATTAGGGTTTTATTACATAGGTATGATTGATTCAATCTTTGGTTGCTAGGTTGAATTTCTAAAGTTCAGGCTAATATCTTGAAGCTCAAAGCCCCAACCTTCTAATCACTTGGTTGCTCTTCTCTCCAGGCCAGGCCCCATCCTGAGTTATCTGGTTTGCATAAACCACCTAAGGGCACACTGTGAGTTACATCATTAGCATCAACTATCAGGGCCTCTTTGACTAACAAAGACACTCTCATCCCAGGAAATTTGAAGGATTTAAGCTACCTCCAGTAATCTGGAACAAAAGCCAGCCAAATTCTTTATTACACAGGATTCTCTGTCTTTCAAATGTTATTTTCCAACTTTCTGTCCTTTTCATTACCATCAAGACACTAAGAGATCTTATCTTTTAAAATGGATTCTGTTAATCTCTTTGGGAAGATAACTCCCATCTCTCCCTCTTCAAATGGAAAGCTAGATAGGTTCTCCAAGCTTGGTACCTATACCAGCAGCATCCTCAGAGTTTAGTAAACACATAAATCTTTAACTCCCACTCCAGATACACTGCATCAGAAACTCTGGGGTGATGACAAATAATCTATATTTTAACAAATCCTAGAGGTAATTTCAATAAGCATGGAAGTTTGAGAACCATTCCTATGGATCTGTATCCCAATTGCCTTTGGCCTGTTGAGACAACTCAAACCTAATCAGTAGAAAACCCCTAATCATCACCTTTTCCCCTCAGAGCCTTTTCTACTCCTATTTTCCTGTTTTAAGAAATAGCTCCATTAATCCATTTATTGAACAAGTGTTTCATTTATTCAGTGCTTATTAAGCATTAGTAAGGACAGTCTCTATTCTCATGGAGATGATGGTTCAGTAGAGATAAAAGAAGGAATGTCCTGGGTAGCCTGAGAGTTTGTGCCTACTGAGAGACAAAAACAGCAGCAGGAGAGCCAGGGAGGATTTACCTGTAGAAGGGAAATTTAAACACTTATATAAGGTGGCAAAGAATTACCTAGAGACACACAAAAAAAAAACAAAAAAAGAGGAGGAAGAGCATCACACAGAGGAATCTGCAAATGTACATGATTAAGGTTGGATGTACAGTGGCTCATTTTAGGAACTTGAGGAAGTTTCCAGAATATTAAAGTTCACTGAGTGGGAGAGAGGGAAAGTGAGGATAATTAATATTTCATCTGGTAAGAGACTGCTTAACCTTGCAAGCCTTCTAAAGATTTTGGTCATTAGAATAAAAGCAAGCATTGAATTACGAATAAGGACTAGAATGTTCAGATGTTTTTGAAAGGTCAGTCTGGATCAAGGGAGCAATTGGGAATACAAAGAGTGTGAGGAGCCCAGACAGGAAGCTACTCCTACAGTCTGTAGATCGGTGGAGGTGGCCTCAAATAGGAGAGGACGTGGATGGAATTGAAAGGTGGACCACTTCACCAAGTATTTGGTTCTCCAAACCGTACAACTATTATCTTTTATCCTTTTCCTAGGCTTTTCTTATCCAATCATACTTACACTGTTAATACTTTGAAAATCTAATTTTCTTTTGGATCACTTTTCTGATTCCTGTAGCTTAAAGCTAGTCTAGCTTGATCAATTTTCCAATTTTCAGAGCTGTATCACAAGAGATCTAAGTAGTATATTTTGATCTTATCACACCCCCACCCACTTAAAATGTTTTTATTTTTAACCAACTGAAAGTAGGATAGAGTCCAAACTTTATCATGACTTAAAGGCCTTCATAAAATTCAAAAATTCTAATCAAGGTGCATCTTTTTTCACTTCCAGCTCTGTTCCAGCTATACTGTATTGCCTGTATTTCTCCTCTTCTAATTGAACTTTCTTCTCAGTTGCTATTCCCTCTGTTTGGATACTCTCTCACAACCACACACATACAGTCAACATTCTGTGTGTCTAGTCATGTACCAACTAGACAACTCCTGCTCAATGTTCAGCTCTTGGTGTAGATGTGACTTCCATCCCCAGGAACCCTTGTTTGTCCCCCTGATTGGGTGTAGTTGCTCATGCTTGTTCTCTATAGCACTTTGTATCTCTGTTTTAGGATTTATCAGACTAGATGATAATACCTATTTACCACTCCCCATCTACTACTAGCTTCTTGAAGGCAAGAAGTGTATTTTCATCTCTTTATGTGGTGTGTCTTGACATGTACTAAACTCACAACAGATGATGACAAATGATAAAGTTAATGGAATCAAACCCTAAATTTAATCACAGCCTGGCTTTTTAACAGCTGTATCATTTTAGGCCACTCAATAACCTTGTGTACTTTGGTTTCTCCATCTCTGAAACCAAGGTAATACCCTGACTCATAATTACGTAACTGTTAATTGAGCATTTAATAATGGGCACAGTTTGAACCATCAGTAGTTAATAAATCTGACATGCTAATATTTGATTTCTTGTTAATTTGGTTTCCTCATCTATAAAATAAAGGTTGGAGTAGGTTTGGCTTTTAAAAGAAACCCAGTAGACATTGAATAAGTGACTAAGCACATGAATGAATGCAGAAAAATACTGTCTAATTTTATGGCCCTTTGTCAAAAACACTACACAACTACTACTTTTTAGTCCTTTTGAAACTCTACCATTTAAGCCTGTTACTCCATTTCTTCAGTTCAGTAAAGGAAACTCATTTTCACCTTAATTTATTCAAGCTCAAAAACAGAAAATGAAAATCCTCACATTTCTCATCTTAGAATGAGCTCCTGGTTCATAAAACAACAGAAAAGTTTAAGTACAGTCCCTCTCTCAGTATTATTTATTTCCCCTTTCTCTCCATTTAAAAAGTCAGCTCCATACACACACCCATGCTTCATTTCTGTCATTATTTTCCAATATTCATGTAATAATAACTTAGTCTAGGTCAAATAGTGTAATCTCTCACTGTGCCAACAACCAGTGTAACAAATACAGGGTGTAGAAAACAAAAATTCTATCCCACAAGGGGCACATGGATGGCTCAGTGGGTAAAGCATCCAACTTCAGATCAGATCATGATCTCACGGCTTTTAAGTTCGAGCCCTGGGTCAGCTCTGTACTGACAGCTCAGAGCCTGTAGCCTGCTTCAGATTCTGTGTCCCTCTCTCACTCTGCCCCTCCCCTGCTCTTGTTCTGTCTCTCTCAAGAATAAACATTAAAAACAAACCTTTGAAAAAAAATCTATTCCACAAGGCTTCTGCAAAACATTGGAAGTAAAATAAGAATTGAGGAAAAGAGTCTAGCTGTTCCACTGTGTTCCTTGGGTATATTTAAGTATTAATTTAGCATGCAATAATCAAACTAACTCAGAACGAAAACCCCTGTTCGTTTCATCAGTAATTTTCCCTCCTATTGTGACCTCTGGTCAACCAAGGGTCACTGACTTAAGCAGCAATGGAACGTGAGGTCAAACATAGCTTTTGTTTCTTTCATCTGTACTTATATTCACAATTAAAGCTATTTCTTACAAAGCTTTTTAAAGATGGAAAGCCAAGTTGACAGTTTTCTTCCTCCTTTCAGAAAAATGCCCTCTAGCAATTAATAAAGGCCACGATATTTCCCATTATGCTAATTTATGCATAATCTGATCTATTTTAAGCTTTTGACTCTTTTTCATATGTAATAGGTTTGATGTTTATTCTATTTATAAACCATAACTTAGAGTTCTTACCAACTTCAGTGGCTTTGAAAAACACAACAAAGGAGTAAAAAAGGTGATGGTCTATCAGAGATAAAAGATTCCAAACCTCAGTTATTTCTTAAAATAGTTTCATTTGGGGTATTTTCTCTTCCATTATTCATCTTTTAAAACCTGGGTTTACAATTATCAAAATTCTGCAGGAGAACTCCTCCTTTCGAGTCTGGATTGGAAGTCTAGCCCATATGCAAGGGAAGAGGGCCCCATCAGACGTTCTCCCAGCTTTCTCCTGACTGACTCCAGTTTTAAGAAATGGGGTCAGACTTACACCTGAGGCATCATTCCTAGGAAATTGTTTCTCAGTTATCAAGCCCTCTTACTCTCATACACGGAGTTGCTATGAGATTATGATGAGGCAATCTAACTTGGGGCCAAGTAAACAAATCATTCTGTGTAACATATATACCTCTTTACAGATTTGTTAAACATGAATTTCTTGAATACAAATGTAATTCTCCTAAGTTGATCTGCTTGGTTCAGTCTTAGTGTGGCTTCAGTCACAAAAATAGTCTCTATGTTTATTTCATTATAACTTCAAACACTTATAGTATTTCCTGAATACTGTAGACGATACTCCTCAGAAATATTTATTATTATTTTTTCCTCTCCTACTCATTTGTCCTCACCCACGACTTTCATAGCAAACCTTCACTCCCCAAAACACACAGCTATACACCTACAACACTATTATACTTGTAATTCTCTTCCTCTATATTCTTGGGCACCTTCTATACCCACTTTTTGACATTTCCTATTTCTGCCTGCCCTCTGATTCACCATCACAAGACTAGAAGAGCCTGTCTAATGTGGCAAGACATTCCTTAGAAAATGAAGGCAGAGAAAACATGGTGTCTTCTTTAGAGAGCTGAAGGAATGGCATACAAATATGTTGTTGTCCCAAATAAACTTAGTTTTTCACTACTAAGTTCAATAGGTCACAATATGGGTGGGTCAAAAAAAAAACTATTAGATTTTTGGTTTTATAAAAAATATTGTATCCATAAAGGTAAGAGCACATCTGAATAAGGTATGTGTACCACATTTTAGAAGTGGTCTACACAGTTAGAATGTGTTCCAGAAAGAATATGATAATGGAGAAAAAAATTAATGCTTTTTATGAACTAGGATTGAAGATTAATAAACTTAAAAATTTAGAATGAGTTGACAATATAGTGGTTTAGACTATTCAAAAGCTCCAACTGAAGAGAAATGAAAAAATGTCACTTATTTCAAGGGCCATTGGATGAAACCTATTGGAAGATACATAAATTCAGCTTATGAAAGAAATGTCCCTGTGTATTACCCCAAAATACAATTTTTCCATTAGAGGTTTATGATGTTTCTAACAATGTAAATATTGAAAGTAAGCTGGGTAACCACTTGAAAAGGATGTTATATGTTTTACCCCATGGGATTCTTACAACTCTAACATGCATTTCCTTCATCTTCTAGAATTTGACTTGGTGATCTAATACCCTGATTTTACCCAAATTTCTTTCACAGACTCAATTTCCAGGCTCAGGAGACCTGGAGTTAGCAGTGGCTACACGTATGTACTTTTTAACCTTCCAAAGAACATGTAAGATTTATATGCAGATTTTATGCATGGTTTACAATGAAAGTTTTGATTATATAATACCATAACATTTAATCATTTAAGTATTTTTTATTCATTCCACAACATTGTGATAAACTTTTTTATGCAAGCATTTGGTAGGGGAAGGAGCTGTTGAGAGTAGATACCAAGAGGTCTTTAACCTCTTCAATGTAGTGAATTCCTGAAGCAGTGAATCACAAATGAAGAAACTTGGGACCAGTCCAGGCTTTTCTCCTCAACAGCCTTGAGAAATAGGACCAGTCAGTTATTTTATGTATGAAATGAAAGAGCTGGAAGGGATGATGCTGATCCATTCCAGTTCGAGGGAGATCATCTAGTTCCAGTTTGCCTGAGACCATCCAGATGTTATAACTCAAAATCCCATGTCAGCAAGTCTCCTCAAGTCCCCAGCAAAACCAGAAGGTCAGCAAGTGATTATCAGGTTACAAATCTTATCAAAAAGCTACCAGTACTACATATTTATAAACAAAATATGTATAGAGAAAAGGTGATTAAGTCCTTCAAATATTTGTCCTTTCCATGATGGAAAAAGGTAAAATTGTTTTTAAAAATTTATTTGCCCTTTGCATTTTTATTTCAAGTGACACAATGTATTTTTTTAAGATAGGTTTAAAAGGAGTATTACATAGGCATTAAGCAGACAAATCTAGACCAGATTACACAATGTGGGAAGACAAAGAAGACGTTTTCTAATACTATGTATAGCTCTAAGACTAGCTCGACAAGAATGGTTGGGAAAATGTACAATGAAATCCATTTGATCTACAAGTTAACTGTATGCCATTTCCATAAATGATCATGAACCTGATTATGAACATGCACTTTACTGGAATTTTGCAATAACACAGGCATATAAAAATATTTCCCTATTTTGCCCAATTAAACAAATAATTATAATAAAATAAGAAGGGGAAGGAGAAGAAGAAAGAAGAGGGAGGGAGGGAGGAAAACAAAAACTTAAAATTAAGGGAAGGGGAAACTTTGTATAACTTAAGAAATGCTTCCTCAACTAGAAACCTCAAGGAATCATGGATTCCTTCCTTTATTATATCACCTTGATTGTTTTTGTTTCTTTGAAGCTGTCTGACTCCAAAAAATGTTCCCTCTCAGTAACTGACTTACAGCTATGCCAAGGAGAAAAATCTTTGTGTAAGTTATTCACACTCAACTGATTTTGCCTAGTTTTTTTTTTTACATGTTTAGACATAAGTCTTGAAAAAAATTTTTTTAAATACTTCATTAGGCATCAAAGAATCAAGTTTTCTCAAAGATTTTACTTCAAATGGCATTTTAATTGGCACTGGTGACAGTTATGTATTTTTAAGCTTTAAAAACACTTTTCACTATTCTTTCTTTTGATGCTTCATTATGTTATGTGAAATAACATATTAAAGAATGCTTAACAATTTTGACACATCTCAGTATTGTGTGTTACAGTTTGCTGAAAAAAGCAAAGTCATTCTTATTCATCATTTAAATTCATTAGGTGTGCATTTAATTCCTGGGGGTAGAGTTTTGGAAGAATTTCGTATGCATTCCTTAGAAAAAAAATACTATTTTGATCTTATACAAATAGTTACTAAATATTCAGGTAGCTTATTACAAGACATACGCATTTCTAAGAGTCTTAAGCATCAGATGCTCAATAATCCGAGTGGCTTAAACTACTGACTATGAAGCAATTAGTTGCTTTTAGATAAAATAAATATAGCTAGGTAGTCTGATCCTTATCCATTCAAATTTTTAACGAATTCTTGAATGATTTTCATACACATTTACACTGACACTATCAATTTCTATGCAATTGTCCTTAGAAAATATTCCCCCTTCTTCAACTCCCTCATTATTCTTCTATTATCCCACCCCAACTCTTAGCAAATGACCTTGTCCATTCTTCTTTAGACACAAAGTGTAGCAAAAAGATGCTCACACTCTGCTCTTCTCTCAGGAATCCTAGGTGAGGGGCACCTAGGTGGCTCAATCCGTTAAGCCTCCAAATCTTGATTTGGCTCAGGTTGTGATCTCAGGGTTTGTGGGATTGAGCTCCACATGGGGCTCTGACAGCATGAGGCCTGCTCAAGATTCTTTATTAACATAAGTGTTAAAAAAAGAATCCTAGGTATTATGTTAAGTTTAAATTTAAAAAAAAAAAACTTATAGAAGGCAAAATTTTAATTCTTTTGAAAACAGACAAGGTGAAATCTACCAAATAATGACCAAGACCTGATTCACTTAGTTAACCCAAAGAGATGATTTACCAATTAGCCTACCATATTCTACTTATGAAAGTTGGTACTATTAAAGGAAATTTGGAAACTATTCACCATGAGAAATTTCATTAACTTTTTTAGAATGGGAATAAAATATTGATACATGTCTGAGAAATGACTCAGAGCCATATCTTGTGACTATCACCTGCTTTCTCATGGACAATGGCTTCCTGAACTCTTCCAGCTCCATTTCCTCAATTCCCATGGAAAGAGATCTTAAGTGTTTCCTACCCATTTAGCTCCCCACCACGGTTCTACCAGGGGTAGAAATAGTTGACTTCAAGGTCAAAGAAGTAGCTCATGGAACTCAATCCAGAGGTCAACCAGGTCTTAAGCTGTATCAACAAAACTACAAGTTTGTCAGAATGCTATTTTCATGCTTCCCTTTGTCTTTAGATGGGCTTTTTCTGCCTTACCCTTTTCAGGTTGGATTTGGCTATACCATACTGCCAACATTTTTGCTAAAATGACTGACATACATTTTTACTTTCTAGTTGTGTCTCTATCTCAGTTCCAATATGTAAGCCAGCACCTGCTTGGACTACTTGAGTCAAGGGTTTATCTCTTGTTCAAAAATATGGCCTGTGGAGGAATGGGGAGGTCACAATGCAAATGACTCCACAAGAGACTCCAGGACTGCCTTCTAAGAATGCATGTTTTCATGGCAAATCTTAAATTTTAAGTCCTTTTGACCAGGCCTGTTGATATCACCCTCATTTCGGGTAAGTCATCACTAGCAGATTAAATCCTGAATCAGGACTCACCTCTGGTTCCGAGATTATTCCAACCAACCATTTTAAGGATTGTGTTTTAAACAAGTTTCTTAGTGTAGGTCTGCAGAAATAGTAAAATTTCCATTCCATAAATAAATAACTTGAAACAAAAAATGATAATGAAGAACATGAAAGCCCTTTACTCACATATCTGATGCCATGAAATAAACCTTAAAGGTTCACAGTTGCTGGAGAATATAGTCTACTTGGTTGATATTACAATGAGAATTTACAGGGTTTTTGTTGTTGTTGAGTTAGTAATAGAGGTTTTGCTGTGTTCAAAATTTGTTTTTGGCAAGCTTTAAAACAAATTCAGTTGTATGTATTCAACTACTATGATAATTTGATATATACCTATTACAGGATTACTATAGTCAAGCTAATTGGCATAACTTATCCTCTCATACCTACTTTTCTAGTAGGTAATGAGAGTATCTAAAATCTACTCTTGGCAAATTTCCAGTTTTTAATACTGTATTATTGACTACAGAATCATGTTCCATGGTGTACATTCTGTTTCTAGACTTACTCATCTAATATACCTGCAACTTTGACCAACTCTTTGACCAACATTTCATCATTTCCCACACCACCCTGCCTTTACTAACTACTTTAATACTCCCTTCTTCTATATATTCTACCTCTTTAGATTCAACTTTACTGAGTAGATCCTTTTTTTTTTCCTGTGTCTAGCTTACTTCACTGACCATAATGTCTTTTAGGTTCATCCATGTTGCTGCAAATGGCAGTCTATCCCTTTTAAGCCTGAATAATATTCATGTGTGTGCACACACACTCCCAGTAGCATTTTCTTAAAAGGCATTGCAAGTATATCAAGGAACACACTGTAAATGGACTAAATGCTCCAATCAAAAGACATAGGGTATCAGATTTGATTAAAAAAAAAAACAAGACCAATCTATTTGCTGTCTATAAGAGACCCATTTTAGACCTCAGGAAACCTTCAGATTCAAAGTGAGGGGATGTAGAAGCATCTATCATGCTTATTAACAATTATAAATGTTTATGTATCCAATTCAGCAGCACCCAAATATATAAAACAATCACAGACATAAGCAATCTTATTGATAAGAATGTGGTAATTACATGGGATTTTAATACCTCACTTACAGAAGTGGACAGATCATCTAGGCAGAAAAATCAATAAAGAAACAACGGTCCTGAATGACACACTGGGCCAGATGGACTTGACAGATATATTCGGAACATTTTGTCTCAAAGCAGCAGAATATGCATTCTTCTCAAGTGCACATGGAACATTCTCTAAGATAGATCACTTACTGGGTCACAAAACAGCCCTCAATAAATATAAAATAATTGAGATTATACCATGCAAATTTTCTGATCACAATGCTATGAAACTTGAAATAAACCACAGGACAAAGTTTGGAAAACCTCCAAATGCATAGAGGTTAAAGATCATCCTCCTTAAAAATAAATGAGTCAACCAGGCAATTAAAGAAGAAATGAAAAAATATATGGAAACAAAGAAAAATGAAAACATGACAGTCCAAACCCTTTGGGATGCAGCAAAGGCAGTCCTAAAGGGAAAATACATCGTAATCCAGGCCTATCTCAAGAAACAAGAAAAATCCCAAATACAAAATCTAATAGCACACCTAAAGGAACTAGAAGTAAAGAAACCCCAAGGCCAGCAGAAGAAGAGAAATAATAAAGATTAGAGCAGGAATGAACAATATACAACAAAAACAAAAAGTGGAACACATCAATGAAACTAGGGGTTGGTTTTTTAAAAAAATAAACAGAATTGATAAGCCCCTAGCCAAACCTCTCAAAAAGAAAAGAGAGGACCCATTCAGATAAAATCACAAAGGAAAATGGACTTATCACAACCAATCCAAATACCAACAATTATCAGAGAATACTATGAAAAATTATATGCCAACAAACTGGACAACCTAGAAGAAATGGAGAAATTCCTAGACACCCACACACTACCAAAACTCAAACGAGAATAAACAGAAAATTTGAACAGACTCATAACTAGTGAAGAAATTCAATTGGTTATCAAAAATCTCCCAACAAACCAAAGTCCTAGGCCAGATGGCATCCCAGGTGAATTCTACCAGACATGTAAAGCAGAGTTAATGCCTAACCTTCTCAGCCTGTTCCAAAAAAATAGAAATGGGAGGAAAACTTCCAGACTCATTCTATTAAGCCAGCATCATCCTGATTCTGAAAGAAGCAAAAACCGCGCAATAAAAGGGGAATTGCAGGCCAATATCCCTGATAAACATGGATGCAAAAATCCTCAAAAAGATACTAGCTAATCAAATTCAACAGCATATAAAAAGAATTATCCACTATGATCAAGTGGGATTTATTCCTGGATTACAGGGCTAGTTCAATATTCACAAATCCTTCAATGTGATACATCACATTAATAAAACAAAGGATAAGAACCATATGATCCTGTCAATAGATGCAGAAAAAGCATTTGACAAAATACAGCATCCTTTCTTAATAAAAACCCTCGAGAAAGTCGGGATAGAAGGAACTTACTTAAACATTATAAAAGCAATTTATGAAAAGCCCACAGCTAATATCATCCTCAATGGGGAGAAACTGAGAGCCTTCCCTCTGAGATCAGGAACACGACAGGGATGTCCATTCTCACCACTGTTGTTTAACATAGTATTGGAAGTCCTAGCCTCAGGAATCAGACAACAAAATGAAATAAAGGGCATCAAGAGAATGGCAAAGAAGAAGTCAAACTTTCACTTTTTACAGACCACGTGATACTCTACATGGAAAACCGGACAGACTCCACCAAAAGGAGAGAACTGCAGAACAAATGCATGGATTCAGCAAAGTCGCAGGGTAACAAAATCAATGTACAGAAATTGGGTGCATTTCTATACACCAATAATGAAGCAACAGAAAGAGAAATCAAGAAACTGATCCCATTTACAACTGCACCAAGAACCATAAAATACCTAGGAATAAACCTAACCATAGAGTAAAAGATCAATATACCGAAAACTATAGAAAACTTATGAAGGAAATTGAAGAAGATGTAAAGAAATGAAAAAAAAAATTCCATGTTCATGGAAGAATAAATAGTGTTAAAATGTCAATACTACCCAAAGCAATCTACACATTCAATGCAATCCCCATCAAAATTGCACTGGCATTCTTCTTAAAGCTAGAACAATCTTAACATTTGTATGGAACCAGAAAAGACCCCGAATAGCCAAAGTAATATTGAAGAAGAAAACCAAAACGGGAGGCATCACAATCCCAGACTTTAGCCTCTACTACAAAGCTGCCATCATCAAGACAGTATGGTATTGGCACAAAAGCAGACACATAGACCAATGGAATAGAACAGAGAACCCAGAATTGTACCCACAAATGTATGGCCAACTAATCTTTGAAAAAGCAGGAAAGAGTGTCCAATGGAAAAAGACAGTCTCTTTACCAAATGGTTCTGGGAGAACTGGACAGCAACATGCAGAAGAATGAAACTAGACCACTTTCTTACACCATATACAAAAATAAACTCAAAATGAATGAAGGACCTGAATGTGAGACAGGAAAGCATCAAAACCCTAGAGGAGAAAGAAGGAAACAACTTCTTTGACCTCAGCTGCAGCAATTTCTTGCTCGACACATCTCCCGATGCAAGGGAATTAAAAGCAAAAATGAACAACGGGGACATCATCAAGATAAAAATCTTCTGCACTGCAGAGGAAACAATCAACAAAACTAAAATGCAATGGATGCAAAGGTAAAAGATGTTTGCAAATGACATATTGGATAAAGGGTTAGTATCCAAGATCTATAAACAAACAAACTCAGCATGTGAAAAACAAATAATCCAGTGAAGAAATGGGCAGAAGACATGAATAGACACTTTTCCAAGGATATCCAGATGACACAGACACATCAAAAGATGTTCAATGTCACTCATCATCAGGGAAATAGAAATCAAATCCACACTAAGATACCACTCACACCAGTCAGAGTGACTAAAATGAACAACTCAGGAAACAACAGATGCTGCCAAAGATGTGGAGAAATGGGAACTCTCTTGCACTAGTTGGTGGGAATGCAAACTGGTGCAGCCACTCTGGAACACAGTGTGGAGGTGTGTTAATTTCAAAAAATTAAAAACAGAACTCCCCTATGACCCAGCAATAGCACTGCTAGGAATTTACCCAAGAGATACAAGAGTGCTGATGCATAGGGGCACATGTACCCCAATGTTCATAGCAGCACTTTCAACAATAACCAAATATTGTAAAGTGTCCAAATATCCATCAAATGATGAAGGGATAAATAAGATGTGGTTTATATATACAATGGAATACTAGTTGGCAATGAGAAAAAACGCAATCCTGCCATTTGCAGCAATGTGGATGAAACTGGAGGGTATCATGCTAAGTGAAATAAGTCCCTCAGAGAAAGATAGTTAACATATTTTCATTCATATGTGGAACTTGAGAAACCGTGGGGGAAGAAAAAGGAGGAAAACTAGTTACTAACACAGAGAGAGGGTGGCAAACCATAACAGACTCTTAAATACAGAGAGCAAACTGAGGGTTGGTGGGGCAGGTGGTTGAGAGGGGAAAATGGGTGATGGGCATTGAGGAGGGCATTGTTTGGATGAGCACTGGATGTTGTTTCGATGAACCATGGGAATCTACCCCCAACACCAAGACTGCACTGTACACAGTGCATGTTAGCCAATTTGACAATAAATTCTATTAAAAAAAAAAAAACCCACTTATTGTGATGAGTGCTGAGTGATATATGCAAGTGTTGAATCGCTATATTGTATACCTGAAACTAATATAACACTCTATGTTAACTGATTGGGATTAACTTAAAATTTTTTTAAATATTCAAATAGTAATAGAGCCATAATTCAGGATGCTACATGAAAGAATGCAAAGATGAGTTACAGTCCACATATTTGTGTTAAGCAATAAAGATCAATTGAAGAATCTAAATAAATAAATATGTAAATTTCACCTGAGCCTTGAGACTATATATAATGTAGTTGATATTGGTCATGTACCTAATTGTTTCAGGAATGAAAAGAATTTCAATATTTGACAATGCTTAATGCTCAAATTTTGTAGGTAAACATCAGATATTTCCCAACTCCACAGGTTCATTTTTTCTTGTTCTTTCCATCAAATTATCAGTTGGCAGAAGACCAACCTTAGACAATGGCAGCCAAGGTGGGGCTTAGAGGAGCGTGGGACAACCTGGGGACTCTCCTGAACACTTGGCCCCCAAATGCCTTCCTGCAGAACTGATTTTTGCTTGGTCCTGCTAATCCACAGGAGAAACGCTTCTTAAATCTGAATATATGGCAGGCAGGACTTCCCATGGATCAGTTTTGCTACGATGCTGACACACCTGCTTGCTCTCAATCTCTTGTCTCTATGTCGTGCCCTAACTGTTCCTTCATCCTAGGGTTGAGTGCCAAACCATGCCTCATTCCTGTGTTCCTGGAATGTGTTACTGCTCGAGCTGGCTTTCCAGCTTGCCAGTGCCAAGCTAAGTGAGTCCCTGCCTGTACAACCTGACTCACCTTTGTGCTACATACCTAAGTTGAACATCTGGGATATGAGGGTACTATGCACGATGGTAACTAGCTCTTGTAACTGCTTCAACTTTCTTCTCGTTTTTTTTTTTTTTTTTTTTTTAATGTGAAGGAGAACCCTGTTCCGATGCAGAAGCACTAACATATGAAAAAATAGTCTCTGTAGAAGAAGTTTAAGATGCTACAACACAAACAGTCTGGAGCACCTTGAAATATGTACTTCAAGAATATGAATTTTATTTGCATTTGAGATATTTTAATGCTCTGAGAGTTGGAAGGTCAACTCAACTTCTTTGTCAACATAGTATTTGAATTAATTATTTTCTTAGCTTCCACTTCCAGGTAATTCTTCTATTTAAAATATTGTGAAGTTTAAGGGACGGATCTGAGAGTAGGTACTCTGGACCTCTCTTCCCTATCTATTTTTTCCACTATCACCCATAGTTACAGGTGTTAGGAGCTCCAAACATTGCAAATTGGTTTGCACCATCTGGGGAGTTTTAGAAATCACCTGAGCCACACCCTAAAGATACTGATTTAATCCTGGGCACCCAGATTTTTCTCAAGCTCCCCAATGATCATAAAAAGCAACCAAGGTTATGTATCTCTAATACAGTGGCTATCTAAATATGGTCCCTGGGCCAGTATCCTTGTCAACAAGTAGGAATTCTCCACAAATTTAAATTCTCAGACAACTTCTCACATGTATCAATTCAAAGACTATGGACTTGAAATCAAGCAATCTTTATTTTTTTAAACCAGCCTTCAGATATAATTCGTATGCCATACCATTCACCCATTTCAAGTGTACAATGGCTCCTAGTATATTCACAATATTGTCCAGTTATCACTACAACAACTTTTAGAACATCTCCAGGACCTGAAAAATAAACCCTGCAGGACTTAGGTCATTATCATCAATTCCTTCACCTTCTCACCCGTAGGTAATTCCAAATCTGTAGACATTTACTTCTAGACATTTATTATAAATGTAATCAGATGACACATGGTCTTCTGTGACTGATTTCTTTCATCAAGTGTTAAGTTTTATCCATGTTGCAGCATGCAGTCCTTCATTTCTTTTTATTGCCAGATAATACTCTACTGAATGGATATACCGCAATTAATTTGTTGATTCATCAATTGATGGACAGTTGGGTTGTTTCCACTTTTTAGCTATTATGAGTAACGCTGCTATGAGTATTCATATGCAAGGTTTTGTGTGAACATCTATTATATATTACATTATATTATATATTCATTACCTGATGCACAATTAAACTGAACATTCTTTCATGCACTTATTGGTCATTTCTATTTTTCCTTTGTAAAAATTTCTATGCAACTTCTTTGCCACTGCATCCCCTTTTTAAAATTTTGGTTGACTTGAGGGTTGCTAGTATTTTTTAAAAATTCTAGCTACAAGTCCCAAATAATAATCTGATAATTTATTAGATAAATTATCAAACTGTATATATAATATCAATATATGAAATATAACTTTATAAGATTTTCCCCATTCTGTGGGTTGTCTTTTATACTTTTTAGTGTTCAAGACATAAATCTTGTTAATTTTGGTGTTACTCAGTTCATTTTTTTTTTAACTTTGTTGCTTGTATTTTGGCATCTTATCTAAGCAACTATTGTTTTATCCAAGGCCACCAAGATTCAGATCTATGATTTATTCTGTTTTTACAGTTCGACTCCTATATTTAGACCTTTGATTCATCTTGAGATTATTTTTATGTATCAATTGACTAAGGATTCAACTTTTTTCTTTCTCTTGAGAATATCCAGTTGACGAGCAACACTGCTGGAACATCTGTGATTCAATAACCTCTACCGGTAATTCTGTCACATGCTCAAGTTTGAGAATCAGTAAACCGCATGTGCCAAATCTTCTCTTTCATCACTAAGCCTAGCATAGAGGGTGCGCTTTTATAGAAAATCATCAATTCACTTTTGAAAATCCTATCCATCAGTTACATTAATTCTCCATTCATAGGCAGTGAAAAAAAATCAAAATAATTTCATATATTAGTTTAGATTATTGCAAAGCTAGACAAAGAAAAATTTATACCTTGTCATATTCTATCATGTGTTCTCCAGCTCTGCGTATTCATGAGCATACAAGTTCCCTTCCTCACTGACCCTATGTAGTCCATAAAAAGGTTTTATACTCTACATCCATTGGATTGTCCTATGAGACCAACCTAAGACTGTTCATGCATCAACAGAGGCTGGACATGTGCAAAACTCCAGTCAGTTGTTCTCTATCCTCTTTTTTGTCACTTTAAGGAAAATCAGTGTCTATTTATAATGAAAGCGGTGCTTTTTGATGATGTCATGAGGATGTTATGTTTTCCAAAGCCAGCTCTATTAGTTTCAGTTCTGCCATATTGAAAATGAATTGTTTACACGTGGTCAATGCCAGAGCCCTCTGTCAAGCATGTATGATTTTCTTGAAAATACTATTTTACCTTCGTTACAATTTTTAGCATGTTGGAGGACTTTGTTTGATTTATAGGTCTTTAATTGTTCTTGTGCTACGGCTTTTAATAGTGGCCCCAACAAACTCAAGTTGTATTTAAAATTGAAAAATATTTTTTTATCTAATAAAAATGATCTAGTTATGTCTCCTGAGGCAAGGTAAGTAAAAGAAAGCATCAACTACTGACATTATATCAAAATAAGTACTTTCTGCACAGTGAAATAAAGAGTACTTCAAGACCATCTACACAATGGGAGAAGATAATTGTGAATGATGCATCCAGTAAAGGGTTAGTAGCCAAAATATATGAAGAACAAATATGTCAGTCAATATCCAAAAAACAATCCAATTTAAAAATGGGCATAAGATATGAACAGACATTTCTCCCAAGAGGACATACAGATGGCCAACAGACACATGAAAAAAATACTCAACCATTACTCATGCTCAGGGAAATGCAAATCAAACACACAATGAGATACTCTCACACCTGTTTTAATGGCTAAAATCAACAATTCAAGAAACACGTGTTCGTGACCATGTGGAGAAAAAGGAGCTCTCTTACATTGGTGAGAATGTAAACTGGTGCAGCCACTGTGGAAAATAGTATGGAGGTTCCTCAAAAAAGTAAAAATAGAACTACCTTACAATCCAGGAATCATACTACTAGGTATCTATCTGAAAAATACACAAACACTAATTCAAAGGGATACATGAACCCTTATGTTTATTGCAGCATTATTTACAATAGTCCAACTACGGAAATAGCCCAAGTATATATCTATAGATTAATGGATAAAGAAGAAATGGAAAATAATACTCAGCCATAGAAAAAACAATTTTTCCATTTGCAACAACAACATGGATAAAGCTAGAGAGTATAATGTAAGTGAAATATGCCAGTCAGAGAAAGACAAATACCAGATGCTTTCACTCATATATGAAATTTAATAAAATAAATGATAAAGAGAAAGAGACAAACCAAGCACACTCTTAATCATAGAGAACAACTTACTATAGAATGAAAAACACACCATTAGAATTCTTTGTTTGGGTTACATATGTTATCTCCACATAACCTGTATTATCAATAGCACACAGTATAATCAGTGCCAGACTTACTCCATTGGTAATGGTTATTTATCTGAACACCAAATAACTGTATGAAAATAGATGCATAAGGTTAATGGTTCAAATGTCATGAAGCATGGATACTTACTTGAGGGAAGTAGAGGTCTTTTCAGGGAGTCTCCTTGCTGGCTTGCCACAAAAGGAAACCTTAGTTTCTGCAACAAAGCATGATGACTTGGAAGGGCAGGGGGAGAAAAAGGCAGGAGTCCAACTTAACATCAGAACTACTGTATTTTTTAGATGTAACTCTGGAACCTAATATCACCTCTACAATATTTTGATTTAATATACTAATCATTTGACAGTGCCTTTCCTCAAAAATGTCAAGTGAATAGGAATAGAAATTAATTTCCTTTTAGAAAACTGATGACTTCCACATGGATTTATGAATCGGTGTGTTTGCTTATTTCTCAGTCTGAATTTAATCACCAATGGCTTACTTGGAAAGCCATTCCTTTGTTTAGAAAGCTCCTCTCCTAATGTGTTCTTAGTGAAATATTACATATTATACTTCATCATGGTTAAAGGCTGTTGGGGCTGAGCCTGCTCCAGAGGATTGTATCTAATTATGCACAAGGTACAAGAAAATTAGTGTGATAAATCTGTGCATGCTTTCTGGTAGCCAAGAGAAATTCTCAACAGAGCTTCAACCCAATAGCACAACTAGTTTATTATTCATTCACTTTGTAGAAATCAGGTCAAGTGGTCAGATTTCCTACATTTAAAATGTCAAACTTTTCTTCTAAAATGTAGCCATTTTTCAATTACCTAGAGAGGTTATACTTGGGCTTGGTTTTCTACAAGGCAAGTTAGGGCAGAATCACAAGATTGTGAGGGAAAAGGTCCTTGATGCTTGTTCTATTCCTATTCCTGTTAACCATCTGTGACATCCTCCAGCACGAAGTCAGAGGACTTTTCTTTCATTCCTTCCAATTCCAGCAGGTCCTTCTTCACATTCCCCTGCATTTTCAGAAATGATCTTTTGATTTCAATATCAGAAAAAGAGGTACTCTCCATGTTTATAGATACCATCCCTGTGCACAAGTCTTCTCATGAAAGATGGGCATTTTTAAAACTCAGCTTCAACTGTTTATTTCCTACTTTTTAAATTCTCTATAACTCCTTTAAATTCAATTCATGAGTCTAACTTTTTACCAAGAGTCCCATGAATTTTGTCCTCCATTCTCTCCGGTGATACTCTTCCTCTTCATCTTCTCTTGCTGTTCTCTAGATCTTTTCCTGTGTATGAAATATACGTCTTCTCACGCCCTGGTATTCAATCTACATTAATGGTATTTCTTTATTTCACCTTTCGGCAACCGTATAAAACAGAATTATTCGGTGGAGATCCTTCAGTATAAACACGAGCTATTATGGTGTGCTTGTCATTCGCACTTGTCTCAAGTTATCAGAATGCTCTTAGCACAACTGAGGTCGATCCTAAGACTTATCCATAAAAATAGTCAGTATGATACTTACTGTGAGTAAGAGTATTCTGGCTGCTTTCCATTTATTACATATTATACTCACTCATATATATTATATATAATAATCACATGTATATTTTATATATATAATAGTTACATATATGTTTACATGTCACCTAACAACCCTATGAACTGGAAAGTACTAATATCATGCCCATCTTAACAAATTGGACTCAGGAAAACCAATTGTATTGTCTAAGGTTTTAGAGTCAGTAACTTAGCAGATGGGCATCCGCCCAAGGCATTCTTACTTCTGGTCTGCTCTGAATTGGTCCCTGCCCCCATGGTGCCTGACTAAGAGAGTGCTTTACGTGCAATCTAAGCTTGTCAGGTTAAAAGTCATACCACTTTGACACTATTTTAACATATGCCTGTATTCAAGTATATTTTTCTCAATTATATATTCAAATATATTCAAATATATTTGTTTCACTGTAATATCAATATACAGAAAGTTACTAATACAATTCCAAGTATAACTTAATCCTGAATTTCTGTGATTTGGCGAAATTATAGAACAATGCAAATTAGAGAATTTGGGCCCAACATTGGGCTCTCTGCTGTCAGCGCAGAGCCTTCTTTGGATCCTCTATCCCCTTCTCTCTCTCTGCCTCTCCCCTGCTCATCCTCTTTCTCAAAAATAAACAAACATTAAAAAAAATAAAATGGTTTGGACAAGGGGAGAATGAGCCTCAGAAGGCCAGTCAGGGTTACTGCTGGGATCCTTAACGAGAGAGAGGGAGGGACAGTCTCCTCTCAATCATCCCCAAGAGAGCAGGATTGTAACAGACTATAATGACATAAAAATTGTGTATTTGCTATTGAATTGATTTTGAAGACTTGGTTAATATGCTACATCTATCTTACAAGATCCCATGTCATATAAAACATTTTTAAGGATTTAAAATGAGGGTAATTTTTTCTGAAAGTTTAATTTCTCACTTGAAAGTTTAATTATGTAACCTACCTTTGCTTTGTCATACAGTTCACATCCATTTTCCATTCCCTAGTAGTCCCAAGTACTAATTTCATCCTCAAATGACAGGTACAGCTTCCTTTCCTTGTATCTTTTATCTACCTTTTAAAATACAAATGCTCTTGAGACACCTGGGTGGCTCAGTTGGTTAAGCATCTGACTCTTGGTTTCGGCTTCGATCATGAGCTCACTATTCATGAGTTCAAGGTCTACATCAGACTCTGTGCTGTCAGTGCCAAGCCTGCTTGAGATTCTCTTTCTCCCTGTCTCTCTCTCCCCACCTTCCCTGCTCACTCTCTCTGCCCCTCTCTCAAAAATTAAGTTAAAAAAATTTTAATATAAATATTGTTTACTGTGAATTAATTCATGTTTATTTTGCAAGTAGCTAGTATATAAATATCAATAGATCATATCATCTTTACGTTGATAATTTACAACTCTAACTCCTGAACAGGACACCCTAAATGATACAGAACAACCTGAAGGGTTAACTAGCTTCAAGAGCAACTGTACTAGAGTTTATGACACTTTTCTTTAATATACTTGCATAGATGAAAAATTGTGTCTGAAGCCTCAGTGTTAATATTAGGTCATGGTAACACATCTAATTTACTTGAGGGAGAACGTTTTAATGGAAATCCATTTTCATTATAATGTTTTGACATTTTTAACTAGTCAGATATAAAAATTAATTCATTTTTAATCTATCTCAAGAGTATCTTAAAAACTACTCTATATGGATGTGACTTTCTAGGAAAAATTTACTTTACACCAATGATATAAAAACATCATGTGCTTCCTACATCTAGTCTAAGTCAGGAAGCTATTATAGTGCACTGTGAATTTTTAATCTCACCACATGAAGCTATTATAGACATAACTCTTAATGATTCCAAATTCTCAAGGACAGTTCTAGAAGGAAAGGTTTCAAAAATATTTCATTAAGTTGTGTCATGTGTTTAATTTTGGTTGAGCGAATTCAGCATTAACAGCTTACTACTGAGTAAGCCATGTTCATCTTTCCCTGTATAGCCCAGGAAACTCCAAGCAATGCTGTGTGTACAGAGGACATCACCTCTGACCACCATATACCACTCTCCATGTAGGCTGACATCTACCCTGAATTTAGGGTACAAGTATTTGTTGAGTACCTTCATGCAGCTTTGTTTTAACAACACTATCTGAGGAGTTTTGTTTGTCCTATTTATAATTTTATAGCTAACTAGATATTACCTAGGATACCCTCTGGACTGAGAACTAGTTTAACGTACAGTGTAGTTTTCCTTACTTCTTTATTATGGTAGTTTTTTTCTTTACATGAATCTGTTAGCCTTAACAGGCTTGATGGTAGACATGGCTGAGAGGGTGCTAATGGTTGCTGGTCTGAAACATAATTGATTGCACCTCTCAAGCTGCCTTTGCTTCTATTGAGCTTATCCAATCCTCTTCCCCTTCATCATGGGGCCTGGTTTTCCTTCTGGTTGGTCTTTATTGAACAAATTACGAAGGAGATGTGTGGGAAGATAAAGGAGAAGGGAAAAGGGAAAGAAAAACTAGCCCCCCTTCACCCAATATTAGGTTTTCTGAGAAAGTAAACTTTCCAGCCCTGTTTCCCCAGTATTCTATCACTCCTGCTGTTTGTGTCACCTATGTGTACACACACACACACACCCCTTCCTGCCATGTGACAACACAGGATCATGGATAGCTGCCTTTTGGGGCTCCACCTACAACCTATATGCATTTGGAGTATCTGTTTCTGAAGCCCTGCACCCACTGTCCTCTGATCCCATAAAGACTTCCTGGGTCATCTTTGCTAACTTAGAAGGGACTCAAGTAGGCTCTACTACCTGGATTTTGCTGAGGAAAACTGGTCCTTCTTATCCTCATTGTTAGCATTTTGTTCCACTGGCCAGTTCTTCAACCAGAACTCCATTTTCATTAGTACATATTGAAAACCAGAGTGCAACATATATACAAATTTAATCCCACTCACATCATCATTATCAATGTGAAGTTAATACACATTGCAGTACATGTGGTCTGCTCCTAACTCACAGTCCCTCTTTCATTCTGATAACAATGTGACTAAGCGGTGTCTCAGTTCGGGTCCTCAACAGCTCTTCCTCTTTAGTTTAACCACACAACTGTCTCCTGCTAAGCCTCCTCTGCATTCCATGGTCTCCATTTTCATGGAAGTCTACAATGAAATGACTGTCCTTATCATAGATAAAACTAGCTTGTTTCTAAAATGTTCAGTATTCTGATTTACTGTTCACAGGATGAATACAGGGCTTCTATAGATTTAACATTCCTTGCTCTTACTCATTACTAAACACATCATCTTGATCTCTAACATACTGGTATTATGGTTTTTTGAATATGCAAAATAGCTCTCTTTCAAGCCTCTCTGGGAGAGGTCACCAGAGTTTTATAAATGCAGACATTGCTAACAGGAAGGGGAAGGAAATTGTAAGTTCTTCTGATGCTACCAGTGTTGAATTTCATGTAATACCCAGAGATCATTTCAATTAGAGAAGTATTTCTGACAGGACCATCGGCGGTAGAAATAACAGTTAAAACTTTCTTACTCCTAGTCCCCTGGCATCTTGTTATTAACTAACCTCATGTAAAGATTGCTTTAACATTTAAGATATAATTGATTCCTCCATGTTTGAGAGGTGCAAAGTTGCAAAAATCACAAAGGAGTGAAAGCTGGTTTCAAAAAGGAGTAAGACAAGAAAACACATAAATGGCAATATTAGAAGGAAATGTTGATTAAAAAAGGCATTTAAACCCATCAGTGTGCCAGCAGTAGAAAAGGGGGTGAAGAACAGCAGTAAGTAACTGCTACTATGGTGGAGAAATATTTTGGAACTTATAAAATGTTCAGGAAATCTAAAAACACAAGGGCCTCCATGAAATGATTTTGTTTTAAATAGGTGAAATTCATCAAGATTAAATTGAAGGAATAAGAAACAGACTAAGTGACACATCAATACAAATTCAGATTCTTTTAGGTATTATACTAAATATGTAAGCCCCAAGGACACAGTTATATTAAGCAATAGGAAAGCAAAGATTAATATAGTTAGGAAGTACAACTGTTTATCAGCTATTAGAAGAACATAGCTGATACTTGAATCTAGCTTTTTTAATTTAACTGTTTTTAAGGGACACATTTGAGTTTTCTGTGACGGAAAGCCAGTTGTGCAACAAAGAAACCCTTAATTAGAGTCAGATTCTGGATTTCTTCCACTTGTAAATTTCATGGTTCTGGAAAATCCACATTGGTTCAACATTAGATGTTTCTTGCACGTGATTTTCAGCTAATGGTCAGCTAAAAGTTGTTCAACATTTTTTGCAATTTTAAACAATTTGTTCTATTTGAGAACTAAAGCCTTGCTAAGTGGCCAAACTTTTAACATCAGCCAGAACAATCCAACTCCTCAGGTAGTGTTCAAGCCCCCTGGAATCCAGTCGTTCCCCAGTTATGGGTCCAAAAGGAGACTTCTTTCCAGAGGAACCCACACATCACCCAATCTCTAGTCGGGTTCATCAAGTTTCAGCAGGTCAAGAATGCTAACACGTTCACATGTATTGTATTATTTAATCCACACACATCCCTCTAAGGAGGTCTTTACAATTTGTTCCAGGTTTAGAGCTGAGAAATGGAGCCTCAGATAATTAAAGTTCACAAAGCATGAAGCAGGAAAACAACAGGTACGCAAGAGGTCTCCAGCTGAAAATTCTGTGTACTTTCCACTATGCTGTTCAGAATTTACCTCAGTGCCCTACGGCCCCTGACATAGAAATAATCTACAACTGGTGTGACTTAGAGGAGGCAGTCTAGGAGATCACTCATTAGAATTCATTTTATACAGGCCAAAAAATAAGAAAAATTATCCACTGTTGAGTCATTTTGTGTGTCATTCTTCTTCGTTTCTCACATATTAAACTGACTGATCACAGGTCTAGGTAGCAACAAACCTGCATTTTAACTTTCATATCTATGGAGAATAACAAGTATTAAGTGGAAGTTTGGGGATTTCTTGATGTCTTTTACAGTATTTTAAAGAATGGCCAGCGTGCTTTGCCTCACCTGGCTCTCTCTAAATCCAGGACAACATGTTTTAAACACAAGACTCTGTCTTCTGCAAGCAGAGACCTGAAATAAAAACCTGAGTAACAGAAAGTGTGCAAGAAGCAAGTTTCCCTTCTCATGGGCTCTACATAGTCTCCTAGGAGCTCAGTGATGGAGCACAAGAATTTCCCAGAGAAAAACATTCCTCAGAGAAAGTAATTAACTAAACCATTAGGGAAAGAGTGCAGAAAACATTTCAAAAATGACACATCACTTCTATGAGAGACCTTCGGAATGAGCCAAGGAAACTGAATTTAGATGCATAGGTCGAAGGAGAATCGTTCATGCCACGCGGCATGCGGGACACCCCGGGGCCTACTTGGTAAGTGTCATTATGAATTCTTGTCAGTATTGGGAAGGTACAATAGTAGTAAGAAAAAAAAAGCGGCCTACTGATATTCAAAAATCTTCACAATTCATACACCTTCCACACGGTTACACTATACGAAGAAGAAAGGAAAAAGATCGCAAAGGTGAGAGCACCAAGTTGAAAGGCCAGGAGGTCATCAGGCATTAATAGATTCAGTGGCGTGAGGAGAGGAGGAGGGATGAAGGTGATGAACAAAGTGGAGACAGTTCATTCCTGTGAGGTCATCATCTAAATCCCAGGACTGGTCTTTAGTGTGTCTTGGCAGCCCTGAAGATATACACCAGGGTTGGGGATCTCATTAAATATATGAAATTCATGAGGATTAAATTAATTGAAAGATTAAAAAAAGTACAGACTTCAAGTACAACATATTTTTACTGAAATGTGTGTTTAAAAGTTAATTTCAGAGTAACTTATCCTCAGACATCCTAACCCAAAAGATCAGAGGTGGGGCCTGGGAGTCTGCATTCAGCCAGCTTACTGGGTGGAGTTCATGCCAGATGATGGCCGGACCCACTGAGAAAATAGCTGCAGCTTCAAGGGGGGAGGCACCAGCCCAGAGCTGCCATGGCTTGGGTGGATTGGCTAAAGAATCCAGTACATAGTACAGTTTCCAATGCTTATGGAAAATACATTCCTATATCATTCCTAGCTACAGAAACAAGCTCAAGGTCTTTGAAGATTATAGCTTTTTTTAACATAAAGGTGGGGAAAGGTGTCAGCTAGGCTTACAACAGTAATTCTGAAGTTTCCACACATAAGAATCACCCAGAAGATGTGTTTTTTCTTCTCTTTATTTTTTTCTTTTTATTTTTTTAACGTTTATGTTTGAGAGAGAGAAATCAAGTGAGAGCACATGCTAGTGGGTAGGCAGGGGAGTATCAGAGATAAAGATCTGAAGCAGGCTCTGTGCGAACAGCAGTAAGCCCAATGCAGAGCTTGAAATCATGAACCATGAGATCATGACCTGAGCCAAAGTCAGATTCTCCAACGACTGAGACACCCAGGTACCCCAAAAAATGTGTTTTTAAAAGAAAGGTGCTATGCTGAGCATGGAACCTGCTTGGGATCCTCCTCTCCCCTCCTTCTCCCTCTCCTCCATTAACATGTGTGTGTGCAAACTCTCTCTCTCAAAATAAGCAAACATTAAAAGGATAAAATTTAAAAAGTAAGGTGCTAGATTCCTCACTTCTAGAGTTCCTGACTCAATCAGGCTGGGTAATTCCAATGATTCTGTTGTGTTTTTTTTTTTTTTAATGTTTATTTCTTCATTTTGAGAGAGACAGAGAGCATGCATGAACAGAGGAGGGGCAGAGAGAGATGAAGAGAGAATCCCAGGCAGGTTCTGTGCTATCAGCACAAAGTCCAACACGGAGCTCAATCATGGCCGAAATTGAGAGTCATACACTTAACTGACTGAGCCACCCAAATTCCACAAGGATTCTGCATTTTTAATATGAAGTCTTATTAGTGATTCTGATGCAAGTGACCCTCAGATGATACTAGATAACACTGCCCCCATGGAATCTTTATAAGCATTTATTAAAATTAACATACTTATTAATTTTTTGTTAGACAACTTATCTGACTTATAGGAGTTCCACCCTGATTTATTTTAGGCCTTAACTATTGACATTTAAAATTCATAAATAAAGAAGATAATGGACTAATTATCTTTTACCTTCATACAATGATCACTCGACTGTAAGATTTTCAGGTCATTAAATATGGAAAGTCAGTTTTCATTTATCACAGTTGTTTCTTACTGAGTCGTGATCTCCAGTTAATTAGAGATTTGTTTTATTTAGGTGGATGGATGTCAATTAAGGAACACAAACTAATATTTAGAATCCTAATTCCCTACTGGAAACTATTAAGTAAAAAATTCAATGCACACTTCAACTACACAATTAAATACAAATTGAACTGTACGTAAATTTACCACATAATTACATTACTTTCTGCTCTACTAGGAAAAGATTTTAAAGGTTAGATTTCCTATTGGAAAATCTTGGATCTCCCATTACTGTGCTAGATCAGAAGCCAGTTTGAAAATCTGTTTTATTGAATATGTATAGTTTATCAGCTCAACAAATTATGTAATAGGAGACCATAATAAGAACCTAAGCTCTATATCCACAGTCCATGTGGATATACTTAGCCCAACATGATGACAGCTGGGAAATGGGGAAGACACTGCCTTCTCTAGACACAGTGCTCCAACTATCCCATAAAGGAGTTGAGCTGACAACTGGGACCCCAATAAGTAGCACAACAACAGTCATCCTGTCCATTTTGTTCACTACTCTATCCCCAGCATCTAACATTGAGCCTGACAGGTAAGTATTTAATAACTTATTTGTTTGATCAAACCATTCTCCCAAACAAATGACAAACAATAATCACCATGTGGTCTGTAACACAATGTACCTGATTTAAAAAAAAAAAATCAATAAAGGAGCTTATTCCCTATATGATGGAGTCACATACATAATCAAAAGATACTGCTCTGAGATAGAATAAGGCAAGGTATTAGTGATCATGGGGATTTATCTCCTGGTCTAAAGCCTTGAAAAAAACAGCAATTTTATTTATACTAGATTTCATTAGAAATAGTGTTTATTACTAGAAAACCTTATTTTTTAAACTATATTTATAAATGCAGTTTTCACTAATGTCATATCTTTTCCCCCATTCACTTCCCAAATAATACATTTTAGGCTTATTTAAAAATGGTTCTTATACTAAAACAAGAATCTGATAGCAGTAACTTTTAGAGTTAACTTTCTTGGGGAAGTTTCTAGTATCTTTTTCTATTCCACAGAGGTTTATTTTTAGGAGTCTATGCAAACAGCTATAACCACTTGTAAGGCTTGATGAAGTAAAACCATCTGTGTCATTATTTATTAAATGCTCCAGAAACTTAACATATGTAAACATGTGTGTTCACATTTAAAAAAGAATCAAAACCCCAAACATTTAGCAATTTACAAATAACCAAGAAAAGCAAATTACCAGAATTCTTCACTTTTAAAAGTTAATTCAGAATTATAAGATGGAGTAGCAAGACATTTTTATTAAGTGCTTTTCAGGGTCTATGAAACTAATGTAACATCTACTCAACTGCCTGTTGTTCTAAACTTATTCTCCTCCCTAAAATTTGTCAAGGGTAAAACAATCGCCCTGTTTTGATTCGCAACATAGGACAGAACAAAGTTCTTCCACAGCCTTTTCAATAGGTGGGGAAAGTGGCAGTTGGCAAGGCCTAGTTTCTTAAAAATTATAAAGGTCAGACGATTCTCTCTTCCCTGCCACGTGACTTTCTCGTACCCACCCACTCTGCAGAGTGTACCAGGGTAAAGCAATTAATTTTCAGAAATTTTCCAAAGTAGATCCAAGAGAGAAAACAGATTAATGGGGTAAAATGTGACAGGAGAAAGCTTCTATCCATAGCTCTTGCTTCCTCCCCTTTCTTGTTCCCCACACAGAAAATAAAAAACAATAGGTTTAGGTAATAAAATATGAATTTCAGTTTGCATCTGCTTCAAGGATAGAAAAGAGTTTACAATCGGATTGGCATCAGGATCTTAAGAGATTATTTTAAGAGTCAAGATTATTTTAAGAGAAGTCATTCACCAGAACTTTGTTCCATCCTTCCATAGCCTTAATAATTTAAGCTAATATGTGATTTAGTTTACCAATAATGACTGAGGTACTTTTTCTTTTGATTTAAAGAAAAAAGCAAGAATGAGATTAGAGAGTCACTGTATCATCAAAATTGATGCTTTGTTTTGAGTATTTGAATTTAGAAAATGAGAAATGACAATTCAAAAGCAGTGTTTGTAAAAAGTATGTATATTTATTAACCAAATAAATCTTATGTCGTTTTTTGCAGGGACACACACACACACACACACACACACACTAGTTCAGTAACTGTCCCAATGTTCTTAAAAACACCTTTCTCTTTGAATTTTTTAAAAGAGATAAGGAGGTAGGATGAATAATTAAATGCTTTTGGTTTTGTTCTTTCAGTCAGATCTATTATGACTCTTATCTAAAAAGACATGAAATGAAAGGGACACCAGACTTCCATTTATCTAGTACAATTAGCTTATTATATTACCAAAGCTTGTTACAGATGGTCTCACTGAGTTCAAAAAAAAAAAAAAAAAACCCACAAAGTGAGCTAGAATAGTATATTATGATGCTCATTTGAGACATATAGTAAGTAAAGATAATAAAGTACTAGCTTGTTAGAACCAAGTCTCAGATTACTATCATTTAGTCTTTAGTGTTTAGAAGAAATGTAGTAACAACTTGCTCTAGTCACAACACTGGGTTAGGCTCTGTTAAGAAGCAAAGAAATAAGCAATCTTGGTCTTCAGTTAATAGTAGCTTCTAGTTCACCTTAATCCTCTTTCCTCTTACCCATGTACCCTTCACCCCCAGAAGTGAATTATCAATTGCTACAAATGTCAAGAGTCCTAAAAACACAGTCAAAACTTGTTTATGTCCTTCCATTTTTAATCAAGTATTAATACTTCAGTTTCACTTAGATAGGACCATATTTTAGGTCAAAAGTAGATGAACACCGTGAAAAATGAAAATACCATTTTTCAGTTCAAGTTCCTGAGATTAAAACTTGCATTAATCTCTGCATTTTTCAATTCTATCCCCCTAATAGAAATATAAATATTCACTGTTGAAAACTGAATTCAGAGGATAATTGTTGGATTAGTATGAAGTCACAATGAACTAATTTGATGATGTCAATTACTCTGGCTTCCTCTTTGAGAAGAAAGAGTGAAATAAGCTGAAATTGAAACCTGTTAGTCATATCAAGATAGGATTACTGGACAGTATTATTAGCATCTGACACACAACATCGATCCTTCCTTAAAAATAAAAGATTGGCATATCTCATCTTACCCAATGACACTCATTCTATTCCTTCATGTGTCCCCAATAAATGGTCCCAAAGGAAGCAATCATTAGCCAGTATAAAAAAGAAACAAATACAAAATAGAATTCCTGTACACTTTTTACATATGGGGGAAATATTCATTGACTTGATTATAGAGATTGAATGTTAAAAGATGTGAACCATATAATTAGGTGTCCTATCAAAAAGACTAGCATCTAGCAATTTGCCACAGGATATTCACATTCAATTCAAAGACTAGAATTAGTAAATAACTAAGAAGTATCATTTGGAAAATTTAAACTGTCCTTTGGTTCAATTTAATGTACTCGGAAATGGCCCTGCATGACACTTCATTCCCATAAACAATATCATTTAGAAATCCCTGTAATTTCCTTCACAAATTCTACAAATGGAACTACAGTCTGTTAAAAAGCCACTTGAGTAAATATGTAAAATTCTAGCTTGTGACAAATTACAGCATGTTTCTTCTTTAGAGGTCTATACTGAGTTTCCTAATTTAATCAAGATCAAAAGATTCCCAGTGAGTAAACTTATTTTTAAGACTAAGATACAGTACTGAAAGTAAATTAACGATTTCCTCTGTAATGTTCATTAATTATATCTCACTGCCAATTTCCCTGTTCTTCAATCAGAGAAACAAAGTCCATCTGCATTCACAGACGGCATAGAATTCTCTTCTACGTTCCCAGAGATTAAAGAACATACTGCAGAGGAAACAAAATACAATAGCAAGTAAGTGACATAGAAGCGAAGTTTTGTTTTGAAAAAAATACAACTATAGAAATACAACTTGGGAAAGTTGTTAGTAGTCCACATGACATTTAAATGTGTGTGGGGGGGAGGTGGTATAGTAGTGCACTCATTCATGTAGTATCACAAAAGTACCCTGTCACCTAGAAGAGAGAGGTAGTATTTTGCTTATCAGGGAAATCTAAAGACAGAATTCCAAATGTGTGGTTCTCCATTGTGTTCCAAAGAACAGAGACTTTGTCAACTACATTGTTTGACATAATAATAACTCTGTTTGAGAAGTTGGTACTGCAGAGGGGCCTAAGCTCCAAAGAAGTCAGGATTTGATTCTCTTCATCTGAATCTTCTAGTTCCAATGTTTTATTGGAGTATTACTTCTCCCGTAATAATTAGTTCAGTATTTACAAATTCCTCAAAGTCTGGGCAATGGGGGTGGACCCTTTGTTTTATTATTAAGAAAATAAAGTTGTTACCTAGCTCCTGTAGCCCAGTAGACTAGCTCATCCTAATCATTCAAGTTGGGAAAGCCAGTGGCAAAAGGGTGTTATTCCAAAAATTATTCTCATCTAACATTCAGGGAGGCATACAAGCATCCCATCACTTACCTATTTACCTTATAGGCCTTGGTTGTCCAGATAAGTGTGTTAAGAATTTAGGGCTTCATCTAAACTTAGCCATAATGAGCGTTCTGGGTGCTTAGAAATTTTGTTCTTTAAGGTGAGAACCAACAGGAGGGCCAGGTCCACGAAGAGTCCATCTCAAATGAAGGAGATGTATTCTTGCATCAATCAAACTCATTAAAAGGCATGAAATATTCATTTCCATGTTTTTTTTACATTTTGGAAGTTGGTGCTACTAAAACAAGTACTATTCCAGAAGATTGCCACCTGCTATCCTGAAGATGCAATGATGGTTCAATATATTCAAATAAATAAATGTGATATACAATATTAATGACAAAAATCATGACTATCTCCATATAAACAGAAGAGTTTAACAGAGTATATAGTCTTTTTATGGTTAAAATCCCCAATTCTATATTGGGTATAGAATGAATGCACCTCAATATAATTAAGGCCAAATGAAACAGCCTGCAGCTAACATTATAGTCCAGGTCTAGAAATTCAAAGTCCATTAAGATCAAGAAGAAGACAAGCATGTCCACTCCGTTTTCAACAGAGTACTGCAAGTCCTAGGTGAAGCACAGATACTATTTCCCATATATGGGAAATCCTTAAGACTTCACCAGAAAACTGTTGGAAGTGGGTAACAAAATTGGCAGCATTACAGAACATAAAATCAACAGACTTCAGGTGTTTTTCTACACAGTAACAATAAAACATCTGTGAAAGAATTCAAACTATTCCATTTCCAATAGCATCAAAAACATCAACGTATTTAGGAATACAGCTAAGAAGTATAAAATCTGTACAATAAAAACTAGAAGACCATGGTAAAGGAAACCGAAGATACAAATACAAAGATCCTGTGTTCATAGAAAAAGAATTAATTTTCTTAAAATGTCCATACTATCCAAAACCATCCATAGGTTCAAGGCAATCCCCATCTGAATTCTTAAGACATTTTTCACTGAAATAGAATAATCCTAGAATATGCATGGAAGAAGGAAAGGCTCAACAACCAAAGCTATTTTAACAAAAATAAAATCAGAGGTATCACACTTCATGATTTCAAGCTATTCTACAAAGCCTTAATAATCAAAGCAATATGTTACTGGCATAAAAACAGATACATTGACCAATGGAACAGAACTGAGAGCCCAGCAGTAGACCCCCACATATATGGTCAACTAGTATTTGACAGATGAGCCAAGAATACTCAATGGGAAAAGCGTAATCTCTTCAACAAATGGTGTTGTTAAAACTGGAGGACCACATGCAGAAAATTACAACTGAACCCCTATCTTACACCACTGACAAAAATAAACTTTAAGTAGATTAGTGACTTAATTCTAAGACTGGATACCATAAACTCAAAAAAAAACAAAACAAACAAACAAAAAAAAAAACGAAACTCCTTGACAGAAAGGACGATGATTTTTTAGTTTTTTCATTAGGACAACAAAAGCACAATAAAAGCAAAAATCAACAAGTGGGATGACAAACTAAAAAGCTTCTGTACAGCAGAGGAAAACAACAAAATGAAAAGGCAACCTACCAAATTGTAGAAAATAATTGCAAATTATGCATCTAATATTCAAGTTAAAGAACTCCTACAACTCATTAACAATAATGTAATATAGGGGGAAAATGGGCAGAAGAACAGAATATACAGTTTTCTGAAGAAGATACACTAATGGCCAACAGGTACACGGAAACATGTTAAACATGACTCATCATCAGGGAAATGCAAATCAAAACCCCAATGAAGTATTAAAGGCTAGTATCAAGAACACATGAATTAATAGATATGGTGAAAATGTGAATTTAAGGGAACCCACACACATGGTTAGTGGAAATACAAATTGGTTCAGCCACTACGGAAAACAGTATGGAAGTTCCTTCAAACCAAAAGCAGAATTGCTCGATGATCCAACAGTCCCAGTTCTGGGTATATATCCAAAGAAAATGAAATAATTTTCTAGAATAAATCTATGTACTTCCCAGTTTATGGCACCATTTTTTACAATAACCAAAATATCAAAACATATGTGTTTCTTGATGGATGAATGGATAAAAGACATTTTGTATATGGATAAAGAAGTTACTGTATACAGATACAATGGAATATTATTCAGCCTTGAGGAAAAAGGAAATCCTGCTATTTCCAACAACACGGGTGAACCTTGAGTCCATTATGTTAAGTGAGATGTCAGATCAAGATAAATCCTGTATGTTATCACTTGTATGTGCAATATAAAAAAGACAAACTTGTACATCAGAATAGAACAATAATTATAAAGGGTTGGGGACTAGGGAAACCACAGAGATGTGTAAGAATACTAACTTGCTACCAGTATATGCAGAAGTTGTGGAGATCTATGTATAGCACAGTGACTGTAGACAGTAATAATTTATAAACTTCAAAGCTGCTACCAGACTAGACCTTCATTATTCCCACCACACACACACACACAATAATTATGTGACAGGATAGAGGTGTTAATTGCAATTATATCATAATATAAAAATTTATCCGATGTATACCTTAAAGTTTTAAAATGTTATTCATCAATTTTATTTCAATAAAAAAGCAAGCTGTGATTTGATAACCATTACCTATATTAATTTGATTATCAGACCTGAGTAGAAAGGAAGCAGTTCATAAATATCAAAGTTTCAAGTCACTTTGAAATTCTACTTTGTCATCCTGCATTTTTCCATTGTTGTACATCTTAACCTTTGTCCAGGACACATCCTAGCATGATTTAAGGTCTCAGCCCACTTATATTAATAACTGCACTCCTGTCTTCAATTCCTTATTTATGTCACACGATACTTGCCGTATAATAACTATGTGTTGATAAACATGTTCCTCAGTCTAAGAAGTGCTTTGGCATTACATCTTTTATTTACTAACATTGGTCTCACACAAATCTGTGATTCTAAAAAGAGGTAAAGCAGGGCACCTGGGTGGCTCAGTCGGTTAAGCGACCGACTTCAGCTCAGGTCATGATCTCGCAGTTCGTGGGTTTGAGCCCCACGTCAGGCTCTGTGCTGACATCCCAGAGCCTGGAACCTACTTCAGATTCTGTGTCTCCCTCTCTCTGACCTTCCCCCACTCACACTCTGTCTCTCTCTCTTAAAAAATAAGTAAACATTAAAAAAAAAAAAAGAGGTAAAGCCATTTTTTCCTCATGATTTTCCTTCATGCTGTTTATTTCTTGGCAGATTTGTTATCTGAATTAATGGCTCCTCAATGTCATGCCTAATGTTCTTTTCAAAGGCTATACCTTATATTACCCTGGAAGAAGAACTTCATGTCAGTATCAGTAACACCTCATCACCTTTTAGAAAATGTCATTGTGAGACTCCAGAAAAAAATAAGAAATACCACATTAGACACCATTAAGATGAAACCAACTGTTCGTGTTTAAAGTTCTTTAAAAAAAAAATGCTAAGTTTAAAACCAAAAGCTCAGGTCATGATACCGCAGTTTGGCAGTTCAAGCCCTCCCTCGGGATTTGTGCTGACAGCTCAGAACCTTACGCCTGCTTCAGATTCTGTGTCTCAGTCTCTCTCTGTCCCTCCCCCACTTGCACTATGTCTCACTAGCTCTCAAAAATAAAAACATTAAAAAAAATTTTTTAATCATAAGACAGAGACACTGATACTATTTCAAACCAGGAAGAGAAATCAAGAAATGGTCTTTGTTTGCTGCACAATATCCCCCTCCAAGGTCCCCTTTCCTTTTTCTCTTCAACTACCCACTTGTTACTTTTTTTTTTTAATTTCTTTTTAACTTTTATTTATTTTTGAGAGACAGAGACAGAGCACAAGTTGGGGAGGGGCAGAGAAAGAGACACACACAGAATCTGAAGCAGGCTCCAGGCTCTGAGCTGTCAGCACAGAGCTTGACCCTGGGCTCGAACCCACGAACCATATGCTCATGACCTGAACTGAAGTCGGACACTTAACCGAGCCACCCAGGTGCCCCAATTGTTCTGCACATTATAATCATAGTAGAAAACTAAAAGTCTTAAAATGTTTAATAATGACCACAAATATGAAAAAATAGGAGGGAAAAAAAAGCCTTTCTAAAAGAAAATGAAGACAAAAAGATTGAGTTTTCTTCACTGGCTTTGTCAAACGGCTTACCAGTTAGCCTCAAACAATGCATTTTATTGCTTTATGTATCAAATGCCCCTTCATACAAGTATACCAACTTTGCCTTTCTTATCTCTTAATGAAATTTGATGGCCTCTACATATCTTGCACACTCACAAATTATCTCTTTGACGATTTGCCAGGAAACCGTTGGTTTGGGGTTTTACTCTTATTAGGTACAATACATGGAGAAAAGATTGTGATGATTTAGACTTTCCTTTCAGTACTTGTGTTTTCATGTTACTCACATTTGAGCGGGTCAAGGCAAGAACTGTCACTGCAAGGACCAGCAGAACCATTTTGCCTGAGCCTTTTATTTAAGAAAGGGTTTAAATATAGATTCTTGTATTATTCTAAATGAGTTTATTCCTAATTATGTTGATGTAAGCATTACAAATGTTTGCTCTTCTTAAAAACATTTGGTCATCAATGGAAATCGTGTGGGAGCATTATTTTCATATCACTCATTGTATGTATTATACCTTCATAATTCCTTTTTGATTTAGGAGTGTACCCCCATAACAGCTAGGGTAACATTGGCTTCTCATCTCACAAAAGTGAGGTCACAGCTCCTCAGACAGGGTGTAGAAATAGTCTTTGACCTTTCTCCTTCAAAATAGTATTTGTCAAAGTCCTGGCAGAGGTAATGAGCTGAAAGGAAGCAATTATCTGCCCAAAAAATGTATTTGAAAAAAATGAATGGTGATGTTAAGAGCGAGGTTTCCTACCCTCAACTGAAGAATTCCACAGTTGGGAAGAGATAAGGAGAAGTCAGAGAATAAGAGCTTGTGCATGCAGATCTCTCTGAAACAGTCCTGTACGCTGCCCTACTCTCCAAGTTTATGCCAAGAAGGAAACATAAAATGCAACATGGTCAGTTGCATATTGTGTTCCTTAAAAATTTGCATACTTTGAGAACAGTACTGGATAGCTTTATGGAAACCTGGGAAGTGACACCATGGGATACATTTCCTAAGTCATATTGGAATAACAGCAATAGAGCCAAAAATTGCTGCAAACGTCATCGATACTCATAGAAGGTCCGAGGCAGCCCACAATCTTCTGTACCATTTAAGAGGAGGAGAGGAATCAGCCGAACCTTCCATATGTTTCTTGAGGGGACAAAGTAGATTCCAAGTTATTTCAAGAGTACAATTCAGAAAAAGAGTCTGAGGAAATCATCATGTCAGAAGTCCAGGTAAAAATCAAGTCCGTCTCTGTATATGCCAACTTGAAGAAGGCGGACACCATAGAACAAGATGGGACACTGAACATCCCACTTATGCCAATTTGGACAGAAGATGAAAACCAAGGAACAGATGCCTTTCCCCAAAACACAGACTAAGATACAACCATCACAGAGGAGAACTGGCTACATTTTCTGCCTAACTGTACAAAAGAAACTTGAAATGGGAATTAAGTTGAGCTGTGGAAAAATAAAAGTTGCTTTTTGTACATCCAAGTTCATAGAAGGACTAAGGCAAATAAGAAATTGACCATGTTTTCTCATCAGAAATAAATGAGGGCTCAGTAAGAGACTGAGTTAGAGAAACAGTTACTGTATTTTTTTCTACACCCAAGTTTATCATTTGACAAATTTCTACCCTAATATTTTAAGTTATCCACTATTTTTATAACCCTGTTTTGGCATTGCTGATAGTCTCAAAATGTCAAAGAGGCCAGGAAATCAAAGTAGCATGGCCCCATTCTATTTTTCATTGAACATTTGTTTGCTCAGTGTTTAAATGCTAGCATCTCATAGAATCTATATAGTCATCAACATAGCATCACCTAGTAATTTGCATGGCATCTTGATAAAAACATATGTAACAGCATTTGGATGAAAGGACCTAAGGTTCCCTTCTCTCCCCCTGCCCAAGTACCAGACCTGGTAAGCAACAGACTACCAGCTCCTTTCCAAAACTGATATAGAATAACGGACTTAAAAAAATCAATTTTAAAGTAGATGGCTCTTTGAGAAGTAAAGAACAGAAGATCATCTTAACAGAATTCATTCTACATAGAAGAAAACATAACCAGTTGTATATCTTGGATTTTACATTTTTGGAATGCATTCAATCTCCTAGATACTTTCAAACCCCAGTTGAAATCAAGTAGATAGAGACATGTTCTGCAAAGTTGCCTCTGAAGAACTTAATTTACAAGAAATTACTTAGCACCAGGACCTTTGGTCACTATCCACTGGTTAAATTTTTAAGTGGAATCACAGTCTAGTGAGCCTTTTCAGTTTTGCTCCACCATCTGCTTCAAAAAAATATACTTTTGGGGTTATCTTACGTAATCTTTCTTTATGTGTATTTTTCTACAAATTCTCCAGTTAAATGAATGGATTTAATGGACTTCTATATTAGTTTATGTGTCTCAAGTTTTCCTGCCAGCCCTCTTAGTAACAAAATCTAAGAAGATCAATTAACCACAAACCTTCCTGCTATAATTAGATGGCACATGATTGTGTAATTTTTTTCCACATTGTTGTTAGGGGAGACAAAGCCTCATTCCCTACTGGTCTTCACATTGTACACTGCGTAACCACCTCCACCATTCACCTTCCACGGACCAAAGTGGGATGTGGAATCAGCAAGTGTCTCCACACTCCCTTCCACTGTCCCTCTAGGAACTTTAGTATTATTTTGTCCACAGCTGTGTGCTTGATTCCCGTTAGCCTTGAGTCACTGCCCATACAGATTTTACTGTGCCATTACAGTGGAAATACTCTTCAGCCAATTCTTCAACTACTGATTTCAGCTGATGATATTCCAAGTAAAAATATCTTATTTACATGAATCAGAGTCCTAAACTATTTGTAGATTGAGTAGGCAACAGAGATTTCTGACCAACCAAGTTATTATTCACATGTCCAAAACTGGATGGTATTTATGCAACACCTTTTTTCCCCATACACTCTTGTTACTGTTATCCTGGCCTTATTTATCAGTATATTAGACAAGTCCTTATGAAAATAATAGAAATTATGTATTATGACTCCTTACTGATTGCAGTAAAACTGTTATAATGGAGTATAGCAACCATTAGGGCTTTTGCCAGATTATTGTCAAAAACCCTATATTTTTTTACAGTTCAAAGCACATAATTTCTCCATCATGGTAAGCCCATCTCATAAAGGCTTCCATGAACTTTGTGTCACCTCACAACTCTACTTTTAAACACAAGGTCACTATCAAATCAAGGAAATAAGAACATTGGAACTAACAAGCCAGAAAGACCTGCTAGATTACCTTACTATACCACTTTTTAGATTAGATTGCTCCATGCTTCAACTACTTTGGAAATTGAGTCAACACTTTAAATTTAATAACAAATCACCAAACATGTTTTTATTAATGTTCTTTCTACCTAAGGGTTTTCACTCATTTTTATGATAAATTTCTGCAATGATGCTGGACTTTAATGAGCTCTGGCCAAGTGTAATTTGTTGTAATATCTCTGTTAATAAAGGTCAGGAAGGCCAATGCACCCTCGTGGCATCACTAATTCTATCAATTTGGAAAAATTTGATGAAATGGTTTGTAACATTCAACTCTAGAAGATCCTTCTAGACTGAGAAGTCCTAGTATCATTACAAACTGCTGAATTTGTCCCCAGGCATTTTAATGTATTTTCATGCAATAAAAATGGCCCTTTAGAGATTAGAAAGGTACATCCTCTCAATGATACCTATACAGAAGGGAATCATATGAAGTTTTAATATAAAGTATTTTTTTATTAATTTGTTAATATTCAAAGTTCATAAAGAATAAAACTTTAACAAGCTAAACCACAGGATGTCACAAAAAAAAACATTTTTTTCTATGTATATGTGTCACTGTGTCACTACCCCCAGTATTTGTTGATGAGTGAGGTTTGGAGATCACAAATATACCTCTCATACCAGCTATGGAAATACTCTTTTACCATCAACAGGACCCTGCACTGTTATATATTATATATAGTCACATAATGTAGAAATTTAGAATATTCTATCCTTTTTAAAGTTTTTAAAGTTCTATTCCCATGAGGCATCAGTTTCCCATTGCAGAGTATTTCCTACTGACAATATTATCAATTGGTATCCTGATAGAAGAGAATCAGTATGTATCCTTTTAAAAGTCCCATTTGGGATTAAGGAAATTTCAACGTTATTTTAATGAATCGGAGCAACATTGAAATATTTGTTATTTTGAGGAATATCTTACTAAAAATAACTTTGTAGTTGTCTCATCCATAAAAATCAAAGAACAACATTTCTAATATATTACTTACTGACACTAACGGTTTTATGTAAAGCTTTAGCCTTTGGAGTCTTCCAGTTATCAAGTTTCAACATATTGTGTTGGTTGACATTTAAAGTCGCTGCAAGCTCATGTGGCATTTTAGTCCTGACTGTCATTACTGTTGCCTTACCACAGATTTTCCTCAGGAATGAAACCCAGTGACCCAACTAATGCCACCAAAAGAGTGTGAACATATTAAATCCAAGTCAATCTAATAAACTATATTGGTAATCCCTTAAAATATTTTGCTTCCTAGAAACCTTTTGTTCCTAATGATGTAGGTTTAGTGGGCGATCATCCAGAATCATTTTCAATAGGACTGTTCTAAGAAGCATTCTTTAATTAAAGCTGTCTAAAACAAAGTTCTTTCTCCACTCCTGGGAAAGTTTCTTACTTTCAAGATTTTTTCCTTGTGAATAATAGACATTAAGGATGATATTATTCAGTATCACCTTTCTAACCTCCTCTTTCTTCATTCTCTTGTTTAGCTCCTCCCATGATTTCCTGGAGTTTTGGTACTTGACTCTTTCCCTAGCTTTATCCCAAATGATCTCAGCTGTGTCCCCACCTAGTGCATTCAGTTCTACCTTTTCCTCTTTTCTCCCCACATGCACTTTGTTTCCTATATATCCCTAAAATATTTTTATAATCTTACTCTGTTTTAGATCCTCAAATTTATTCTTGGCTGCAATTATTAGAGTCCAGTATTCACACTTAGATTCTGCTAACCCATCATCTTCAATTTAACCATCGCAATATCCTTATCATAAACCATAAGGGAGTAAGAGATAATAAAAATAATGTTAACATATACTGCCTTCTTAATGTTGGTTAAGCTCTCTAATAAGTACTGTGATTTTTATTATGAGAGATGAGGTTCCAGGTACATTATTGATATAGGTGCCACATATATTGATAGAACTTTCTGTATTTCTTCTATTCATATTCTTCAGTCAATCCTCATTGACATTTGTTTTCCATTGTTACTCCATAAGCTTGTACCAATTTTCCCATCAACCAACTGGTGTTCCAATTCTTATAGTTATGATATGCAATATGACTTCTTGGTTAAACATCAGTCTTGATACATTTAAGGAAATAAGAAAGGCTTATTGCCAAAGATTTTCCTTAAGTGGAAAAAATGGAGACACTCACCTATTGTGAGTTGACAAAAATACATCCCTCAATCCCACATTTTGAGCCACAAAGTGCTCTATCTAGGACCCTGTGCCTAGAGGTCTTTCCATTCTCTAAGACTCATGAACTACGGTGAAAGAGAGAACTCTAACAACCGGGGGACAGGGAATAGTCACACATACATTTTTTTTTTTTTTTAGTGAAAATGAAAATAGCGTCTCTAGTATAACCTCCTCTCTGCTGTATCCAAACAAATCCTTGCTTTAACTGAGTGGTTGTATGCTATGCCAAAGTTATCGCTGATACATCCCTTCATGTTTAACTCCAAAACATGAGTAGGAGGTAGCTGAGTTACTAACTCTCAACACCAGAATCACTTTGTTGGCTGTTGTCCTAGATAACAAAGTCGTGTCTCCTTTGAGCAAGTATGCACAATGAGCTCGCCTGGTAATTTAAAGAAATATTTTTGATTACTTTCCCAGCCATTTATTTTCTATTTAATGGTGAAACTGACATTTCCACCCACTAAGTATTGAAAAGAGAAAAGTGTTATTTAAAGAATATGACAAGTGTGTGCCTGGGTGGCTCAGTTGGTTAAGCATCTGACTTAAGTTCAGGTCACCATCTCACAGTTTGTGAGTTCCTGCCCCATGTTGGGCTCTGTGCTGACAGCTCAGAGCCTGGAGCCTAGTTTGGATTCGGTGTATCACTCTCTCTCTCTCCCTCCCTTGCTTGTGCTCTATCTGTCTCTGTTTCTCTCTCTCAAATAAACAAACTTTAAAAAATTATATATTTAAAAAAACAGACTTTAAAAAACGAACTAAAAAAAAACACTGCAAGGATAAGATTTTGCAAAGTTTACCATAAACTAGTTTCTCACCAACTTGCATTCAACAACTAACCTTCTAACGGTCAATGTTCTGCACAGCAGGTGCACTGTATTTCTCTTGCTTTAGAGCAGTTATTCTTAATCATGGTTGATTTTGTTCCCCAGGGGACATTTTAGCAATGTCTGCAGACATTTTTGGTTGTCCCAACTGGAGGGCCCCTAGCAGATAGAAGACAAGAGGCCAGGCATGCGGCTAATCGTGTTACAATGCACAGCTCAGCCGCCCATCCACAAAGAATTACCTGGTCAAAAATAGAAAAGTTGGCCAAAGTGCCAAAGTGGAGAAAGCCTATGGAAGCAAGTTTTCAGTCTATGTTTAGTTATATTTTAATATTAGAACACGCAAAGAGAAACAAGTGTACCCAGGAATAGTTCCACACAAGATGGTGGTAAAATTTCCTCTTCGGTCTTTAGAAAGCTTTTGAAGGGGGAAAAGATCTAAAGGAAGATGAAACGGAAGAGGACATGGTTATATACACATGCTTAGCTAATTAACACTTCATGACAGTCCAATGAGAAGGTGAGAACATTATGAAGTGCAGGTCAAGAACCTGAGCTTTGTACGCAACATTCTAGGTTCATATTCCAGCTCTGACACATTCTAGATGTAGAATATTTGGCAACTCAACCTCTGTGTAATTCTGTCCCTTATCTGTAATCTAACAGTAAGAACAGTAGCAATTTTAAAGAGTTGTTCTGAGGATAAAATGAGTTAATGTAAGTGTGTAGGGTACAACTAGCATTTCAGGTGTTTGCTTTTATTTTATCAGTCTTAAAATCACTAAGCATCATAATCATTTCACTGATTAGAAACACAGGAATCAGGTAAGTTCAACAAGACAGTTTTAAGTAGCAAAGTGAAGATTGGGCCACGCATCCATCTGACTCCAGGTTCAGTTGTAAGCATGAAGTCAGGCATTAGAGACTTGCTTAAAGGCCAACGAGTTGCTAGGATGTCTCTTGGAGGTTTTGTCACTACCCTGCTTATGAAGTTGTGTTTTTTCCTCAAAGTAATTCAGACTTTATTTTGAACTTGAATATTTTGTTCTTTAAAACCTTATGCTGGTTTTGGATGCACTTGAGAATATTTGCCAAATAATCTAACATCTTAATGAAGTTCAATGTAACAATGCCTGTGATAAACTGTGGTATATAGCCTCTTGCTGTTAGTGCACCCTCCTCAAAATTGTCTGTTAACAGGAATATTCACTAAATGTATTCCTAGCTACTTCTCCCTCCTTCTTTTTGACCTCCACTTATCCCCTTCCTCTCCTTGCTCCGAGGAAAAGGCAGTTGCCCATCCCCAACTTCAACCATTCAAAAAAGGGGGGAGAAAAAAAGCAAACCACTACTAAATCATTTCAGTCTCGAAGTTCTGGGAATTAATTAGTTCGGTAATAAACGAAAGCCATTAAGGCCACTCAAATCTCACTTACCTTTATCACCAGGTGAACGGTGTGCCAGTTTCCCAGACTTCTGCCTCACCAATGGCCATAAGATGACAATTTGTTACCTCACATTCAGCTTTTCTTTTCTGATTCACACAAGTCACCACCTCCTTTGCAGATACGGACTTCCCCATTCAGACATTCCTTAGAGGTTGCACCCCCAATCCCACGGTTCTGGTGACAGCTACTGAATTGAGCTCAAAGCTGTCATTTTGGCATTCTCTCATCATTGCCTCACAGCCACTTCTAACCCTCCTGATCATCCAACAACTGACAAACCAACCAAGCAAAATCCCTATGTCCTCATACAATTATGTAAATTTTCTTTTTCCTGTCCGTAAGCCATAATGAAGCTAATTTCCTTAGCCTAGATTACTTTGAATTCTCATATTAACATCTGTAGTTCTCCCCTTTCTTTGCTTCCATTTTAAGAAACAGAATAACTCCTTCTTGGGTACTACAAACATTTTTTTGACTTTTTAAATTGAATCCATGTCATTATTGTCTATCCTTTCCTAATTCTGCGCTTTATAGTGTGCCTTCTATTCTTGTATACCTCTCCCAGCTTTATATGAAAATCAAATTCTGCTTCACCACTGCCTCAGCCTCACTGTTATTAGCCACAAATAGGACAGATACTCAGAAGAACTTTCACCTAACCAGAGAAGAAGGAGCAAATTTTCACATTATGCATTCGATAAGTATTAGCATTTCCTTCCTATTGCTGCTATGACAAATTATCACCAACTTTATGAGGAAAAACAACACAAATTTGTTAACTTACAGTTCTGGAGACTGGAAGTTCCACATGGGTCTCACTAAGGAAAGACTCAGGGTGTTGTCAGTTCCTCTCTGGAGGCTCTAGGAGAGAATCTGTCTTCTCCTTTTCCAGCAGCAAGCGACTACCTGGATTCTGTGGCCTAGGGCCCTTTCCTCCATTGTGAGAGCTGGTAACTGCAGACAAAACCTGCCCCACACTGCTTCATTCCAACTCTCCTACCTCCCTCTTTTGTTTATAAAGACCCTTGTGATTACCTTGGGCCCACCTAGGTCATCCAAAACAGGTGCCAGGTCTCAAGGTCAGCTGATTAGCAACATTAATTCCCCCTGTAAACTTAACCTTGCAAAACAACATATTCACAGGTTCTGAGAATTAGAACGTGGACATATTTGGGGGGAAGTATTGTTCGGCCTGTAATGTTTTTTGGTTTGCGGTGTTGTTGTCACTTTTAAGTCATATAAATTAGAGAATAGTTAGAACCACAAATCTTTTCATTCCCTCAGTATCTCTTAAATTCCCAGGTAGCTCACTGGTCCACTGGGCTATCCCAGAAAATTCATAACACATGTCTCTGTCTGTCAGAACAAAAATTACAAAACACTTCATGAAATAATTAATAGGCTTTTTATAAATTTGCAAAATAAAGCAAAAAAATGAATGCCAGATAAATGCTTCATAGAACCAGACTGACTTTAGCATTTAACTTAGTTTTCTTCTCATAAAATTTCAGAAACATGGGTGTTTTTTTGAGAGAAGGGGGGAGGGCAGGGAGGGAGGAAGAGAAGGAATCTTGAGCAGGCTCCACACCCAGGATAGAGCCCCACACAGGGCTCGATCTCACGACTATGAGATAGATCATGATCTGAGCCACATCAAGAGTTAGATGCTTAACCAACTGAGCCACACAGGCGCCCCCTGAAACTTAATATGAGTAATGCAGAGTAGAATAATAATTGCAAATAAGTAAAAGAACAATTATAAGATTAAAATATTCCTAACCCCACTACAATGGAAAGCAGTTACTGCTTTAATATACATTCATCCAGACTATATTATCATGAAAATATTTATATGTCAATAATTACACATTTGTAATTATGATGACTAAATATTTCATTATGTAGCTGTACTATAATTTATAGTGCATGTTCTGTGTTTGGAGCTGCTTTCAAAAGATGTGATAAATATCCCTGCATAAATATCTCTGTGTACTTTAAGATAAATTGCTCAAAGTAGAATCGCTAGCTCAAAGATTATGCTCATTTTCTAGTTGTTGTTTATGCACGCTATGTGTTAGTTTTTTAAAGGAGGTATATTCATGAACTTCTTTGTCTGGAAATAAAGTCTAATTGTGGCCCATAATGTAAAGGATTGCATTTTTTTAATTTTGTGATTTCAAGAAAAATTTTAATGCAAGTGGTGGCATTATAAACATGATTTTAAGTACTTAGGAAAGAACACAGTGAGTATATAGTGAGTAGTCAGTAAACGTTTTCTGAATAAATGGATGAATGAGCATGTTTGCTTAGTTATGTAGGGCCACAAAATTTAATCAGCCTAGATGGCATGAGCAATTTTACATGCATACACTGTGTAGCAACAACATATCCACATAGCTCCCTAATATTTTGTGTCAAATGACAGATTATATTGTTTTGGAGCAATGACTCTCAACCCTGGCAGCACATTGTAATTACCTGGGAAGTATTAAGAAATACTGCAGACCATGCCCGATTTTTAAAAACTCCCTGGGTGATTCTGCTGTGCAATGTTTTATAATCTACCAGTCCGGCTTTGTACTGGACCACACCATTAAATTAGAATCTCCAGAGGTCAGGCATGTCCAAGAGCATTTTCTAAAGCCTCTCAGGTGAATACCATGTGCAGACCAACCTAAGAACCTCTGAAAGAATCTTCTGGATCAATTCTCCAATGCGTTCATTTTACAGGTAAGGATAATTGAGTTGTGAGCGTTCAATAGTCTTCCCTCAAAGTTACATGGCTGACTAAATTCCGTGTTTGACGTCAGGCCACATTTAGCATAGGGGTTCAAAGTACAGAAGAAACCATTTTAAAAAGTAAAGGCATTTTTCAAACTCTCAAAAATAGACGAAAATGTGGCACCATTTAGAATCTTCTAGAAGAACTAGCCAGTTAACCATCTTATCAATTTGTTGCTTCTACACTATCTGGTCAGATTATTTACTGAGTCATCTTGGCCCATCTTATACGTTAGGAGACTCTGAAGGGCCTTTGAACCAAGTTTAGGGAGAGCCTTTGGGACTATGAGCGCTACCCTAAGGTCCCATGACCAGTAATTGGTCCATTAATGTGTTAATGGCTACAGTTTAACAGAAAGAAAACAATAGGAAAAGAGAAGATATATCTGTAGAGGACTGGCTGTTCTGTGCTGGGTTTCCTGTGTGGAAAATCAAACGACTTGCTACTAATTGTTTGTGTGCAAAAGTTTTTGGCAGGGATGCCAACAAAAGCACTGGATGGTGTGTCTGCTCAAAGCAAAACACGTCAAATTATGTATTCAGCAAATCCTTATTATCAGAGCCGTGGTCATGTGAATTACTTGCTTTTTAGTTAGGCTTCAGGAGGCCCTTCCTGTGAACAGAATGTCTGGCCTGTTAAACACAGAGCTGCCAAAACAGAGCCACAGGTGGCCATGACTTGGCAAGTGATAAAACACAAGCCACACCGAAGACAATAAAAAATGGACAGGATTTTCCATCTGGTTTTCAATACATATACACAGCACATAAGAGTTACTCGGGGAAAAGTGACTTTTACAGTTGGACATAATGCCCAATATATTTCATTATGTTACCAACCCTGTACTTAAGCTTTGGGAATTTTTGATACAAAGTACCTGATTTAAAAGTCTGTAAAGACAGTATTTTTAGCTGTATCATAAGTAGCTTTTGCTTTTTTCCCCAACTATTTGTGTTTTTAAGGATTCATCATTGATGTTTACATTCTCTGTAACCTTGGAGAAAAGGCAAGCAGAACATGTGTTCTGAGAATTTCCCAAGTCCAGTCAACCTTCACCTTGTGTCTCACTTTTGGCCACAATAGACGGCCAATGGGATACTCACAGGATGTCATTCACCTGACCCTACAAATCTGTGCAGTCATCTTTTCTAATAGTATATTCATTGTATTTCCTATCAGCCTGATCCTTCCCAAAGCTCCTGAGATACTCATGTGAACCCAAAACCTTATTTCAGCTACCACTTTTGAACTTCACGCTGCATTACGTTCCCTGTACAATCTCATCCAACACTGTATATTCCCTCTCCTATGAATCCTCCACATGAATGTGCATGTAATGAACAGCATATGAGTAAACCCCTGCACCTGCATCGTATGTCAACTTGCTCCTCCTGTTCTCTGAAGTTATAAACTCCAGCCCCAGAGATGCAGCGACTGAAAACCAGGACTAGTGCCAGGGAAAGTGTACACTCTTCCGGGTTCTGCCACTTTATAGACTAGCCAGATGGGACAATTTCAGGGCCCTGTTTTCCTCATCTTTACAATAAAAATAAAATTTTTATAATGTACTGTTCAGAGTATCTGTTATGATCAAGTAAGCTAATGAAAAGTGAGCATCTTAAAAAAACATGAGATTGAAAGTTTTGTGCCATGAAGAATTTCCGTATTTTAGGATTAAAATACCTGATAGTCCGAAGGAAACTTAAAATACTCTGTGCAAAAATTTATTCTTCTTCTCTGCCAGATGGTCATCAGTTTCTGCTTGAATATACTTAGTGATGGGAACTCTTTATGTCTAAAAGCAACTCGTTCCAATCTTAATAATGTATATTTAGCCGTGATAAGAGAAAAAAAGCACCATCTCTAATATGGCTTATAAATTAACAGAATTTTCCTTCTGATATTAGGAAAGCAAACAAAGCCATTATTTTCTTTGTTTATTTTTGCTTTTTGTCATTGTTGCCAAAAGATAGGCAATTTATATTTAGGCTCAAGCCTCCCATTAAAAAAAAATTAACAAGAGTCAGACTGTAAGCACAAAGACAGACATTTTCTGTTCTAAAACTTTGATTCCTGAACTCTGAAATATTAGAGGGTCCATCTCACAGTGATTTTTTAAAAATGTTCACTTATTTTTGAGAGAGAGAGAGAGAGCGAGCAGGGGAGGGGCAGAGAGAGAGGGAGACACAGAATCCGAAGCAGATTCCAGGCTGCGAGCTGTCAGCACACAGCCGGATGTGGGGCTCCAACTCACGAACTGTGAGATCATGACCTGAGCTGAAGTCTAATGCTCAAACGACTGAGCCACCCAGGTGCCCCGACACAGTGATTTTTAAGTTTAGCAAATCTAGGCTTAGGTTGACAAAAGGTAACAAAAAAGAAACTTACAAGAATATTAAGAGGTACTAAGAAGAGTAAAGGCCAATGGAATTTTTGCATAATTATGGCTATCAAAGACAAGTAGTTTGGTGAATAGCATATGAAAATGTGCTCGACACATTAATTATCAGAGAAAGGCCGATTAAAACTGCAATAAAATATGAATACACACAACAGATTGTTTAACAAGAAAATAACAATACAAAGTGATAGTAAAAACATGGAGTGCCTGGAACACTTCCACATTGCTAGTGGAAATGTCTGTTGGTACAACCACTTTGAAATATTATTTGGCTAGGGGCACCTCGGTGGCTCAGCAAGTTAAACAACTGGATCTTAGTTTGCTCTCAAGTCATGATCTCATGGTTCATGAGTTCAAGCCCCGAGTTGGACACTGTGCTGGCAATGCAGAATCTGCTTGGAATTCTCTGTCTCTCTCTCTCCATCTCTCTCTGCCTCTCCCCCTCTCATTCTCTCTTTCTCTCTCTCTCTCTCTCTCTCTCTCTCTCTCTCTCTCAAACTAGATAAATAAACTTTAAAAAATGATATATTATGTGGCTATATAGTGGAACTCAAAATACCTATGACTCAACAAGTCTGGACCTGGGAATGTGCTCAACAATAATGAGTTCTTATGCCCACCAAAAGACATGTACAAGAACCTTTACTCATAATTGTCCAAAACTGAGTTCAACTCAATATCCATCTACAGTAAAATGGATAAATTGTGCAGTAGTCGTGCTGCTCAGCAAAAACAAACAACAGCAAAAAAAACGAACGATTGCTACGTGCAACAATTTAAATGAATAAAATAGACATAATGCTCAGCAAGATAAGACAAACTCAAACGAGGAAATAGTGTATGATTCCATTTATACAAAGTTCATGAACAGAAAAAATTAACTCATGATGATAAACGTTATAATAATGGTTACTTTTGTGAGTTGACATGAGGAGGGACATAAGGGAGGGTCCTGAGGTGCTGAAGATATTCTGTTATCTTGATCTATGCAGTGGTTACAGGCATCTACATTTATGAAATTTAATTGATTTGTATATTTAAGAATCATACACAGGGCGCCTGAGTGACACAGTCAGTTAAGCCGCTGACTCTTTATTTTGGTTCCAGTCATGATATCATGGATGGTGAGATCGAGCTCCACGTTGGGCTCTGTAAACTGACCGCGGGAAGCCTGCTTGAGATTCTCTCTCTCCCTCTCTCACTGCCCCTCCCGCACTCATTCTCACGCTCTCTCTCTCCCTCAAAAGAAATAAATAGACTAAAAAAAAAGAATCATGCACAGAAAAAATGCTACCAGTAGAGGCTTATAGCTTTAGAAAATTATATTCTAAAATATAATTCATTTTTCTTTTTCCATCTCAGTCTCCTTAGAATATAACAAAACAACACTGCATGTAATACATCCATTTTGAAAGAGTTGCCAACAGTTTAATTTGAATTAATTATTGTGTTTGCAGAAGAAGAAGCTGCTCTATAATTGTATATCTTGACAGTAAGAAAGTATATTTAGCACTTCTGAATGTCTTTCTGTTTACTTAACATGAGAGCTTATTAAACTGAGTTGCAGAATTTCTCATTGATGAAAGCGTTCTTGAAAAATAAGTGTTATTTTAAGTAGCAGTTACTTTATTCTCCACAAAGGCAAATTAGGTATGACCTGGGTCAACAAGTGGATTCAACTGAGAAAGGCTGCCTTGTAATTTTTGGAATTCTATAGCAAATTTAAATTAGAATGACTGTACTACATAACTCTCTTGAAAAATGGAATTTGACAAAGAAAGCAGTCACTGGGACTGCTTCCATTCCATTGATATATACCTAAGTACTCTGAACTCAAGGACCAAAAGTTTTGCGTCACTAATTCCCTGTGGCAAACACTTGGGAGGCTGGAGAGAGGAGTGGTTCCTCCTGCCCGTGACCTCCCTTCTCTGTACAGCAGGCTGGGGAACCAAGAGAACTCAGTCCTTTTCAGTTATTCAATGCTATTCTAATAACATCTATCTCGCTTCTAGAGGAGTATAGAAATAAAAGTGATCTTACTTTTTTATTGTTAATGATATACAATGAAAGCAAACTAGAAATGACCAACTACCTAAAATATCTAATACTTAAAAAAAATAAGTCATACACACACACACACACACACACACACACACACACACACAGATACAAGAAGGGAAAGAGACAGAAAAAACTTACCTCTCCTGGGAGAACTGTTTTCTCACTGAATGGAAATATAAACTAATCAGACAAAGGAAGGATGAAAAACCCCTTGCAGAATTGAAAGTCCAATGCTTATACCTTTTATTATGTGATCATGACCTTACGTGAGTGGGGCGTGAAAGGAAAAGGGGACAACTTCTGAGAAAGGCACAGAAACCCTGTTCCATGGGACAGCAGGTACCTTAAGTCCTGTCTTTTAGGGAGGTGTAAGTTCCACCTGAGAGCAAGCTTCAGGGATCTCCACTGACACCTACCCTCCTCTTAAACTCCTACCCACCACATCCCCATGCTATGCATCGGTTGGTCTTGTTTTCATTTTGAAAAAGTGGAAGATATGCTCTAAGATGTAAGGGAAATGCTTTAGTTTCGTGGGAGTAATTCAACCCTTCCGTTTAGTCAGTAGACATTCAGTAAACTTCTGGATATGATAGGTCCAGGGGAAGAAAGACTACAAAGAATATAAGGCATATTCTCTGAAAGGTTGACTTCAAATTGCTTAAAATCCTGTGGAGGAAATGGGAGCTGGGAGCCCTGGGGATGTTTGAAACCAACAGATAAAAACATGAATACAATTAAGGAAGTAAAAGAGAGAAAGGATATCCTGAATACATCAAATCTAGAACAATTCAGCTTTGTTTTTCCATTGGAAATAAGATTTTTTTTTTTCTGTATGAGGGTGTATTTCTGCAATAATAAAGTAAACCCCAAATATTACTCCTTGGTGTTTATTATTATCACGGATTTTGTTTTTGAAAAGCAATGAAGAGAAAAAAGGGATCAAGGATTACTTGCTTGAAAATTCAGACTCTGTTTCCGTTACAGTCTTTACATGTTACGGCTTTTGATGTGTCTGGTAATTTAAACAGAAGTAAATTATTAAAGTAAGATAGGCTCATCCCCCCACTGGAGTTCTATTAATAAAAAATGGAGGTCTGAAACCATAGTAATGAAATGCTCAACAGTAATAATTTATTTGACTTAATAACTTGCATCAGACCTACAAATGCAAATGGGAGAAATAAAAACATGAAAATAAAAATCCTCTCCTTCAAAATACTTTATTATTTATAACAAAAATAAATAGAAATTTACACTCAAGAAAAGTACAATTAATTCATTTCAAGATATTAAATTATTTATAGCAATTATTCCAATTCCTTCCAAAAAAGATTCTCTTGAACATAATCCTCTGAACTAAATTTTGAAAAGTAGGAGAAGCAGGTTATTAGTTAGTATTTAATGAAATGTGGCTCCGTGCTCCTCCTGAGATCTAGTAGCTAAAAGTAATGAAGAAATGGGTAATAAGTCATAACAACTTTCATTGCTCCATTAAGCTAGCTAGGTAAATGGGTAAACAATACATATTACCAAAAAAATGGCCACTTTTCTATTATAATAAGAAAAAAGGAATAATGAAGGTACTATAGAATATTTGTCTTGACTGGACCTTATAAATTATTTAATAAGTCCTTGTTTTAAAAAGGGAAGGGAGTGGGAGGTATTCATATTAAGGAAACAAACAAAAACAATATTTTTTAAATATAATTTATTGTCAAGTTGGTTAACATACAGTGTATACAGTGTGCTCTTGGTTTGGGGGGTAGATTCCCATGATTCATTGCTTATGTTCAACACCCAGTGCTCATCCTAACAAGTGCCCTCCTTGATGCCCATCACCTATTTTCCCCTCTCGAGTCCCCTCCCCCCCGCCATCGACCCTCAGTTTGTTCTCTGTATTTAAGAGTCTCCTATGGTTTACCTCCCTCCCTCTCTGTAACTATTTTCCCCCTTCTCTTCCCCCATGGTCTTCTGTTAAGTTTCTCAAGATCCACATATGAGTAAAAACATATGGTATCTGTCTTTCTCTGACTGACTTATTTCACTCAGCACAATACCTTCCAGTTCCATCCACACTGTTGCAAATGGCATGATTTCATTCTTTCTCATTGACAAGTAGTATTCCATTGTATATATAAACCACATCTTCTTTATCTGTTCATTAGTTGGACATTTAGGCCCTTTCCATAATTTGGCTATTATTGAAAGCACTGCTATACATCTTGGGGTACATTTGCCCCTATGAATCAGCACTCCTGTAACCCTTGGATAAATGCCTAGTAGTGCTATTGCTGGGTCATAGGGTAGTTCTATTTTTAATTTCTTGAGGAACCTCCATACTACAAAAACAATATTTTAACTGTACCTGGAATCAGATGATTTTGGTTCAGAATCCAGCCCTGCAACTGAAAAGTTTTTGTCCTTAAGCCATTTAAGTTGTCTAGGCCTCCGGTTATAGATCAAAAGATATTATAAAAACCTCATAGGATGGTCAATCTCAGAGGATAGCCATCTTACATAAGACAATTTATTGGAAGATGATTTACAATCTGCATTGCTTTCCTCAAATACTGTTTATACCTTAGAAACCACAGGTCAGGAAGCTCTTGAAGAGGCAACACCTGAACTGGAAAGATGAGTGTATTCACTGTCAGTTTTACAGGTTTGGTTAGGGTGTGCAGTGCTTGGATCCTCCAGGCTTCAGGCAGGGCCAGGTAGTCCTGCAATGCTCACTGTTCATGGGCTAGTCTGTTTTGCCTGTAATTGGCCTTTCCCGCAGTGTACTGTACAAATAAAACTGCTTCCTACTTGTGCAGTTCTGGAACAAAGTTAGAAAGCAATACCTTTTTAATATGGACCCCTCCTGCAGCCTCCCTAATGGTCCCTCCTGGCTGTCAGGACTTGATGGTTTGAGGCAGAACTCACAGAGTCCTGGGAAGGCAGTTGAAGCCCATAAGCTGATGGTCAGAGGTAGAGCCAAGGTACCCACTGGGGCCAGGAAGGGACTCCTGAAGGCCACAGAAATGTCCTTCCAGCCAGTGCTGGGGCAACTGCGCACTGATACTGTTGTCTGAATTATGGACACAAGGCTCAAGTGCATTTCAATTTTCCTTGAAAATTTTGATATGTACTGCTTTGATTGTTTGTACAGTAAAATGCCAGTGTACTTTGAGGCAGAATAAGCCAGCGAAAGATTTTCTGCCCAAGTTAAAATGTATCATAAAATCAGTGAGAAAATGAGACTGATTACAGAAGACTTTGAAGCCTTCGAGTCACCTGGACCAGAGACCAGCCCTCTGGAATTACAAACACTGTGTTTGCCTCTACTTAGTATAGATGTGAACAGGTCCACCTTTTCCCTGGGGGATACAGTAGACTTCTCAAACAAGAACAGAAAGTAAGTCCCCTAAAATCTCACTTCATGGAGATAAAGATAGCTGTTCTTGGTGGACATAGTCACTCAAAGAGACATCAAAATCCCTCCAGTTCCAAGTGATTGAGACCAAAAATACCTTAAAGTCATCTCAAAAGAAATCAGAATGTCAGAGGGAAATAGTGGTTTTAAAGATATTTAGCATCAGGAAAGCCTTCAAGCTTTGTGTCCAGGAAGATGCTAAATGGTCAGAAAGAGCAGCAGAGCTGAAGGAACAAAAAGAAATGTTTGAAAACTTCAACACATAAGGTAACAGGTTGGGAATGGTAAAGAGAGTCGATTAACTTCCAGGACTGAAGCTGTGCTGAAAGTGATAAACTTATCTGCTCTCTTTATAAAAGTTCACATGTTGATGGCAACAGGAAATTGGAAAGAAAGAGTAAATCAGAAAATGGAGGCCAAGATTATCAGTCAGGGGTCTACCTGAAGAGATTCACTGATGATGTTAACTTAAATGTTACCTTTAAAAAACTGCCAAGAGGAAAACAAGGAACATTTTTAAAGTACAGGGGGAAAACCAAATGCATGAATTATTTAGAGTTCAAATCAAAAGTCTCCAACCAGAGCAATGTGAAAATTCACAGTTAAACCAAGGTTCGAAAGCTTCAGCTGAAATCCCAGATACTCCTGAACTATATCCTGAACATCTGTGCAATGCAACTTCACAGAAAGTCAATGGGGGATTAGTGCTTAGAAAAGGAGGAGAAATGTTCCAAAGTATATGAAAACATCAGCCTTAGGCATCAAACCCTTGACTCCTACAGGAAGATGGCCAAATACCTGGCAGGGAAAAAAATATGGAAGGCACCATTATTTATGTGTAAAGTGAATTTGCTCCATGAGCAAATAGCACAAGAAAGTTGGTTGGCAGTTTTGTTGACCAAGGAAAAGCTCAAAGGATCTAGGGAAAGAAAATGTTCACAACAGGCAAAAAACCAAGGGCTGATTGGAATTTTAAATCCATCCTTTTCTTTTCCCTTTTTCTTTTTTTCTTTTTCCTCTTCTTTTTCTTTTGACAGAGAAAGAAAGTAGGAGCAGGGAAGGAGAGGGGCAGAGGGAAAAGGAGAGAGAAATCTTAAGCAGGCTCCATGCTGTCACCACAGAGCCACTGTCATCACAGAGCCTGATTCAGGGCTCGATTTCATGACCCTGAGATCATGACCTGAGCCAAAATCAAGAGTCAGACATTTAACTGACTGGGCCACCCAGGTGCTCCTAAATCCAGCCTTTTCAAGGAGACCATATAGCACCTGCTATCCACATGAGGCCCAGGGCAGAGACCCACCAGGGTCATGACATCTCTGCATCTTCAGGTTCCCAGGGGAGCAAGAGGGATGGGCTATGAGGGCCCCTAGGTGGAGGCTGATGTGCAGGTTTGAGTCATGTTTACAACAGGCACCACACTCCCAACATCCACAGGCACAGTGGGATATTGGATATGTTTTCTCTTTAAATTCATTCCAAGTTGTGTCCTTTTAGTTCAGTTTGTTATTTAATTGAGGCTACATTTGCTCTCATTGAAATCGTGTATATTATTTTAGGATTGTGTTTCCAGAATAAAAATGGCTTTAATATAATTCTTAACAATATATCATTCCCACTTTATTGGATCCTCTAGAATTAGATCTTATGAGTATTGTACTTGAATTAATTAGTTCACTATTACTTAAAAAGTAATTGAAGTTTGGCATGACCTGGTAGTGACAATTGAAACATGAAAAACATTTTTATGTGCCATGAGGTATGACAAAAAATCTGTACAAGTAACTTCACTTTTATTTCAATAAATGTTGAGTGCTTTTAAAAACAAAACAACACAAAACAAAACAACAAAATGACTATAACATCCCTTGCTAGCTTATTCATTTTCTTATTTGTTTAGCCCAAAATTCATAGGTATATTTTGGGGAGTTGACATTGATAAGAATTTGTTTCTCCTTTTTCTCTGTTTTGTCGTTTATAATATTCACTGTACTTTAAACATGTCTAAATTGTATGCAGTCAAAACAAAGTTTCCTTAGAAAGCTTCCAGTTTTAGGTTTTTCTTGCTTGGAAACAATCTCTTCCAAGAATTTTCTGTAATTCTTCTCTTTGATATTTTTATGGTTTCAAATTTGTATCTTTAAAAGTTAGAAGTTTAAAGTCTTACATAAGTAGTGAAATAAGTCAGTCAGAGAAAGACAGATATCATATGTTTTCCCTCATATGTGGATCTTGAGAAACTTAATGGAAGACCATGGAAAAGGGAAGGGGGGGAAATAGTTACAGAGAGGGAGGGAGGCAAACCGTAAGAGACTCTTAAATACAGAGAACAAACTGAGGGTTGATGGCGGAGGGAGGGGGCTCAAGAGGGGAAAATGGGTGATGGGCATTGAGGAGGGCAATTGTTGGGATGAGCACTGGGTGTTGTATGTAAGCAATGAACCACAGGAATCTACCCCCAAAACCAAGAGCACACTGTATACACTGTATGTTAGCCAATTTGGCAATAAATTATATTATTTAAAAATAAAATAAAATAAAATAAAATAAAATAAAGTCTTACATAAGTAAAGATTAGATATCCAGCATCATATTCCCTACATCACCAGACAGTTTTCAAATATAATTTATAAGATAATTTCTTATAATTATTTAAAATTTCAGTTTTATCAATTACTAAAATCCCATGTATATTCAGCTGTATTTCCTCTACAGTGATTATAACGATTTTAAAAACTAATTGGGATAGTGACACTTTTTTTTTCTTAGACATTTAATCTTTCAGGTGAATCTAATAGCATTTCATCAAGTTCTCCTCCATACCCAAGAACAAAATAATGATAGATTAATTTAGGAGAACTGACCTTTCCTTAATGTCTTCATATTTAAGAAAAAGCATACTTTCTGTTTTTGTTTCATCTTTATTTATTTTTTGAGAGAGAGAGAGAGAGAGAGAGAGAGAGAGAGAGAGAACACAAGCATTGGAGGGGCAGAGAGCTAGAGAGCTAGGGAGACACAGAATCTGAAGCAGCCTCCAGGGTCTGTGCTGACAGCACAGAGCCAGACATGGGGCTCAAACCCATGAACTCTGAGATCATGACCTGAGCTGAAGTCTAACACTTAACCAAACTGAGTCCCCAGGCACCCCAAGAAAAAGCATACTTTCGTATTAACTTAAGCTGTCATTCATACATTACAGTTTTGCTACCCATGTTCTGCATATTTATTTTTAGGTTTGTTTTGTAGTCACTGTAACTTCTTATAATTATGAGTATATGATATTTTGAGATATTAATCTTTGTTTTCTTCATCCTGTATCTTCCTGGGTTTTTTTTTCCCTTTTATTATGTGCCGAGAAAATGCCTTAGGAAGAAAATACGATGGGAAGATAAGCCAAAAATATGCAGAACATTTTTGCTTTTCATTTGGAAAATCACATGCCCTAAAGGAGAGTGAGGATTTGGAGAGTGAAGAACATATCTTGGCAAGAACGGGGATGAAAATAGAACTGGTGTCGATCAGGATTCTCTTGGTTGCCGGTGACAGAAACTGGTGACAGGGGCTCCATCTGTAACCATACACAAACCTCAACACATGCATATACCCATCCAGACTCCAAGGGAATCTGAAGAGAAGTGAGGTAGGGCTGGATCTTCTAATAAGTATGTTTCTTATTAGCCTTATTTGAGACTCGAGAAAGTTTCTGCAGCCGATGGACCCTATGAACCATGGTGACAAGTACATATCCTCCGGTCATTTTGTGAAGTCATTTGGAATTCATCTCTTGATATTGTATTTTCAGGTGAGAAATAATAAGTTTATATCACTTGCTACTGTTTTTATAGAATTCTCCGTGCCACTTAAAATCCATAGACATAGGTGTTTTCTCTTGCACTCTTCCCTTGATTTCATCCATATTTCACCAGGTTTGAGGTATATGTTTCACAGTTTGAGACAATTTTGATTGCTTCCACGTTTGATTTTTTTAACATTTTTTGCTTTTATACGCTTCTAATGTCAATTGTAACATGTATATACAAAAGTAAATAAACCATTAGTATATAGTCATGTATAAGTGCAAAGTGATTCCCTCTCTCACAACACTGTGTCCAATAAAAAAAGCAGCACCCCCAAAAAGCCACAGGTCCCTGCCATGCCGTGCAAAGCCGAGACACGTGACCACATGAGATTTTTGTGGTATGGATATGAATCCTAAGTGAGGCCAATGTCCTCCTCTTTTTTCTTTAGTTTAAAAATTAACATATAATTTATATACAATACAATTTACCCTTTAAGTATTCAGTTCTGTGAATGTTGACAAAAGTCCACCTTCATGGACCCACCACCACAATCAAAACAAAGAACAGTCTGTCACCTCTTCCCCAAAGTAAACTCTTTCCCTTTAATGTCAATCATTCCCCATTGCACACCTCTGTTCCCTGTTCCAATATGATGGCTACTTCAAGAATGCCATATAAATGGAATCCCACAGTATATGGCCTTTGAATATGACTTCTTCTGCATAGTATAATGCATTATGATTTATCTGTCTTGCTGCATGAATCAGTTCTTCACTCTTCTTATTGTTGAGTAGTATTCCATTTAATGGGTGTACCACATTTTACTTATGTCTTTATCAGTGAGAGGACATTGATTTTTTTTCCAGTTCTAGTAATTCCAAATAAAGTGATTATGCACATGTGCCAACTGGCTTTTGTGTAGACAGAGGTTTTCATTTCACTTGAGTAATGCCAAGTTGGATTGCTGGGTCATAGGTAAGTAAATGTTTTCCTTTAAGAGAAACTGCCAAATGGTTGTCCAAACTAGCTGCGCCATTTTGCACTTATTTCACTAATATATGTAAGTTGCAGTTGTTCTGCATGCTTTCGAGTCCTTGGAGTTGTTACTTTATTTAAAAAACCATTCTAGTAGATATGTAGAGATATATCCATATAGTTTGTCAGATGAGTAAGGATAATGGGCATCTTTTCACATGATGCTCTGCCATCTATATGTCTTCTTTGGTGACATGTTTGTCCTAATCTTTTGTCATTAAAAAAAACC
>CM053559.1:14478085-14607044 GCA_028646485.1 Cryptoprocta ferox
TTTTGAACATTTATAACAGAATAGAAATTTTTAATTTTGACAATCCAGTTTGTTAGATAGATTAGATAGATAAATAGATAGATAGTATTTTGGGCATTGTATCTGAGAAATCATTGCCTAACTGAAATTCACATGGTTATTTATAAATGGTCTTATTTAGAAGTTTTATAAATTAAATTTACATTGAAATCTATCACTCATTTTGAGTTAATATTGTATATGCTGGAAGTATGCACAGTGTTTAGAAAAATGGCTGTCACATACGAATCACCATGTAAATATTTGCAAGGATAAAAGCTAGACTTATTGCCCCCAACAGAGTCCAGGCTCTGTCTCCTCTCTTAAGTTCACAGCCCAAGATTAAAGGAATCTTTTCCCGTAACTGTAACCTGAAAAGTTCACAAGAAGACCTTTTGATTATTTTGCTTGGTTGTATGCCCTCTCCTGCGGTATAGAAGGAAGAGGCTAAGAAAGAAACTCCATGAAAAATCACCAACTTGCTCTGGGAATGGATTACAGGAGGAACAAATTAATACAAAAATATGTTTTTATATACACAAAATGTGCTTTTCATTTTCCAACAGAAGGTAAGAAGTGTAGCAATCAGGAAAAAACTACCACTGTCTACTTTTGTTCCTCGATTTTAATTCAGTGGAGTTTCCTTCCAAGTGTGGACTGAAGTAGTCTAGCCACAATGAAAGCTCAGAGAACAAGTTAGAATTTAGGTAATATATAAGTTGCAAGACAAGTAAATAAAAATCTGAGAATTCAAAGAATACTTTACCCCTTTGACACTACTAAATTAAACATATGTATAATAAGTAAATATATCTATAAGCATTAATTACCAGAAAAAATTCACCTTGCCTCAGTTTACAATAACATTTATGTGTCTGATCCTTTCTTTATATTGAAATATATTTGACATATAACTGTATAAAATTTCAGGTATCCAACATGTTGGTTTGATACATTTATAAATTATGATTGTGTATCCCATCTTAAAGATTTCTGAAGTTCCTCAATTCAGTAAATGCCATCAACCTCATATCACCAGTTCATATATGAATACGGGCAAAGAAGCAAACATTTGACTCTTGGCTAATATTTTAATGGGACTTAAATTTTGTATTGCCCTTATAAACTTATCTTTGAGCCTAAGATCAGCTGTCCTTGTCTAGATTATTTCAACTGTTTTTAAATTAATTTATCATCATTTCTGTGTGTTGTTGGCCTAAATCAGCATTATATTTTAATTCATCAGAACATCTAAAAAAAATTAAAGTATTCCATGTCGTATACTTTGGAAAGTAAATAATTCTGAATAGTTCTCTTGGCTTTATCCTTTCACAAATCCAGTTGATTTGAATTATATATATTGATAAATTATTTAGGATAATCAATGGATTGATTAATAAGTAACTACTGGAATTAGCTTGTTCTGGAAGGGGAACGCAATGAGATAGAATGATTGGTAAAAGTGGCATCGGGACCAGAGCAAAGGCTATGGGATATATAACGTTCAGGAGGAGCAAAAAAGAGGAGAAGCAGTAAGTTTGGACTTCATGCTGGCCGCCTGAGCACCCTGCACAACACCAGGGGACGGCTCCTGGACGCCACTGCCCCAGTCAGAGGCTGTTTGCTGCCATGCAGATCTAGCATGTGTGTCCCTAGGTCTGGCTGCCAGACTGTCTGCTAATAAACACACTAGTCTGAAGCACAGCATGGGATGCCACTGCCTTGTCATCAATTTCCTGTATATGCATGAACCTGGAGCACAACGGAACTGAAAGAAAAGATAGACTTTGGGGATTAAGGGGAGAAATCCTGCAAAGAACCACCCCCAGCTTCTCACTGCGTATCTCTCCTAGCCGAACATGTCAAATGCCGCTCTTGGCAGGACATGCAAGAGGAGAAGGATGGGCCAATGGCATTATACAAACAACAAACTTTCTCTGGATTTTTATCTTTGGAATGAAAGTCATAGCTCATAAAACTGCTGAAATCGCTTTCCGCTCTGCCCAGGGAGAAGTCCATCGGGCGTTTTGTGTTTCCGTCCTCACTTAGAAACTTTCACAATACCGGGAGCTTTGATATCCCGCAAATGAAGGAGTGGGGGTGTCCTCAAATTCCTTGCAGCAGGAACCCACCTTAGTGGCACCAGCCTCAACTTCCAAATGGAACAGTACGTCTACAAAAGGAAAAGTGATGGTATCGACATAAAACTGAAGAGAACGTGGGAGACGCTTCTGCTGGCAAAGCTGGCAGCTTGAGCCATCATTGCCATTGAAAACCCAGCTGATGTCAGTGTCATGGCATCCAGGAATACTGGCCAGCGAGCTACGCTGAAGTTCGCTGCTGCTCCTGGAGCCACCCTGTTGCTGGCTGCTTCACTCCTGGAGCTTTCACTAACCAGATCCAGGCAGCCTTCTGGGAGCCGAGACTTCTGGCAGTTACTGCTCCCAGGGTGGACCACCAGCCTCTCACAGAGGTGTCTTATGTTAACCCGCCTACCATCGCTCAGTGTAATACACACTCTCTTCTGCACTCTGTGGACCTTGCCACCCCTTGCAACAACAAGGGAGTTCGCTCAACGGTTCTGTAGCAGCGGAGGCTGGCCCGGGAAGTTATGCGCATGCGTGTCACCATGCCTGCGCATGCCTGATCTCTACTTCTACAGAGATCTGGAATACATGGAACCGGAAGAGCAGGCTCCTGCTGAAAAAGCTGGGACCAAGGAGGAATTTCGGGGTAGATGGACGGCCCCAGCTCCTGAGTTCACTGGACTCAACCTGAAGTCGAGGACTGATCTGAAGGCGGGCAGGTGCCCTCTGAGTCTACTCAGCAGTTCCCTACTGAAGACTGGAGCGCTCAGCCTGCCACTGAAGGCTGCTGCTCAGCTCCCTCTGCCTGGCCACTGAGTGGGCAGGAACAACCCCTGCGTGGCCTTGGGCTGCTCTTCTACAAAGGTACACAAAATGGAAATAAGGTCGACAGAAAATAAACGGTGTCAAAAAACAAAACTGCCAAAATCACCTCACTAAAAAAAAGAACCAAAAAACAAACAAAAAAAAAAAACCACTCTAACTTTCCCCCACAATGCTTGTTAACAAAAATAAAATAAAAAGAAAACCAAACAGGGAATAAATTAATCATCACTCTAGGCAATACTTGTTGCCTACTTACTCAGTGCCAGCTTACATAGATTATTTCATTAAAGCTCACAACAATGCAATGAGACTGGTAATATTAAATGTTAAATCACGGTGAGCAAATGAAACCTTAAAGGTTACATAACTTGCCCTGATTTTGGAACGTGGTCGTCTCACTCCAAGTCCTGTATTAAGGAACACACATGCTGCCCCTTTCATGTCAGGGCTGCCCCCCAGAGTATGAGGAATGAGAAGCTTTCATAGGAACAAAGCACCATCTAGGAAAGTACACGGCCTGAGAAGATTCACCAAAGATCACCTTAGAAGGAGTTGATACCTGAAGAGAGGAAAATCCTCTTTAATTCCCTTATACCTCAGGAAGCTTACCCTTGGCAAAAGAAATAGGGGTCATCTCTTCCTTTTAACATTAGACCACCTGCAGTGTGAATATCTGAGAAATGTCTGAACGCGGGTCACAGCATCACACAACATAACACAAGAAGTTACTTTCCAGCTCATACTTGCAGTGGCCAAAAAACCCTATTTGTTACATGCCTTTTCAGCCTACTGTATGGTACTCAGAATGTAGGGAATCTTCAAAGAAATATTTCCAATATTCACCTAAGACTTAACTCTGGATAACTCACACAAGTTTTTAGTCTCTAAAGCGGAAGGGACTTTAAACCTTACTTTTATACTTGCACAACTTTTGGAGAAAATAGAAAGCTAGCACCAATTATACATTAGCTAAAGTACAAAAATATAAGAAATGAAAAAGCACATAAGTTATTAGAATAAAGCATGAAATGATTAACCAATTTATTCAATATCCTGGGTTTTAAAAAAATATATATTTGGCTCGATGGTTTCAATACCCCATACACATATTTTGGTATATAAATGCTGAATGGCATGTTTATATAATTTCCATATTGCTAGGCTTGGAAATTTTCTCTTGTGCTCTCCTGCTCTTCATAGGTTATTCATCATTTAACAAGGGTAGTTGAGTCTGTAGTTCTTTCATAAATTAATGTTTTCATTTATGTGTGTATGGAGAGTTTTAAAAATCAAGCTGCTAGAACATGCGCAAAAAACGTGTGAAAATGACAATTTTCTTATTATTCATGATAATAAGCCTCTCCTATTGTTTCCCTAAGGCTCTCCTCACTCCTGTCAAATTTTATTCTCTTTAACGAACCGGTCTATACCAGTATGTTCATCCTCAGAGGTGACCTTTTCATATGATAGAAGTCTCTGGATACTTAAAGGACAGACTCCATTGCTGAGATTTTCAGACTCTATGAAGTTTGGAAGGTATGGTTCCTTGTAACAGCAGTACCTCAAATTGTGTTCTGGGTTCCACAGAGAGAAAACAGTGCAAAAAAGCATAATAATGAAAATAAAGATTTTCTGTGCTATTTTAAAAATTTATCAACTCACTAATTCATTTTGCCACAAATGCATTTAACAGTATGAACTAAGCACCTGTTAAGAACTTGTCTTCCAAAAAAACAAATATAAGAACTTGTCTTCTAGAGGTGCAAATAAGAAAATGACGAAAATGCAGTCTTGCTCTCAGGATAGTCTAGAAGAAACCACACAGCAAGTACTGCAACGGTGCTGTGAGTTCCGTGTCAGGAGTATGCATGAGAATAGTAGACGCAGAAACTAATAGAAGCCAAAATCTTCCAAGGGACAGCAGAATGAAAAACATCAGGAAAGCGTTCAGGGGGAAATGTTAACAATGAGTTTTGAAAGGTAAAGACATATGGCAAAGGGACTTTGGGTATGGAGGACACATGCGGGGTCCTGGCTTAGAGGGTAAGGATGCACGGCTCCTGACAGGCACTGTGATTCAGAATGGCAGGCCATGAGGTTGAAGAGCTGGAGATCAAATCATGAAAGGCCTTAGATTCCAGGCCAGCAGTTTGATATTATCCTCTGAGCAATGATCTGATACTGAATTTTATGTGTCACTATTTCTCTAGGGAACCTCAACTCATACAAATGGGCAAACACCAAAAGGTTAAAACCAGAAGTAATGTGATCGGTTTTACAGCAAGGAGAGTAATTTCAGTGATATGGATTTCATTCTTTTGTTAATTTTTAAAAAAGTGTCTGTGTGTGCATTTAGCATCTACTATGTATTAGCCACTAGGATGGCATTAAGGTTACAAATACAAAAAAAATAAAAAATTAAACACGACTCTTGTCCCCATAGTAAAAGTACTTACAATATACATTTGTTAGAAGGGAGATTATTTAAAAAACCCCATCAAGAAATAATGGGAGCAGAAATGACAGGCTTGGGGAGCCTAGGTCATTTGAGCATCTGACCCTTGATTTTGGCTCAGGTCAGGTCATGAGCTCACGGTCATGAGATGGAATCCTGTGTCAAGCTCCACAGTGAGTGTAAAGCCTGCTTGGGCTTCTCTCTCTCTCCCTCTTTCTCTGCCCCTCCTCCACATGTGCATGCTTTCTCTCTCTCTCTCTCTCTCTCTCTCTCTCTCTCTCTCTCCCCCCCCAAATAAATGAACTTAAAAAAAAAAGAAGAAATGACATACTTGTTATAAGACGGATTAGAGAGCTATCACTAACAAGACCCTAGCAAAACAAATGCATATAGGGTGGGGGTGATTTAAGAGTTAAAAAATAAATCAACGATGATCCCCAGGTTTCTGTCTTGGGAATAGCGCAGAAATCGCACTCAGAGGGACATTAAGCAATTCATTTCAAAGAGCTAAACTATACGGTCCACAGATCTAGGGGCTTCTCATAGATTATTCAATTAGTAAAGTAATCCTAGGGAGTAGGTATTATTATCTCCTAATTCTTCTGCAGATAAGGCAACTGAGAAGGGGCAAGTTTAAATGTCTGAACTGACACATCTTGCATGTGGCAGAGCTGAGCTCAGACTCAGAGAGGGCGAAAGCCAACCCACGTCCTCTCCCTGTAGCATCGTGACCACAGCATGCTGCCTCTCACGTGGTCCTCAGATGAGCGAGCAAAGATACAGAGCTAGAATTCCTGTAAAAAAAATGTAATTTGTTACAACACCACCCCTTCATTTAGCCTTTCATGAGTCTGTAGATCACCAAAGTTAGTTTCTCTGTTGGATTTCGTGCCACATGAGTTTAGCATGATAAATTAACAATCTTTTGAAAGTCATAAACCGACACATACTTACTGATTGAGAGATTTATTGAAGTAGAGAGGTTTTCTCCTAATGAACTACTTATAAATCATTAACCCAACACTTCCTTCACACTATTTCAGCCACTGCAAAATGATATCCTTTATGTATATTCGCTGATTGTGTACATGTACTTGGTTCTAATTTATAGCTAATAATCCTGTTCCAGCAATAATCTAGGTATATTTAACATAAAGGTGCTTTCACTATACTTTTGAACATTATCTTTAGGCATCATAAAGATACGCTGTGCCACTTTTTTTTTAATTGCAGAAAAAGTTCTTCAATGACAAATGATACCCAATCTTTATGTAGCACTTATGTGTCAAGTACCCTTATATGCACTTTATAGATACTGCTTATCTACTCTTGATGATGGCCTTATGGGATTTTGATTATGATTATTATCTCCATCTTACAGATGGAGAAACTGAGACATTAAGTAACATCAACATCACAGGGCTAGAAAGCAGCAGAGCCAGAAGTAGAACCAGAGTCGGGAATCAGCTCCTAACTGCTACACTGCACTGCCTCTCAGGTAAAGGATCTCCATCTTTGACCCTCAGCCTTCCACTTCTAGAATGAGTTCTATTCTTTTTTAAGTAATAATAGAAAGCAAGAGTGGTGGAATTCTCGCAAGCCATAAAACAAGGGCTGGGAGTAGGCGAGAAGTCTGAGTCACTACAGTCTATACAGTCCAGATTTGAAGAAGCCCTAATCACATTAATCATTTTCTTTCCCTTCCATATAAGTCCAGGATCTGACACCTTGGGTAGACCTCATGATCCATCTTCCACTCAGGAAGTAAAGCCAGGGCTAAATTCCCTGCTGCTACAGACGGCTGAGAAGAGGAAGGTAACAGGGCTAAAAGTACACACCCCAGGAATCAGAGACCTTGCCAATAATGCACCTGCTACATCATTAATGGGGACTTTGCACTTTTTATCACAAGGTTGAGACAGCATGGATAGAAGAAAAAGCAAATATTTTAGATTTAGGCAAGCCTAGGGTTCAGGCGTGGCCCGGCCATTTGCTTGGTGAGTGACACCACAGAACACCTTTAATCTCCCAGAGTGTCTGTTTGCTCATTTGCAAAAAGGAAACTAAAGCTATTTTATTATGTTATAAGAGGTATAACTATATAAACTGTAAAAGCACTACTCAAGGACAAGATGTTATCATTATAGCTAAGCAACCAGAGTTGATTGTCCTTGGTGGTTATGCACATGATCCAAGTGGCCACCATTCTGAATATGGACCACTGGGTCAAAACATTTTTTCTCTGGGGTAGGCCATATTTTATTAGTATTTACATGCAGAGCAATACCTTTTTAATATACCTGTATATATATTCTTTAAAAAATGTTTGTATTCTGCCTTCCAAAATACTGTATTTGGATGATTTGTCTTCTCCCTTTCATATCTCTCCTTAGTATCTTGACCATATTGATGATACCTAGTAAAATCTTTTTCTGGGAGATATGAAAAATCTGGATACTGGTAAAGAAAGGATACAGAAAGAGAGGAATGCTTTTGGTGGGAAATTCTTCACAAATAGTTTGTTTGTAACAAAAGGGTTTAAATCACTTTTCCCTAGCCATTCCATTTTTTACTTGGGTATCAAGGGTGTGTGTGTGTGCGTGTGTGTGTGCGTGTGTGTGTGTGTGTGTGCTTAGAAAACGTATGATCTTGAAAACTCTTTCCTGAATTACCTTATAAAGATCATAATTATTGAATATTACATAAGAAAATAATACTGAGAAAAATAATCCATGTATTATCTTTTGTCAAAAGAGAAGATAAAATCTTTTTTTAAAAACAGATTTATGTAAGTCCTACACTAGAAATTGAGTCTACAATTCAGCAAGTAATTATTCTTTTGGTTTTGTTTAAAGAAGAAGGAAATTATTGCAATTATAACTTTCAAGCTTCTATTTCTTCTAAGGAACATATTTTTTAATGGCAAAGTCCTAGCATAGTGAAAAAGATTTTATTGTTCCAGAGAAAATAATTTCCAGGTAAAATACAGAGATAGGTGACAACCTTAGTAAAAAACTATTACAAACTAACCTCTTTTAAGGAGTTTGGGACTCCAAATAACAGCTCTGACTAGAGAATAAAAAGGTCTGAAAGGAAACACAGCAAGTTGAAGATAATAATTACCTTGAGAAGCAGGCAGAAAAGGGAATAAGCTCAGATGTGGTGGTGAAACTTCATCTGCAATGGAGAAATTTCATTTATGTTCATTCAGGGCCATTTTAGTATGACTCATTACTTCATTTATACTATCCCCCTAGTATTTTTGGAAACCATTTAGATACAAAGCCCATGTGAGAACAGATAACGATCATGCATACGAATAACCGTATTTTTAATATCAGCACCAAAATAAGTGTAGATAATTTTTAGCACTTTCATTGAAATGCGAAATATATGCTTTGCATTTCTTCCATATTTAAAAATATGACCTATTTCTCACGTACTTTCCATGTGAGAAAATAGACAATTATGAAAATAATTGAAAGACATCTGAAATGTAAGATCAGTTTTTTTAAAAAGCATTATATAAAATAATTTCATAGAACTGGTTCTGTCCCTTGATTGAGAGATGCTCATTTTATGTAAAGCTTTTAATAGTTTGCATGGTGTCACAAAATGAGATGTTATTGCATTTAATACCATAACAATATCTGAAAGACAAATTCAAAGACAAAGTACTTTCCTTCACCATAGATGTAGCTGCAAAAAAAAAAAAAAAAAAAAGCTCAATGGAGAATACATCATACTACTGGTATAGTCATGGGAATACCAAGACAAAAATAATAATACAATGACACAGGCTTTAATGATGACTGAATACTAATATGACATCTGCAGATGACTCTTTGGGTCCTGAAGTCTACCCAGTGATTGCCCTGACTCAGTAGTGGAAGTGTTCTCTGTTAATGCTATCAATCTTCTGCTCTGATGTGCACTTAGATCCAACACCGATGGCTTTCTAAATTTGGAGACTAGATACAGAATCCTTCTATAGTAGTAATTAAAAATGTATGTGCATTTAAAAAAAATCCAATTCAATAGCAGATTATTTTCAAATCATCCCTTACATATTAGAAGGATTTTTGAACTAGGTTTATTTAAAAAAATTTTTTACCAATTACCTTTTATATTTATTACATTAATTAATCTAGAGACACCAACTCTTTCAAATAGCACTAAAAATATTCCATATGTTATATTTTGGTTAAAACTTGATCCCTAGATCTAGAAGAAAACTAACATGAGGAACAAGAGTAAAAAATCCTTAGGATATAGGTTTTGTTTACTAAAGAACCACAGTTAGTTCTCTTCAAGATTTTGTTGATCTTGAGCCTTTAGTAAAAGATATTAAATTATGTAATTGTAAAGTAATCATGGTTATCCTCTAGGGCAGTGAAAGGTAGCTTCATGTACCACCCCAAAGTATGCCACTTTGGCATATTGATGATTTTGAGCTCTAGGCACTTGAAAAATAGCAGAGGCAGGAGAGACTTTCTCTAAGCTCCCTTTATCTGTCCAAAGACAGATTCTCCAAAAGGTACTCCGTTGTCCTAAATCTACCCAGATGTTTCATCAACCAGAAAGGACTGATTCTTACCACAAGAGAGAAGCCTGGAAGTCCGTTCTGCACTCAGGAAACTTTCACAAACTATCCTATCTCCCGTCTATTTTACTGAGGGCATATTCGTCTTTCCAAAAATCATTTATTCTCCCTTAAAAGGCCTATACTCCTTCTCCCCTTTCTCTACTAAGATAGCATTTCTATGAGTTACTCATTTTTTTCCTGGGGATCTCCCATGTATACATGGGTCGTACGTGTTAATAAATTTGTTTTTCCCTTGTCAGTCTGGCTTTTACCATAGGGATCTAAGCTAAGAACTCAGAAGGGAGGAGGGGTGGAATTATTTTTTCTCCTCTAGAGCAGATACCAGAAAAGTTATAAATATTAAACGATAATATCACTTATATTGACCGAGATATAGGCTGTATGTGATACAGCCTCCAAAAATGTCATTTCCAGTACAGCATGGAAAGGGGAATGGGAGAGAAGTCCTTCGATATGAAATCCACGTGTGTCTTCATGAAAGAACATTCCCCAATTTACAAGCAGATTTCTGCAAACCCTCCCCAAATGGCAGCTACTCAAATTAAAATATAATTATGCTTGGTTTCTTGCAGGCCAATAAAAGGTTAGCACATATGATGTTTTCTCTTCTCTGGAATAATTCAATAGTACACAAGGATCACTTTTTAATTTATTTCATTATAATAGTAAAATGCTCATAGTAAAAATCTCAAACTGTTCAGAGGGTAAAAAGCAAAAATCAAAAGTCCCTTTTACCCAAAACAACCCTGCAGTTTTACTCCACAGAGGTAAACACTGTTTACAGTTTCCTATGCATCTTTGCAAAATTCTTGTAATTTGCATTAATTTTTAACTCTTTTCCAAAGAGTAGAATTATCTTATTTGGACAAAAATAAAAAGAAATAAGTAATGCATATGATGAATGAATACATCAATTGACAACTTGCTCATGTAGAAACTTTTGATTCTTTTGTGCATAGATACAGCCTTGCATGCAAACAATCATATAGGTATGACACAGCCATCACAAATGATCTAAACTTCCTCAAAAGGAAAACTTAAAAGTTACAAGAATATTACTATTTATCACCTAGAAAATCTCCTATATTGGTAAAATGAAAAAATCATTTTAAATATCAAGTTTTGAATATTTTACATAAAATTTTTCATTCTAAACTCTACTGAGGTGGGAAAAGCAATTAACAATTGTTTAGGGATTGGAAAAATCTCCTGGCTGTTTTTAGTGCAATTTGTGGAAATCTCATGTGTTTCATGGATAAATGTTTGCCCACTCCAGCCATCTGCATCACCATTTTAAAAACCTTGCAACAAATGGCAGTATTAATTCCAAAACACAGCCTCCAAATAGGCCAAAGATTTCTGGAGAGCAGTACAAGTGGCACAGACATTAGGAAATCTCTTCAGTGACACGAATGAAGAATTCAAAAGAAAATATTTTTTATCCTAATGAAGGAAGAGAGGGGAACGTATGGTAAGAAAGAATTATGAGAACAGAATGGGCAGGATTCCAATTCACTTAATTATATCTGATTTATCTTCATTTGCAACGTATGTTCCTCATATTGAAACTAAGGATTTCTCAAAGTTACTAATAAATAATCCTGAAAAATGTGCAAATAATAAAATAGTTGTTAATATATATTTATTAACTTTCTGTAGATGAAAATGGAATCGCCTGAGGTTAAAGACAAAATGATAAATGATCAACAATGGTAAAATAGTTTCATAAACCTGATCGCCTATTAAAAAATAAAATTTTGAATTTTAGCAGGATAAGAAATCTTAGGAAAGAATGTGTAGCTCTGGGAAGAGGTCTTTTCCTATCTTGGCCTCTAGATTTTCTGCAGGAAACATATTTATGACAACTTTTCTTTTGTTGACCTTACAGAAAACATAAACATCTATATGTCTGTTCTTCATATTCTTTCCAGAAAATCACTGGAAACTACTTGTGGCTGTTTGGTTGGGTACATACCTACCTGAGCCTTGAGAATACATCTGGTCCTTAGCAAACCTCATCTGGACAGAGAAAAAAAAAAAAGTCTTAAAAACAAAATTCAGATGTGGAAAAATAAGGTTATCCAAATCCTGTTTTGCCTTTGACTTCAAAGGACTCCTATATAGGATAAACTTTGAGGAATATGAAAAGAGAAGGATTTGGCTCAAAGAACAGAAGGATCAAATCAAAGTACAAAGTTGTGAGAAAGAGCCGGAAAAACATTTCACTGCGGCTGGAGCCATTGGTTGTGCACTTTGAACAAAACCAAGTTCACTCAGAGAAATGAACTAGGTAAAGAAGCAACTGATGCTAATGATGGCATTTTAATTGTTATAATTGAATAAAATAACTTACTTAAGCTTGAAGAATTTTATCTTTTTATCCAAAGCCAAAATAAACTGATGTATATTATAGAATACTGCAAGTTTTTATTTACCACTAATTCTGAATGTGGAGAGTAATTAATTATTCAACTACGCTTGGGGTAAAAAAAAATCACTATAGTACTTACTTGAATTTCTAAAAATCAACATTTTACATATAAATTAAGGTAGTCTACCTTAACTATATAGTATATCTACTCAAAGATGTCATGTACTTACTACTCTAGTAACGCTATCATCATTCAAAAATGTTTTCTAAATTTTCTTATAATAAAATTTTAAGCCCTTGAAGAAAACTATCTTTAAATTTCCATAGGATTTTTAATGGAAATATTTTGTTCTGGCTACAAAATAATATATCCCTGGTGTGAAAGTCCCTGGAAGAAATTTAAAAAGAAATATAAAAATAAAATAAAATTATTCCTAATTTCTTTACCACATTAACCTTTTAATGTATATTCTTCCAGAATGTTCCTATGAACTTGTCAGATGGAGATATTTTACATAATGGCATCATTCTATATAGGCTTCATTTTCCTTAATATATAATACATGTTATATATGGTATAAAACATATACACATATATAATGCGTATAAACTCTACAACACATAAATATATATGGTTAGTAATATGATTAAATATATAACTAAAACTTTCTGTGTTAAAAACATGCCTCATTAAATTCTTTGTTTATTAGTGAGTAATGGTGTATCAAATGGATCTAACACAAACTTTTTAACACTGTTTTCCAAACTACTTTCTGAAAGTGTTCCAAGATGTTCCAAATTACAAGGAAGGGAAAAGAGAGTGGTGTGGATCAAACAAAGTTGAAACAGTTGTAAAAGTCTTTAATTGCAGGACTTCTCAGAGTGTTCAGTATGCTAATTCAAATCGTGAACTTTCAAAAGTGGAACACTTTATGGTGCATTTGCAAAACAAAATAAGCCACTGGAGTTTTTATTTGATAAAATCTTATTAATGTTCTAATTTAATCATACCCTATCTTTGGGCTTTTAGGCTGTTTTAATTTTATTAACAATTCTTAATGCTTTGAATAACTTTCAGAATTCATCTTTGAGCATTTTTTAAAATTATTTCCTTCAAATAAGCGTTTAGACATAGGATTGCCTGGCTTATTCACAGATTTAACGATTTGGTGCGTATCACCAAATTGCACCCAAAAATGTATCGATTTACATATAGCACTTTCTGGGGCTATTTTCCCATAAAGTAACCAATACCTGTTATTACCATTCTTATAATTAACTTTTCTTTTTTCCTGCCCTGATTGAATTTCCACCTTAGTCAAATGTCTGACTCCTAAATGACATTTGGTAATCTCTTACATAAGAAACTACATCAACCTGAGGATATAGATAAAGTATAAGAAAAAATTAATCTGTGGAGTCTCACAAACTGCCATCTCCTCTTGGCCTGTCTCATTTCTCATCACTACCACAGGTGCCCTGTTTCATAAACTTAATTTTTATATCACAGCAGGAAAACCACACATGAGGTCACACTTGCCTAGCTTATCTAAGTGAAGGGCATCATGGCACCACATTGCAAAAATTAAAATTAAAATGCACCTATTAAAGGTTTTAAATCTCCCAAACACTACCTGATCATTGTACCTGCTCTATAAAAATAGTGCTAGAACTAATAGATAGTCTAACAGGGAACCTTAAGGAAGAAGATAAAGCCAGTACTATGAGAGAGAAGCAATAAACTAAGAGTGGGAAAATTTGGTCTAATAAAACATCGGTAATAGAACACTGAAAAATAAGAGTTTTGAATTTTGAAATAATTACTTAATCTTAAAAAGAAAAACAGTGGAAAGGATAAACAAAAATTAAATCTGAGATTGTCACTAGTTTTATTAAACCAACAAGAGAAAAATTAATTCTTACCTGATACAGTTCTTCCAAATTACAGAAAAACAGAAAAAGTCACCCAAAACTTCACTTATGAGGCTTTCCTACATTGGACCCAAAATCAGATAAGGACTGCATAAGAGAAGAATATTTTGAACAACAAATACAAAAATCCTGAATAAAATATTAGCAAACTGAATACAGTAACATACAAATAAATTACTATATCATCGCTATTTAGAGTCTATTCTAAAGAAAAAAGAAAAATGGTTTAGTATGAGAAAATGTGTTACTATAATATCTACATTAAAAATTTAGAGAATAAATTATTTTTATTATACAAGTTGGGGCAGAAGTAAAAAAGAATTCAATATGGTTCCATGTCCCTTCATACAAAACAAGAAAATATCTTAGCAAACCAGGAATAAAGAGGAATATCCTATTGTATTAAAAACTTTGAGCAAACATTATAGTCAACAGTGGGATAGCAAAAACTTTTGTTTAATCTCAAGAGCAACACAAATTTGTCACCACTCACAACTTTTTTAAACACTAAGAATAGCTAAGAGTAAAAGGGAGCCAACACCCTCATACACATTCTCTGTAATAGCCACCTGGGACGGGCATCTGCAGTGTCTGTTAAAATCAGAACTTGTGCTCCCTGTATGATTGGGCAACTCTTTGTATGTACACATGCCAACATAGGCACATAAGAACAAAAAGGCCTGCAAATAGGTGAAGGGCCGTAAGAGTACACTTATCTTGATGAGCACTGAGTAATATACAGAACTGTTGAACCACTATATTGTATACCTGAAACTAACATAACACTGTATGCTAACTGGACTTAAAGTTCACTGGAATTAAAATAAAAAAAAAAATAAAATTATTTTAAAAAAGAACAAAAAGGCCCATATGGGATATAAACTATAGCATTGTGTATAATTGTTAAGAAATGGAAATAATCTACTCTACTGCAAAGCTATAGTAATCAAAACAGTATGATAAGGCACATAAATAAATAGAATAGAATAGAGAGCCCAGAAATAAACCAACGCATATGCTGTCAATTAATTACAACAAAGAATGCAAGAATATACAATGGGAAAATACAGCCTCTTCAGTAAGTAAATGGTGTTGGTAAAACAGGACAGCCACATGCAAAAGAATGAAACTGGACCACTATCATACACCATATATGGAAATATATTTCATATGGGTAAAGACTTGAATGTAAGATGTGAAACCATAAAGCTTCTAGAAGAAAACAGTAGCAGTCCGCTCTTTGATATTGCATTGTTTACAACAGCTGAGATAGGGTAGTCAGCTAAGTGTTCACTGATAAATGAATGGATGAAGAAAAGGTGGTACACACACACACACACACACACACACACAATGGAATATTACTCAGCCAGGAAAAGAAGGAAATTTTGCCATCTGGTTCAACATGGATGGACTTAGAAGGTATTATGCTAAGTGAACTAATTCAGACGGAGGAAGACAAATACTATATATGGGGAATCTAAAAAAAAACAAAACAAAATAGAAACAGACTCATAAATACAAGAAATTGTTGGTGAGCAGAGAGGGGAGAGGTTGAGGGGACAGGTGAAGTAGGTGAAGGGGATTAAGAGGTACAAACCTCCAGTTATAAAATAAATAAATCACAGGAATGTAATGCACAGCATAGGAAATATAGTCAATAATATTGTAAAACTTCATATGGAAACAGATGGTAATTATGGGGAATTTTATATGTAAAAATATCAACTCACTATGATATACACCTGAAACTGTTAGGACATTGTATGCCAATTATATTTAAATTTTAAAACAAACAAACAAAAAGAGTCAGAAATCACCTAAATGTCCATAAATAGAGGCTTGTTAAATAAACCATTCTGTATCTCCTATATTGCTAACATAGAGACATATCTAAGACATGTGGTTGGGGGGCAAAAGGAAAAGCAAACAGCAAAAAATTATGTACTCTATGCAGTAATGTAAATTCTAAAAGAAGAATTTGTATATGTGTACAAATAATTCTGAAACAACCCCCACCAAACTGATAATAGTTGTCATGTCTGAGAAGTGAATATGGTTGTGTTAACAATGGACTTCAGCTTCATCTGCAATGACTGAATGAGCCTATATTAATATAGTATGTATGTAATTATACATAAATACATTTTTAATTATTAGAGGCTAATAAATGATACTTTCCCAAATTAATAAAACACTAAATTTGCTTACTTAATTTTGTAAATATTTATTTATTTATTTTGAGAGAGAGACAGAGAGCACAAGCAGGGGAGAGGCAGAGAAAGAGAGAGAGATAGAGAATCTCAAGCAGGTTCCACACTGTCAGCACACAGCCCAGTACAGGGCTCGGTCCCCCGAACCCTGAGATCATGACCTGAGCTGAAAGCAAGACTCAGACGTTTAATCGACTAATCCACCCAGGTGCCCGGGTAATCCCAAATCTCTAACAAAGATACCAGAATTGTAAGGAGACCAGAATCGGCCTTATGACAGAAAGGTAATTATTGAGGGAGGTAATAGATAGTAGATGAGACCAGAATTAGCCTTAAAACAAACTAGAACAAATAACGACAACTACAAAAAAACTCAGGAAATTGATTGTGTCCAGGTTTTTCCTTTTACAGTATTTTTTGATCCTATATAATGGAAACTATGAATTCTAATGTCTTTTGTACTAACCAATCCTTTTCTCCTAGCTACTATTACTTCTCTATATCTTCCTGGGGAAAAATCACAACAATTCTCATTTGCTAAGAACTTTTAGAGCTCTCTCAATCACCACACATCTTGTCCTTGGCCCCGAGGGAGAGCAGGGTTCTCAAAGACAGTGTGGAGGCATGGCTAGCACTGGGGGTCCATGGATGAACATGGAGAGCTAGAACCCTACCACCGCTGGAGCGGCAAACCAGGAAGCCTGAGTTTTGATCCCTGCTTTGCTCTGTTACTTGGTCAAGCCTTAAAGTTTATTTTTCTCATTTGGAACATAAGGAACCTAGATCTGTGAGCTTCTTTCCAATTCTATAATTTGATGACTATATTTTAACTGGTCAGCATGCACCCCCAAAACACCATTATCTCTTAAAAGGTTTTGGGCCAACATCGATAATGGTAATGTCTGGAACTGCCATCAAAAACTCTATCCTTTGAGACATTAATCACCAACATAATTATCAAATGTAGGGATGTTGTCAAAGAAAATTCTATTACTCCAAAGTCATCTGGAATTAGAAAGTAACGTGGATATAAGGGATAGATAGCACAGTCATTATTTGTCATTAATACTCAACTAGAAGCAGCAAGGGTATTGTATTTACACAAACATATTTCAATTTCTTATAAAAATTTATTTGTATGAAAGCAAAAGTTTCACAGCAATTTTGTTAAAAAGTCATTTACTGGATTTCACCGAAAGGATTTTTGAACAAGCATGTGTTATTTAACTCCAAGTATAGCCAGGCTTATTCATTGGCAAAGATAGGGTTGGCTTCATGGAGGGCAAGAACTTACCTGTCCTACCGTAATTCTTCTAAGGACTTGTTATGGCACCACCTCCACTATTCCCTGATCCAATTTGCCTTTCCCAGATCCAGTTCATGGCAGAGAAAATCAGAGGGTGAGCGACAGGAAATCAAGCACCGAAAGCAGTGTTGAAATAAATCGTAGGCTGTCAGAGAACCACGGGGGAGTGCTGAACAGGAAGTGAAGGGTCCCTCTAGGAGCACAGGGCAGCCAACCTGTGGGACATGGGGCATTACCAGGGAAGGGTGGGTAGGGTAGAATGGGGTGTTCAAGAGTAAATACTTGGCAAGCTGAGTTGGATGAAGGAGGGGAGATGTAAGGCGCTATGGCTTAGGGTGAAACTTTGGCCAGAGGCTATAATTAATTTTAATCATTTCAAAAGCCATTTTGCTAAATTATTTTTGTTTTTTTGCTTCACTACTTCTCATAAGTGGTGCTGATTCATCAAATTTAATTCCACCCCAGGACTTCTCTGATTTCTTTTCTCCTGAGTGAACAAGTTAACATCATCCGCAAGGGCTTACTATCTAAAAATAAACCCCCATTGAAAGAAAGTGGCACAAGCTGGCTGAAGTCCATGCTAACTGGCATAATTACAGGTTATCGCCCAGTATTTTAAGGATAATCACCAGCTCCACCTCACCCTGCCTCTCTGACAGCCAGAGGGAAATAAATTAGAGCAAAATCACTCTCAGTGGTTGTAATGGATATAAAAAGCAGAATAGAAACTTCATGACTAAACTACAAAAAAAAAAAAAACCAACCAACCATAGATCCATAGATAATTAGATAGGTGAGAGAGAGAAAGAGAGGGAGGGAGAGAGAGAGAGAGAGAGAGAGAGATGTATATGTTTATCCAAGCTTATTGAAGTACTAGACCAATACTTCTTGGGTTAATCACTGTCAATAACAGAGAGAATGGAAGAATATCTATTTAAGACAATGTTAGGCAAGTGAAGGCTAAATTGATTCATGATGGATTGCTGTTTCTTGTCCAGTATCTTTGTGTTCTCTGGGTAGTCATTTGGAATCCATGCAGACATTGGACTTGAATGATTTATATAACACTCGATGAATTCTATTGACTCTGAGGGTAAATATTTGATGTATTCAAACATAAAGTCATTTATGTGGAATTGTTTCACCAAATATTATCTGTTCAAGTCATTTTAAATGGCCTGGGCATCAATGATTTGTACTGACCACCTTTACCTTTTATATATGATACTTCACTTAATATGCTTTTCAAAAATAATAATAATGTGCTTTTTTTCAATAGTTAATTTTGCATTGTCCAATGTCATTAGCTCCTTTCCTGAAAATTTAGCGTCTTCAATTTCCAGTATTGATGCTCTGAACAGAAAGGAAAAAAAAATATTAAAATGTACTTAATAAACATATATTCCCTTAAAAAATTCATTGTCCTTTTTGGGAGCACAAAGTTGGACCTTTTTAAATCTTCATGTCAGTGGGCTTAATTCCTTTGATTTGAATTTAAGAGACTTCATCGACAAATAAATAAATAAATATTTAAAAATTTAAAAAGAGGTGCTTGGGTGGTTCAGTTGGTTGGACCTCCAGGCTCAGGTCATGATCCCAGGGTTGTGGGATGGAGCTCCAAGCTGGGCATGCACCTGCTTAAGATTCTCTCTCTCTCTCTCTCTCTCTCTCTCTCTCTCTATCCCTCTGCCCATCTCTGTCACTCATGCTCTCTCTTTCTAAAAAAAAAAAAATTAATAAATAAAATTTAAAAAAATTAAGAGTCTGCATCGTAAACCTGGATGAAAAACAAAGATAAGAACTACTAAATAAACATACCTTTCCAAAGCAGTTCAAATAACACTTATTTTCACTTTTATTTTTGTTTGCTATTAAGTTTCTGATTGCCATTTGACCAGATAAAACTTTCTGAATTCTGGGCTCAATATAGGAATAGCCAAATGAGTTTTTCCAAGCATTAAAAAAAGAAGTGACTTAGAAAGTAGAGGTTTCTAATCCTGCTGTGCTTCAAGGCCTTCTGTGGCATCAGATTTTTTACAAATTGACAAAATAAGCAGGCCACAACCTGTCCTAAGAACTTTTTTTAATAATGAATTTGATACAGGATATAAAATGGTACATAAACTTTAAGTCATCATATGACTATTGAGTTCTATTGAGAGAATTAAAGACCTCAGGTGATCTCAAAAAAAGGCAATCACAGGACGCCTGGGTGGTTCAGTTGGTTAAGCATTCAGCTACTGGTTTTGACTCAGGTCATTATCTCATGGTTCATGGGTTCGAGCCCTGTGTCAGGTCGGGGCTGACAGTGTGAAGCCTGCTTGAGATTCCCTCTCTCTGCCCCTCCACTGCTCTCTGCGTGTTCATGAGCTTTCATTCTCTCTCTCTCTCTCTCTCTCTCTCTCAAAGGAAAAAAAAAAAAAAGACAATCACTTCCACGTTGAGCACCATTTACATATGTTAAAATCACAATAGACACCCACATGCAAAAGAAAGAAATTAAACACCTACCTCACACCACCCCACACACATTCAGGAAAATTAACTCAAACTAGATTATAGCTTTCACTATAAAAACTAAAATTATAAATGGCATCAAAATACATGTGACAAAAGGCAAAGTAGATAAGTTTGATGTCATCAAACTTAAAAATTTTTTTGCTGCATAATATATCATGAAGAAAGAAAATACACAATAGGAGAAAATATTGGTAAACCAATCTTATAAGCGTCTAGGATCCAGAAAATATAAAGAACTCTTACAACTTAATAGTAAAAAAAGAAAAACATCCCAATTAAAAATAGGAATTAATAATTTTAATTGACATTTCTCCCCCAAAATATAGACAAATGGCTAAGAACATTAAAAATGATTCAAAATTATTTGTCACTGAGGAAATGCAAATCAAAACCACAATGAGATACCATTTCACAACCACTAGGAAATGGTTATAATGAAAAAGACAGACAATAAATTTTTCCTGAGACTACAGAGAAATTGGAATCCTCATGCATAGCTGGGGAGAACTTAGAATAGTATGCCCACCTTGGAAAATAGTACAACAGTTCTTCAAAATGTTAAACATAGAGTAAGCCAATAATTCAAGTCCTACATAATAAACTAAAGAAAATTGAAAACATGTTCACACAAAGACTTGTACATGAATGTTCATCATAGCATTATTCATAAGAGCCAAAAAGTTGAAACAACCCAAATATACAAAAACCAGTAAATGAATAAACAAAATATGATATATTCCTATCTATACAATCAAATATTTGTCAACAGAAAGGAATGAAGCATTAATATATGTTAAACATGGATTACCTTTGAAAAGATTATGCAAACAAAATAAGCCAGTCACAAATGGCCATAAATTGTATGATTCCATATATATGAAATGCCCAGAACTGGCAGACCTCTAAAAAAAGTAGATTAGTGGTTGTCTAGGGCTGGGCAGCAGAAGGGGAGAGGGGAAATGAGGGGCGCTGGTGGGAAATGACTGTCAAAGTGTATAAGTTATTTTAGAAAGATGATCAAAATGTTCTAAAATTTGATTTGGTGAATAACTGCACAATTATGTAAATATACTAAAAACCATTGGGTTGTATACGTTAAATTGTAAAGTACGTGCATATAAATTATATCTCAATAAAGCTGTTTTTTTAAAGCCATGCATAAAAAAATATGCAGAAAAAGTTACACCATCATGCTTTGCTTCTAAAGCTCTTATTCTGATACTGCGTTCTTAATCATACAATGTTGCATGTAGGGGATTCCATTCCATTATATATCTGGTGTTCCTAAAACTTTGTTACTCCATCATATATGAAATATTCTACTATTCAGCTACTAAGCAATTTTTTTGTTATGGAAAAAAAATTAAAGCTACATATTCCCTCAATTATTGGCCAAGAATAATGATGGGAAGTAAAAGAAGATCAATGATGCTATATGACAGGGGTCTTATGGCTTAATCGTGTGGGGGTCTTTTGAATCTCTCTGGTTGCATCTGACAGAGACTTGGGGCTGAGTTTAGTGAATACTCTTGGAATGTTCCAAAGCAGTAATTCATATTCTCCTTGTGCTGGTTGGCATACTGACATGGCTGAGCCCACAACCGGATTCCGATTTGACTGGGCGTGGTTGATACATCATTGCTTTGGCCTGACAGGGAAGTGAGGAGCTCTGTGGAAGAAATCTAAATAGAATAGGGCAGTTCGCAGACCAGGTTAGCCCAAAAACCACGGTAGGTCAGAAAGGTGGAGCAAAATACTCTGTGGCCTCTCTTTGATTTGCCTTTCAGTCCCACTTGCCAGGGATTCATGTCTAACATCTAGGACACAGAGTAGACTATGAGTAAGAACAGAAGAAAACAGATCTTGAAGGAAATCATAAATATCTGGGCTTATTCTTTACTTCCCTCATCCATGCACTTCTACCCCCAAACAAAGTGTAAACCAGTGTGTACAACACACCACCATTAGTGTAAAAAGAAAGTGTATTTGTTTTATATTCATCGGTATATACACAGAATGATTCTGAAAGGACTAACAAGAACTAATAACATATGTTAACACCTGAGGGAACATTGAAGTCCAGAGATAGGTATGGGAGGGAGGGTTTAGTACTTTCTTTTGTATTTCTTTTCTTCTTTACAATTTTTGAACCATATGGATATATTATCTGTTCAACAATAAAATTTAAAAATGCCATATATATGTATAGGGAATATATACACACATATATACATAAGTATATGTAAACATATATGTTTATACACATAATTTATATATAATTTATATACATAAATATATGTATGATTTTTATATATAAATTATATATGTGCATATACATATATAATTTATACATATAAATTATATAAATGTGTGTGTGTGTGTGTGTGTGTGTATATCTTCATTGGGACAATCTATATTCCTGAAAAACTCAAAATAATCAACTGAAAAATTATTAAAAGCCACAAGAGAACTTACTAATGTGGCTACTTAAAAAATTAGGTCACAAAAACGGATAATTTTCCTATATTAAACAACTATACATATGTAATGCACAAAAAGAAATGTTACCATTTGGAAAAGCAACACTACTATAAAATAATAGAAATAAAAAGATAAAATATTCTGAAATAAGACATAGGTAAACTTGAATATTCTCATAAGGAATAGGTAAATAGAGATATATCTTCTTTTTAGATATAAAGACACAGTATTACAAAGAGAGAAGATCTCCCTGAATTAATTAATAAACTCAGTGTGATTACCAACAAAAGTACAAATAACATTGTCTATTTTGGAATTTGTTAGGAATTCTATAGGGAAAATAGAAAACAAAGGTATGGAAGTCTAAGAATACTAGGATAGCTATGAGTAGATACAAGAGAATGGTCACGGAGAACTAGCCCTTTTTTTAGTGAAAACATATACTTTAAAATATGACAGTGCTTCAGGAACAAACACACCATGAGGGCAGAATCCCAAAATAGAGTCAAATGTATGTGATAATTGAGTATCTGAGAAAGGTGTCTTTACAAATAGGCTTGAAGACACCAGTTACATAAATAGAGATATTGAAAAAATTAGCTAGTCATTTGTGGGGGAAAATTGAGATCCATTATATAAAAAACATTTCAAGTATGTGAAATATTTCAAAATATGCAACCAAAACTATGCTGTGAAAACAATGAGCACTTAGAGAAAAACAACAACAACAACGACGACGACAACAACAAAACTTGGAATAGAAACGCCTTTCTAACAAGACATACAATCCAGAACCCTAGGGACCCCTGGGTGGCTCAGTCACTTAAGTGTTCAACTTCAGTTCAGGTCATGATCTCGTGGTTCAGGAGTTCAAACCCCGCATCAGGCTCTGCGCTAACAGCTCAGATCCTGGAGCCTGCTTCGGATTCTGTGTCTTCCTCTCTTTCTGCCTATCCCTTACTCATGCTCTCTCTCTCTCTCTCTCTCTCCTTCTCTCTCAAAAAATAAAAACATTAAAAAAAGAAAATCCAGAACCCTATAAAAGAAATGATTAATAGACTTGATTTCATAAACATTACAAATACCCACATGGCAAGAAATTTAATTAACAAAGTCCAAAGATGAATAAAACACTGGGAGCATTCATTTACAACACATGGAAATATGTTTTAATTGCCTCAATATACAACTGTCAAACAAACCACTAGAAAAATAGGCAAATAGCAAAATTGACTCAAAACAGAAAAAAGAAAGATCATATACATTGGACTGTGAAACAGAAGTGAAGTACATTTTTTACTTTTTAATATGAAATGATAAAAAATATTGGTAACACATAGAGTTACCAAAGTGTAGAAAAATGGGAATCATGATCACTGCTGGCTTCAGTGAAAATGGTGCAGTCTCCTTAGAGGGTAATTTAGCAATATCTACATGATTTATCAAAATTCTAAAGGCAGGAGCGCCTAGGTGGCTCAGTCGGTTAGGTGTCCCACTCTGACCAGGTCATGATCTCATGGTTCATGAGTTCGAGCCCTGCATCGGGCTCTGTGCTGACAGCTCAGAGCCTGGAGCCTGCTTCACATTCTGTGTCTCCCTCTCTCTCTGTCCCTTCCATGCTTTCCCTCTCTCTCTTTCAAAACTAATTAAATATTTTAAAAAATTTAATTCTAAAGCAAACATTTCATTCAACAACTCTATAGAGAAACTTATTTGTGTAGGCAAAAATATATGTAGGCAAAAAAAAATGGAGGTACAGAGTATTCATTTAAGAAATGAAGGCAAATATTAGGTAATGGATGTCCATTGATACAAAACTAATTAAGTAAACAAATGTATGTTATACCACTGTTAAAAATGGCAAAACAGATTCAAGAATGATACAGGAAAATAATCTCCAAAACTAAATGTTAAGAAAAAGAAAATAGCTATATATATATATATATATATACACACACACACACTTTTATATATACATATATATATACATATAGATTGTATATATTTAAGTAAAATTAGTTTTATATATTTTGAGAACCATGTCATTTTTATATTTACGTGTATGGAAAATTCTGTGGAAATGCATAAGAAATCGTTAGTATTGGTGTCTGCTTCTTCAGCAGGGTCGTGTTGGAAGGTAGTGGCATAGGATGTGTGGGTGACTTGCTTTTCATTCTACACAATGTGTACAATTTGAATGCTTTTACCAAGTGTGTGCGTGTTTAATTAAAATAACTATTTCAAGCTAAATAATTAATTATTTGAAAGTGTAATCATATTTATATAAAATATTTGACCCAAACCTATCTTAATTACTTCCTTATTGCCAGAATCATAACTTAGAGACAGTTACCAAACCTGCCACCTGCTATAATTTCTGACCATTGACCTGCTTTCACCTCAAGTGACTTAAAGGTGTTTGTGAGCAGGAAACAGATCTAATCTTTACTGCCAGTTTCTATCACCTCAAAGGTCAGACTAAAAGATGATGCAACTGCGCATGCCAAGCAGTAGCTAAATGGAGGACCTAGGCCAAACCACCCTACTTTAAAAAGTGATTGCCCAAGAAGAGCCCATTCTGCAAAATAACTAATATGGAACTATTCAAGACTTGCACTCGCTGTTGGTACTCTTACTTAGCTGGGAAATAAGGACACACAAAAATGCAACTAATGTCTTTCTGCTGTACTTTACCTGCAACCATGTTTGCCTAAAGAGTTAAGCTGCATTTGGTGCTAAGCAAGTAAACCACGGTAAATCTTCAAGCTCAAACTTTAGGTGATGGGATAGTCCTGGGCCCAAATCCAAATTCAAACTCCACGTCCATGTCCAGAGAGAAGATCGTCAGTGATTTTCCCAGGGCCATGTTGTAAGAGTGGAACAATGAGAAGCCCCGCTTCTAGACACTTTGGCACAAAGTATCTGACTTTGCCTCATTAGAGTTTTCAAAATTATCAAGTGATTGTTGGAAAGCCTCCTAATATTAGACCTCTGCTGAGTGTAACACCAAGAAAGTCCCAGAGGAAGATAGCCTGATTATAATATCATGTTTATCATAAAAAGAAAAAAACACTAACAATATTTACCTTTCATAAAATAAGCTGGAATACTAGGGTTAGGGTAACAGGAGAATTGATTTGCATGGTGTACCATTTTACTTTTTAAAGTGGTTTGTTATATATATTTATATATAAAAATTTTCAGAAATAATATTAATAGTGGGCTTTTCAAACATTAGGACAATTAACTGTTGTGCTATGTCATGTCAAAAAGTACCATACTGTGGTCGCCTGGGTGGCTCAGTCAGTCGAGCGACAGATTCTTGATTTCGGTTTGGGTCATGATCTCATGGTTCATGGGATGAAGCCCCACAACAGTCTTTGCACTGACAGCATGGAGCCTACTTGGGATTCTCTCTTCCTCTCTCTCTGCCCCTCTCCCTTCTCTCAAAAATAAATAAATAAACATTTTTAAAAATAGTATCATACTGATCCTTATGCTTCATTTCTTGATGATTCCATCCCTATATCATTTAGTTGTGAGCTCTGGGGTAATTTCCCAGGAAGGTTAATCAGAAATGCTTCTAGCCCATCTTGTTTTATACCTACTCATACAGTGCAACGTATCTGATTTATTGTCCTATCCCTCACTGCCCCCATATACTAGGTTTTCATTGCATGTTATAAATTAATGATTTACAAATTAATAAATTTAATAAACAAATTCAAATAAATTAATGATTGAGTCATGCCAATATTAACCCATGAGGAATCCTACAGTTAGCATTTATCAATAAAAGGACTACTATCCAAAAAACTTACTACCTCTACTATTGTCATTATTTAAAAAGATGAAAAACTTCATTTTTTACTTGCTATAATTTGTGAGGGGATATTAGTATTTTTTAAACCCACTCTTGAGGGATTGGGAGAGCATACAAATGTATCTACATACAATTCTGTGTATATCAGGGCATTCATAGGGTGTATCAAGTCTTCCCATGGATCACTGGTTTCAGTAAAACTCAGATTAAGACCATCTATTTAAATCAAATCTCTGTGTACCACAAAATGTTCATCTCAAATCAAATTATGTAAGTCCTTGTTAAAGACTTTGTTAAAGGATTTTTAAACATTCTGATATAGTATATCTCAATCATAAATATGTCTACCTAGGAAAAGATTGATATTTTTACAAAGGAATTAATAAGGGAAATAATTAGCTCTTCCCACTAAATATAAAATAAAATGTTTTTTGTTTGTTAGTGAGAGGTAAGCAAATAGTTGTGGGAAATAGTAAAAGAATCAGTAACTGAAACCATCCTGTTCGAACAAGTATTATGCTGTCCTATAAAATGAATACGTCTGGGGGTGCTGGTGGTTAAGCATCTGACTTTGGCTCAGGTCATGATCTCACAGCTCGTGCATTTGAGCCCTGCATTGGTCTCTGTGCTGACAGCTCGGAGCCTGGAGCCTGCTTTGGATCTTGTGTCTCTCTCTCTCTCTGCCCCTCCCCCACTAGCACTCTGCCTGTCTCCCTCTCTCTCTCAAAAATAAATAAACCTTAAGAAAAAAATTAAAATGAACATGTCTGAAGAGCCACATAAAAACTAATCTCTTCTCTTTGGATAATTTCATATTACTTGTCCTATTGTAAGATTGCTAATCCTACCCTTCTGTGTTCGCACGTGCTATAACTACACAATTATTTGCTCTGCAAATAAAAGGTGTAGTGAGTGGAAAAGCTTGTACATCCATCAATAGACTTCTTATACTCTAGCTTAATGCACTGCCGATCAAAAGGCAAAAATATAAAATATTGCTAGTTCTTGGTGAAATATGCACTGATTTAAGTTTATTAATAGATGAAAAGATTGCCAAGGGAGTGCAATCCATCTCTTGCAACAATTGGTGTCAAATGAATAATATAAAGAAAAAAATATTTAAAGTTCAAATTAAAATAAAATTTTAAAACCCTGAGAAGATCATAAATTGTTATTTTTAAGATTGCATTGCCAGAATCATCAGTCTTTTGATAAAGGAAAAAGTACCTAGAGAGTTAAAAAAAAAAAAAAAAAAAAAGAATCCTTCTAGGTCCAATACATGTTTCTTTCTTTCTTGGATTCTATTTTCATATAAAAAATAAATTATATCTGGAGGCTGGGTTTTTTCTTTTTTAATTCTTTTTTAACGTTTATTTATTTTGAGAGAGAGAGTGAGCATGAGCAGGGGAGGGGCAGAGAGAGAAGGAGGCGACACAGATTCTGAAGCAATCTGAAGCAGGCTCCAGGCTCTGAGCTGCCAGCACGGAACCCGATGCGGGGCTTGAACCCGTGAATGAGATCATGACCTGAGCTAAAGTCGGACGCTCGATGGACTGAACCACCCAGGTGCCCCTGGGGTCTGGGTTTTTAAGTTTCGGTTTTATAAGAGACTCCACCCACCCCGGCCATCACTGATTAACCCCATGTCTGGGCCAGGTGTGGATCAATGCTGCCATCATCCCAGGCTCCTGAACACTCAGGAAATTTCTTCTAGTTAATGTTGCCTTTCCAAATCTCTCCAAAACTAAATTTAAAGGAACAAGATGCAACAGGAAGAGAGGATTCACAGAACTGGCAAATGTTGCCTTAATAGTGTTTGTGTAGTTTTCAATAATAGTCGGAAGTGGGGCTCTTCCAATGTCCAGTGTAAGGGCTTTCATGGAACTCTATACCCCAGATAGAGCACTGAGTTCAAAGAGATTGAAGAGAAATTGATCAAAATTAAGAACACAATAGTAAAGAACAATTCAAATTTATTTCAATAAATTTCTTTGAATGTCTGTGTGAAAGTATGCTCCACACATCTGTGGTCTCCCTTATTTCTCTCTTCTGGTTTTGGATTCTGTTTCCCAAGAAACATCAATTAATCATTCAGAAAGATCACAGAGGAGATTTAAACAGTAATGATCATTATTCAGAGACACTTCAAGTTAAAACATGTCATAGAGAACACACTATAAATTTTGGACCTCTGATCTACAGACCTTGTTAACTTAGATAACAGGAATTAGTCCTCTTCTCCAATTCTGTGGTGTTTACTGGTGTACAAATCAGGATTTCAACAGGAAACAGATGGTGTCATCAAATTAGGATAATTTGAGGAGGGTTTATTTACAAAAGGACTATTTACAGAAGTGTGGGTGTATCGGAATCACAAAGAGCAGGGCAAGAATGCTGAGCTGGTTACACCCTTAGGTCCATAAGGACCAGGGGAAAGGAGTAATCATTGGAACCGGAAGAGAAAGTCATACAGAGATGTCCACCTTGAAAGGCTATGTGACCTTTCAAGGTAAGAACAACTAGCTCTAGAGCATCTGGCCGAGAGGTCACTCTCTTTACCTCCCCTGACATACAACCCAACAGGAAGCTTGGAGACAATGGGAGCTTTAATGGCCTTGAGCAACAATGTCACTCTACACAGCCTCTCCAAAAGATATCAAAAAGAATGAGTAATGGATTTTCTACAGGGGCTACTCAACAACCAAACTGAACCGAAAGCCAGAAAGCATAGGAACCAGTTGATAAAGTATAAATGAGTCAATTTCCTAGTGTAAAGATTGAGATGAAAAAAAATGGAGACCGAATAAGATATACAACATACATAATTAAATCCCTGCGCCTACATATGCTCCTGAACATACAAACATACTCACGCATACAACTTGAAAACTTCTCAGAAAAGAATTTTCCCTGGAAACCTATACTTTTGTGCTCAAAATATCTACGGTCAGATACTTCAGACACTTAATACCATTGATAATCTATAAATGCTGGGTTAACACTGGTAGCAAACTAGAAATGAGAAAAAAGGAAACCAACATTTTTGAATACCAACCCTTTATATACCATATCTCACCTAGTCTTCAAAAATGACATGAGTTATAAATTATTATCCAATCTTTACAGATAAATTGAGACTCAAATAATCTAAAGACTTTGTCCAAAGACACACCAAAACTATAAGGTGAATCATGAACCCAAGACTGTTTAGGTGTAAAATCCATTCAGCTTACCCCTCACCATATTGCTTATTGTTAACCCACTGCACTTGAGTACTTCACCCCAAAATAGTTTAATATCTTCCAGAAGAATGTAGGGAGACCTACTGACCTAAAGCTATCAAGAAGGACATTCATTGTACAGGGTCCATGTCTATCTGTTAGAATATTAAAGTGGGGAAGGATCCTGTCAGTAAAGGGAGGGAAGCAGTTATACGAGGCTGTATATCTAGGGAGACAGGGAACTAGAAAGGTTAAATACCATCTTTGAGTTCTTCCTACTTCCCTATCTTGCTGAGCCAGCCCTGCCACTTTTCAGTGCCTGTGGACTTTGCATCTGAGGTCTACACCCTTCCACAAAGGAAGCATTTTATTATGTCTACAATGGTGCAATGCCGCACCCCTAATAATAATTTCACCAGCATTCCATCTTCCCTTGCTCCTACCTGCTGGAAGGCAGCGGTGTGCAATGGTCATTTGATCATAAGGTCACTGCAATTACCCTGAGGCCCAGTGACTCCCTCAGTCGCACCTGACTTTGGACATGTGTGCTGTCAGAGTAAAACAAAGAGCACGCCTACTCAGGGAGGAGGATGTCAGTTCCCAATGAGTTTACATCTTTATACAACTAAATGAGTCAGGGGCTCCAGGCAGACATAATGCTTTCATATGAAATCATAAAGGGAATGTACTATCAGACTCTGGGGACTACTTTGCTTAGAGAACAAACAACAGGAAACCCAAAATGAGTAAATCATCTTTTGCTTTAAGGCATCTGCAAGCATGTGCTCTGACCACAAATAAGAAAATCCATATATCTGTGCTTTCTCCCAGAGGCAAAAAATGGCCAACCAGAAGTAAACAGTAAGAAAGATGATGGGGTGGCCTGGGTAGTTCAGCCAGTTAAGCGCTGGACTCTTGATCTCAGCTCAGTTAATGATCTTGAGGTTTGGTTCATGAGGTCAAGCCCTGAGGTTGGTTCTTGGGAGTCTCTCTCTCCCTCCCTCTCTCCCTCTCCCTGGCTCACAGTCTCTTTCCAAAAAACAAATAAATAGACATTAAAAAAAAAAGAAAGATGATGGAGTCATGCTCTTTTCAAAAAATTTTTAAACATAAATTCAATGCCCTGCTATAAGCATTCAATGTTTTCTTTTTTTAGAATAGAGCTCAAACCTCTAAAAACAGAATGCAAATAAATAACTTCCAGGGCTGGTCAGCCACTCCCTGAGTCAATGGGGAATCACCAGCAGTACTTTTATTTTTGACTCAAATTCCACAGTTGTTCTAAGGCCAAATATTCTCCTAGAGCTTCTTCAATTTCCACACTGGATTCTACTGAACTTATTTGTGAATACTCTGTTTACCCAGCTAGCCTTCCTGCCTGAGCTGCGAAATCATTTTAGACAACTAACTGGATAAAGAGCTTCAAATAGGGTGGCCTTTATTCTTTATCGGCTTAAAATTGCCAACTAGCAGCCAACTTGGTCTTTGGATAAATGCAGAAATGCTTTTGAGCTATTTATATTTTCTTGGCCATCCATGGAATAATGTAGTTTGGAACTAATTTAAATAAAAGAGGCTCTATTTAACTCATGGAATAGTTTTTGATCAAATAGCTACTGGGCTTGGCCTCTTTACTCAAATGGTTCAAAAACTGTGAGTTGGTGAATTGTTTGGAAATTAAGAGACAGTTTGAAAATACTGTCCTTCCATAAAATTCACAGATTTTATAATATTTAGATTATGAGCCAGAGGTAGACATGTATCTTCATGAAAGAGACCCTAATCTATCAGTAAGAAACACCATGATTTGAGCCATATCGCTGCCAAAAATCACCCAGAATATTCTCGTAATGTCACTTAAAACTCCATGTCTCAGAGCCCTTTGTAAAGTGAAAAGGTTGGACTAATACATAGTTTTCAAATCATGGTCTGAAGAGTATTCAACCACCTAAAGGGGTAACAGTGGCCATTGTTGGAGGTGACAGTTGGGCCTCCTTTCAACCCCACCTCCATCCTTACCCACCATCAGAACAGATCCACATTTTGTTTTTGTGTAAAATTTTAGTTGAAGACCACTTTCAAAATGTTGAAAAGCTTTGACCATAGTATCTGTTTGATCAAATGCTATGACTCTGACTCTGGATTACTTCCATCGACATATAGGTGTGCTAGTTTGCAAAATAAATGTAATTTCCTCTGATATATTAAAAAAAGCATTAAAAATAATCAGTGTGCCCCATAAGATACATGTAGGACCGTGATAACCTATTCTATTACTCTGAAGATGGGCAAATTCCTCTGCTTGAATAAATTTCTATAATTTTTTCTTATAGCAATGCTTTACTATTTATACATAAATAGTTTGAAAGGACCTAAGTGGATTTTCAAAATTGGGTGGGAACTAAGTAGTAACTGGCAGAATGACATCTCTCTTTGAAATGGATGAATTATGTAATTGGTCCTTCAACACACACACACACACACACACACACACACACACACATCTCCTGAGAACCAGGTCTGCATTTAGACAACTAAATTCCATCAGTGATCAAGAAAAACAAAACTGGATGGTGGAAATGCAGCCAGGATTGGGAAAGGGGTGTTATTTTTCTAGTTCATTTTTCTCAGTTTGGAACAAAAATGGGAGTGGACTGGAGCTGGTTCAGTTAAAGCTGCTTTGGTAGCCAGCACACAGATATGTGTGTGTGCAGGTGTAAGGAGGTGGAGCCAGAAGAGGGAAGAAAAGGCTAACTCCCTGGGGAAAAGCCCAAAGGAGGCATGTTTATGCTCTCAGCTCAGGGAGAACTGCTGCAATCAGAAGGGCCCAAAGCCCAAAGAACCCAGGGGGTCAATCCTCACATTGCAAGGACTAAACTGAAGATACATACATGAGGCACAGAGTGGTGTTAGAATCACAGCACAAGAGAGGTGAAGGCTGGTAGAAAATATATTTCCTACACAAGGCTCATCTCATGTCATATAATTTTCAGGGCTTGCCACACTTTTGATGAACCTATTCTTGTCATTTTATCCTTTTTTTAAGTTTATTTATTTATTTTGAGAGAGGAGAGACAGAGAGAATGGACGGAAGAGGGGCAGAGAGAGAGGGATAGAGAAAGAACCTCAAGCAGACTCCACACTCCTTGCAGAACCCAACAACTCTGGCTGATCGGACAACCATGAGATCTTGTCCCCTAAGCCAACAGTTCGATGCTTAACCAACTGAGCTCCCCAGGCGACCCAATCACTTTATCCTTAAAATGTGCCATACCTCATGGAAGATATATAATCTAGCATGCATGTGAGAAAAACAGGGAGGGGGGGAGCACTATATGATTTCAATTACTTTGACATGCTAGAGTTTTGGATATAAAAATGATTGTGTATTTTAATCACTTCATGATATTTCTTTCAATAATAAGACATGGCTTCGTGTCATACAAAACTAAAGAAAATTGAATTTTTAAATTACCTTGTAGGGTCTTTGTCCAGTTATACTTCCATCTCCCATCAACATATATTTAATCTAAATGTATTTTGTATTGTTTGAATTTTTTCCTATGTATTTAAATACGCCACAAAATTCTCAGTATACTATTGATGATAAAATAACTACAGTTTTTCAGAAAAAAAACCATAACTAAAAAAAATACTACTACTGCTTCCTTAAAAATATACTTTTGAAATAATAAAAAATTGGTTTTAGTCAAAGTGTGTAAGTGACTGTCCCTTAAGTTTAAATAAACATGAGCTTCTGCCCTTTCTCAAAAAGCATTTGAGGGGAATTTTGTCCTCAGAATTGGGTTTCATAAGCCTTTATTTCAGCCTCTAAATAGTCTGATAAGTCAATAGAAGGTCAGATTTGCCATATTTCTCAACTGTCACATTTGGAAGGATGAGTTATGATTTTCCCAAATTAAAATAAGCAATAGCACATCTTGACAATACACGCGATTTGCCCAAAGAGAAGTATCATTATTCTCAATTTTATTAACAACATAGTATGGGGGGGGGGGGGAAGCCATATATTATTTTGATGTAGGAAAGGTGAGAGGAAATTGGCTAGGAACCGAGTGATCTATATCATGAAAACATGGAGATAGCTTAATGTTCTATTCACATATGTTTTCTCAGCCTATGAAGCAGAAGCAACCTGGATATTTATCTACACAACCACAGAAATGCTATTTCTCTCATGATTTCTTTCATTCAAACATAGGTAGAAATAATAGATTGTATTTTAGTCATGTAACTCCTCACAAAGATATTGGACATCTGACATCCCCCAAAACCATCGCCATCTAGGTCATTACTGTGTTTTCACAGAAAATACTCTTATTGTATTTGGAGGATGGAAGCACTAAAATATAATGTTCTTTGACCTAAATTTCTCCTAGTATCCTAAGGCTGAAACTAAAATTTCTAAATGGACTATAAAAGAAACTAAACAGGCCATCAGGAAAGTTGGTAACTTGTAGCATTTTAATTTTTTTTAAACGTCAGTGTTTTTTTAGAAGTACACTAGGTAATGCCAATGTGAAGTCAGTGTTGAGAATCCTGCTTTTATTTTTTTTTTAATGTTTATTTATTTTGAGGGGAAGAGAGGCAGAGGGGTGGGGACAGAGGATCTGAAGTGGGCTCTGTACTGACAGCAGAAAGCCCTATGTAGGGCTCGAACTCACGAATCATGAGATTATGACCTGAGCTGAAGTCGGACACTTAACCACTGAGCCACCCAGGTGCCCCTGTAGCACTTTTAATAGTCATTGATTCTACTAGTCACAAATGCATTTGTGCCTTCAAGTATATATTTTAAGACTAACAGATTATATAAATAGATTTCAGATTAGCAGTTTTATGACTATTGATTGCGAATGGATCATATTATTTTGCTGGCATGGCTACTAAGGACAAAATGAAAATCAGAAGCTCAAATCTATTAATTAAATTGACAACTCATATTTCAAAGTAAAAAAAAACAATGATAGGGGCTATGACAGTTTTAGGTAAGAGTTCCCAAGGAAAAGATGAAGGAACAGAAATTTGTGTGCGGTAATCTTACTGGGGAATACTCTGAGGATAAATGCCTTTTAAGGGAGTGAGAGAATCAGGATTGGGCTGACATTGAACTTCAGTGCAACAGAAGCTTCACCAGATCCCACGTGGTGCTACAAAAATTGAACAGCCTTTCAGAGTTGTCCTAGATGGTGCAATATTCCCAAGCCTCCACTATCCCACTCCCCTGCCTCCACCAGTCACTGGACATGGTCTACCTCTAGTGAGAGTTTGTAAATTTAGGTGAAGTAGGTCCCTTCAGCAAAGGGCAATGTCTTGCGAAGTACTTAGAGGCAAGCCTTGAGCAGTTGGGACAGTGAGTACTTGAATCATAAAGGAGGCATCTGGGCAGCACATCTCAGCATCTACTATGGTGATTACATTTGGACAAAGCCTACATACGATTTTCAGAATGTTATACCAAGTAAAGTAGCAATTATATTTAGTTTGGCACATTAAAAAGGCTTAAACGTTAAACTATAACATCTCCAGAATAACAATCATCAATATCTCTCATAAACTGACATGAAATAAAATTCAGATAGACAATAAATCATTACCTTAAAAAATAATTTCTAAGAAACTAATAATCTTTGGTGCCTTGATAAAATCCATGTAGCCAAATCTCTGTAATTCCGAACTACAAACTGTTCTTAGGACTTATCTCTGAATTACCTAATGAGAACAAAAAAAAAAATAATCCTTGCTTTCCAACAGCTTTTCATTTTAACCTGTTATCCCAATTTCCTGATTTTGGAGTATGGTTTGGTTCTTAACAAGAGCCCTCTCAGATGGATGGCAGGAGAGAGGTGGAGGGTGGGGAGGAATCTTGTGTACATAGTGGAATTTGACAGAGAAGACCACGATTCCCAAGATCCCGGACACTCATTTCCTAATTTGTTTCCATCTGTGAAATGGAGTAATGCTTGTATTAGATTACAAGGTCCTATGAGTTCATTCTTTCCTAATGTTATATGTAGCTCCAATTAGAAAATATTAGGAGATGTCTTTTATCTTTGGGGCTGCAGAACAACTGACCTCAACAAATGAACTTTAAGAAAAGAACAAGTACAGGCCATTTTCTAAAAAAAATACAGTAGGAGTTTGGGAACTGTATTGGAAAAGAAATGTACATATTTTAAGACTACATTTAAATTTTCTTGAAACATTTTTCCAGTCTGAAGGGGGGGAAAGTATTATTTGGCTGTGACATGTGCTAAAGCAACATATTTCAATTTGATGGTTCCTACACATTATACAGAAGACTGTAAAGAATGCTACCTTTCAAAGTTCTGGGAAAGAACACAGAAAAAAAATAACTTTCATTTTAAGGTTACAAACTGAGTTATGAAATAATTTTCTTGACAAAAAGGGCTCTCTACTTTCATAAAATACAAGGATTTAGAGGAAAAAAAATGAGTGCACTGTACAAAGAATGTTGAAAGTGTATCTAGAAACAGTTTTTCCTGGAATGGCAGGATCTTCATGTTCTTCTAGGTGCAGCTCCTTTATGAGGTGGTGCTGCCCCTGGTGTAAACACCACAGTTCAAGATCTGCCCGTCAATAGTCTTTCCAGCTAGAAACTTGATTTTATGTCCCAGGATGGCTTACTCTCAAGAACACGTCTTCACACTAACACACGTCACAATGGACTGATAAGTAAACCAGGTAATTAAATATACAGCAAGTGTCAACCAATGAGACTAGGTTCTCCACTGAACTGACCAGGAGATTCTCTCTTCTTAGAAAACTACCAGGAAAGCCAAACCCCAGGCAGTGGCTGGATAAATGTGGAATATGATTTGGTTATTTCACAGAATCTCATTCTGATGGACAGACTCAGACGTCATTCTACAAAGCTGGTATTTCTGAGAAGTAAGTAACAGGGAAACTCACATAAGCTGGGCAAGGCTGCATCTTTCCCAGATAAAGAGTTCTTGGATGGAATCTGGCAAAGATTGTGTGATTACTCTTTTCTGTAATTCCATGGATAGAGCCAGGTTTGGTTGGTACGGGAGTTTATATAATTTGGTGAACCCTAGGGGGAAAAATATTTCAGCTTTGAAATGGATTATTTAGAATGACAAAAGAAATCACAAACATTCACAAATCTAGGAAGCTGGCAAATATCCAAAGCAACACAAAATCTATAAAGCGTATATTTGTATATACTGCCTAATTCACCATTCAATATTTTCCCTGCATTTTTTACCCCTTCTTCTACGACTACAATTCTGTAGTATCGTTTTAGATAGAGAGAATAGAAAGATATTCTGTCTTTCCTTTAGCCCAGCATATCAAAATTTGCTTTTTATTATAGAGGTTTAGAAGTTTATTTTAGTTTCTCAAGTTGTAATTGTAATGCCACATCTGTATCTTCCGCCTGGTTTCTGGCTCAAGACAGTAAAAACGAATGGGGAGGGGGTCCTTTGGAAACCCCCAGCCCTTTAATCTTGCTGGCTCACACGGCCCCCTGCTGCCGCAGCTGCTCCAACATGTACATCCCCTCTGTCCCTCTTCCTTTCCCTGCTCCTGCCCCTGCAGCCCTGCAAGGAGGAAGTGGACAAGACAGCCATGAACTTGGGTCATAACAGCGTCCAAGCCATGATTCAGCATCTGGTCCAGATGTTTTCCTTGGGTCTAACTGCGTGTTAGGATGTTTCCAGATCCACACGGGCCAGTTGCTGAAGCAGAGGTAGTGCTAGCAGCGGAGGCCAGCCCTCAGCCCCAAGACTGGCCTTGACCAGCCTAGAAGGGCACCCTCACCCCTTGGGCTAGAGGCAAGTGCCTCCTTGGGCCTCGCCGGGCCAGGGCCTTCAGAGGGGCCTGGCGAATGTGGATCCTGAACCCTCAGCTTCACCAGCCTCAGGTAAATCAAACCCTGCCTCACTCGAGTTAGACAATTGAAGGAGGGAACCATCCTTTCAAAAGGGAGGCATATTCAACAGGGAGATTTCAGGCCACTCCCTACAAATTCTGAATTCTGTTCAGACTGTATTTTTGGTAAGTGCCCCCATTTGAATACTATGCTCTGGTATATTTTGGAGACAGGATTTTAAGGCAAGGTAACATACCTCAATTTTGAACCGGTAAGTGTGGGTTAAATGTTTTAAATCTCAATAGTCAATGTTATTCCCTCATTTCCAGGTTTCTAAGGCATGACTGTGTGGGCATGTGTGTGTGTGTGTGTGTGTGTGTGGATGGAGGTGGTATGAGTGTGTGTGTGTGGTGTGTGTGAGAATGTGTGGGTGCATATACAGTGGTGTGTGCATTTGTGTGCTGTGAGGGGTGTGTGTGGCATGTGGAGCAGTGTGTGTATGTGTGTGGTGCAGGTGGGAGTGTGTGGATGTGTGAAGTGGGTGTTGGAGGCCTGAGAGAGAGGAGCAAGGACAGCCCACTTTCACTGCCACATACTGCCTATAATGAGGACCTTGAAAATCAAGACTCTCATTTGTACTAGAAACCTATAACTTCTTTCTGAGGGAGGTAATGAAGATTAGCGTTGAACTAGCCCTTAAGAGTTGTCTTTTCAACTGATACTGCTTTTCCTCCTCATCTGGATTTCTACTTAGTACCAGGTTCCTATGATTAATTGTTATTAAGCTGAGCCTTCCCCAAAAGAAGTCTCATTATTAAGTTCAAACAACAATGCTGTTTCTCAAAAGAAAACTACCTACTTTAAATAGAATACAGTTAGAAAGACATGGCCCATAAACATCAATTTTACTTTTTGTAGATAATTTGATTTGCTGAGCCCGTGAGCTAAATTAACTTTTAAAATAATGATAATAATAATAATACCGTAATCTGCCTTTAACTTTCACTTGAAAAGCTCTACTCAAATTAAAGGTATTAGCTGTGGCACTTGCAAAACAAACTCCGACTGGTCAATCTTCGGGTTCCTTAAAAATGGAAAAATAACAGGCAATTAGGAGCCCATTCTCTCAGGGGCAGACCCAGAAATCATATGCAGCTGCCAAAAATGTCTGTTTGGCCTTTAGCATTATTTTCTCTTACCTCAAGGGGAAAGGTTCATGGGCATTAGATGAAGGGAGACCTGTGTTTGAATTCTTCCTCTGCCACTTAGTTGAGGTTCTGTCACCTGCAAATTATGGATAACGATTCCTACCTACACTTTTGAAGAAGTGAAGATGGGATAACAATTAGTAAATATCTTCCTGTCATAATAAACGTTTGTACGTTTCCTGCTTTCTCTGCCCCCTTCTTGTGTTCTAATACTAACACTGTTCTCCACACCTTAAACACCACTTCACAGAATGTATTCTTTCAAAATAAAAATACTTCAAAATTTTCAGCACCTTCACATAATAACATAAGTTGATATATTTTATTTCACGCAATATTTTCTTTAAGTAAATATACATGGTATCCTTTACTCCCCATAAGCAATAGTAGATCTGAAATCATGGGTTTTAAAATTTAGGTGTATTGTAATACACATTAACATACATATAAAATTATTAAAGAAACGTACCCATGTAAGACTGGGGTGCAAGCACCATACTTCAGCAAGCATTGGTGGAAAATGATTAAGTCTCCTTGTCAATGGAAAGGATTCTGCTCCTTCTGCTAATGGCTTGTCCTTGAGACCCGGGAATAGATGCTACTAAGTCTACCGCATACATTTACCATGCCCACAAAACAACTTTGAAGGCACAAGAGTAAGCCATTAAATAAAGGTTCCAAGAAAATGTCAAAACTCCCAGATAACTTCTAATGTTCTAAATGAATGCACCTGGTTCTAAATGTAATGTTCTAAGTTCATTTAGAACTTAGAATGTAAGTTCTAAATGAATGCACCTGGTTCTAACATACGTTGAGCTGTGTATATGAAGGCATTTTGATCGTGCGGCTTACCTGTGTGAAAAAATACAAGTACCCTATAGCAAATCCATAATCATATACTCATCAGCTCCAAAACACAAAATACTAAGAAAGCTCATTATATGTTAGTAGAAAGCACAATTAAAATTTATGAGATCTCTTTTTCAGTCTAAAGCTAGAAGTTTTCTAGGCCAGAGGCACATGCAAATATGTCAACTGCATGTTGCTTGGAATATTAATATGAAAGATAAATTTAGTAATTTTAGTACCTTATATAAATAATTCTTGTTCTGTGTTCAAGATGACTAGGCATGTTTTATTTTAGAAAGAGAGAGAATGAGAGCGAGCTAGAGGGGCAAAGGGAGAGAGAGAGAGAGAGAGAGAGAAAGAGAGAGAGAATCTTAAGCAGGCTCCACACTCAGCCCAAAGCCCAAAGCAGGGCTTGACATAACCCTGGGATCATGACCCAAGCTGAAACCAAGAGGCCAAGGCTCAACTGATTGGGCCACCCAGGTGCCCCAAGGCAGGTTTTAAATATACTGGTTGAGTTAACAACAAGATATGGTACAAGCTTAGCACAGACAGAACAATCAGAAGAGAAAACCCTTTAAATAAGAGGGACAAAAGAATACATGAGTTATCAGTGAGTTTGATGGCCTTTGGTATTCAGTATTCTCTGAAAAGAACCAGAAGCCAAGGCACAGTTTCTGGTAAGTGAATTACAAGGAAATCGTTCAGTTAGAAGCTGCCATCAAGGTGATTACTGAGGCTTTCAGGTAGGAGGTGCGAGGACTATGATCTGGTCTTCTAAAGTGCGCAAAATTCTGGGACGGCGAAATTCCTTTGGAAAATAAGTTAACAGTTGATAATAAATGTATGATACCCTAACTTTTTAAGAATGAGAAATTTTTTCATGAATCGGAAACCTAATTTCATATTTAGACATACAAAAATCGATTTCATTTTGCAAAGAGTAAAACATGAAGACTAGGCTCAAGGAATTCCTTGGGATATGCCCGTGTTCCCCTTTTAATCAATTTCTGAACTGTGACATTTTAATTGTGGAATAGAAATCAATTCCATTTGACATAGCGAAACTCAAGACGGTGTGGGAAAATCTGCCAGCATGGACTTATTCAAGCCAATTCCAATTTAGCCAAGAAAAGCCAGGCATTTAGAAATTCTAACCAAGAACATGAGGAAAAATAGAAAAATGTGTGCCATTTCAACACATTCTCTGTGTGACAGGAACTAACATTATTATCCTTTCTTTCAGCAGAATTCCATGTGCATAAAAATAAAATGTAAACACAGCTGTACCCTGTTCACTTAACAGATGTATTTCTGAGAAGATGTTAGTCAAATATTTTAATAGAGAATTATATTTTACATACACTAGGGCAGTAGGACATCGGTTCCCTGATTTTTATTTTATTTTATTTTTGCTTCCCTGCTTTTTAGATTTTAAGAACAACTATATTTCTTTAAAACGTTTTAAAAAACAAAATTGGAATAAAACACACAAAAAATAAAATATATAAAATTTAAAACTTGCAAAAATATAATCTCATAATGAGGAGTAATACTTCTCAAGATACTTGGTAACCAACCTGTCTAAGTCAAAAGATATTTTCAAGTTTTGAATAAACAAAAATATATATATTCATATATATTCATATATATATAAATTGTAGTATTTGATAGAGGTGATGAATTATTTTTTTAAACTACTAAATCATCAAGGTGTTTGAAGTGAACACATTTGAAACATGGCTTCATTAACTTCCAAGAATTGTAAATGACTTCTCAGTCTTTGAAATAAATATCATTAATATTTTTTAACTTCTTATTTTGAAATAATTATAAAATCACAGGAAGTTGCAAAAAAAATGTACAGGAAGATTCTGTGGAGCCTTCACCGAGCCTACCCCAACATTAATATCTTACATAACTTCAGTACAATATTAAAACAAGGTAACTGACATTGGAACAAACTATAGAGGGGCTCCTGGGTGGCTCAGTAGGTTAAACGTCCCACTTCAGCTCAGGTCTTGATCTCACAGTTCGGTAGGTTTAAGCCCCACGTTGGGCTCTGTACTGACAGCTCAGAGCCTGGAGCCTGCTTCACATTCTATGTCTCCCTCTCTCTCTCCTCCTCCCCCAATTACACTCTGTCTCTCTCTCTCTCTCTCTCTCTCTCTCTGTCTCTCTCAAGAATAAATAAACATTAAAAAAAAACTATAGAGTTTATTCAGATTTTATCAGTTATACATGCACTTCTTTATGTGCATGTGTGTGTTTAGTTCTATGCAATTTTATCATGTGTAGGTTCATGTTTCCATCACTACAGTCACGCTACAAAACAGTGCCATCATCACATTAACTCCCTTGTGCTACCTATTTATAGCCACATCCACCCGCCATCCCTAACCTGTGGCAACCACTAATCTGGTCTCCCTTTTCCATACTTATGTCATTTAACAAATATTATATAAATAAAACCGTACAGTATGTAACATTCTCAGATTGGCATTTTTCACTTAGCATAATTTCCTTGAGATTCATGCAAATTATTTATCAATAGTCCATTTCTTTTTATTGCTGATTAGTATTCCATGGTATGGATGCTTAACCATTCACCCACTGCAGGACATCTGGTTAATTTCCAGCAGTTGGCTATTATAGCTGCCAAGAGCGTTCACATACAAATCTCTGAAAATACGTTTTCATTTCTCTGAGATATATATACCCACGAATACAATGGATGACTGCATTGTAAGTCCATTATTTAGTTTAAGAAATTGCCCAAATACTCCCCGAGGGTCTGTGTCCTCCATCCATAAACCCCCAGCAGGATGTATGGGCGATCCTGTTACTACACAATGCACTGTACAAGGCACTTGTATTATCACTATTTGTCATTCTGTTGGGAATGTGGTGGCACTGCATTGTGGCTTTCAAATGCATTTCTCTAATGGCTGAGGATGAACATCTTTTCCTGTGCTTATTTGCCGTCTTTATAAGCTCTTTGGTGAAACATTTCCACCTATCTTTTGCCCATTTTATAAACGGATTGCTGAAGTTGAAGAGAATTATTTTAAAAGTAATTTATATACGCCAGATACAAATCTTTTGCCAGATATGTATTTCCTCCCTAGCTGTGGATCTGTGGCATGTCTTCATTTTCTTAGCAGAGGCTTTCATAGAGCCAAAGATTTAATTTTGATGAAGTTCAGTTTCGCTAATATGTTTTTAAGGATACCTTTTTTTTTCATATTTACTACATAATGCACATTTTTCAGTTATGCTTTAAGTGTGGAACCTTGTCTTTCAATAAATCTTTTGAATTTTGTATTGCAGTGCTTAACTTTAAATACCTTGTAAACGTGATAGCTTTACAGAATCATTCCACAGGATAATCCCATATAATATACACTCCAGGGATCATTTTTATTTCCTTTAATAAAACTCAACCTATTTATGAATATTGTTTTTGTTTCTCTCATTTCTCCATGGACCAGTGAAAGTTTTGCTATGTAAAGTGGCAGGTGCTGAGACCACTCATTCGTAGGCAGCCCACATTGCAGTAAAAAGCCCATTAAATTAGAATTGGTTCGGATTACTTCTTTGCCAAAGTGATTCAGAGCTGTATTCCAGTATGGGAGAGAAATATATATATAATTCTATATAGATAAAACTTTGAGAATCATTGGACAAGTGTCAAGAGAAGAGGCCATCCTTCTGTGTCTAATATAAACTTGAAGCTCTTCCTTGGTAAGGGAAAACTGTTCTAGCAGGGCACAATCTCTCTAACCCAAGCTAAGAACCCAGTATATATCCCATTTAGGCAAAGTGAGAAGTTTAGAGATGGGCTTATTTCCCAAAGTTAAGATAATTGAGGCATGACTGTTGCATGAAAGTTGCAGGACTGGTAGACTAGGACTGAATTGAAATCTGTTTTGTAATTACTTGTGTATGGTTTAGAACTAGAGCCAAAGGATCAGTTTGTCTCTTTTATAAACTTAGACACAGGGTTTTTTTTGTAATGTAGTATTTTTTTTTAAAAATCTCAGTCTCCATCCCACACCTACTGAATTAGGATCTCTGGTGGTGCCTGGATACAGCTGGCTAGCTACACAGATAGACATTAAGATACACATATATAGACTGGGGTGGGGGAAGAGACGGGGGGGGCATACCAGTTATGTAGTTTCTGTTTAGAGTAGAACAATGTAAAACTGATTTGGGGTGTGATATTTTGGAGACCATTGCTTACCCAACTGAGCTGCCCAGGCACCCCCACATGGCAATATCCTGAAATGCAGTGAACCAAATGAGGAAACAGAGAATGGAGGCTGCAATCTCTGTGGACTTGCTGGAGTCAGCAATGGCACCGTGAGCATTAACTGGGATGATTCCCCCTGTATACCCTCAAACACAAGGCACCCCATTCTTATCCTTAATTTTTTCTTTTTCCTCCATAAAGGGCCTGAATCATGGAGGAAGTAAATCCTCTCAGAACCTTTGGCCCTCATTTATCCCTCAGAGAGAAGACATCCAAACACCATACGCTTAGTCACATACTTTGAGGTCAAAGTTCTTTTTGTTATTGCAAAATGAGAGAGAGTCTTTAGATGAATAACAGTAATTCAAGTTAATTATTGAATCTAGACCAATCAGCTCATTCCGTTGTGCTGTTTGGGATATTTGGTCCTATTAGAAGTTCAAATCGTTATGTTCTGATTGAATCGACCCTATTTTCAGCCATCTAAGCTCCATACATAATTATCTGCTCACTTATATTTGACCCTGGAAACTTTTCCACTTAGTTACTCTTTTAAAAATGTCTACCTCAGTAAAACATGTAAGTGTTAAATCAAATATAAATCATTTTATCAAAAAAAAAAAATCAAGAGACATGTCTTCTCTCTCCCCTCTAACAAATCCTTTCTACAAAGGCAACAACTTTTAACTCATTTGGTTCTTCTTGTTACTTCCATAGCTATTTTTTAAAATGTGGGGGTGCCTGGGCAGCTCAGTTGGGTAAGCAACCCACTCTTCATTTTGGCTCAGGTCGTGAACTCGCGGTTTGTGAGTTCGAGCCCCACATCAGGCTCTGCACATTGATAGCACCGAGCTTGCCTGGGATTCTGTCTCCCTCTCTCTCTACCCTTCCCCCGCTTGCTCTCTATCTCTCTCTCAAAATAAATAAAAATAAAGTTTAAAAAAATAAAAAACAAAAATAAAAATATGATTACTTGATTAGCTTCCCAGGGCTGCTGTAACAAATTCGCACAAACTAGGCAGCTGAGAAGCACAGAAATTCATTCACTCACAGTTCTGTGGAGGCTGGAAGTCTGAAATCAAGGTGTCAGCAGGGCCATGCTCCCATTGAAGGCTCTACAGATAGAATAATTGTTTCTTTCTACCTTCCGATTACAACACTTCGATTTCTGCTGGCAAATGTATATACCACCATCAATATTAAGATTTCTATCACCCAGAAAAATTCTTTATGTACATCTTGATGCTGATGGCTGCTGACTGATTGGGGTGGTAGCTGCTAGAGGTCAGGGTGACTGTAGCAATTTCCTAAAATAAGACAACAATGAAATTTGCCACATCAATGGACTCTTGTTTTCACAGTCAGTTTCTCTGTAGCATGTGATGCTGTTTGATATCAGTTTACCCAGAGGAGATCTTTTTTTCAAAATTGGAGTCAATGCCCTCAAACCCTGCTGCTATGTATCAAACAAATTCATGTAATATTCTAAATCCTTTGTTGTCATTTCAATAATCTTCACAGCATCCCCCCTCTCTCCCAGGAGAAGATTCTATTTCTTTGCTCATCCAGAAGGAACTCCTCATCCACTCAAGTTTGATCATGAGATTGCAGCAATTCAGTCCTATCTTCAGGATTCACATCTAATTCCCATTCTCTTGCAATTTTCACCACATTTGCAGTCTTGAAAGTCTTGAAACTTCAATTTATTATTTTTTTAAAATGCAGTATCTGTGAAGCACAGTAAGGCAAAGCATAATAAAATGAGGTGTGCCTGTCATGGCTTCCTGTATGGGTCTACATGTCTTCCAGGGATAAGAACTAGTGGCAATTTACAATTTTTCCAATCCAGAACCTCTAACGCCCTTTTTTCCCCCTTCCTTCTTTTGCTTTTCTTTAAAAGTAAACTCCTCCAAATTTCTCAGACTACTTTCCTGCTAGATGCTTACAGTAGTTCCTTTGCCCTATGGAATCATATTTTTGCAGGACCCTCATTTTCTCTATGCCATTGTTTTAAGCACCACCAAGCTATTTTTCACATGACATTAACTGTAAATATCCTGAAGCAAAATCTTATTATCACTGTTTCTCCTATATCGAGACCACCCATTTACACTCCTATGTAAAGTGTTTTCTTTGTATAGAGATATTAGAGGTCTGTTTAAATTTTTGTTAATGTTTATGTGGTTTTGAGAGAGACAGACAGACAGAACCTGAGGAGTAGAGGGGCAGGAAGAGAGGGAGACACAGAATCCGAAGCAGGTTCCAGGCTCTGAGCTGTCAACACAGAGCCTGACGCAGGGCTCGGACTCACGGACCATGAGATCATGACCTGAACCAAAGTCAGATACTTAATCTACTGAACTACCCAGGCTCAGATATTAGAGGTCTTTTTAGGGTTCATACACACAAGTGTACACATGCTTACACTCTAAACTATTTATGGCTAAGAGTTCTTTTCTGCATCATGCTTTAAAGAAAAGTCCTTTAGGTATCTAGTGTATATTTGATTCTTCTATTTCAAGTTAATATTTCTGAAAATATCAATGATCTAATAATTTAAGTGAAAGTTAGTATAATTTTTTGTTCAGTATCTTCAATTCAAAGGCACATAAAGAAAACAGAAACAGAAATTGTATGCAGCATTAACAAATTGAAACCACGTATGCAACATAGCAATATAACATGAAATAATAGTATTTCTAATTTTAGGCATAGGACAATGAAATTCGCTATCTTGTAAATAAAATATACCAAAGATAAGATTCTAATAAATTCACTAGATGCTTAACTGTTTAAATAAAATTTCTGAGAAAAGATGTTGTTCTCCTCCTTTCTTTTACCCATTAAAAATAAGGCAGTGTTGACAAGACTTTCAGTAGATTATTTTAGAGATTTAATCTAGTAGGACAGGAAAAGAAAATGTTGAGGCAAAAAAATAAAAAAAACAAAAAACCCCACAAAAACACAAAAACAAACAAACAAGCAAAAACAGTAGTGTTGAATACATTTCTGAGACACTGGTACCAGACACAGTTGTAAACCATGATATTCTTTGGTTCATACATGCATTTATAATTACGCAAATGAAATAATTTAGGGCCTAACAGGAATAATTTTATGACTATTAAGCCAGTTCTTTAGGGAAATTTTCAGTAGGATGATTAGAGAATTTGGCATCCTGCTCCCATTAACCATCATAAGGGTTTTGCACTTTGTATCCTAATAAAGCTTATCCTTTCATCTTTACTTTGAAACTCAAATATTCAGTGATCATAAAGATTTAATGGGGAAAATAGTTGGTTAGTATCTGTAAAATTAATTTGTTGTATTTGCTTTCTTTCCTTTAAAACAAAGTTGATAGCCATACGACGTAGAATGTAATGGCAGCCTAAGGATTCATTGGCATTTAGAGTCATCATTTGTTCTCTTGATTTAAAATCATTTTCTTAAGTTGTAAAAAAAATGTGTCCATGCTAGCATTACCCAAGTCTATAACTTTTGTCTATTCACCACAGTTAAACAGTGAACCAAGGTGTCAACAAGCAACATTAAATATAATTAAAGCAGTAAGAAAATCACAGCTCTTTAAAAATTAGTGTGACCTATATCTGAGTAAATATCTAATCACTAAACTGACTGCAAGCCAAGACTTTGTTCAACAGTACCCTGCCTTAACCAGAGTCTGTCTTTCTCGAGCTTTGTTTAGCCACAGGCTCGGGCTTACCTAACTTTTGGGCTACTTATTACTGAGATAAGCAGGCTGTGCCAACCTGAGCTTGAATGGTGTCCATGGCATCTATTTCCACAGTTTGCTTCGTCCACTTGACTGGCCTCGGTTTCCCACTGACAGCAAGGACCTCTCTAGGGCTGGAGCCTTAGTGAACCACTAGTCTACTTGTTTGATACCCTGAAACACTGTCTAGAAAAGCCTACTGATTCCTGCCTCAAGGGTTTTATGTGGTTCTTACTGCAAATTCCCTGCTCTGAAAAAAACACAAGGAATGTTCACCTCTCTGTAACAGTCACCATTTCCTAGAAAATTCTAGGAATGTTTACTACCTCTCAGTGCTTCCCCACACCCCCCCCCCCACCATGGATTTTAATATCTACCTGGATCAAGTTCTTTGCATATATATTTGGACTCATGACCCCCTGATGGAGATACCATCTATAGCCGCAGTGGATTCCAGACACCAAACACATTTTATTCTCATTTTTTACTTCCTCGCTTCAGGAGAAATAAGGATGTCTGGCAGCCACAAACCCCTCAATTTGTGGTACTCTGGAACATAGATTCTTAACCATGTAAACAGTTGAAATACTTTTGAAAAAGCACTATATGGTGTCCTCACCCTAGAAAAATGCACATATGAACAGACATTCAAAATTTGGTTCACCTATTAAAGGGGACTAACAAACTCTCTAATATCCTTCCAGGCTTAAGACCCTCTGCTTTAGACCGAATCCTCTAAGGTTCATGTACATATATATTTTCAGGTGCATATAGACCCCTAATTCCAATTACCTTACACACTTGAATGCAGAAAAGCCTCACCTTCTAAAAAATTTTACCTCATTTTCCTTAGGATTAAGTGTAAAAATTAAATAAAGAAACTTTTAGAAAAAAGTCAAAAGCCTACTTATAATATTTAATGCATTAACTTAATTACGCACCTCTGTTTAAAATTACATTTGTAAAAGAATAGATGTATTTTAGAATATTGCTCTTTTCCACTCTTCGATCTCATGAAGCAATTTGCTTTCTTCTCCATATTTCCCTTCCACACCATTTACATGAATCTTCTATCATCAGTTAGCTTGTTGTCATCCACCAGTTTAACATCCATCTGTTTTTCACTTCTGTTCAAATTTTTAAAATACAGTCCTTTTCATCCATATATGATGGAAACTATAACCCAAACTATAAACCAAAACATTAAGCCTTGTACCCACCCCATACATATTTATGTGACCTCTATGATAGACTCACTTGCTTTTTAAAGTGATCTTAATGTTTGCCTACAGACATCAACACCTGCAATAGTGAGGTAATATCCCTAATAATAAAAAGCACATAGATGCATCAGATTTTCAACTGGAGAAATTAATTGTTTTCTGGTTAATATGCCTACTTTAAGCTGTATTTTGATGTGCAAGTTATTTTTTAAAAAGCTCTATAGGGTGAGAGAATTTGTAATTACCTAAACATTAGGCAATTTTCATTTTTCTGAGGTATAATTTTTGGAAAGAAAAACACATTATATTAAAGTAGAAGAGAACAAAACATGCTGCATTGTAAAATTCAGTTAAAATTTCCTCCCTTCAAACATGTTGGCATGCTTATTCCCAAGAAGAAACTAAGCCTTTTTAGGTGTGTTTTATGTAAGGTAATTTTCTAGAAATTGTTCTCAAAATCTCCACCTTTTATAACTTAATTGGGAAAACAGCACAAAAATCACTATAAGAAGATAGACAGATGATAGATAAATGGTAGATACAGATATTCTTCTCTCGGTTATTTCCCATAACGACACATACTTTCCCCTTTATTGCTTCTTGCTCACGTCCACTGTTAACTTCTATATGTACTTAGATATTTTTAGGGTTTTCTTACTGGAGACCTCAAAATGTTTTATGAGCCAACATACTTTATTAAGATATTAATTTTTGGTTTATTTGTATTGCTGTAAAATAATAATGAAAGTGCTTGTATTTTGTTTTAGATCTTTCTTTTCTTTACCTGTTCCAAGAAGATAGCCAGGCAAGCAGATAACCTCAGGATATGAAGAAAACCTTCCTTTCTTACGTGAGTCTAAGTTCACAGGCTGTCTCATGTTAGGAGAGAGAAATTTCAGAGGCCAGGGCTGCATGGTAAGCTCGGGAAGATGCCTTCAGCCCTGGGCCTCTCAGCCTGGGAGCAACATTCTTACGCCCCAAAATGGACCATAAACCATGGATGTAGCTGATTTCAAGAGCTCATGACAGTTTGGAATCAAAGTACCTCAAAGGAAGGTAGATCTGAGGATAAGAGGAACTTCAGGGAATACACCACTCTTGGATCTTTGTGGAACCCAGGGGAGGGATGGGCCCATTGATTTCTAAGAAACCTTGATGACTGAGGGTTTGACATCACATTATATTTGACTTGAAGAAAATAAAGAAATGTTTACTTTTTATACATCCAACATTGCTTGGTTATTTACTACACCTATTGTCTTTATATCCTTCTTTTTTTTTTTTTTTGTCTCTAGAATATCAAGTCCTAAACTCACATCTTTATTTTCTACATCCTTTAAAAAAAAAAAAGGAACAAAAGCATGGGTGTTTTTTTTTTTTTATTATTTTATTTCTTTTGAGAGAGAGAGAGAGAAAGAGTGAGCACAAGCAGGGGAGGAACAGAGAAAGAGGGAGGGAGAGACAATCCCAAGCAGGCTCCACACTGTTAGCGCACAGCTCAGTGCGGGGCTCAAACCCACAAACCATGAGACCATGACCTGAGCCAAAATCAAGAATTGGACGCTTAACTGACCGAGCCACCCAGGCAACCCAGGAACAAAAGTTTTATAGTCTTTATAGACCTATGTTCCTTGATTTACCATGTACCATGTTCTACATTATCTCTCCTTCAAAATCTCCTTACAACTATTCATTCATCCTTAGAACCTACCTTACCTCCTTATCATGAACAAAGCACTCTGTTTATTGAGTTCTAAATCTAGGTTTTATTGTGATTGCACTGCAGAATACAGTGTTGAATTAATAGCATCATGTTTTTCTGCTTTTTTAAATTCTTTTTACCATTGTGAAATACAAAGCAGGTTATATAGAGGTATAAACATATAATTGGCCATATAAAAAGAAAAATTCACTTTTGATCAATCATTTCATGGAATATGGCAGTGGACTCAAATTGGATGGGGTGAGGGGTGGCAGAGTATGTAAGAAAACAGCACAGCACATGAAGGCAATACAACCTATCTGCTCTCCAGACCAGCCTAATGTGTTTTCACTATAACTGACAGAAGATATATTCTCTGATTGCAGTTTTGTGAGAGGTTTTTTATAGACATTCAAAATATATTGATTTGTTTCATTGGATCACTATTATTTTCATTAATTTCATTTTTTACATTTCTATATCAATATAAAACACGTTTGGTTGTAATTTTATTAAAGACAGAAGTACGTTTTAAATGTCTTATTCGTCATAAGACTTCTGCTACAATATAAAGTCACCTTGCACATCCAGCCCTTTGCACAAATGGAATCATTTCTATTTTCTTTATTTTTAATTGAACTCATCATGATTGTCGACATTTAAAAACAAGAGGTGTCAGATAAAAATCAAGCTATCTGGCTTCCTTTGACAAAAGAAAGATCTGGTGTGACTAGACCCACTTTCTCCCATTTCTTCATTTTCCCTACATGCCAACCATCTGCTCTTTTTTCTTTTTTCATACAGTCGCTCAAAATCACGTACTTCATCCACTTCATTCAGAGTTACCTGCGTGTCTCCTGAAGACATTTGAGTTTGAAAATCTGGCGTAAGTTTTCTTTGAGTGATCACAAAAATGAACTAGAATTCTGACACTTTATGAGATTCTTCTGTAATTGGTACCAAACAATGGCAACCCATGGGGTGTGCTTTTATAGGGTAGCATTGCTGTGGATGAATCAGATAACTAAATATATCTATCTAAAATTACATCTAGTATGTCATTGTACTGATAATTGTAACATGCTCTCTCACTCAAAAATAAATCTCAGTGGTGGACATGGGTACTTTGACATGGATAGATAATCACCCAACCTTTTTGCGAGGACAGTTCACATTCTTTCCCTGGGAGTAATATGAAACCCTATGCCCAAGAAAGAAATAGTGTGATGGAAAACAAGTACCTATACTATGACAAAATAGCAGTCACTAATGCTAATGAGATTACAGTTCAATATCCAGAAAACAGAGAATTATCAGGACCCTGAGGTAAAGCCTTAAAGAAATTCATGTTCCTATTACCACCAAGAATACTTTCCATCACAGAATGAAAGGTACTAAAAGAAGTTGGAAAAATGAAACCTCTCTGCATACGCTGTTTACTCAGAGGAGTATGAAGCCAAAGAGACCTTAGCCACAGCAAGTTGGACCTTCTCTGGCATGATATCATTTCAAGAGCTGTCCCTGACAAAGGCTCTGGCTTTTGTGCCCATCAGGCTCAGTGCGAAAGGTCTCCATTCACTTGCCAGCTGGCACAGTGGACCGTTATCTAAAGATGTGAACAGCCACAGCCCTGGCCTGCCTGGAACTGGAAACCAAAGCGACAATTAATTATGGATGGAATGTGGCCAGGCAAGGCTGCAACTGTAATCAAACGGGACCACACTGAGGAAAAATAACATTTTATTCCGTCCTGGGTACCTCACCGTTAGATTTATGACTACACTGCCAGTTGGAGATAAAGTAAAAATCAATCATATTATTCATATGAGTAACATAAGCAAGTCCTGGTGAAACAAAAAACATGCTTCCTAGGATTATGTTGCAGATACTTCATTTATATACAGCTTTATTGGGCAGAATTGCAGATCCTCAACTTCTTTCTTTTTTTAATGAAAGCTGAGAAATACATTATCAGCTGGCACTGTAATGAAAAGATCTGGGAACTTTTATATTTAAAGCCTGGGTTGCAAAACTATATTACAAAATTTCCTGCCTTGTTCGTATTTAATCATAATAACTCTACCGCATTTTGAAATGTGGAGCCTGGAAGCTATAGAGTATCTACAATCAACAAATAGAAAAGCCTTTTAATTATGTCCATGAATAATCAAAAAGAGAAAAATAATGCTAATTCTGTGCAGTAAATAAGGCTCAAGAACTTGTTTCTTTAGAAGCACAATTTAAATCTCAGTCTAGTTCTGTAAAGAAAGGATCATCATCAGATGAACATTCCCTGAGAGAGAGGGTCTTTGGAAGATTAACTTGCCAAGCTAAACACACAAACTCTTGCAATAAACCACAGATTAATGGAGAAGAATATCTCATGGACTAGCATTAGTTTACAATCTAGCAATTTTTTTATTAAAAAAAGCCATCTGTGGATGAAGTGTGAAGGAATGCACGCATCCATTAGTAACAAAAGTGATATATTCTTTTTAAAACTCCCTTAGAATGTGGCTGCTTTACATAGGAGTTTAAGTAACCTTGGCATTTAAAATGAAAATGTATACCAATCAAACCCCAAAACTTGTAAAGCATCTGGACAACAGAGATTTTCAAATCAATCGCTTCAGAGATTTTACACAGAAACTGGAGTCTGTCTGCCCAAATATTCAATTCCACCTCACCTTTCTATCTCTTGCCAAGCTATCTGTGCAGTGAGTGGGAAGACTGGAGGGGAGCCAGGGGGTTCCAGCAAAGGAAGAGGCGGGTAGAATGCCACAACAGACTCCATTATTCTGCAAAACTCTTCACTCACCATCCTCCTCCCCTCTTCCCAACCCCCCTCACCTTCCATCCCCCACCCCTACTGCAAAAGCCAGACTATTCAGGGGACTCAGCTTCTAGGGAATCTCATTTAATATGTGCTTAACCAGCATGGGGTCTTCTTAAGAAGTGGAACATGAGGAATGATAATGGGAAAGGGCACAGATTGGTGGTAAACAAACAAATCTACAAGCCAAAAGCAGGGTGACAGAACTTGTGGGTGTCTTTGCCTTCCCAAGTCTGCAGAGGGCTGCAGCTTGGGAGTCAGTCTAATTCTAACTAAACAATAAATATTGCTATAATGATGATGGTTTTTTTTCAGAAGGGTCTTTGTTAGTTTAGCATGGTACAACTGATTTTGCCCTTTTGGGTTGCCTTGCTCCTCAGAAGCAATTAAATACATTTGTCCACTTTAAAGACGCTTTCAAGGTATTTTTTTGCTTTGGTCCATTTGAACTCAAGATCAATTAACAAGTACAAAGAAGTCTAGGAAGCAGATGCTTCAAAGATGGATCGAGAAGCACCATGTGGAATATCTTTTAAATATGAAAATTAGAGGGGTGCCTGTGTGGCTCAGTTGATTAAGAACCTGACTCTTGATTTTGGCTCAGGTCATGATCTCACCATTTGTGGGATTGAGCCACAAGTCAGGCTCTGCACTGGCAGCATGGAACCTGCTTGGGATTCTCTCTCTTCCTCTCTCTCTGCCCCTCTCCAGTGTGCATATGTGTTCTCTCTCACTCTCTCTCTCTGTTTCTCTCCTCTCTTTCTCAAAATAAACTTTATAATTTTTTTATGTTTATTTATTATTGAGACAGAAACAGAGCATGAGTCGGGGAGGGGCAGAGAGAGAGGGAGACACAGAATCCGAAGCAGGCTCCAGGCTCTGAGCTGTCAGCACAGAGCCTGACTTGGGGCTAGAACCCACGAACCGTGAGATCATGACCTGAGCCGAAGTCGCCCGCTTAACCGAACGAGCCACTGAGGCGCCTCTCTCAAAATAAACTTTAAAATAGATGAAGACTAGAGTGCCCATTATCAGTAGTATCCCCAAACTCCTTTGCCTATGTTAAGTGAAGACCACTTAAAGGTGAGTAAAGTTTCGATTTGTTTTCCTACAAACTGAATTCCTTCTTTCTCTGTAACCGAATGACAGAATATTGGGGTGCAGTTACTTGTATATTTTTCTTGATGTACAAAGCAAGGCTGAGAAACAGAATTTTCAACCTGCCGAGGAATGTATGAGGTGTGTGAGTGAGTGAGTGAGTGTGTGTGTGTGTGTGTGTGTGTGTTTAAAAGTATGAAGGGAGAAAAAAAGACCATCATGCTAGAATACAGTCTCTTGGGGGCTCCTGGGTGGCTCAGCCAGTTAAGCGTCCAGCTTCAGCTCAGGTCATGATCTTGCAGTTTGTGAGTTTGAGCCCCGCATCAGGCTCTGTGCTGACACCTCAGAGCCTGAAGCCTGCTTCAGGTTCTGTGTCTCCCCCTCTCTCTGGCCCTCGCATGCTCATGCTCTGTGTCTGTTTCTCAATACAAGAATACAGTCTCCTAATTTCCTTCATAATTCAGCATCCTGTCTTGATTTTTATAGAAAATCTCTTCATCTCTCTTCACATTGGGTTTTGTCCTCAGCTGCAGGCTAATGTATAGGATTCCCACCTGGGTCTATGACATTCTTTTTAGAGTCCCAGAAACTGTCATCTCCAGAGAGTCTCCTTTTCCTGCCCCAGGTGGCCACAATCAAATAGCTCACTTTTCTATGGTAAGCGTCTCTACATTGGAACTACATTGACATTCACGTCATTGAATTTTTAGTTATCTCTGTGCATGTTAGCTCCCAGCATCCCACCCTGCATTTCCCTACTCCACCCCATTCCTAATTCTCAATGCCATTAAGATTTCTTTGAAGCCAGGAAACACATCTTATCTGCTTTGAGATCTGCAATACTGTGTACACAGCCTGACACCTAAGAGGTGCCCAATATAGTTTGTCAAATTGGATCAAGTTTAAGAATTCATAGTATATCCGAAGAACAATTGCTGTGTACACATAACCTCTTTTAATTGTGTTGTTCCATCTTAGAAACTATATTTCAGAAGGCATTTTTTTTCTTCAGCTAAGACAGCAGAAGAGAGGATTTATTGTAAACATTGTTACATTCAGCCACAAATGAAAACAAAATTAGTCCCCAAAGTCTCAGGTTCAGAGCAAAGGACCAAAAGGGACTTCTGGTATGAGTAAGGTGACTCTCTCAAAGGTGGTCGTTGCGATCAGATGGCTATGGATGTTCTAGATCCACTGAATCAAGCTCTAGAAAGTAGGCATGCAGCCCAACAATTGGTACCAGCGTCCCTGGCCTCTGGCTTTCCTTATTTCTGCTCCTGTGGCTCCATGGGCGCACAAGCTAGCGGTTTACTTGGACCTCTGCCTCGTCTTTCTTCTTTTACGCTTCAGGCTGTGCAATCGCTTCTTCCTCCACTTAGCTCTCATGGTGCAGAGGTTTCCAAGAAGATGGCGCTAAGGTGGAGAGCTGAAGGCATTTTATCTAATCTTAAGGTCCCTTCAGTGCAGTCTTATAACCACAGCTGTCCTATACGGGACCCCTAAACCATTAAATTCTCACATATTTAACTCAAAACTTTGCAAAGTATCTGGAAAACTACTATCTTGAAATCAACAGCCTAGGAAATGTCACATGGGAATTCTGGTCTCTGTTCTCTGCTCAAACCTTCTGTTCTCCTTGACTCTCTACTCCTTTCCATAAATGACTCTTTGCAGGTGAGTGTGGTGTGTGGAGGAGAATCAGGAAATTCCAGGCAAAAGAGGAGGGGGCTATTGTGTATGAAGTGCTGCACACACATTATTTATTTACTCTTAACGGAGAAATATCAATATCCTTGTTTTACCCATAAAGAAACTAAGTCTAAGGATTTCCAGCTACAAACCACAAAGTCACAATTCAAACTTTTTTTCTGATTCTAAAGACTAAGTGGCTCTTTCTATGACTTTACCCCGTAACTAAACCATTGCATAGTTTTATTGTATTGCTATTTTTTAATTAGCTAGTGAAAAGTATTTATTATTCCGTCAAGTAATTACTGAGTGCGCATGTGGTAGACATGCATGTGATACATGAAATACATTATTAAAAATCCGCATAGTGTCCTAATCTCCAGAAACATACTAGAAAAAAAAGAAGAAACCTATAATTGTATGCTAAATGCCGAAGGTATTTCAGAGTGACAATTTCAGGATAAAAGGAGAGAATCTCATATAAATATACATTTAGGTCCCAAACTGTGACTTAATTCTTTATTTAGTGATTTATAAAGAAATTAATGTATAAAGAAATAAAGAATGATCTGGGTCATTACATTTCATCTATTCAAATCATTTTCACTTTCAAAGTTGGCATGTAATATTAGTAGTTTGACATGTTAAAACCATATGCACTTTTTCTCACTAGCATATAGTCATAGAGAATATTTCATTGAAAGAAGATTTTTATGTATTGTTTATATAATAAAGCCTAATAGAAATCATACATGTGTCTATATTGCAGACTCAGAGACTAATTCAAAACCACAAAACCCTTTGCTTTTAGCAGGACCTAAAACAGCCTCAGCCTTTGAGCTGGACAAGCAAACCCTGTGCTTGCCCTCTTACTGCTGTTTATCTTGCATAAAACATTCTTTTCTGCCTCCTGTCATTTGACTACTTCTTGCTGATTTTTCCCTCAGCTTAGAACAAACTTCCTCCCAGGGATGCTAAAATTCATGGATGCTCAAGGCCTCTGTGGGTAGAGTTGTATCTCATTATAATCTATTTCTTTTGTAATGTGATGCATTTTATTTCATGCATGTAATTTTTTTTTCTCAGGAGGGGCTTATGCCACAAAAGAGGGTAAAGGAGACCCTCCTTCAAATTCACATCGTGCCCTGGTCTCCTCTCCTTCCTAAATCAAAACACTCAGCTCTTGGTTTGTTTTCTGTTTTTTCGTTTTTTGTTTTTGTTTTTGTTTTTTTTTTTTTTGCCTCCACTGAAGGAAAGATGCTTCAAGGCAGGGAAACAACAGTGTTCGCACTGTATTCCTTCTATCCACATGCTGCTTGTACACAGAAAGGGAACAAGAGACATTTGTAGAAAGGAGAGAGGAATTATATCAACTCAATGTGGCAAACCTGGCTATTTTATGACATGCAGTTAGCCCCACTTGAAGCGTATAGAAGAATAAAAATGGGAATATCTATTATGATTAAATGACATTTGATAGAAAAAAATCTTTCAAATATTACAATTCATGAAATGAATAGATCATGACATGACTAACAGAGTAACGCCCCTGAACATGGTCTGCCTGGCTCTGTGCTGTGTTTCTCTAATTGCAGCCTGTAAGTTCTCTACTACATCATACCCATTCTGGCCCTGGAGAGAATGGAGATAAGAGGCTGAACTTGTAGGGAGTGCCTGCGTGGCTCAATTGGTTAAGCATCTGACTTGATTTCAGTTCTGGTCATGATCTCGTGGTTCGTGAGTTCAAGCCCTATATCTGACTCCACACTGTCAGTGCAGAGCTGGCTTGGGATTCTCTCTCTCCCTGTCTCTCTGTCCCTCCCCTTGCTCTTTCTGTCTCAAAAATAAATAAATAAGCTTAAAAAAAAAGAGGCTGAACTTGTGTAGTCCAGTTCTTTGTGACCACTGGCTTCCCAATGGCTGGATAAGAATGTCCTATGGCCCAGGGCAAAGTTTGGTCCTGAATTTGACCAGTGCTCCCAAAACACCTGGGTTTGCTTTCCTGACTTCAGATGCCTCGTTGCTGTTTAAGAAAACATATTTTAAAATGAAAAGGAGGGAGGGAATAGGAGGAGAACCAATATTTATTCTGCATATTATATGTATAAATATACTACAGGTGTCAGGGATGGGTATAATTCTTTTCAAATTATTTTCAAATGGTAAATAATATGCTCAACATCATGCAGCAATTAAACCAAAGACCCTGAGCTTGACCCAAATCTGCACGCTCCAAAAGCTAAGTGCTTTTTCAGACTAGAATAGGGGGCTAGCTGCTGGGAGAATTAGAGTCATCAAAAGCAGATGGTTCTAAAACCATGTTAATGCCAATAAATGCAGTGATTCCCAAGTATGGGCCAGGCCAGGATTGCTATCTTCCTCAGAAAACTTCTTTCTGATTATGTGACCCTGTGGTCCAAAAGGTTATAATAAGAATGAAAGAGTCACTTGAGGCAGAGGATCTATGTGCTAGTCACACAGTAGGGATTTAATTAAAAATGGCTCCTCCCTCTACTATCTTATCTTAGTGTGATTGGCCTACTTTCCATGTGGTGGACCTTCAAAACAATGGGACAATCGTCCTGCCACTTCCCATGCTACTAGTTTAGATGCTAGTTTCAAACAGAACTTTTTGTACACTCTTTTGCCATCCTTCATTTCATAGACTCTAATCCAACATCAACTGTTAGATACATCGTTATTACATGTAGAAAGAAAAAAATACTGCCAATTAAAGTATAAGTCAAATGTGACGTTCATCCCATTCCAAACATGTAAAAATGTGAAAAGTGTGCTCCTCAGAATCACTCCAAAATTGTGCCTATGGCAGTAATCTTCAGAGTTTGTCCCACCTTGGAACTGGGCTCTTGTACTCATGACAGTGAGTCCTTGACCTGGTCCACCCTGGAAAGTGTGAATTCCCGGACACTTCCAACAACCCAGTCTCCCAGCTGCTGGGCAAAACAGCTTAGATGCCCAAAGATCGTCCTTGGAAGAGGGCTGCAGGGGACAGCTGTTAGTGGCAAAACTGTTAGCAAAGAATGGGGGTTCCCCGACTGTTAGCTGGGGAATGGGGGTTTGGACTCAGTAAAGGGGATCTAGGAGGACAGCCACAGCATTCACTGCTGGACATATTTAATGTATGACCAAGAGAGGGAAGCTTGTTTCATTGTGTGGGCTGTGGAATAAGATTACCATCATCACCACATTCATATATCAAAGATAAGCTTGACTGTATTTTGATCTAAAAACAATAATCATCTCATGAAATATCAAAGAACTTTTTAAAATATTTTTTAATGTTTATTTATTTTTGGTAGAGAGAACACAAGCAGGAGAGATGAGAGAGAGGGAGACACAGAATCTGAAGCAGGCTCCAGGCTCTGAGCTGTCAGCACAGAGCCTGATGCGGGGCTCAAACCTACAGACCATGAGATCATGACCTGAGCCGAAGTTGGATGCTTAACTGACTGAGCCACCCAGGCACCCCAGAGAATTTTTAAGCAACTTACGTTTTCATGGTTTCTACCAACCTTTCCCCTATATACAATTTATTGTGATGTTTACAAATCAATTTTACTTTTTTCTAGTTCTTAATTAATGGATATCCTTAATGAGAATTATATAAATATTCTGCTCATAGGCAGGACAATCTATTTGGTTGTCTTAATATAGTTCTAGGTTTAATAAGGTGATCTCGCTTCCTATAGATCAGCTAGTTTGTGTCACTGAACCCAACTCTAAGTACTCATTAAGATTCTGAGAATCTGCTAGGAACATTTTTGAACTTGAAAGATGTAGAAATGACCTATTTCTGTTCCTCACTAAAGGATGTATGGGATTTGGCATTACAACCTCTATTATTAAAGATTCTCTTTCCTAGAACTATATTGCTGGGCATGCCTAATAATAGGCTAGCCTCAGGGCAGGGTGTAACAAGACTAAACCAGGAGAATGTGTGTTAGTTTCAAAGACACAGAGTTCAATTAAATCCAAGAGGGAAAGACAGAACCAAGGGGCAAAGCCAAGGTCAATTATGGTGTCAAGCTAGAAGACGCCAACTAATGAATGAATAAGTACCCTAGTTAATAGTCATGGCTAAAAGCCAAATGTAAATGAAGAAGCAGCAAATGGGGGTACAAGGAGAATGCCCACCTTAATTCTGGCAAAGAGCACCTTGCTGGCCTAGGCTTCCTTTAAAAACATAAGGACACTCTTCCTCTGTTGTACAGAGGTGAGAAGGGCATTTAGAAGGCACTGGGCGTGCAAGGGTATGGCAATCTTTGTGTTCGATTGAAGCACTACGTTGTCTCACATGAAGTTGGTATTCCTCATATCTCTGAAAGACGGTTATTCAGAATTCTGTCAGTGTCATTTCATAGAATTACATTCCACCTGGTATGCAAGAGTCATAGCCAACTTCTCTGGGGACTTCCAACTAAAAAGGTCAGACCTATTTAAACTTTGATTTCGTGTAGTTTTTCTTTACTTTAATACCACTATGAAACAACATATATATAATAGCCCAAGGAAGAGTTTTTGAAAAGTGTTAATGAGAATGTAGCTCATTGTCATCCCACTTGCTCAATGACTCAATTATATGACATTTACTTATGCCCTTTGAATGACAACAGTCATGCCAGCTGCTGGCTGAAGGGGAATTTTCCAGCAGCACTTGAATAGACTGTTTATCTTCATTAGCTCTTTGTTAGGATTCACTCCGAACAGACGTGGAGCCTGTCATTCATCTCGAGCAGCCTTATCCCTGTCTTATGTGGCTCTCATGTCTGCTTAACTATTTCTTTTTTGGTTATTCATTTGATGTTTCAAATTGTAATTAAAAATTTTTTAATGTATATTTATTTTTGAGAGAGACAGAATAGGAGAGGGGGAGGGGCAGAGAGGGACAGGGACACAGAATCTGAAGAAGGCTCCAGGCTCTGAGCCATCACCACAAAGCCCAACATGGGGCTCAAACCCACGTACAGTGAGATTATGACCTGAGATGAAATCGTACGCTTAACTGACTGAGCCACTCAGGCACCCCTAAAATTGTAATTTATATTATCAACATTCTTTCATATATTCCATGCATTAATCTTTATCCAAATTTAATGTTTCTACATTTTTCTATCTTAAAATTATAACTCCCACGTATGTGCAATTCATTTTTGTTCTATAGTCTACTTGAAAAAGATATGTAAAATGAATGGAAGGAAGATCTCTTAACCAGGATTCATATCAAATTCAGATGCCTTTGTTGATGTGTTACAGAGGTAATTTGTAAATTATTTCCTTGGCATGTAACAACAGTAGACTCTCAGACACGATGCTTTAACAATAGGATGTAGTAGTCACTTAACGATTTCCCTACGTAAGAGCCCTCATTTGCAATTTTTAAAAAAATGTCTAACACTAAAACTATACGAAGTAGTCATTTTTAGATCATTCAAATGGTATATTTCTATTGCTACCCAGAAAAATTACAAAAGTGACTAATAATAGAGATTACTACTAAAGCGTGAAGGTTAACAGAGTTTTTCACATATGGTTGCTTGAATTTTGTATTTCAAAAGAGGGTTAACAAGTCCCCATCTTTACAGGATCTTTGAACTGGTGTTAAGGTTGAGTGAGGTCCGCACAAATAAACAAGATAACTGGTAAAAAGGAAGAGAAAAATCTATTTCCAGAGCTGCTGAGAAGAATACTAATCACGTCATTTCCAACGGGATTGCTTGGCCCATAAACCTCAGCAGCGCTTTAAAGAACTCCTCCCCCACTGTCTACTAACCAGTTTATTTATATTCCTAACTATGAAGGTACATTTGTAAAGGAGGAAATTTTAAATACTGGTCTGACTACTATATGTAATAAATGAAAGAGGTATTTTGTGAAGCTAGTTTTTCATAGCGTAAAATCAGGTAGATGCTTCCTTGTTTCTAAATATATATTATTAAAATAAATAAATAAAAATAAATATCTATTATTTATTATATGCTTACTATATTTGAGGAACTGCTAAGTGGCTAAGTGAGTACGGCCCTTTAAACTGCTTTCCAACTTGGGGGTCTTTGACTTGGGTGTTCTCTCAGCCTGGAATGTTCTTCCCCAACTGAATAGCTGTTCCTGGCTCTCTTACAAGTTTTAGCCTTTCTTAACAACGTATCAAGAAGTAGAGCTCTCAACATTATCCCTATCACATCAACCTATTTATCTCTTTCAAAGCACTCTTCCAAATCTATAATTGATTCACTTATTTATTTGCTAATGTGTTATGTCTACCTTCCCACTCACCCAATAGAATTTCCAGTAGGGTAGAAACTTCGTCTTCTACACCTTTGAATCCCTACCCTGGTACGACATAAACACTGACAAAATAAAAATTCAGCGACTGTATGAACGTTTGATAAGTATTATTTCGTTTAATCCTCCAACCCATCCCACGTAATCATTTCAAAGGAATTAAGGTTCAAATAGAGTAAGAATTTTGCCTGAGGTCATTTGAGCAGTCAGGCAGCACAAGGATTAAGCCATGCTCTTAATCTGTATGGATTGTTCGCCTCTCAAACTAATTTCACTTAATATTATTGTCTTTGAAGCACCTGCACTAAAAACCTGAAGAAGAGATCCTTTCTTTTATACCCCCACCCAAGCAAGTGTTTACCAGGTCCACCCATCCTCCCGAGCCAGCTCTCCTCTCTCCATCCCCGTCTACACAACCTTAGTTTGGCCCTCACCATTTCTCATCAACCTTGCCCTTGGCCTCCCAACTGGTCTCCCTGATATAACCTCCTCTATCGTCAACACTTCCACCAAGATGACTGTACAGATTTAACACTCCTGTTGAAATCTCTCAGTGGCTTCCCCAACTTTAGGATAAAATTCACACTCCTTAGCTTTGCAACCCTCTTGAGAATCTGGCTTCTGTTATCTTCTCACATTTACTTCTCTTACTCCTTACATTACTATGTTTGGTGCATGAACCATTGACATTCTTCTATATCCTCTATTTTTTTAACTTATTTTTAAAGGTTTATTTACTTTTGAGAGAAAGAGAGAGTGCAAGTAGGGAGGTGCAGAGACAGAGGGAGAGAGAGAATCCTAAGCAGGCTCTGCTCTATCATAAAGCCCAGTGCGGGGCTGGAACTCATGAACTTCGAGATCTTGACCTGAGCTAAAGTTGGACGCTTAACCAACTGAGCCACCAAGGCGCCCCATCCTGTATTTTTATATTTCCTCTTAATATGTTTCCCCTAGTTGTCTGCCTGATTCACATCTAATTGTCCTTTAAGACTCGGACAAACATCATGTCTTAAAGTTCTTACCAGATCTACTCCCCCTATTACCACCACCACTAAGCTGAGTATGGCCCTGCCCTGGCCTGACAAAAATCCCTGAACAAGCCTCAATACCATGGCATTTCACAGCGTGCAGTAATTGTCACATTGTGTTGTTTTGTGTTTTTCTTTTGTGTTATATCATTTTTTTAAAAAATCTAGCAGTCCTTGACCGACTCCCTGAGGGTATGTCCCTAACATACGTAGTACCTGGTGAACAGTAATGATTCAGCTGGTATTTGTCAAAAGAATGAATCAAGGAATGGATATATGTTTTAACATGATTGCAATTAAGTTCACTAAAGAAAAGAAAGTAAAAGTGAGAACCAATTAAATAGTGTCAGGAGCTATGCCTCAGAAGCACAGAGTATTCTGTTACTGACTGCAGTGCTGACGAACCTTCCATGGGACTGCACTATGGGCGCTCTTCGCTGATCAATGTAGTCCCCAAATATCTGCAAAGTACTGTGTCCAGTACAAGGGAGGATATACAACTAAGACAGTCAGCCTGTTTGGGAAATGTACAAACTAATGTGAGAGACACATCATTTTCCAAAGGAATTCATATGAACCCCATGCTTCCTTTTATTCAAGATATATGAAATCATTTGATCAGAAATCATTTGATCGTTTCAACCAACAAATTTTCTCGAAATGCCAAATTGCCTCTAATGATTGATTTTGTGTGTTTGCTCTAACACTCTCCTCTTGGAGACCGAGTTCAAAGACTATAAATTGAAGAGCAACTGCATGTTCACAAATTCAGTGGCCGCTTAAATGTAGGCTTGATTGTTTTTTTAATCTTATTGTAACAAACAAAAAAACCAACCAACCAACCTCTGGGTTAGAGTCCTCCCGAGAAATGAGCTTTTAGTCACACTCACCAAACCCTATTTTGCAGATTTCAGAGATGCATAATCCTATATATAAGTTTCAGACAGGGATTCCTAGATGGCAAGGAGAAAGCCAGCCAGCCAAACTGCTCAGGGGACACTGATCTGCAAACAAAAAGCAAGGTGGATTTTTTTTTCTTTTGGGCCTTGAAGAATCATTTTGCTTTGCCTTTGTCCAGGTTTCCATGGAAACCCCTCTCCTGGAAATGTGCAGTTCTTCTAGCCCTCGTCATGAATGCAAGAAAGGAGACAAACCTGAAGCTGTAATCTATTCCAGTGCTGCCATGAGTTGATGAAATAAAGGAATATTGTTAAATTCATAAAGAAGTCAGTCAACATGAAAATGAGTATAATGAGCAAAACCAATGGGTTGGATGATACCTTTAATTTTCTTTCTGCCTTTGGGTAAAATATAATGTAGGAATATAATGTAGGGTTTGGGTTTCTTACTTAATATATGAAATAATGAACAGGATAATGGCAGTCCAAATGTACCAATAATTAGCCTAATAGTTAATTCATCCTGGGAACTTAAGCAAAATGAAAAACACATTTTCAAAACAATAGAAGTAGGCCCAGAAATTACTTTTTGATCTCTAAGAAACAAGTCAGGAAAAATTCTATTTTAAGGACAGGTGAAAGTAGGAGAGATAATGTTTTTAGTTGGGAAAGATTTTGACGTTGATGTTGATGTTGATTAAGAAGGTCCATGCTACCTACAAATAGCCCCTAGGAAGTGTTATAAACAACCAATACACCAATAGTATCATGTATTGTAGGAGAAGCAGAGAAATTCCCCAAACTCACAGGAACAGAGCAAGGAAAAGAAAACTGTCAGGTTTCTGTATATGAGAAAGAAGGGAAGCAATGTTTATAAATCAGGCAGTATAAGCTGCATCCCTCAGTGACTTCTGCCCGGCAGCATTCACTCATGGATGTACCAAGCTCCTGGGACACGTTGGTAAATAGGAGAGATGTGGTTCCTTCCCTCAGAAAGCATATCACCCAACAGAAGGCAGACAAGAAAGAGCTGGTTTTACAATTACTGAATTACAAACTGCAAAATGTGCTATTGAAGAGAAGTACAGGGGCGCCTGGATGGCTCAGGTAAGCCTCCGACTTCAGCTCAAGTCATGATCTCACAGTTCGTGAGTTAGAGCCCCTCTTCTGGCTCTGTGATCGGAGCCTGTAGCTGCTTCAGATTCTGGATCTCCCTCTCTCTCTCCTCTCTTTCTCTCTCTGCCCCTCCCCTGCTCACGATCTGTCTCTCTGTCTCTCAAAAACAAAACAAAACAAAACAAAACAAAACAAAACAAATAATACATTTAAAAAAAAGAGAATTACAGCAGTTCCACTAGAGGATATAAGGAAAGAACCTAACCTTACTTATGTTACCTCCCTCACAATAATCCCTTGGATTAGATGCTATAATCCTGTTTTACAGGAGCTAACAGAGGCATAGAGAAAGTAAGAAATTCTCCTCAAGGTCAATCATGAACTAAATATTGAAGCCAGGGGAGCGCCTGGGTGGGTCAGTCGGTTAAACCTCTGACTTGGGTCCAGGTCATGATCTTACAGTTTGTGTGACTTTGTGAGAGCCCCGTGTCAGGCTCTGTCCTGTCAGTACAGATACTGCTTCAGATCCTCTGTCTCCTTCTCTCTCTACCCCTCCCCTGCTCACTTGCGCTCTCTTTCTTATAAACAAACAAACAAACAAATATTGGAGCCAGGATTTGAGCCAGTGCTGCTCTATTCAGGGTTCGTGATCTTTCTCCTATGTCATATGATTTTGTGAAGTAGCTGTCTCAGTGTTATTCTAAATGTTGAAGTTAAGAATTCTAGATAGGGCACTTGGATGGCTCAGTTGGTTAAGTGTCCAACTCTTCATATCGGCTCAGGTCATGATCTTGCAGTTGTGAGACTGAGCCCAGACTAGGGCTCCTGGCTGCCCCTCCCCCACTCATGCTCACTCTCTCTCTCTCTCTCTCTCTCTCTCTCTCTCTCAATATAAATAAATAAACATTAAAAGTAAGAATTCTAAAGAGATAAAGTATATTTGTCAGGAGATGCTAGAATGTGTGTGATGTCTAGATCCCTCTGATTTATTTTCTTAAAAAGTACCGAAGAATTCTCCTTGAAGGAATCCTTTGGAATTAAAATGACTCATTCAGATACTCATGAATTTGCCTATCTAGTGACAAAGACACATCCCAGTTAGGATTCTCAAACTGACCCAGTGGCTGGGCTGGGAAGTCAGCAGGTTCACATCACTACGCAAGAACGTAAGTTTGAAATCTACAGGCTCCCCACTCAGCCCTCCTTCAGAAATTCTCTCTGACTTGCCACTGCCACCCTCACTCACTTTATTACCCTGGTGAGTCCTGGTCATTTTAACTCACTATAAACAACTTGGAAGGTAGAAGACACATATTACTTACCTTTGTACCATAGTGACAAGCATAGTACTATGTCACTATAGGTATTCAGTTGTTAAATAAATTAATGTGCTCACTGTCTAATATTTTATACTTTCATTAAATATTATTGTTTCAGGGGCATCTGGGTGGCTCAGTTGGTTAAGTGTCTGACTTCAGCTCAGGTCACGATCTCACAGTTCATGGGTCCAGGCCCCACATCAGGCTTTGTGCTGACAGGTCGGAGCCTGGAACCTGCTTCAGATTCTGTGTCTCCCTCTCTCTCTGCCCCTCCCCTGCTCATATTCTGTTTCTCTCTCTTTCTCTCTCTCTCTCTCAAAAATAAATAAATGCTAAAAAAAAGAAAATTAAAAAAATGTTTCAACCAGATTTAAAGTTCACCATAATACATTCACATTATCAACAAATTTTGATTTTTTTTCCAGAAGTCTTATTTCTGTAAGAAGCTTATTAGCTACTGCTAAGGTGACATTATTCTGAGATGTGACTGGAAATGAATCAAACTTCCTTTTTCATGAGAAGCTATAGAAAAGGTTGGAATATCAATTCATTTGATATTATCTTTAAACCTCTAAATTCTCTGGAAATAAAGGCTTTCATAATTTTTTCTCTTAGTTGTTCTGCGAGTTTTCTCTTCCTTCTCCAGAACTGTAAGCTTTGCAATCTTATGGGTAGCTTCCCCTGATGTCACACCATAAACAATAAAAAATAGCCTATGGGGCTTTTTGTTAAGAATATGTTTGGTATCCACTCTGGTGAAACATCGTACAAAATGCCTTGAAAACACCATGTGATAATGCCACAAAATATCCTCAAAAGTAGAGTGATCCTGTTACCCCAGATTAGTCACCCAAGGAGGAGGAAGGAGCTATGATCTTGCCATTTTGGTAAAGATGAGTACTGTAAGAACACAAGACCTGACTCATCTTATCAGATCCTTTTAACTTCAATTTAGTTCAAACATTTACTAAGCACTTACTATATGCCACAAGCGATAAGAGATACTGCCACTAGAAAAGTGAATCAAGGTGCACACCCTGCCCTTAAGTGGGGGAGACAAGACATAGAAATGGATAAAATCTTCTAGTATGAGAAAAACAAGATCTCGCTCATCCCACACCTCCCACCTTCATGCCCTCCTCCCCTCACACAGACATCTCTTTTTCCCCATGGGAATTCAAGTAGAAGAAAGTATATAAACTTTAATAACATAAAGAAAATGCAATGATGAACTGTCTCTGACTCATGATCTTCCTCATCCCATATATCTCTTCTGAAAAGTTCCCATATTCTCCAAATTTTTCTACCCTAGCATCCAACTGTGGACCAGAAATTAACAAAACTTCTTGACTCTTGGAGATAAACATTAGAAATACAGTGGGGATTCTCTCTCTAATTCTCTTAGCGTTTGCTTTTGAAATCCTTGAAACTCCTAAAAATGATACTTTCCCCCCCTCAGTAACATCCAAATCCATCCATGTGTTTTTTTTTTTTTTGTCTCTTGATGTTTATGTGACTCTGTATTTCTTTTTTTTAATTAATTAATTAATTAATTTATTTATTTTTACATTTATTTATTATTGAGAGACAGAGACAAAGCACGAATGGGGTAGGGGCAGAGAAAGAAGGAGACACAGGATCCGAAGCAAGCTCCAGGCTCTGAGCAAGCTATTAGCACAGAGCCCAATGCGGGGCCAAACCTGTGAACTGTGAGATCATAACCTGAGCTGAAGTTGGCCGCTCAACCCACTGAGCCACCCAGGTGCCCCTGGGACTGTATTTCAGTATATCCTAATATATGTTCACTAGTCCAGGGGATACTTAGGGGAAGATGGGTGGTTTTTAACGGGAGAGTTCTGTGGTCAAATAATCTTGAAAAAGTCTGCATACTACCTATCTCAGAGATTCATAAGATATATTACAATAAAGTCTTTGAGAAGTCTTGCAATATAGAAGTTCAATTAATTTTATTTAACTCAGCACTTCTGTAGCTTACTCGGTCAAAATACTCTTTATCTTAAAATGTAATATCCTGAGAAATTAGTTTTTCATGGAACACATTTAGAAAACAATATTGTAAGTTGATACCTTTTGGAATTATTTGGCTAAGAATGGAAAACTTCCATTCTCCAGAGCTAAAATCTTATAATTCATTCAACAAATATGTATTGAGTGTCTACTATCTGCTAAGCACTTAACTCCCACTTGTCAGTTTTAGTCTCATCTAAACCTCAGGGGTCAATTATGCCCCCAAACATGTGAAATATAAAGAATCTCCATAGAGCTCCAGAGGTGAGCATCAAGTCCACTTTGTTATTAGCCCTGTTAGAACAGTATTCTTTCTTTTCAGTAGTGGATATTCAGTTATATTCCTTTCACTAAGCCTCAACCTCAGCCCTGCGTCAGGCTATTGGGTTTCCATGCTGTCCCAAACACATCTGAGTCTCTCTTTTGGCTTCCCATCCAGTTCCTTCTGCACTGAGACTTACTTATCCCCACCAAGGCATCCTAGGAAGTGGAACCTGGTCTCTGAGGAGGGGTGCTCATGTGTGGGCCTTTGATGTTGCCGAGCACCTATCATAAGGCCCCCAGGCTATACTATGTTCATTTTTCTCAGACCTTCCATGATTCACACTGTGATTTCCTATGTTGGGCTCCTAGAATGACTCCCAAACATTTCCAGTTTCCTCTTTTGCAAAAACCAAGCCCTGGTTGTGAAAATTCTCTCTTCCCTTCGTTTCTAGAACTGTGCAGCTCTATTTGGTTTTTCCTCCTTACTCTCTGAATACTCCTTTTCCACATCTTTCTGGGTTTTATTTTTACCTACAGTTTCTTAATTTTTTTAAATGTTTATTTATTTTTGAGAGAGAGACAGAGCATGAGCAGGGAAGGGCAGAGAGAGAAGGAGACACAGACTCTGAAGCAGGCTCCAGGCTCTGAGCTGTCAGCACAGAGCCCGATGCGAGGCTTGAACTCACAAACCGCGAGATCATAACCTGAGCTGAAGTCGGCTGCTTAACCGACTGAGCCACCCAGGCGCCCCAGCTACAGTTTCTTAATCACAGTCTATGTTCAGGCAAAATCCTAGGCCCTATGCATTTCTTTTTCTGCACTCTCAACAGTAGCTCATTTACCCTCAACACTTCAACCACAATAGAAAAAATGATGAAATGTTAAAATCTGACTTATCTGTAATCTTTCCTGAAACATAAACTTGTGAAGACTGAATGTGAATATTTCGAGTGAAGCGTTTATAAAGAGCATCTTAAACACTTCAAAAACTCTGGGTACAAAAATATGTACCCAGAGAATAGAAGACAATAATCATAAATATCATTTAAGTTGGCAACAAAATCTAAATCAGTCTTTGTTTTCCATAATGATTTTGGAATACATACATTTCAAATATCTAATACATCTTTCTTCCAGAAGATGTATGAAGTTTTGATTTCCATTCTGTCTGTCTCCTTAAATATGCATGTCAAAAGACATTAAAAGAAACACTCCACATATCATTTTAACAAACATCTTAGATAAATCAAGAGTGAAGATGTGTTCATATATGAAAGTGGTAATTCACTGACTCAGTCATAGAACAGTTGATTCATTTTTCAGTAGCAGTGATAGATTGTTACAATAATAATACATTAAGTTTTTGATTTGTTAGGCCCCTCAATTACTTTCAGGCTGTTTGTCTTCAGCAGAGTCCAGGGAAAAATGAGAAGTTCAAATTAGAATCTCCATTTTATCATTTGGATATTGGGTCACAAAAAGTTTAAATGACTTGTTCAAGATCCTATAGGTAAATCAGAATCCAAATAAGACAACTGCTCTATCCTGTTCTTCCAGTATGAGACTCTGAAAATCTTCATACAGTCTCTTGTAATCACTTGTATGAAGAGAGAGGAATGTACCCGAGAAAAGCGATAGTGTAATACAGCACGTAAATTTTGAAATGCTGGCCTATGTGACAGGTAAGGAAAGGTGAGACCCAGAAGTGTTATGACTTAGCCAAGTTCAGAGAGATATAAAAACCATTGCATGGATAATGTCAATATAGATAATATGACTATGTTTTACGTTTTCTAGTGTCTTCAGCAGTGTCTGAACACGTTTTCTGGTTCATGTTTCATCTCTAATGTTGAAGCTGAATTTGTCCTCTACCACGTCTTAGAGCTAATTTACAGAGAATAAAGTGATGTGAGGTGAACTATTTAATGAGGTCAGTCGCTGAATTTCTGGTACTATTTTGAGGTTACTGGGCTGAAAGTGGCTTTTAAAAAAGCTTGTACTTTAGGGGTCCCTGGCTGGCTCAGTCGGGGGAACATGCAACACTTGGTGTGGAGGTTAGGGGTCTGAGCCCTGAATTGGGTATAGACATTACTTAAAAATAAAATTAAAAAAAAACTTTAAAAAAGATTTAAAAATAAAATTTGTCCTTTATAAACTTTTCCCCTCTTGCAGAACTATTGCTGGTAACACACCAGTAACATCTGATGTGAACACAGGTTCATGAGTAGATGTATCCTGCCAAATCAAAGATAGTCTGATATTCTCTTTAAAAAATAAGACTAAATAAGTAAATAAAATAAAATAAATATTAAATTTAAAAAATAAAAGTAAATGAATAAAAACACTATACTTTTTAGATGTAATAATGCTTGAAAATAGTCATACATTGTGGAAAACACCTATCAAACCCTTTTGATTTTTTACCGGTTTCTAGATCTTTGGTTGACAATAGTCTCCACTCTTCTTCAGTGTATTTGCATACTTCTTACTATACGTGGATAAAAGCTGGCTTCTAGATTTCTTTAGCAGTTAACTGAAATAGTGTACTATTTCATATAGATACAACCATATGAGAAGAAATTTCCGAAGACCCACAACAGTAGTAAATGAGTTTTTAAAGGATTAATACCACTCATCTCACAAGCAGCAATAATGCAATACATGGAAACAGTAGAGAAATGCTCAGTTTTCAACTTTGTTTTTTTTTTTTTTTTTTAATGTTTTACTTATTCTTGAGAGAGAGAGAGAATATGAGCAGGGGAGGGTCAGAGAGAAAGGGAGACACGGAATCTGAAGACAGGCTCCAGGCTCTGAGATAGCTGTCAGCACAGAGCCCAACTTGGGGCTTGAACCCATGAACTGTGAGATCATGACCTGAGCTGAAGTCGGATCCTCAACCAACTGAGCCACCCAGGCGCCCCTCAACTTCTGTTTTGACATATGAATAAATACATATCTGGTTTCAATATATATTTATTCTTCATATTTTTAAAAGTTAGAAATTTAAACATGTACATGACTTTGAAGTGGTAAGAAGGATGGAACCAGACCTCAAGTGCCACCTGACTCCACTAACCCGATTAAAAGTCACTGACATCTTAGTCTCCATTTCTCCATTTATAAAAATGGTAACCATCAAGTCCACCTGGAAGGTCGCCACAAACACTCCATATGACAACAAATTGCCCATTTCCTTGCAGAGAAGGTGAAATACAGTATATCTTTTTCATTTCTTTCTCACTACGTCTTTGCTTTTATACTTCTCCAGTAGAACCATATTTATTCTGCCTGTTTATCTTAAATTTTAATTGCATGTGGCAATTTCTACTTCAATGGGGCACCTGGGTGGCTCAGTTGGTTAAGCGTCCGACTTCGGATCAAGTCAAGGTCTCTCGGTTTGTGAGTTTGAGCCCCGAGTTGGGCTCTGTGCTGACAACTCAGAGCCTGCAGCCTGCTTTGAATTCTGTGTCTCCCTCTCTCTGTGCCTCCCCCACTAGTGCTCTGTCTGTGTCTCAAAAACAAATGAACACAGGGGAAGCTGGGTGGCTCAGTCGGTTAAGCGTCCGACTTCGGCTCAGGTTGTGATCTCATAGCCTGTGTGTTCAAGCCCCACATCGGGTTCTGTGCTGACAGCTCAGAGCCTGGAGCCTGCTTTGGATTCTGTGTCTCCCTCTCCCTCTGCCCTTACCCCGGTCACAGTCTGTCTGTCTCTCTCTCTCTCAAAAATAAATAAGCATTAAAAACTAAAAAAAAAAAAACAAAAAAAACAAACAAATGAACATAAAAAAATTTTTTCTACTTTGTTGCAGCATAAACCTTCTACAAGTAGGGACTCTGAAATCACTGTTCCAGTTTCAAGCACAAAGGGTATATTTTAAGTCTGTTGTTGTTGTTTTGGGCCTGGGGGTGGGGGCAGGATTTATTGATTGTCATCTTCCTAAATTCTATCACACTGTGTTCATGATCTTTTTTCATACCTTTATCTAAAAATGAAGTCTTTTTTCTTTTAATGTGTTATTTATTTTTTGAGAGAGAGAGTGATTGGGGAGGATCCAAAGCTGGCTCTGTGCAGGCAAGGTGACAGCAATGAGCTCAATTTGGGGTTTGAACTCGCAACTGGCAAGATCATGACCTGAGCTGAAGTCTGAAGCACAACTGACTGAGCCACTCAGGCTCCCCTAAAAATGAAGTCATTTTTTTTTCCTTAGCTTTAATTTGTAGCCATATTGACCCATTCAGGGATTAACCCTATATATTCCAAAACTCAAATCTGTAGCATGACCCCAACTGCTTCTTGAGTAATTCCTCTCATGTGAAACTTGCAATGCAAAAGAGATCACAACTCTGTCTGGAAAAACTAAGGGGATTACACCTGACATCAACCTGAAACTCTACATAGTAAATGGCAGTCATGTTTCTCACTGACAGCTACTATTTTTCCCTAGTAATTAATACCCTTTGAAAATTTTGCCTGGAGCTCTTACTATTAGAACAAATAATCACAAATGACACTTTACCTAGAACAAGGCATTCAAGGATTTAGAAATTTGTAATGAACTACACCCTCTCTGTGGGACACACAGAGCTGCAAAGTTATACTGTGACACTTTTCTGGTTTCCTGGAAATGAAAGTAACTTAACCACATCATGAAACACTAGCACAGTCTAGTTATACAGCATTAATTGGTTTATTTCTATCAATTTAATTCCATATTTTTCAAATCTCACATTGTAATTTAATAAGGGCTCTTGAAATCAAATTAGTGTTATACACAACATTTTATAAAGTGAAGGAGAATAGAATAATATCGAGTGGAATGAAACAGAACAAGTCCAAATAGAAAATATCAGAGCATATCACATGCAACAGGGACAAATATTAAAATAGTATTTTGTGAAACTTTTGTTTTACTTATATATGTGTGTGCATGCACGTGTGCCTATGCCCTGGTGGTGATTTATAAGAGGGATTTCTTATTGTGCACCACAGCAAAAAGTCTTTGAAAGTCACTGAACTGGTGTAACGGACACATAGATCACCCACCCAGACACTTCAAGGAAGGGCTTTTATTGCCCAGCTGTTGAAAGTGCTGTCATCAGACACCCTCAGCTATCAGCCCCTTCAGGGATCACCTCTGCTACAGAGAGATGCCTCACAATTCAGATAAAGCCTGGCCATTCCTAGGGTGTCCCACACCCAAGAGTTGACACAGAAGGAAAAAAGACCAGGCTATTTTGTTCCAAACCGAGACAACTCTGAAAGGCCATTTTAATTTTCATAGTTCCCCACGGGGTCAGTGAAGACCGTTGCTCAGATCTGGATAGCAGTTCAATCTCTCCTTCCACCCAGCCTTGTTTCCTCCCTCTCTCTTCTACAAATGTTGATCCAAGGCACTTCTTAATAAACATGTTATACACAGTAAACTGCATGGCAGCTTCTGCTCCCCGGAGAACCCAAATTGTGATATCCAGTGGATGGAATAACAAGTTACATGGCCCACGTCAGCTGAAAAACCCAAGCATATAATAAGCAAAGCATCTTTACATAAAATATAGTGCTTAATTTTTCAACGGCCCTGCAAAGTCAAAGGCTCCCATTACGACCATACTCTGTTTACCCTATTGACTATTAATGCATTTGATCAAAATGGGCACACCCATTTATTAATGATCGTTAGTTTCTTACCACTTTTTCCCTCTAAACTTGCACAGTTGTCCTATCAAATGGAATATGCTGAAGTGGCTGTGAATAATGCTTCATTTCTTCTGCCAGCCCTACTTGCATCCCTTCCACCTTAGCAGCTGTATGGTTACTCTTCCTTGGTCTTCAAATACAGCACATGGTTGCAACTGAGAAATGGTGACAAAGCCATTAACAGGGGAAGTGGACAGTAGAGGATATTAACAGAGAACTCTCCAGACACATACCATGTGATTTCACTCAAATGTAAAATTTAAGAAACAAAACAAATCAACAAAGGGGATTAAAAAAAAAAAAAGAGTGAGACATACTAAGAAAACAGACTCTTAACTAGAGAGAACAAACTGATGGTCACCAGAGGGGAGCTGGGTGGGGAATGGTTGAAATGTGTGAAGGGGATTGAGTACACTTACGATGAGCGCTGCGTAGAGAATTGTTGAATCACTACATTGTACACCCGAAACCAATATAACTCTGTATGTTAACTATCCTGGAAGTAAAATAAAAAACTTTAAAAAATTTTAATGATAATCTTAAAAATTGTTTTCAATTAAAAATTTTTCAAAAGTGAACCTTTCAAGTTACTTGTGTCAAGTATTATCCAAGGAGAAATGTTGAAAAAGCTGTTTCGTAATTAGGCTGTGTTTTCTCACAGCAGGTGAAATACTCTTATAAAAAGCTAGTTTGTTTTCTAGAATATAAATATTGGCACCAGAGTCTGACTCAATTATTCTAACTGATTACTTTGGTTAGATAAGTAAAAACTTAAAAGAATCCATCGATTCTGGTTTGTTTTGCTTTTTTATGTATTTATTTTTGAATGAAAACATGTGTTTGTTCAGGCACCCTGCAGTCACACAGCATATTTCTAGCGCCTTAACTCAACTCTGAGGCCTTCCCTTTGTTTTCTTCCTCAAATATATGTTGATGTGTGACCTCTAGATAGGAAGTAATGGTGGTAAGCGGATCAAATGTAAGGGGGAAACTTTTTTTTAACAAAAGATGAAAAAAGTCAAAGAATCTTTAAGTAGAAAGATTCCCAAGTAAGGTCATTAGCAAAGTCCCTGTTACCTTGATAAACATGCATTTCATGTTGAATATTTCAGTCAAATTAAATCATTGTATAAATTCCAGCAAAGATTGGCATGCTCACACTTCTTTTTATTTCAAAGGGAAAATAGTGATCATTTACTGCAGTCTTTTCTTTTTTCTTTAAGTGAGTAAATTTAGATGAATAGAAAGACTGGGGAGTAGCAGTGGATCTGTTGAGTTTTCCAAAAAAAAAAAAAAGAGAGAGAGAGAGAGAGATTTATTTTCTTCCCTGCTCAGAATACACTCACAGAGGAGATGGAGCATCAGGTAGGTCTGAATAAGGGGAATGGAGTAACAGCTTTGACCCCCATTCCCAGCCACCACATGAATGAATGAGAGGAAACAGCTGCAGCCTACGTTCTCTCAATAAAATGATGCAGGGATTCTGTGTGACCTGGCATTCACAGTGTCTCGATGGTCAGTCAGGCTTCTTTGTTTCTCATGCATTTTCTATGCTGGGAATGTTTCCCTAGCTTTTCAGCTTCCTCCCAGACCTGTCAGTCCATTTAAGAAGTGTAGCAACTATGACTGCCTGAAGTGGTAACACCAGAACACGGCCCCCATCTGCCTTTTCTTTCACACCATAAATAAAGCTATTATCTACAGTAAAATGAGTGAAAAGGCCCAGAGACACACTGGAGGTTGAAAGAAGACCCATCAAAGATGCATTAGCAAAGAGAGCTGTAAACTAACTTGCAAGGGCCAGTCTGCAGGAGGGGAGTTATTCTTACTGAAAACTCTGGTCCTGTGCATCTGCACTCACAAAGCAAGAATTTTAGCCTGACCGTAGCTGTGTTCACACCAGTCACCTGTCCCTGTCATAACCAGAAGAACCACATGACTCCAGATGAAGGACAATGAGTAGTATCCATTCTGTTGACAGTCTTACCTCTAGAACAGACACATAATTTCAGGCTTTTATCATAGGGACTTCTTTTGTCATAAGACCTTTCTGTTGACTTGGGGACTTGGATTCAACAAAGCCACTGAGAAGATTGAAGACTATCTATTTCTACAGCAAGATATCTCCACTGAGGATGAGATGCAGTTTTTCACAGTGTCATCCAGTTGTCCGATGACAACTGAGCGAGTTTCAGAGGATGATAGGGTACCACTGCTACTTCTTTCAAAGCACAAATTTCAAATCACTCTACATGGCAAGAGGGAAAAGTCTAGACCCTCTTGGGTGGTATATCCGTAGTTACTCAAAAATTAATACAAAAAAAGAGAGAGAGAGAAAATCTAAGCAAAAAACGACTTAAATAATTAAGTCATGTTAACTAATCACACTATCTGAATAACTTCTGATGTCCTGTCAATGAATGGAAAAACATCCACACACTGGCAACTATATATATTCTCAAACTCATACATAAGAAACATTTTGTGCCGTGATTTAATTTCAAGATGATTTGGCACTGGTACTGACACAAAGTTATTATTCCAGCTTTTGGTCACATTTATTCTCCTTTTACATAATATCTGGATTCCATCCACAGAGTTCTTCAGTGGTTTTCTTTAAGCAATTTCCAAACTGTTTAAATTAACCATCCTCTCCAAGAGAGAAGAGTTTAATCCTCCTCTAATTATATGACCTAATCATGAACTGTAAAAGTGAATGATGTTAATTAGTACGACAGACTGGGAATAAAAGGGGCAGAAGAAATGTTTTTTTTTTTTTTTTTTTTTTTACCCTTTCATCCCCTTGAGTCACTTTCCTGTAAATAGTTTGTTGCTCAAAAGGAATTTTCAATGTGATTTCTCCAAATAGTAAGCATAATTCAGGCTGGACCCATTCCCAACCACCCTGAGTTTTTTTTTTTTTTTTTTAAGAAAATTGAACATTCCCAATAACACTAAGACAGTTTCTCTGTGTAGACAGTTTCTCTATTTACACAGAGAAGCTGTGTAATAATTACAGTATAATTTAACTCAGAAAGAATACCAGGAAAGAGTACATTTATTTTTTACAAGTGCATCACAAATTGTCCCAAATCTGAACAACTCAAAACAATAAAATGTACTACTGTGCACATTTTCGGAGGGTTAGGACAGAAGTGGCATCTGAATGGTGCTGGCTCAGGGGCCCTTAGGAGGTTACAGTCAAGGCTAGGGCTTCAGTCATTTCCAAACCCCTTTAAGCCTGACGTATCCACTTCCAAGGTGGTTCATTCACATGCCTGTTGGCAGGATGCCTCAGCATCTCACCACATGGACTTCTCCTGAGGGTTGTTTGACTGTCCTCCTGACATGCCAGCCAATTTCCCCTAGAGTGAGAGTACAGGAATGGTCAATGCGTTTATGACCTATTCCTGAAAGTCACATACCATCATCATTCCTGCAGTTTTCACTGTGTTAGAAGCAAGTCAGTTAGCCCAACCCATACTCGGGGGTGGGACACTCTTAGGGCTCAACCTTCTGATACATGCATATATTTTTAAAACCACCACAGAGGGGAAATCCATGTGAAGGTCAGACATCTCAACAATCACATACACAATATGTGGAATTTCCATCCACAGATAATCACTCCTCAAAACAGTAAATAAATTATTCAACCATAAAAAAAGAAGGAAATCCTACCATACACGCCAATATGGATGAACCTTGAAGACATCATGCTGAGTGAAATAAGCCAATCATAGAAGGACAGTTATTGCATAATTCCACTTATATTACTTATAAGAGTGGAATAGTCAAACTCCTAGAACCAGAAAGGAGAATAGTGATTGCCAGGATCTGGGGGGAGGGGAAAAGGGAGAAGCGCTGTTGGAAGGGTATAACGTTTCAGTTGTGCAAGATGAATAAATTCTAGAGATCTGCTGAACAACAGTGTGCTTGCTGTGAGCAATACTGTACTATACACTCAAAGTTGTGTTAAGAAAGTAGCATGCTGTATGTTCTTACCACAATATAATTGATTAATTAATTAACTAATTAATTGGAAAAGGAAAGTGGATGATTTGCAAGATGTTACTCTAGGGAGTTTCCCCATGGTTAAATGTAGCTATAGGTAACTTATTACCTATGCTAGCACTTCCAGATGATTACATTTTTGAGCATTTTTAATTAAAGTTATTAACTTGACCTACCACTTGTGAATTTAGTAGAAAGATTTTCTAATGAAAATTTCATTATACGGTCATTTTTGCAAGACAAAATGTGTTGGTTTCCTATTACAGCTATAATGAATTATCACAAACATAATGGCTTAAAATCACCATCATCTATTATTTTATAGTCCTGGAAGTCACAACAATAAAGTAAACCTATGGGGCTATGTTCCTCCTGGTGGCTCTAGGAGATTATCCATTTTCTTGCCTTTTCTGGCTTCTGGGGGGCACTTACATTACTTAGTTTATGACCGCTTCCTCCTTCTTCACAGCATCTTTTCTCCTCTCTGACCTCTTGCCTCCTTATACTAAAAATCTTGTAATCATATCAGACCCACCCAGATAATCCAGGATAATATCAGATCTCAAGATCCTTAACTTAGTCACACCTGCAAAGTTCCTTTTGCTCTGCAAGGTAACATATTCAGATTCTAAGTATGAGGACATAGACAACTTGGGGGGGAGGAGGCAGCATTATTCTTTGCATGACAATGATCTTAGGAAGATGTCAAAATTCAAATAAATTGTGGGAAACGCCCTAGTAGACTTAGTTAACACCATATGAAAAAGCGTTAAATTAATTTAACCTATCTGTTAACACATAACTTGTGACTAAAATGATTGACCTTATGTACAGAGAACACATTTGGCCTTCTTTTCTAAAATGAAGCCCTGTGAGGTAAATCATATTTGCTTTCAGTACATGCTTATCATTAAATCTTGGATGAACTAGAATGAGAGCCTGAAATATATGAGGCTAATACTCTTGGAACATGAGTTTCGTTCACCAGTAGCTCCAATCCCACGCTCTTATCTGAACAACCCCACAAATGAGGAAGAAATACAAACTGCATTGAGAAATGTTTATTTGGAAATATATGAAGTTTGCCAAACATACTCTCAACAATTTCTTTTGACATTAGAAAACAGCCTTCCACACTTTCCAGAACTTACAGAAAGGGATGGAGCCTAGGAAATGTGAAAAGAATACATTTCTTCTCCACCCTATACGTTCACCACATACTCCCTATTCTAAATGTGAAGAATCTAAGAACCAGAGAGAATAATATGCTCTTAACTTCTTAGTAAAACTAGTAAGTGACAGAGCTTGGCCTAGAGGCCAGGTATTCAGACCCTACACTTAGTGTGTTCTTACCCTATCACATACTCACCACATGTATTCCTTGTTTAAAAAATAATAATAAAGCAATGAAATCTGTGCCTGGCAGGGGATGCTGGTAGGGATGGCTGCCATGTGCTGAGAATGTAACATGCGCTGGCTGCTATAACAGACACCTTTAAATCTATTATCTGTCTATATTTTATCTCAACAAGGTAGGAAGCATTGCCCCTCCTTCTAAAATATAAAATGAGACAACAATGTAAATAAACTTAACCAAGTAAGAATGCTAGGGGATGGCCTGGGTCTCTCCTTTTAGCCGCAAAGCCCACGAATAAATTCTCACCACACTTGTGAAGAAAGAATAAAGAAATGTTCAAGTTGAATAAGTAATTTCAAAATGTCTTTAATATAATGCTATGAGAAGAGATTCCTACCAATCTCATGCATTAAAAATTACAAAACCAGGGTGCCTAGGTGGCTCAGTCAGTTAAGCATCTGTTTCTTGATTTTGGCTCAGGTCATGATCTCACGGTTCATGAGACCTCATGGTTTATGAGAACTCACTCTGTGCTGACATCTGGAGGCTGCTTGGGATTCTCTCTCTCCCTCTCTCTCTGTCCCTTGCCCATATGTGTGCATGCACACGCATGTATATGTGTGCTCTCTTTCAAACTAAATAAATAAACTTAAAAAATTACAAAATCACACACTGTAAACAGATTTGTTGATTCAACAAACATTCATTGAGTATTAATTATGTACCAAGATGTGAAAAAGATAAATTAGGCAACACTCCTACCTAATAAATAAATCATAAAGTTCCAGGTAGTAATATATAATAAATAAGTATTTTAAAAATAAATAAATAGAAATAAAAATTTTAAAGAATATAGATAATACCAATCCCCCCTTTGTACCAAATAAACATATTTTCTTATACCTTAGTATAACATAAAAATATTTTCTAGTTATGCCTATAGCACAGAGACATCTTGGCTATTAGTCAATTAAACTCTAAAAACAAAAATCTTTTTCCCATATAAAAGGAATTTATACAAGATCAAATATTATTTAAAATACCACTCATAAGGCATAGTGTACATCATTGTGTTAAGTCAAAAACTATAGTTACTTTTCACATACAATTGACCCTTGAATAATGCCAGGTTTAGGAGGCTTGAGTCTCCTCCCCCATGCAGTCAAAAATCTACATCTAACTTTTGTCACCCAAAAACTTAACTACTAATAGCCTATTGTTGACCAGAAATTGACTAACAACATAAACTGTCAACTACCACACATTTTGGATATTATATGTACTATATACTGTATTCTTATAATAAAGTAAGCTAGAAAAAAGAAATTGCTATTAAGATAATCACAAGAAAGAAGAAGTTCATTTGCAATACTGTACTGAAAAAAATCCCTATATAAGTGGACCCATGCAGTTCAAACCTATGTTGTTCAAGAGTCCACTTTAAACTACTTAGGTAGTTTAAAACTGACTGTGTTATAAATAACAATTATAATCTAAAATGTTATAGTAATTCTACCAACATGTGAAAAATATACTGTTTTTAATGTTCTTTGAGTTTTGGTTCTTTATAAGTTTAGAATAAATATATATATAAAATAGTGTAAGTCATAAGTAAAATAATGGTCAATACACATGGTCTAAAAAACACATTGCTTCTAAAACATTATTTTCTCTTTACATTTCCTTTTTTTAAATTTTTTAAAATGTTTTATTTATTTTTTGAGAGAGAGAGAGACAGCGTGAGCAGGGGAGGGTCAGAGAGAGAGGGAGACACAGAATTTGAAGACAGGCTCCAGGTTCTGAGCTAGCTGTCCACACAGAGCCCAACACGGGGCTCGAACCCACTAACCGCAAGATCATGACCTGAGCCGAAGTTGGACACTTAACCAACTGAGCCACCCAGGTGCCCTTCTCTTTATATTTCCGCTCAGGAATGGAACTCATATACCTACTTACTGACTATTGTCAAATATGGTTTTATTCACTGAAGAGGCATGTTTCCCATATCCTGAAAACCAACATGAAACAAGTGATATCATAGAACATCTGTTTTCTCAAACAGAAAATAGCAATGTTTTCTTGTTAATTATTTCAACATCCCTCAGAAACATTATATTTATAACCATCTTTATTTTTCATCCTCATAAGTTAGGATTCAGAGACATTGGATGGCTTGCTTATAATAAAAACAAAGACATAAGTGATTTCCAGTGTTCTTTTTTGGTATTACAAGACTCAAACACTATGTCTCCTACTTGTACATTGTTCTCAGAGGACCAGACCAAATCCTCGGCTAGCCACAGGATAACTCTTACAACTCACAAATTCCTTTCAAGGGAACAGAAGGGGCACCTGGGTGGCTCAGTAGGTTGAGCGTCCAGCTTCGGCTCAGGTCATGGTCTCATGGTTCGTGGGTTCGAGCCCTGCATCAGGCTCTGTGTTGACCACTAGCTCAGAGCCTGGAGCCTGCTTCAGATTCTGTGTCTCTTTCTCTCTCTGCCCCTCCCCTGTTCACGCTCTGTCTCTCCCTGTCTCTCAAAAATTAATAAATGTAAAAAGAAAAAAATTCAAGTGAACAGAAGGCCCAGAGAGAGTGGATGATAAAGACTTTGGAAGGAATTATGATTCTTAATCTACCTTCGAAGGCACATTGAATTTATTTTGTGCTGGATAAATATAAGCTCCATAGACTCTCATGAGAGCTGCATTTGTATTTTTAGATTCTGAAATCTCTATATTTATGTTTTTCACGTTTACTCATGTCACTCAAGAACCTCATTTACTTGTAGCTACAAACTTGATTTACTAGAAATAATTAACAACACTTATTTTTTTTTTATTTGTTGCAAGTCCAGGCTCATGGTCTACTTTATCTACTGCCTTAGATAATGCCTCCTTTTACATGATGTCTCTTGGAAAAGTAGCTGACTCTATTCTTGTTTCTTATATTTACTTTTTCTGATAAAAAGCAACACAGTTTGGAATAGAATTTAAAGATATAGTTTGAGACAGATATAAAGGGAGTCCTTTCGCCTCCACGGTTGTTATAAAGTTTAACTTATTTTGGTAGTTGACAAAATTAACTGGGCTGCAGCACATATGTGGTATACAAGTATGCGGAACACAGGGAGGAAAAAAAGAAGAAAAAAAAACCCTATCATTTCCTCAGACTGGCTTGCAGGCAACTCTATCTCAAAATTCAATCAGGAAAGGTTGTTTTTCATAGACAAGAAGAGGTGACAGGAAAGTATATCTTACAGAAATGAAACAAGATATTCTCTGAATTTGATTCCAAAGGCCTACAGAAATCTACAATTAAAGGCTGCAGTATAGTTTCATCTAACAGGAACATAACTATAATGGCTTAAGCAAATAAAAGTTTATGTTTCCACATAATAGGAGATTCTCAAGTGGGCAATTTAGGACTGGTGCATCAACTCCAGGATCTCATCAAGATGCCAGGCCCCTTCCTCTCTCCTGCTCTGCCATTTTTAACATGTGCCTCTCATTCTCATATGGGTGGCGTCACCTCCTCTGGGTACTGTATTTTGTTTTGAACATAAAGAAATAAAAAAGTCCAAAGACTAAATAGTAGAGATGAAAAAGTCAATCATTTGACTCCCAATTATATTTCACTGACCACAACTGTATGTTGGGGCCTAGATGTGGGCTGGAACACTATTTTAGATGGGTGACATGTACCCACTCTCTAAAAAAAGATTTGGTAATGAGAAAAGGTGAGGTTGCAAGACAAAATATAGGACATCCTGGAAGAGGCAAAGCTATGGAGACAAGAAGTGGTTTTGGGCTGCAGGGTTGGGAGGGTATGGGGAATACACAAAACACACAGGATCTTTAGGGCAGTGAAAATACAATATATGATATTATGATGGATATAGGGCATTATACTTTTGTCCAACCCCATAGAATGGACGACACCAAGAATTAATCCCAGGTAAACTATGAACTTTAGGTGATTATGGTGTGTCAGTATAGATTCATCCTTGGTAATAAAGGTACCATTCTAGTGAATGATATTGATAATGTGGGAGGCTTTGCATGCATGGGGGTAGAGGATATATGGGAAATCTCTGTACCTTCTTCTCAATTTTATTTTCAACCTGTTCCAAACAAACAAGATCTTTGAATTTTTAAAAAATATATACTTAGAAAAAAAGAGAAGATATCCAGCTAAATTTGAATTCCGGATAGATACAAATACATTTTTAAGTAAGCTCCATACAAAAATGTGAGACATACTTATACTAAAAAAGTATTAAATGTTTACCTGAAATTCCTTCCAATTTAACTGGTATCCTATAGTTTTATTTACTATTTTGTTTGCTAAGTCTGGTAGCTCTAAGAAGGGAAAACTATTAGGCAGCTAATATCTGCCATGGAACCCATGGAGAATTTGTCCATTGCCATTCTTCATAGAGTGTTGACTGAGTTTCTCTTCAGAGACTCTTAACTTGAGTATCTAGCTTCAGACATTAAATAGATGGTTTTATAATTGCCAACCCCGATGGTTAAACTTATGACTCAACTTGGCTAGGCCACAGTACCTAGATATTTGGTAAAACAAAAACAAGAACAAAAAAAAGAACAAAAAATCAAAAAACACAACAGTCTGGATGTTGTTGTGAAGGTATTTTTTAGATGAGATTAACATTTAAATCAGTAGACTTTGAGCAAATTGGATTACTCTTCATAATGTGGCTAGGTCTCATCCAAGTCGTTGAGAGGTTCTTAAGAGAACAGACTAAGGTCCCCCAAAGAAGAGAGAAGTCAACTTCAACATTGTCATTAGACTCATGTTAAATTTCAATTCTTCCCTGGGTCTCCAGCCTGCCAGCCTATTCTGCCGATGTTGGACTTGTCAGCCTCTACAATCCTGTAAACCAGTTTCTTAAAATATAGAAATGAATCTCTCGCTAGATAGATAGATAGATAGATAGATTTGGTACCCCCAACTGTGTCTCTTTGGCGTAAGGATTCTCTGTAGCTCATTATTTTTAAGACACTGTAGACACAGGAGAAGTTCTGAAAACCAAGTGAAAGTTACCCTTTTGTAAGAGACAGTTACATTTATAAGGGAAATCTCCATTTGTAAGGGTGTCTCCCATCTGTAGCAGGAGGAGGAAGATGACTAAATCTCTAGGAACTCTATCAGTGAAGAAGGCAACGAATTACATCTGTCTAACAGCTTCCCCGTGATTACTGTGCTTTTCCTGGTGACCTCCCATAACTGACTCCCCGCCCCTAACATCTTTCTTTTGTCTTTAGCTGGAAATGGTATTTAAGGTGGTGACTTGGGTCATTTCAGGGAAGTTACTCAGTTTTCCTGGGTTTTTCCCATGTATATAGGAAGTATACATGTGATTAAACTTCTGTTTGTGCTTCTCCTGCTAATCTGTCTTTTCCTAAGGGCTGAGGGAATAGAGGTTCGAGCCAAGAACCCAGGAAGGTAGAGGGAAAATTATTTTTCCTTCCCCACAGTAGAAAGATAGATAGACACACATCCTATTTGCTGTTTCTCTGGAGAACACTAACTGATACACTAAGTCAAAAAGTTGAAGAAAATATTTGATTGAAGAAGTTTAAGAGTGTGAGTAGGCCTATAAACCAAAGGGAAAGCATGCAGCCTGGATTCATGTACTCTTTAAAATAAAGAGCTTAATAACAAGCTACTAACCAGGTGGTTTTTTTTCCCCTGTGAATTTAGACTTTTCTTCAAAATCTCCCTTGCAATGGCAACTGCAGGTGAATTTAGAAGCACAGTTGTTTTTAATGTACGCTTGCTTTATTATCTAGTCACAGTAGGTACATCAGAATTCTTTACTTTGTATGATTATATGTATTTTAGTAACTGTAATACTTCACTAGAATGAGGTCCATCAACTTCTTCATCCAGTAATCTACTTGTGGGAATCAAAACATGTCTGAGGAGGTCAGTGAAGTTGAGTCAAATCAGAAGCTGAAGTGCTATGGTAGTTCAACACAATCATGTGTGCACATTTTCTAATTATTTCGCTAGACCTTGTGCTTAAAAAAATATCTTTTTCTATAAAATACAAATTTCTAACATTAGTAATGTGTTTATATTCCTTTAGCTAAGAATGTGTCTGTGGTGATAGCTTTATCAACATTTTTAAGAGACTTGCCGGGTGTCGTTGGAGAGCCTGTCATCTTTTGATAAAAAAAAAAAAAAATTCTAAGGGAGGGCCAAAAAACAAAAAACAAAGAGAAAAAAACCTTTATTTTCATTCACTCTCTTATGTTTATTAAAAATAATTTAAAAAATCACTGTGAATCCAAATACTATTAGATAGTGTCTCTTGAAATTCATTAACACAAAATCCAGAATTACTAATATTTACATCAAATTTGTAGGCAGAATGAAACAAGTTAAAATATAAAAGAAGAGGAAAAATAAAACAGGATAACAGTAACATTACAACCAAACACAACTACTGTCAGCAAGTTGAAAGCTTAGTGAAAGCAGTGCCTAAAATTTGTGTTGTTTATATGTTTTTTCTCAAGTCATCCATACCCTGTTTACTTACAGGAAACATAGTCTGCCTTACCTCGTGCATGGTGTTTTCCTCCTGGTTCATCAACATTGCCTTCCCCCACGCCTGACTCATGTTCATATTATAGAAATAACCCAGAATGGATGTTTTTGTAAGGAAAATGCAATACCCTTACGTGGAAACTCAGGATATCCAAGTTAACAAGTTGTTCATCAGGGCACCTGGGTGGCTCAATTGGAAAGTGTGCAACTTCAGCTCAGGTCAGAATCTCATGGGTTCTTGACTTGAGCCCTGCATAGGCCTCTCTGCTGACAGCACAGAGCCTGCTTTGGATCCTCTGTTCCTCCTCCGCAATTCTTTGCCCTCCCCCACCTCAAAAACAAATAAACTTAAAAAAAAATAATAAGTTGTTGATCATGAGACCTGTAAACTGTTCTCCCCACATGCTCTCCCTTTTCTCCAAGCTCAAACTGGCAGACCCTACTTTTCTTTACAAGACTGGGTACACAGTTACTCTTTAAAGGGTGAGGAAGAGAAAGGAGGAGGGTCACAAAGGAATAAATTTCAAAGAACGAGTGTTTAACCTGCAGGGAAAAAAACGCATGGGGAAGGCACAAGCCAAAACGCGGAAATCCTAAAAGACTGAATTCTGTTTCCCAACCTTGCTGCCAGTTGTGCCCGTGTGGGGACTTCGTGCTGTTTTCCTACCCTTTCTATCATACTGAGAGGGATAGGAGTCTTCCTTCCAGACCCTCGCCAGACTTCCCAAAGCAAAACCTAAATTCTTGCATCTACTCCAGCCCCATCTTATGAATTTTCCCTATTCTTCACTATTTGCAAAAGAATGACTTAAAACATGCAGTAAACAGGGGACATTTGGTACTTGTAAGCATAACATGTGGAATTAGTGTCCTAGATCTGTCTATTGGAAGCTGTGCAATTTAGAGTGTATAATTCTTACATTGTTGTGCCTTAGATTAAAAAAGAAAAAAAATGCTTGGTAAGAATGAGTAGGTTTATCTGAGCCTCAGTTTTACTCATCTGTAAAGTGTGATGAAAATTTCTAACTCCAGATTGAGGAGAGGGTGGTTGGGAATGGAAGACGAGCACTGTTAGGAAATGAAATTATGTGTGTAAAATGCTCACACATTGTTTCAATGAGTACATGACTTCTTTCCCCTCTTCCCCTCTGAGAGGTTTTCATATCGCTGGGAATTCAGCCTTCCCCAATGATCTGTGGATGCCATGATTGGTAACCCAAGACCTCCCCTGCCCCTTCATGGATTGTACATTCTAGGAACTGCAGGGGTCATGTGGAGGAGTAGCTGAAATAACATATGGTAAACTGAGTTTTATGTGTGCGAGTTGTTTTTAAATTAAAATGTTCCCTCAGAAATATAACTTTAGACTTGTACATTGATCATCGTTCAGTCTTCTTCACTTTTGGCAATTTCTTGCAAAGATTGATACAAAATTCCTGAGGGACTGGAAGAATTCAGAAATCCAAATAGAGAAAGCAGCAATTCCTTTTTTTATGCCATAAAATGCTAATCCTTGCAGTTTTCATTGTTTTATCTGACTAAGTTAGTCCTCACACTATAATCCCAAGTACACTGGCAAGTCTTTTGGAAATAAACAAGAAAAAAAAATCTAAAGGAAGACATCTATTTTTAGCTTCCCACTAAGCCATTTCTTGCTTGGATGTAGTTATTCCAAAATTGGTCACAGTTTTATTTGAACTATTCTAAGAGAAAAAATATAAATAAACTTATAAAATGGATTTTTAAATACACACTACCAAATTTAATTGTTTTCTAACACAAGTATAAGTAGAACAGGCCTTGTCAGATAGTTATCACCACCATTTGCAAAACAATCAGTCCATCCCATTTCCAGCCTCAACCTGCTATTGACCCTGTTCAGGGTCCGGACACCCAAAGAGGGCAAGACAGGCTTCCTCCCGCCCCCCTGCCTGTTGGCTGGGGCCGCCCATTGTCTGGCTAATGGAATCCTGGAAGCCAGCCAGAGCTGTAGCCTGCGTGTGTGGCTTAGTTTTGTTTTGTTTTTAATGATCACACACATTCTGGCCTAAACTGCAGACAGAAGGGGGGAGGGAGGGGGATCTTATTGCACCGAGAGGAGAAAACCCAGAAAAGTGAGAGTTCTGGATGAAGTTGTCTAATGTTATAAGAAATAAAGTTTAGGTAAATGATTAAAATAGAAAAGCATGGCAAAGGAAGAAAGGAACAAGGAAGAGAACCAAACATGTCAAACCTTATATGAAGAAGTTCTCAGAAATATAACCAAGAAACATCCAACTTTATATACTGGTACAAATTAAAAAATTAAAAAAAAAAAAAAGAATCAGGCTGCTTTCCTCCCAGAAGCTAGAGACAAGAACACAGTTTCCTTAAAGTAAGTGTGCAAGAGTTCAGTGTTTTGTTGTTGTTGTGTAAGCATAAAATCTGAACACAAAAAAGGTATATAATTTTTCTGACAATTATATTTCTAGACTTTTTAAAGTACTAATGAAGTTATTCCTAAACTTCTTAATGTGTGTATACAAATGAATTACATCAAAGCATTCATATAGATGGAAAGTCTAAGAAGCTACCTCCCAAAGATGATGTTAGCAAGCAAAGAGGTACACCTGCTTGTTTTTTAGTAAACTACAATAAAAGAGCTCAGAGAGGCACAAGGCTGGCTGTCAGGAAATGAACTTAAGCAAAGGAAATGGGAGATGTCTGGTTCAGGGAATTTGAGGAAGGCTTTTACCAATGGGTGCTTTTGTTTTCCTTTTTCATGTTAAGTCAGGATACATGATTTGTCTTTCAAAAATACAAAAAAAGAAATACCAAGGTAGTAAGGTAACATCTATGAGGGGTAAAAGTCCCAAGTTTTCTCTAAAATGGAAACCTGTTCATTTGCAGCCTAGTACCATTCTTGATTTGGGCTAAAGCGCATGCAGGAAGAGGAAAGAATTATTAATAACAGCTTGAGCACTGATATTTTTCACCAGACAAAAAAAAAAAAAAAAAAAAACTAAAGTTGGGGCAACTATAATCTCGGGCCTAGGAATTTAGAGCCACGACATTGAAAGGCCACATTGAGTCATCTGCCAGGATACTCACAGACAGGCCAAATGCAAAGGGGACACATGAGAGTGTGATGGGTGCCTCAAATCTCCAATGATCCCATCCAAAATATACAGTCTCATTTAAAACTATTTGCTCACAGCCTCTATATTAGCCCCAAAATATTCCCACCACAATCCCCACAGATTGTTGTCACTAACCCTTCCCGAACAGAAATTCTGCAAATGTTTATAGATTAGTCTCCACACAAATATATATATATACAAGAAGTATATATATATGTATATTATACAAATATATACAAGAAGTGATTGTGTGACTATATATATATATATACACATATGTACACAATTCAGCCATTAAAAGAAGAATGAAAAATTGTCATTTGCAACAACATGCATAAAGCTAGAGAGTAGAACACTGAGCAAAATAAGTCAGTCAGACAAAGACAAATACCATATGATTTCACTCATATGTGGAATTTAAGATACAAAACAAATGTGAAAAGAAAAAAGAAAGAGAGAAAGAGAGACAAACCAAGAAACAGACACTTTACTACCGAGAACAAATTGATGGTTGTAGGTGGGGGGATGAGGATTAAAAAGTACACTTACATGATGGAAAAAAATAAAACAAAAATAATTTTTTAAAAAGTGAGACCACGTGGCCACAGAAAGGGAAAAAAGGAAAGTCAGTTCCTGACAAATGTCCCAGTTCTATGAGGCCAATTATATGTTCTGCACATTCTTTGATAAGAGCCCCCAGGATGCTTAGGAGAAAATCCTTAAGGCAAGCTGCATGGGTAGCTTGCAACCTAGGAATTTGTCATCAAGACATATGTAGGACGTAGAAAGCATGGAACAAAGTATGCTCAGACAGAAGCCTTTTGCTACGGAGAAACTAACAGGCGAAGATGGGAATGCAAAATCAGTTTTCCAGAGTTCAAGGACTGCCCTTACCCAAATTGGGAGACATCTCATTTCCAAGACTGAGACCTAGCCATGTTCCTTGTGCCTCGGGCTCACAAGGAACAGATTTTGGCAGCCTCTAGCAGTCCCAAATAGAACAGCACTTATTCCAGAACCGCTCTCCCTAGAAAGGTCTCTACCCAAAACTGAACTCATGAATACCCTCTTTCACCCATGCCCATCTTCCCTTCCTCCTCACTCTACTCTACCCCACCTCACATACACTCACTCAGGAAAGCTGATCTCAGTTTACTGGTAGGAAAAAAACAAACAAAACAAAATAAAAAACCATTGACTAAAACATTCAGTTTAAGTTAAAAAGTGGCAAGAAGTATTAACTCTCTCAAGGAAATTATTTAATTTTAAGTCACTTAAAGAACAAATATGTATTGATGAGATTTCTGCAGATATTTTTAGCTGAGGCCTGCCCTCATTTAGTACCTTGTTCAAAAACCAACATTTTAGTATGAACAAAACCAGCTCTAAGTAGACCTAGTCTTTAATTGAGAGTATTTTGATGACGCAATGCCTTCAGAGAAGGTCATCTCCCAAAAGTGGAGAAAGGTGTAAATAGTGGACAGAGCTGACCAAGAAGGAGCCTATGGATGCTACCTGGTGGGGGGAAGGGTCAGGGAGCTGCAAGAGATATGAAAAATGTTGGAAGAACCATTTATGAAATCAGCCCTTTGGATACAGAGCTGTCTTGCTCTGTATGATGAGATAAGCAATGGGGTACCCTGCAAAATGAACAGACTACAGTCAGAAAGGTCTGGATTTGAATATCAAATCCCACAACTTACTTTATAGAGGGGTCTGGGGACATTACTTAACCATGCTGATACGTAGTTTCTTCATTTAAAAAGTATGGGGTTACAGAATTAGAGATAATACAACTCATGGCATGTGTTAGACACTCAGGATGGCAATTGTAAATCACTATTCACTATGTACGTCCTGGAAGAAGAGCTAATACCTGGGGCACAGAGGGACTGTGTGAAATAAACAATATTAGGCTACCGATATCAAGATTCATGACAGTATAGAAACAGTAGAGACCTAAGGCTCAAATTTTCTTTCCTTAAAATATTTTCCATTTTGCGGTGGTTAGTTGTCTTCCAGAATTATATTTACCTCACTAAACCTTACTTTCGACCTTGTCTACAGCAACACTACATTTTTTTTAACTTAAGTGTAGATAGAAATGGGCTATTTATAGCAACCACCCTGGGCTATAAATCTTGGAGGCAATGTGGGTGCTGGCTTGGTTGCTCAGAGTCCAAGCGAGTGACTAATTAAAAGGGTGAGCTCTACTGAATTATTAGACTAAGGCTAAGATTAGACTAGGAAATTTTCGATTTAAGCTTTAAGAGAGAAGAAATATGCAAAAAGTAAATAGGAAATTATCAACACTTTGACTATAATATTCATTTACTTAGTGAATGTTGAACTGAATGTCATCCACACACTATACTCTGGAGAATGCACCCATGAAGAAGACAGATATGTTCCCCATCATCAAGGTGTAACATTAGAATAATGGCCAAAGAAAGAAATCACAATCATGATGAACACTACAAAAAGGAAAAATTGAATCCAAAAGAAAAAGCCCACCTCAAGAAAGTTGGTTGTTTAATTTTTTTCCTCTAAAACCTGACAGAAAAAAATGAAAGAAAACAAAACTCAAAGAAGAGTAGGATTTCCTAAACAACTAAAGCCTAAGGGACTTGGGTGAGTGAGTGGCAGGACTGTATGTTAGACAAGAAAGAACTAGAAGCGTGCAAACCCACCCGCAAAAGAGAGGGTTGTACATATAAGTAATAAAAGAAATCCAGAATTTCGGGGGGGGGGGAGGAGGAAATCAACAGGAAGAGCAGTACAAGATGGCGCTGGGACTTTCAACTACGGCAAGCTGGATCAGAGTCACACAAGTCTTGTAAAGGTCAATATTCTAAAGATGCCACAAAGCCATTGAAGAGTTTGTAGTAGAAATATGATTGGATTTGACTTGCATTTTTAAAAGATCACTAATGTTGGATGGGTAATGGCCTGAAGAGGGTAGTAATGGATCATAGCAACAACTAACACTTATTTTGAGCTTCCTGTGTGCCCCTCACGATACTAAGAGCTTTACATACTTTACCTTATGTAACCTTCATTAAAACTTTTTGGGGTAAATTTTACTTCTTTTCTGTGGAGTCCTCATGTGTGTAAAATTAAAAATAAGATTTTAGGGGTGCCTAGGTGGCTCAGTTCATTAAGCATCTGACTCTTGATTTTGCCTCAGGTCATGATCTCGTAGTTTGTGAGTTCGAGCCTTCCTATCAGACTCTGCACTGACTGTGTGGAGCATGGTTGGGATTTTCTCTCTCCTTCTCTCTCTGTGCACCCCCCTCTCCCACTCTCACTCTCTCTCAAAATAAGTAAATAAACTTAATTTTTTTAAGTACAATAAAAAATAAGGTTTTGGGACACCTGGGTGGCTCAGTTAGTTAAACATCTGACTTCGGCTCAGGTCATGATCTCAAGGTCGGTGAGCTCTAGCTTCACATCTGACTTTCTGCTGTCAGCATCAAGCCTACTTTGGATCCTTGGACCCCCTCCTTCTCTGCCCTCCCCTCATTGTGCACTCTCTCTCTCTTTCTAAAACAAATATTTAAAAAATAAGATTTTATGTCTTTTTTTCTATTAATCTGTCTTTTGCCAGTTTAATTCACATGACTCTGAGATTTAATCTAAGAGGGTAGAGGAAAAGTTTATCTTCCCCGTCATATGTGAAATGACCCAGCAAAATATATGGAAAAAGAGTAGCCAGAATGGTAGGGAGAATGTAAATGAGAATTATGTCAGGAAACCCAAGATAGGAGACTGTATTTTTGAAGGAAAAAGTTGGCAAGGGTGTCAAATGCTGACAGGATGTCAGCATTTCAAAGGACCAATTCTATTCCCAGCCCTGAGAATCCTAAGAACATGACACACCCACAGTTATGGGGGAGATCCAACTACGTCTATCCATTATACCAGGCACTGGTTTTTTTTTATGCTTTTATGTACTTGGTTTCACTTAAAACTTACATGGACTTCATTTGGCAGGTATTATCAATATAATTAATTACAGATGAAAAGCCAAGATCTGTCAAGGTTAAACTACAGTTCTGGGTTTATATTTAATAAATAGTAGATCCATGATTCAAACACAGGTCTGTCTGATTCCAGTGGCAATATTCTTTTAGCCATAGAGCATCCCATTCCCCTGTAGTATTGTATCAGAGCTATGTACTAGATGCTTAGGAAACATAAGGACGGGGCCCATTATTCAGCATCAGGGAAGATTACACAGGAGCTGAGGCCTGAATGAGAAGGAATTGGCCTATCGCACAAGGATTGGAACCGTGTTTACAGCAAGGCAGTGTGTGCAGTCAGTGACGGGAAGACAGAGAACACCAACTTCAGGGAACTTCTGAAACACAGGGTTCATGAAAAGAAGACAGAGAATCTGAGGGATAAAGAGTGGAGGTAAGACATTTACCCTGAAGGGGAACCACTTAAAAAGTATAAATAGGGGACCTACTGGGCAAGATTGTATAGAAAATCTGTGTCAACAGTAAGAAGGATGAATTGGAGGAAGAGGAGAAAAAAATGCAGGCCCTCCAAGTGAGAGCCTTGATTGCGGCCTGATGGACAATAGAGAAAAAGAGTGTATGTCAGCGATATCAGAAAGGCATGAAATAAAAAGAACTGCATGACTTCGACCAAGGTTGGGGGGAGGGAAATGACAAACAGAGAGGTAAATGGGATGCATACCAGTTGTCTGGCTTGGACAACAGGACAGCTGGCAGGAAATGGATGTGGGAAAGCAGATATAAAGAAAAAAAAAAACAACTCCAAAACCTGAGTTCAGTTTTAGAGTTTGAATTGTCTATGGAACTTCCAAGAGACTATGTTATAAAGATGACTAGCTATGGGAGGTGCCTTGGGTGGCTCAGTCGGTTAAGATGGCCAGCTGCAGAGTGACACTTAAGAGTGTCAATTAATAAATCTATTTTATAACTCGTCTTTTTTTTAATACTCCTGTTTTCATTTGCTTGCGAATATCCTCATTATCCGATGACTGGTTTTTCTCAGTTTGGGTGTATAATTTGGATTCGATAAAGGAGGAAAAGTGAGGAAATTTCAGTGGTGCAATTTTTCATATTATGACATGTCAAGTAATCAAAACAATCTAGCTATCATGTAGAGAATTCTATCTTCAAATAGACAAAAATCAGTTCATGACAATGACTGTTTATTCTATGAAGCAACGGGCTACTAAAACATTGCTTTACTTTCTCTCTAATGGCACAATGTCCCAGAAAAGCAATTTCACATCATTTATTCTTGGTGTGACATAAGAAATTTGAGGAGAAATGTTCTACAATTATTTTTTAGGTAAGGCTTTAAAGAGGGAATTTCCATAACAATTATCTAATTATTAAATGGAAATAGCTGCATTGCTAGAAAGGAAGGCCCATCCCAACAAAACTGCCCAGTAGATTTCCGTTTGAAAAGTACTCTTGAGAAACTGATGAGGTAAGAAATAAGATGAATAATTCTAGTTCATGAAGAGAGAGGTTCCTCCCCCTTTTAAGGGGGGCATGAATGCCACTTTTGTTTAGAAAGATAAATCTTAGTGTATAATTCGCTTTTCCTTCTGTGATGCACTGACTTAGTATGGATCAATATTATGGCTAAGGAAAGGTCAGTATCATCCATCAGACTTCCCTTGAATTGTCAAAATTAAGAGTATTTGCTCTATTTTTTTTTCTCTCACTAGGTTTCTTTTCTTTGGGGAATTCCTGTAGTTGTTCATTTCCTTCCCCCCCCCCCCCCCGCATACACACACCCCTCTACCAGTTACTCGGAATCATATTATCAAGGTTATAATTAAATCCATTTTAACTGACTTTGGTTGAAGTCAAGGCTACTTAGTCACCGCTACTTAATACATCAGATTACCCCCAAAAGGCCTACTTGGCAAAGAGTCCAAACTAGGTGTGCACATTCACTAAAGAAATAAAGGGAAACAAAACTTGCTGGGCTGAACTTGAGAAAGAGCTTATATCAGGGTGTGTTAGGAAATCATACAGCCCATGTTCTTTGTTAATCAACAGGGAAAAAGAAGAAATGCTGGAGCACAAAAAGAAGTCTGTTGACTATAATCATTACTGATAAAAGCGTGATTATTTCTAATTGTTTACATGAGCATTGAAGTCAAGGGAAGCATTGAAAATCTGGGGATGCCTGGGTGGCTCAGTCGGTTAATCTTCGAACTTCGGCTCAAGTCATGATCTCACCAGTCGTGAGTTTGAGCATCGCATCGGGCTCTGTGCTGACAGCTCAGAGCCTAGAGCCTGCTTCGGATATTGTGTCTCCCTCTCTCTCTGCTCCTCCCTTGCTTGTCCTCTGTTTCTCTTTCTCTCACAATATAAATAAAGGTTTAAAAAAAGAGAAAAAAATCTGGTAAGATTGTAAACTATTATCAGGATGTCTGCCCATCCCGAACACCACCCACACCCTTCTCTGAAAACGGCCCTACTCATAACCAGAGGTGAGGCCTGATGATAGCATATGACCTTAGTCCCATGCTGGCCACTGTAGATCAGGACAGAGAGCTAACAAGAGCTTATCCAAATGACTTTCTTTCCTAAGCCAGGGCTGGAGTTGGAATTCAGAAGCTTCAGTCCCTCTCTCCCCGGTGCCAGCACTGGGTAGTAATACACAGTGAGGAGCTGGTCTGTAGAAAGAGACAAGAATGACAGAGATGGGGGAGGTGCAGAAACAAGACTATGAAAAAGCTTGAACAGGGTATGTAGTAGTTTAAATAACCAAGATGGATAAGACTATGAGAGGAATCATTCTGAGAGGAAATTCAAAGTCCATTTTTGTATATGTGACAAATCTTGTTGTACATAGGAAGGGAGATGTGGACTAGACATCTGGAACTAGGGGAGATGTCAAGACTGAAGATAGAAATGTTAGACTCATCAATATAGAGGTGGTTTTTAAATTTGGATGGGGCTGGATAAGGTCAGAAAGGGATAGAGAATAAATGGAGGGGAGAGATCAAAGTCAAATCCAAGGTACTCCAAGATTCAGCAGTTGAGTAGAGTAAAAAAACAAAACAAAAATTAGAAAACTAGCTAAGGTGAGCAAGAGGAAGAGCAAATGAGACAGAAAGAAAATCAGAGGACTGTGGTGCCACAGAAGGCATGAGAATACAGTGTTTTCAAAAAAAAGTGACCAAATCACCTCACATTTACAAAAGGAAATGAAATAAACACTTTTTAAAATTTTTTTAATGTTTATTTATTTTTGAAAGACAGAGAGAGACAGAGCACTAGTAGGGGAAAGGCAGAGAGAGAGAGGGAGACACAGAATTAGAAGCAGGGTCCAGGCTCTGAGTTGTCAGCACAGAGCCTGATGTGGGGCTCGAACCCACAAACCGTGAGATCATGACCTGAGCTGAAGCCAGACGCTTAGCCAACTGAACCCCCCAGGTGCCCCAAAATAAACACTTCTTATAATTACTTGTATTCAGTTTGAGGGTTTACCAAATGAAATATATATCTATATATCTATATATCTATATTAGATTTTTGGCTGATATTAAAGTCACATATCAAAATAAAAGAATAAAAACATGAGCACTCATAAACCAAAAAAAAAAAAAAAAAGTTTTTAAATGCCTCAGACAGAAACAATTAGGTTTTATTAAGGAAAAAAGTCAGGGGTAGGTTGTTTTACAATATTTCTTGTAATGACTGAAATTTGTAGGAGTGGTCTAAGTGTGAGACTTCAGAAAAATGTCAATAATAACTTTGGTGTGAAATTCACTTTGCAGAACGGTTTAGGATATAATTTGGTAGATGGTATGAGTATGTATTGCGGGAAGTGGGGCGCTGATAGTGACAAGGGAGAATTCACTAAGGTCTGCTTGGCTAAGGAAAAATGATAGCCACATTGTTTTATGAAGGTTGCAAAGCATTAGGAGAGGCAATGGTTTTGCCAAGGGTTTGGGGGACAAAGCTGGTTAGGCCAGTTGGATGCTCAGGTCTCTAGTAATAAGCTATCAACATGTCCCATCCCCCACAACTGGCATCCCAGCTAAGTAAAACCAGTGTGCTTCCTAGGGCAACATTTCAAAGCAAGTCTTCTGGCCTTCCAGTTTGTCCAGGCTGCCTGTCAAAATCCTCCTTAATTTAATGCAAAGTCTGGTGCAATTAATGGGCTTAGGAGTTATGATCTTGAGCTCTGGAATCTACCAGGCCTTGTTAGAACCCCAGTTCTTCCCATTATTAACTGAGTGACCATGTCTAGAGATTTAACACCTACCTCTAAGCCGCTTTCCTAGTCAGTGAAAAAAGGTTTACAGAACTTATGACAGCAAGTTCATGTTGAGAATTAAAGGAGAAAGTGGAGCATTTAGTACAGTGCACTGCATAGGGCAGTGATCACCATTCACTTAAAGGTAGTTTCATTATTACCATATTGAATTAGAAATATAATATTATTTAAAATGCATTGGAGCCTGTAACAGAGTTTGAGAATAGGGATATGACTAAGATCTCATGAAAATGATCGCTGCTATGCTAGGAAGAAGCAAGAGATTTAGGTTGCCAGGTATGGCTCAGCCTCTAAGTTCAGCCCTCCAGCCACTTCTTTCCTGCTGGTGCCAGTGTAGACCAATGGATCATTTACTATCCTAACAGATCTAAATGGGGACAGTGGTCTCCTCTTATCTGGCAGGTAAATGTTCCAAGATCCCCAGCAGATGCCTGAAACCATGGATAGTACCAAACCGCATATTATATACTATGTTTTTTTCCCCCTATGGTTACAAACCTATGATAAAGTTGAAATTATAAACTAGGCACAATAAGAGATTATCAACTATAACTAATAATAAAATTGAACAAGGATAATAATATACTATAATAAAAGTTATGTGAATGTGGTCTCTCTCTCACACAGTATCTTATGGTACTGTACTCGCCCTCCTCCCTGTGATAAAATGCCTATGTGATGAGACAAGTCAGGTGAGTGATGGGGACATGGTGAGGTAGCGTTAGGCTAGCGTTAGGCTATCGACATATAGATATGATAATACTTCCGACCGCCTGTCTGGAGGAGGATCGTCTGGTTCCAGATCATGGCTGACTGCGGGCAACTAAAACCCCAAAAAGCAAAACCGCAGATAAGGAGTCGGGGGGTGGGGATGGGGCTGTATTTGCTCTAAATGAATATGTGTTGTTAAAAAATAAAAGTCTGGATTTTTCTAAATCAAAACACACTATTCCATTTTTTTCTCACTGTCACTGTACTATTTTCTTTTTTTACGAGTATAATAAACGGATTTTTCAGGTGGCTTTATGTGATAGTCATTGTTCAAAGCCTCCATTGCCCAGTGAGGCCCCTGAGCTCACAATCGTCAAAATCTGCAGTATAACTAGGAGACTCTCACTAACACTTTACATCACAATAGACGAGCCACTGCGAGGCAGCTTTGAAATCCCAGAGCTGTGGTCAAAGTACTGGACCTCTTGGAAGGACAAAGTGTTCTGTTTTTTGTAGCACAAGGGTGTGGCTTTTGTAGCTAGTAAAACAACCTGAACACAAAGGCTTCTAGATCCTGCAGAGCACTCTGCCGTGAACTGACTCAGCGTAAAGCGGTGGGAAAGGAAGCTCGTTCTTAGATTTCAGAACCCTCCAAAGCTACACCCTGCTCACTTAGTTCCGTCCCAGCTCAACGGGAAGGGGTTTCATTAGCTAATGTGCGCGCGCACACACACACACACACACACACACACACACACCAACCAAAAGAGAGGAAAAGATACACCCAAGGGGAATTGTGGGGAAGCCCACTGCCCACTCTTTACAACCTCTGGCCAGCCTCCTGCTTTTTACTTGTTTCATTCAAGCAAAACCTAGTTGCTCTGGGGGACTGGGGAAGGGAAGTCTAATTATGCTGAACCACCTTAGCAGCTGCTCTGAAAGAAGTGGCAAAATCTAACATCCCCAATTAATACTGGAGGGGCGTTTTGAATATCATGATAGATGGATGCTCTGATTACCAGTGTCCAAGAGGAATCTGTGTTCTGAAAGCAAAACATTGATATATTATACATATGTTGCATACAAATGAAATGGAGACAAAATCTATTAAAGGTCTCAATCATGTACATTTTTAGATTCTATACACACTCACCAACCACCACCAATTTAGACTTCACGTAGATAAACAGAGCACAATTTACAGTTATGTAATTTAAAATCCTGATCCTTACATTGGAATTAGGGAAAAAGGGGGTCTGAATTACACAAAATCAGTCTATATTGATTAGATTTTCCTCATAATTACTCATCTCAGAACTTTGCTCAGTTTGTTTTGCCTAATGATCACTTAGCCAAATTCACCCGAAGAAGATATAGAAACTTTTTGTGAAAGAGATCATAGAGAACTTTATCCTGTATCAATAAGATTCACATTATGGAGAATTTACATTCCAAGGAAACAAATATCCAGAAAAAATTCATTTACCAGGATGAACAAGAAACATTGCTTACCTTTCTTTAAACCACCAGAAAGCCAATTAACTTAAGAACAAATTAATTTAAAAAAAATTCATGAATTTCATATAACACTACATCTACAAAAACAGATCAAAAATATGTATAGACAACATTAAGAGAGACTTTATTGAGAGACTTTTGCCAAAAACCATTTAAAGTTAACCCTAGGACAATCTAACGTGTTGACAATATCTTATGAACTAATTTTGCTATATTTTTGATTGTTATTATTAAAGTTTTAAAACATCGGTTAAAACATATATGCCTGGTAAAATATATGACCTCCCTTCCCTTCATCAAGATCACTAAATGTAATAAAGTTTTGTTTGTTCCTTAAATGGCCTTTTCAAAGCTTTTCTTTCTATAACTGGATTACATGACTCCTTTGTTATTTCAGAAGTTCTGAAGGGTACAATCAGGGGTGGTAAGGAATAAACTGCACCCATCTATAATTACATGCCAACAGAACTCCATGAAAGGTGAGTTCCTCAGAAAATACAACGTACAAGGGAGGTAGGAAATATTTCAGTATAAAATGGACTACCCTTGAGCATTAACATTTGTCTTTGAAAGATGCATGTTCATCCCCTGAAGAGAATATAATGACTATCTACTATATGCTAGACAACATCCTAGGCTCTGGGATGACAGTAGAGATTAAGACAAAAAGGGTTCCTGCTCTCACGGACCCTACATTCCTGTGAAGGTTGACAGGCATTAAACACACAAACAAAACTCAATAAACAAGACAATATCATGTAGTGGTAAACGCCAGGAGAAAATTACAACCGAGCATTATATTAGAAAATGACTACAAGTAGAGTTGCCAGGCTTAGCAAATAAAAATACAGGAGGGGCGCTTGGGTGGCTCAGTCCGTTGAGCTGTGTCAGACTCTTGATTTCCGCTCAGGTCATGATCCCGGGGTGGTGAGATCGAGCCCCACGTCAGGCGTTGCGCTGAGTGTGGCACCTGCTTAAGATTCTATCTCCTTCCCTCTCTGCCCCTCCTCCACTCATGTGCGCATGCCCCCCCCCAATAAAAATAAAACAGAACACAGTTCAGTTTTTATTTCAAATAAATAACATTATTTTTTAGTATAAATATGTCCCATGCAATATAAGAGACATACTTTTACAAAAAATATTCATTGTTTATCTGAGATTCGAATTGAGCTTGGTCTGCTGTATTTTATCTCACAACTCTACCTGGGAGACTTCTTAAGTTGGGAGGTTTGGAAAGGCCTCTGTGAGAATGTGATATGGACAGCAAGTCAGAAACAAGCTATAGCAAAAGCCCTAAAGCAGAAACAGGTGTGTTGTGCCTGGGAGCTAGAGTGTGTGTGCGAAGCACATTGTTGAGCAATTGTGACGGTCTGAACTGATCAAGAGAACTCTTTCCCACTCGTACCAGAGACCTAGTAGAGCAGTCCTCCCATTACCCCCCACCCCCAGTTTTACTTCCTGCAGTTTCAGTTACCTGCGGCCCACAGTGGTCTAGAAGCAGATGAACAGATGATCCCCTGCCAACACACAGTCAAAATTTTGGCCAATAGTAGCCTAACATTATGTTGCCATGCCTCATCATTCACCTCACTTCACCTCATCGTGTAGGCATTTTATCACCTCACAGCATCACAAGAAGGGTGAGTACAGTATGGCAAGATAGCTTGAGAGAGAGAGACCACATTCATGTAGTGTTTATTATAGTATATATATTATTATAATTGTTCTAATTTTGTACTGATTACTGTTGACAATCTTTTACTATGCCTATTTTATAAATTAGACTTTATCATTGGTATGTATGTATAGAAAAAAACAGTATAGATAGGGTTTCAGGCATCCTCTGGAGGTTGTAGAATGTATCCTCATGGATAAGGGGGGTGGGGTTACCATCTACAGGAAACATCCTAGGGGAGGTAGGGAGATGGACCATAGAGGGAAGCTGGATCCCATAGTGAATTGACCATGTACTAGGCAGGGTTTAGAGTTCCCTATGTGACATATTGGAGACACCACTTACAGGAATGTGTAGAAGGGGGAGGAGGCAGTTTGAGAGAAATGTGTGAACCTGAGGTCAGGAAAACTGAGTTAGAAACAGAGGCTCTGCAAATGAGGGCTCTTTGGGAAGGTTTTAAGATTTTGATTGATCTTCTATCATCAAGAAATTCCTACAGGGCATAAATTTAAGTTTACTACCTTCACAATATAATTCCTTCTACAATTTGTCTTAATTATTTAAAAATGTAGGGGAGAGGAGAAAATGGAATATGGAGAACCAAACACAGCAGTTTTGGAAAAAGGGAAAAGACAGCTATTGAGGGAGAAGCCTGTACTATCTACTACATACTTCACAGTGGCCAAAAATACCGGGTGGGAACACCCTGGACAGAGCAGCGAGCTTCAGGGACCAGCACAAAATGTCTGTTGCCCACAACACACAAAATGTGTGTATATACTAAATAAATAAATAAGCGAATAAATAAATAAATAAATGTTTTGTGTGTGTTTGTATACCTATACATGTATATACATGTATGTGTTTTAAACGGTATATATCATAGCTATTCTCTGCAAATTTCCAAGTTTTACTTAATGGCATGTATCGGAGACCTTTCTAAATCAATATACACAGATCTATTTCATTCTCTTTACCTCCTACATAGTATTCTGTCACATAGATACACTATTATTTAAACATCCTCCAATTAGTGAGCATTGAAGTCATTACCAGTGTTTTGCCATTAATGCTAGTAGGACTGTAGTTCCCAAATCATGCTGGCGGCTGTAAACACACAGAAGTGTCATGGACACTTGTGAGGAGAGCACCGCAACCTCTGTCAAACACCACACAAACTACTACTACAATACTATTAAACTTGGGTCTACCTACTTAAAAAACCAAACTATTAGATACTGCTTTTGCCCTCGGGTCACCATGAAAAAATCAGAGACACTAAAAGTGCCATGATCCAAGAAGGTGTGAGAATCTCTGTACTAAGAACATCCTTAAATGTGCCTATGTGTGTACAACATTTTAGGAGGAAGGTACCAAGAAGTGGCTTGTTGTTTAATTAAATTGAAACCATATTAAAAAAAATACTTTCAATCGTTCTTCACCCATTTTTTTTTCTTGAAAGCATTTCATAAACTTATTCTCAACAAATCATTAGCCAGATTTTCATATTTCTGCTAAGCAGTCATATTTGGTACATCTCATTGTGAGTTGGTAGATCTCATGTCACTTTTAATCCTCAGAATTTTGTATCTTTAAAGATCTATGACGTTTATATGGTTGCAGATTCTATAATTTAAAAGTACATTTACATTAGATATTTATTGGCAGGAAGAAACACAGAATACATTGTTTCTTGATTTTTGCATTACAAAAGTTCAAATGAAATGATTTACCAGTAAGTCATAATTTTGTTATGTAACATTTATACCAGCAGAGTTTAGTAATGATGAGCATAATTTCAATCGCCTTATGAAACTGCTGGATTTCAAAATAAAAGTCTACTGTTGGCTCTTCATTTCATCTGCTGAGACAGACATTCTGGGCATTCCCCAGAAGTTGAGAAAATGCCTAGAGGTTCTTGGGAAGAGTTTAAAAGAAAAGGTACCAACTCGAGTTCGCTGTCAGACTTGTTATGTGTAACTATATATTCCCCAACGTTTTAAAATCAGTAGAACACAATGAGTCACCAAATCATGACAGAATATCATTTGCTAGTCAATCTGAGGACAAAATCTCCCTAAACCAAGTTACAAGATGTTCCTCCAGTGGTTTCAGTGGATTGTTAATTATACACGTTGCCCAAGAGTCATGGACATGAAAGAGGCAAGTCTATCTGGCCATGTTGTATAATCGCCATCACTCCTGCTGCTGCTTTCTCAAGTACTTTCAGGAAATGCTTGTCAGATAACTAAGTTAGCTGGAACTTAATCATTATTTTAAAATTACTTGTTATTGTCAGACTGTATGTTTCTATCACTAAACACAAATAATAATACTTATTACCCATTTCCTCAAACTCTGTATAATAAGGTTAGTATTATCATTTGCTGAAGATGATGCTTGATAAAATAATTGTGAAAATATATTATCATAGCATTCCTCTGGCTAAAGCAATCCAGAAGGGAGATCTCAAAAGAATTATCTCCTGTGACAGGTTTGAAAACATTTTCAAAATTCTTATCTATTCACATGACATTTATCTTTTTTTTTTTTTTTACCAGAGTCATGAATAAAACCACAAGGAATAGAAAGAAAGCTCTAAAAAACTAAACAAGATGATTGTATTGGACTTAGTGACTTTCTAAGTTTTAAAACCGTCCAAATTCAAAATAAGTAATGAAAGTTAACTGTACCTCCACCAACACAGGATTCCAAGGTGAGGACTATTAAAGTTTCTAGATACACAGAAACAAGTCACAAACTCAGACCTAGGTGCCCCTAAGATGCAAAGTGTCTCTTACCTGGCTACTCAAACATTTTGAGTGTATATGAATTACCTATGAACTGTGTGAACTTGCAAGTTATAATCAAAGTGTCATTGTGCTGTGTCCAAGATATAATCATAATGGGCCTGTCCTGCAGACTCCACCCTGAGTTTCAAACAGCTTTCAACAGGCTTGAGATCCTTATCAAAATGTGACCGAGTATCCATGCTCCATATCAAATAGAGACAGACACTTGCAGTTGGAATATTAGTACTTAGTTTAAGGAATATGTTTATATTGTAAAATATGCATATATAATATAATTAATATAATATAATATTTAGGGTTGTCAATTTCTGTAATGCAGAGAGAAAGGTAGTTTCAGTGGGGTTTTTTTGTTATATTACCATTGCCCTTGTGTAATATCAAAGAATTTTTTTATTGTAAGTTGCTTTTGTTTGAAAACAGAGCATCTCAAGTTTTGAAGGTCAGTGCTGATAAGGGACAATGGCTTTCTGAGCTAGAACCTGAGACTCTGTTATTAGAGCAGGGAGTATATTTACCTCTAAGATGATTTAGGGCAGGAAAAAAAAGAGGTCAATATTCATTGATCTGGATTTACTTATTTTACTTGCACCATGTAAAATTGTACCAATTCCTCTAAGTGCCTTGGAAGTCATGAAGGAATAACTTTTAATTGGAAAGTGGTAAAACCAACCTACATTTCCACATTATTGAGAGACTTAATAAGCATGTTTTAAAGACACTTTATATAATAAAGAACCATTTAACTACAATAACAAAGACTGAAGTTATTTACCTATATGTCCATTAACTATACATAATGGCACAACTGATTGGCACAAAAATTCTAGAATATTGGCATTAGTTGATACTATCTACTTTACAATAGTGGCTTTAAAATCACTGAAAAGTATATAGTATTCAAAAGAATTACGGTATTAAATATGATAAAATTCCGATCCATTGCAGTAAAAGCCCATACTCAAAATCTGCCAAAGTCCCCCAGCATCAGGATTGGGAGAAACAGGACACCAGGCCTTTAAGGAACAGTTGTATTTGCTATTGCTCAGTAGCTGTCCTAACTGACCATGCAGGGAGACTTCATCCTGCCTAACCTTCTCTGGCCTTCTACCGAATGACTAGGGCAGAACAAAGAATTAAGAAAAAGAATTCAGAAGGCCAACTAGAAATTAACCTTTTAGCCTGTCAATCCCTACTCTCAATGGAGAAGAAAACCATTCAGCTACTTCTCTCAAAATCTAATAGTCTCTTCTCTGCGCTCCAGAAACTCTTTGTATTCCTCTTCTAGAACCCTTATCATACTACCATAGGGATTGTTAACATGTCTGCTTTCTCTTTCAAATTCTGTGTTCTCTATAGACTACATATGTCTCACTCATCTTTGTATGCCTAACACCTTTTACCATGAAATGCTGTGAATGACTATATGATGACAAGATAATAGAATATTCATTCAAAATCTAAAAAAAATTAATAAAGTGAATTCCTAGAATTTTATTTCTATAATACCTATAACATAAAACATCTGCAAAAAATCTATTAAAATGTTACTTCCGTCCTCTCTTCTTCCCACCCTACCTCCCTCTATCCTTCTCTCTGTTCCTGTTTTACTGTTCAATGAAAAAGTCATTGAGGGCAGGAAGGCAGCTTAGCAAGGTTGGCTACATATAGGTGGACTGAGAAAATAATAAAAACTGAGATAATGCAAGCCAGGTTCTTACTGTCAGAGGAAGAAGGTACAACTGTGGAAAGAGAGAAAGCTACATAAGGCCCCCAACTTACAGTGGTTTAATTTATTCTGGTTTTTTAGCTTTGTGATGCTGTAAAAGCAATACCCGTTCAGTAGAAACCACACATTAGATTTTGAATTTGGATCTTTTCTCAGGCCAGTGATATGCCATACGATCCCCTCAGGTGATGCTGGACAGCCCCGTGATTACGAAGGTGAATAACTAATACACTTACAAACACTGTGTACTCAGACAACCATTCTGTTTGTCACTTTTAGTATAGTCGTCAATAACTTACATGAGATATTCAACACTTAGTTATAAAATTGGCTTTGTGTTAGATGATTTTGCCCAAATGCAGGCTAAGGTAACTGTTCTGAGCACATTAAGGTAGGCTAGGCTAAGCTATGATGTTCAAGAGGTTATCTGTCTTCACGGCATTTTTGACTGACTATATTTTCAACTTTGGATGGGTTTATCAGTAAGTAACCCCATCGTAAGCCGGGGAGATTCCTGTAATGAGTTCTGTGGTGACAGGAAATAGGAATTGGAGGTATGGTATGTATTCATAAATAAATGTGTGTATATACGTATACACATATACATACAAACAGAGAGAGAGCTGGAGAGACAAAGAGAGGCATATGTATGCATATATATAAATTTCCTTTTTCCACTAGAGGAGCCTAGAAGCAGGAGTATCTATCCCAGAAGGGGGCAAACCTTGCAGTTACCTTGATCTTAGTTTCTAGATCTAGGTTAGTAGCCATTCTACTAAAAGGAACAGAGCTTCTTGGTGAAATGGCTGATCCCAGGGCTGGTATAAAGAAAGAACAAGATGAGCTTGGGTCATCTGATCGTGCCAGAAAGTAAGAATGATGGCTACACGTCAAAAGGACACAAAAGCCAGACTGAAGGGTCTACCAGTCAAATATGGGATAATTTGACCATCAAAATAAATAATGATAGTACCTAATTATAGCTCATGGAATAAAAAAAAAAAACATTCATGAGTCCTCAAATGATACAGACAAACAAATGGGGAGAAAATAAAGGTCTTTTCTTTTCTGTAGAAGGAATGAAAAAATTAGAAAATCAACATTTCTCAACCAATACAGTAATAATTAATCAGGCAAGAAATAACAATAACTATTATGATTATTAGCTATTATTTAGCAAGGATACTAAAACTAACCAGTGAAAATGGGCTGAGGAACAAGATTTTACAGTGTCAAAATTTCTCCCTACCAAATAATTACTAATACCAAAATGTAAAAAAAAAAAAAAATTATACCATTATAGTAGAAAGACCTCACTTATTTAAGTGATCAAGTCAAGATCATCAGTAATGAAAAAAATTAACACTATGTACCATATGATCAGATGCAAGGAAAAGAGCAAAGCACCACTTCTGTGAGATTTTGTTCAAAAAATACATGACCTGGATATAATTATGAGGAAACATTAGATAAACACTAACTGAGAGGCAGTCTCAAAACCTGACCTATAATCTTCAAAAATGATATGGCCAAGAAAGTCAAGGAAAGGGGGAATTGTTCCAGAATAAATGAGACAACCAGGTACCACAACTGATTCTGGAGTGCATCTCGTGTCATAAAGGATGTTACTGAGACAATCGGCCAACCCTGGATGAAGTCCCTGGGATAAGAAACTTTTTTGCTTTTTTTTTTCCAGTTCAATTCTTATAACTTTTCTCCAAGCTTAAAACTGTTCCCAAACTAAAAAAGTAAAACAAAACAGGGGAGCCTGGGTGGCCCAGTTGGTTAAGTAGCCAACTCTTGTTTTCCACTCAGGTGATGATCTCAAGGTTTTGTGAGTTTGAGCCCCACATTGGCCTCTAAGCTGACAGGGCAGAGCCTATTGGGATTCTGTCTCCCTCTCTTTCTCAAAATAAATAAACTTTAAAAAAAGTAAAACAAACAAAACAAAACAAAAACATTTTAACGATACTCTTCCTTAATGATGACTCCAGGGATTATGCTAAAAGTTAAGTTCATATAAGAAATATCTGATACATTTGCATAACCAAGTTTAAATACTGAACACACAGCAAGTGGTGACTAACCAGTGCCTCACCTGTAAATTGCTGGTATTGTTATTATTAGTACTTAACATTCATTTAGCACCCACGTTGCTGTACATAATATGGCAAAAGCAATCATTCCCTCAAGGAGCTGTCCTAAAAAATAAAAATTTATACAAAAATAGGCACATATCCAAATACAATGCATATAAAGGGATGGAGAGCCATGGGTCAGCTCTCATAAGGACAAAACTAGATTCAGGTTATTTCTCTCCCTTTTTGTTTCCAGGTTAAAGGCAGTACAAATCCAGGTGTTCACTCATTACCAGATTACTGCTCTGTAGTTTGAAAGGAATGACAATGACATCCTGTTTGTGGTCATGGCCAATTTAGCATTATACTACACCTGTGAAACCTGAGGCCATCACCATTTGGGCAAGACTGTATAATTAAAGTGGTAACATGTATTACTTAGAAATATTAGTGACTTCCAGGATATAGCAGAAGCCCTCTGTCCACCTGACTTTTGATTACAAATGGGGTCAGAGAAACTCAATTAAGACAGAACCCGGATAAGCCTGTGGTTGGCTCTTTGTTGCGCCTCCTCTGGAATCAGACCTCTCTGAACATTCCTCTCTGCAGCCAGGAAGCAAAATTTTATTGCTGCCTCTTGAAAAATCTCTTTAATTATGTCCTGTTTATTTGTGTCAGAACCTTTCCCTCTTGTAACACTGAGTCTGAAATAAACATTTGCGTATTAGTATACAGATCACACATGCATGCAGAATTGGTAAGATATAAACAATATCATATTGGAGAGTCACAGCTCATTCAAACTGCTGAAGAATCTCTGGAAACTACATTAGCTGACAGAATGTCAGGGATGGCAAAGATCTTCCACACAAACCCAATTATGTCTGGGCCACTTCAGAGAAACTTTTATTGGTAAAATAATAATAATAATAATAAGTAATAACAAGTTCCTTATTTGGAATCAGAGACAAGATTCTGAATATTTTACATTTCATGAGTATTTTAATCCTTATAACAATGCTAAAAGAGTATATTATTATTTATCTGATTTTATAGTTGATAATATTGTGCCAAAGAGGTTAAGTAACCTATCCAAAGTCACATAGTTGATAAATGGTAAAACCAACATTTGGTCTGAGTCAGTTTGTTTCTAGAACCTAGCTCTTCACAATAAGATCATACCTCTCTCTTGGAGAGCTTTACAAGTCATCAGCACCATTTTAGTCTAAATTCTTCTATTCTATCAGGTCTGAAATTCTAATATTTCAAATCCAGGCATTTGAAAATAGTCACTCAAGGATATATGGGAATCCAGTTATTGTTCAAAATATGTTAGCTAGACTTACATGATATAGAGAATCTAGGGTATATTTGAGATGGAATTGAAACTTTAATCTAATAAGTATAAATGGAAGATATTAGGGCATAGATTAGTGAGTAGAATATTAATAGCAATTTTATTTTAAGAAAAAATGACAAAAGCACTGCTTCTTTACACCCCCCATCTATGTCCAGGCTTGTAGACATATATATAGCCCTGTATATGGGGAAATAACTGATTTAAGCACTTGATATATCTAAAAAAACCTCAAAGTAAGAATACCATAGTAACTAGGAAATGCCAAATTAAAGGTAGAATCTGTAGTCCAGGAAACAAATTTCTCTGGTCCTTTAAAAAAATATATATATATGTATATGTATATTTTTTATATTTATATTATATTATATATTTATTTATATATAATATATATTTTGATTGAATAATAAAAATGGCAAAGCACTAATTTTTTTTTAAAGTTCATTTATTTACTTTTAAGGTGGGGCAGGGGGAGAGAGGAGGAAAGAGGGAGAGAGAGAGAATCCCAAGCAGGGTCTGCACTGTCAGCTTGGAGCCTGAGGTGGGGCTCAACTTAGGGCTCAAACTCACTAACGTGTGAGATCATGACCTGAGCTGAAACCAAGAGTTACATGCTTACTCAATTGAGCCACCCAGGGGCCCTAGCAAAGCAGTAAATTTAATATCTTCTGTCCTTTCTAAAATTCTCATGCACCTGTGTATATACACATGTGTTATGTGTATGTGAAATAATATTAAATCTGTTTGTATATAAATAGAAAGGATTCCTCTCCTAAAATCTTATTAACAATTGTATAGACTAGGCTTAAATGACCTGGAAAAAAATCTCTGAACATTTCTGAAGAAAGGTTCAGTCCGAGCAACTTTGATATCAGTGAGCATGAACAACAATGCGTTTTAACATTTTCTTCTTGCTTAAATTTTAACTAATTTTTATCTGCAGCAGCAACAGAATACAAATGCTGCTACATTTAGAGTAAATACAGTCTGAGTAGAATACAGCTCGGTAACAGAATAATGGCTCTACCTTCCAAAATTCAAGAAGCCTACATTCAACCTGTAGCTCCCTCTGAACAAGTTCTTTAACCACCTTAGGCCACTTGGCTCTTCCATAAAATGTGACTATTAAAACTACCTACTTAAGTAAAAGGATCCCATAGCCATTTTTAGATTCCAAATCTAGACATAAAAGAAACAGGATCTCAGGGAAAAGAATCTAACCTCGATATGCTTGCTGCCTGGCCTTCAGGGACTGAGAGAGTGAGATAAAGCAATACCCAAGTCAGTAACTAGAGTTTAGATCAGGATGATAAGAGGAGAAATGGTGATAAAAGGCAACTTTAGAGACATTTTAAGGGGAGAAATGACAAAATAAATCATTTTAAATATCATCCTAACAATAGGAATCAGATTATGTCAAATCCTTGAAACTCTTTACTATGTTCTTATAGCTTTTAGAATAATTTTTTTTTATTTCCTTCAGACCAAGCTTCTACTTAAGACAAACTAGAAAAGCTAGACAACTGGTGTTTTTAAGTCTATCTGAAAGGATCAGAAAGCTGCAGACACTAGGGACTTAGGGGAAGGAGCCAAAAGAAAAAGGAAGCCCAGAGAGATGAACCCTTGCTAGCTGCCAGCCATGAAAGTAAATTCTTTCTGGTGAATGATATGCTGGAGAGCTTCAAATATCACTAAAATTTTATTTATCATGTATGGTAGTCAAAAGATAAACAAAAATATAATAGGGAAAAATTTAATTAAGAAATAGAAGACAGACTCACAGATAACCAGATGTTGGTGTTATCTGACAGGCACGAATTGAGGAAACTATAAATCCCAACCAAAGGAGACACAAAGAAAACCACTCTACACATATAGTCAAATTGTAAAACCTGAACACCGAGAAAAATCTTATAAGGGACCAGAGCATAAAAGACATACTACTCTCATGTAAGCACACATCCACACAAAAATGACATTAACAGCTGACTTCCCAATAAGAAGACAATAGAATGATATGCTTTCAAGAGCCAAAAACAACAACAAAACCAACTTAAAATTCTATGCATGGTAAAAGTATCCTTTAAAAATAAAAGCAAAATAAGTATTTTCAGAAACCAAATATGGAAGGATTTGTTGTCAGAGGATCATACTAGAGAAAATAGTAAAGGGTTTCTTCAGGCAGAAGGAAAATTATCCCAGATTATACCTCAAGGGATTCAAGAAAAGTAGAGAGCAAAAAGAATACACATGCAATAAATAAGTGTGCCTTAGAAGATCTTCAACGTGTATAAAATATACAACACTAGTAGCCTCTCTACCACCAAGGAAGTAAGTGCAGTTAAAAGTGCTTTATGTTTTTCGTATTTGTCCAAAAAGCAGAAGTGGCAAAAGTGCTAATTTATATTTGACCTTAAATCAAGGATGTATGTGGTAATTATGACAACAAAAAAAGGAGTGTAGAAAACTTTGTAAGTTGATAAAAAAGAATAAATATTCAACAAATCAAAAAAGAAGAAAAAACATTTTAAAAAACAGAAATGGGTCACAAATGAAAAGATACTATGGTAGATTTAAACACAGATAACACTAACATGTATTTAAATATATAAAGACTAAATAAAAGCAAACTAAACAGGTTCACTAAAAACACAGTTCTCAAACTGCATACAAAGTCTTACCCCGGTCTTTCAACTTCACGTCCTGCCATCTCTCCTTTTCTCAAGTCCTGACCATACTAGTCTACTCTCAGGTCTCAACTCTACTTAGTGATTGTCCAAGTCAAGGCCTTTGCATTGAATGTTCCCTCTGCCTGAAATGCTCTTCCCTCTAGTCTCTCCATAGTTCTTTGGATAGATCAGAAAAATCTTCTCAAATGATTTTATCAAAAGAGAGCCCTTCCTATTGTTGTCTTTCCTCTGCCCTTTGAGTGGCGATATGTGCACATGCCGTGTAGTGTTTTAAGAGTGAAGGATACAGCAATGGATAAATTCCTTACCCTGGTGGAGCTTACTTTCTAGTGCAGGAGATAGAAACAGTACCCATCTCTGGTTTTGCTTACTGCTGTATCCCAAACACCTGGCAGCACGAGCCAGTCTTTCAAATACTTCTTGAGTGAATCTTTGACGTATGTGCCAGAATCATACCAGATGATTTACAAGTCTTTCACAATACAGCCCTGTAAGAGAGGGAGTATCACCATTTTAAGGTGAGAAGGCTGCAACTCAGGGAAATTAAGTATCCTTATTCAGTCACATAGCTAATATATGTCAAGATCATGATTTAAACTCTCTGTAAAACTTAAAACAAGCATCAGTTTTTAGCATGAGGCATTGTTGACAGACTGATCCAGTAAGAGGAACAAACCATCTTTGTCTACCAAAGATGGAGGACTGAAAGTGTTTATTAATCAAATGCGTCAGGGGTTTAGTCTAGGCCATTTGGTACCACCCATTTTATTTAGGTGTTGCTACTATAATACACCCGTGATTTTTTTTCATCATACCTGTTAGTCCCAAAATAATTGGCTATGATCATGATCATTGAAGCCTGTAATATTCAAAGTTCCCAGGAGGATTACAGAAAAGCAACATTGTAGGCAAGTTAGTACCTTATCTCTAAGTCTCTAACTGGTCTGTAGTTTTTCTAAGATGAGCAGGACTACTTACAAATTTCCAGGATTCCTTCTTTCCCTTAGCATCAACTATATACACAGTCCATGGAAGGAAGATGTCTATTCCATATTGCCTTTCCCCCAGGCTGTCTCAGATTTCCCCTAAACTATCCAATCTGTCTCTGAATCAAAGTTCCCAGTTTGGTTATTTTGACATCAATGTCAAGCCAACAGAAAATCCCACCACATGGAAAAAAAAAAAAAAAAAGAGCAAGGATTGGGGGGTGGAATCTAAAACAGCCAGGTAAACATTCACCCAGCCAGTTCTATTTATGATCTTTATCTGCCACTAAACATGCTATCCCTCTGTCATCCCCAACAAAGCAATGGTTTTTAAATCTAGCCAACGTAGGTGTGTTAAAAAGCTTGCAAAAGTTAGAAAATAAATTACTGGCCCATCCCCTAGATACTTGATTCAAAATGTCCCAAATAGAGTCTAGGGAGTTTTAAAAGCTCCTTAAGCCATTCTGCAGTATAGCCAGTTTAGGAAAACATTGTTCTAGGGACCTCCATTTTTATACTAACCCATTTCAGGCCATCTATATATAGTTAGACGGTGGATGGACACAAACATTAATCATTTTAATTTTTAAAAAATACATTGACCCATTGGATGCCCATAGTTTCCAATTTTACCTATTTAGTTATTCCATTTCTGCATTAAAAAGGAAACAAATGACTATTCATGTTGACATTACATAGAGCAGGAATAAAAGGCAAGAGGAGTCCTTTTTCAACCAGGCTGTTCCACAGCAGATGTCTTCCAGTGCCAAAAAACTTTTTAAATTTTTAAAGTAATTGGGGAAATCTAAACATTGAATGGATATTTGGTTATTTTGAAAAAGTATTTTTTTTACATGTGATGCTATTGAGATTGTTTTTAAGAAGAGTACCTAACCTGGGTGTTATATGTAAGTGATGAATCACTAAATTCTGCTCCTGAAACCAGAATTAGACTATATGTTAACAAGAATTTAAGTAAAAACTTGAAATTAAAAAAAGAACCAGTGCTTATCTTTTAGAGACACACATCAAAATATTTATAAATAAAATGTAATTTTTAGCACTTAAAAATAATACAGGGGAGGGAGGAGAAGAAAGGTGGCAGAGAAGGAGGTAGATGGAAATACAGAGTAAACGAGATTGGCCAAGAGTTTGATAATTACTGAAACTCGATGAGAGACACTTGGGTGTTCATTATGCTATTCTACTTTTATGTAAGTTTGAGATTTGTCATAATAAAAGGTTATGATTTTTATTTAAAACTAGAGCATCATTGAAATGAATCAACCTCAGAGTCTCTCTTCAACCAGCCATTTTTATTTTTATTATTATTTTTTAATGTTTATTTATATTTGACAGAGAGGGACAGAGAGATGGGGTTGGGGGGGGCACAAGTGGGGGAGGGGCAGAGAAGACAGAATATGAAGCAGGCTCCAGGTTGAACCCAGGAGCAGTGAGATCTTGACAGGAGCAAAATTCTGACACTTAACTGACTGAGCCACACAGGGACCCCAAACTTTTTTAATGTATGTTTATTTTTGAGAGAAAGAGACAGAGTGCAAGTAGGGGAGGGGCAGAGAGGAGGAGACAATCTGAAGCAGACTCCAGGCTCTGAGCTGTCAGCACAGAGCCTGATGCGGGGCTCAAACTAACCAACTGTGAGATCATGACCTGAGCCAAAGTCAGACACTTAACTGAGCTACCCAGTGCCCCAAACACCCATTTTTAGGATGCTATACATCTTAGCAAAGCTTATGTATAGGTATAAAAATAAATTTATAAGATATGACACTTAAAAGATAGTGTTTCTGCTGGCATGGTTAAAGTTTATTCAACTAGGTTTTATTGGATGACTACTGTAAGTCAAACATTGCGCTTTTGAAAAAGCATGTTTATAAAAGGCCTAAATCTTATGGTATTGGAATTTATCTTAATTCAATTTTTTTAGCATGATAAATGCCTGGATTTTCTGTTAACTCAATGGCTAACTTTAGTGAAGATCAGAATGACCTGCTGGGCTTATGAGAGCACAGATTGTTGGGCCCAAACCCAAACTTTTACTGGAATAGAGCCTAAGAATCTGCAGTTCTAACAAGTTTCTTGGTAATGCTAATACTTCTGGTCCAGGGACCATACTCTGAGAACAACTGTGTTAAGCCATACCAGTTTCAATCATTTAGAAGACATACAGTGCACACACGCACACACACACAGCTGCATTACCTAAGTTAGTCTTCAAGCAGGAAGGAAAGGGGTGGGTACAATGATCCAGATAATACTTCTATTTTGGCACTGCTTTAATTTCTTCCTTATTACAGACTCACAGAAGAGAGGGCCAAAAAAAAGTATAGGTTTATTTTGGCTAATAACCCAGGGTTTTCTACTCCACTTCTTTATAATCCAACACCTAATATGGGTAATCTCAACTTCAACAAAACATAAGCAGAACACATAAAAACATGACCCCAAACTGAAAGTAATTAGAAAATAACAGCACACATATCTGTCTGTCATCATCCACCAGGCATGCCTACAAATATTGGTAAGTTTCCGTAAAAGGTTCAGCATACAGACCACTACTTATCAGTAGATAAAAAATTACAAATAACGATCTTGAGATATTTTGAACCACAAGGTACACAGTTCCAGATTTTTAATTTCTGCAGTGAAGTATTTTATGTCTATACCAAACAATAACCATGATTTTAATTTTGTTTGTTTCTTACAGGGGAAGGTGAGATTATATTTGCTAAAATTGCTGCTTTAGAAATTTAAGGACATGATGTAGATTTCAAGAGAATTCAGTATTCTTAGTCTTTCCCAGGTTCCACTAAGGACTACCCCGTGAGGTAGAAATATCCCGGTTTCACAAATGAGGAAATAAACTGAAACATTAAATAGGTGTTTCTATTAACCCAAGGCAAATCAGTGGAACTTAAAGTTCCATACTACAAAAGTGCAAAGAAAAACAAATTAAGAGCTTCTGTGTCACATTCCCCTCCAGAATGGAAATTTAAGTTTTCTTTAAATACATTTGTCAGAAAATATTCTGGCTATTAACAGCTATCCATTCAATGTTTACTATGTGTCAAGTATTCATTACATAGTATACGTTGTTTATTTAATCCTTTTAGTAAATTAAACCCAAATAGTAGGTATATGTGCAGTTTACCAGTGAAGGAACTAAGGCTGAGGGCAAATAAATTGTTTGAAATGAAACTAGGAGATGGTGGATCTAAGATTCAAACCTGAATTTCTATAGTGATTATCAATAGCCTCTCAACACTTAGTGATCCAGAGTGGTTAACAATAATAGCTACCATTTATTGAGTTCTCATGAAATACTTGGTGAAGCACTAAATAGTTTGCATTATTTCATTCAACTCTCTCAAAATTCTATGTGACGGTCCTCGTTTTACCAGGAAGGTATTCACATCATGAGGTTTCAAGGAACTTGCCAAAAGGTTACAAGTGTACAGTGGGAAAGCTGGGATTTGAACCCTCACTGGACTCTAAAGCTCCCTGCTGTTTGCAGCTAATACACTTGCCCTCCTAAACGTGCCTCCCAAGTAGTTACTGCTACGGTTCTATCTTGCGTACACAGAATTTGATACATACTTCAGCTGTGGTTGAGACTATTATCTCTATCATATATTTTAATATTAATTTTACAATTATTAGTTTTAGCATGCTACATTCGTTCATATTAAGCTTTAAACACCCATCTTCCATACAATTTGTAATGAAATTGGCCTCTAAAGTAGGATGTCCTCACTCAGTTTTTGGCTGGTTCTTTGAAACTGAGGGTACACTTAATATTCTAAATTTTTTATCGTGGTGAAATATACATAGAATTTACTATTTTTAACAATTCTGTATGCATACCTCAGTGGCATTAAGTACATTCACAACATTACACAAGCATTACCACTATCCATTTAAGAATCTTCTGTTAAATTCAAACCTTAAATGTAAAATTCCAACTTCAGGTGATGCTATACTCAAAGTTCCAACTTGTATTAACAATATGTTGAATGTTACATCACCAGGTTAAAAAAAATTTTGTATATGTGTGTGTCTTTTGCTATCACTTAAGGAACTATTGTATTTATATTACTGATGAAATTGTATTAAATAGAACCCTGAAACACTTTACCTAAGACCTCCTTCCAGGTCAATATGAATAATTAATCAAACACTGTTTAAGTGTCAAATGGCTTGTACAAACAAAAACATTCTATGTCTTTACCCTCTGCTCAGAAACCATCATGCTTCTATAGGCTAGTTATCCTCTCCACATACATTTATTTTTACTAGTAACTTCACTTTTCGGCTTCCAAGGATTCATTCATTTTTCCATGACTCTCAGTAAACCTATAGTGGCCACATAAACTAACAACTTGTTTTTTTCCTAAATGCTTATAATTCATTTAGGAATAACTCAAGACTTTTATATTTAACTTTCTTTGGTAGTAATTTGTATTTAGAGTCACCTGGTCCTTGATTAATGTCTGGTATTAAACCAAGTAACCTTAAATATAAGAAAATATTTTAGAAATATACTTTAGAAAAGTTGTACCTTAATAAAAAACTAGATATGAGAGCACTGTCTAAACTCTCCGAGGTGTATTTTGGGAAGACTCCTACTATCCCATCGTCCTATGGTATTAGCAGCTAAGGTGCTGGGGAACTTGAACTTAGCAAAATGGAAAACATTACAACCAGTTTGGGAGTTGAAAATGTATTTTATAAAAAACAGCTAGTATAATGTTCATGCTATTTTCTTCGTTGTTTAGTTGTGCACCAAATATGAAATGTTTAGATGACATGTGATTTGCTTATCAAATTCTTAGGCTACAAAATAAGGGTCAACACACTTAAATTTTCAAGTGATAGTTAAAGAGTACAATTTTATACAGCAAGTATATAAAAAGTACTGGTAGGCTAAAAATCTAAATCCATTCACTGATTTTTTTTTCAGCAAGCTTTATTAATCCATCACAGATCTAGTGATGTTTAGAGTATATCATGATTTCATATAACAGCAAAAGGGGAAAAAAAAGTTCTCCCAGATAACAGCCTTTTGTGGCTCTGTCACACTTGAGGAAAATCAAACTACTTTAGGGCTCTGTAATTCAGCTGTCTGAAGTTGTTTTTACACACCTAATTAAAAGCTTCAGCAAACGGGAATACATTAAAACTCAAACACTGTTCTCCTAGTGCCTCCAGTAGTTTATTGGTAGTTATTATCCACATTTTTATAAATATAAACACTCTAAGTGACTGTCACTAGTGCAGGTACATCTAACAATGAGAGCTCCACAGGAGGCTACTTCATTTTGTGTGTAACAGGATCAAGGTTCCAAAAACCTAACTGTACCACTAAAAACAAAACAAACCCCCAAAACAGAAAACCGCAAATCAAAACCCTGTTAGCAAAGAGCAGTTCTTTTGGTTATCTTCAGAACACACAGCTGTTGGCTTTACACGTAGAAATTATGTAGATTTACTAATGCACGATCACTGGAAATGAGTCCTTGCTTGTAGGTAAGAATCAGGTAGAAGGTTTTCCTCCTTTAATCTAGAGAGGTTTTTGGATTCCAGTGTAAACAGCACCAGCGAATTTTCATAAAACATAGCTCTGCTACTTTCCCCTTCATTTTCTAGAACCGTAATTTTTATCTGCAGCACTGTATCATTTCATCCTACCTTATAATCAGGACTTGACTCCCCACATAATGCTGCTTAGATTGTAAACAAAAAATTAAAGCTCAGAGCACTTATAGGATCTCTCTTACATTTTCACTCCACAGTGCATCAGGTGTTTATAAAGCTTTTGCTCATCTCAAAAGACTACAAAAATATATAAAACCACATCTGTGTTCAGCCAGCATCAATAAAACAAATTATTTTACAATTGTAATTATAATTACATGTATTATAATTACATCCTCTTGACTGACTTCATCAATTGCTTTCTTCATAAATCCATACATATTATCAAGCATGTGCATTGATGATTAGTCTACATGCCCTAATTTACTAGATAAAAGAATTAAGTAAATTATTTTAGGTTCAAGTGAAAGTGCTCCCGACAATAAACTATTTCTATAACAGCCCTAAACCCCCAAAAGGTGTTTTAAACCTGACCAAGGAGAAAGATGCATAGCTACTTCTACAAAGTAAAAAACTACATACCAAAACATGCATTGTCAGGAAAACTAATCCATGCACTTGAATATGCCCCTAATACCTTATTTTTATTATTTTAAGTTAGACCAATTCAAAACATTGCCTAGAATTAAGATATAGCATTACATCATTTGATTCCAGAAAATGTCAAAATTCATTTGGCCACAACTTAAAAAAACAAACACTTCCTCCTTATCCCTTACTGGTTGGACCAATATGATCAATACAACTGTGTATATATATATATATTAATCTACCTTAATATCTCCATTCATTAGCATTTTATCTTAACATACAGAGCCTTATATGCAATTTCCTTTACAGGCTTCCCCCCAAAAGATGTAAGGACAAAACACTAGGCAGATACTCTTCAAAGTTTTATTTCACTAACTTCAGGTCAAATTTCCACAACTGTTTTCTGGTCAATTGGCTATCCATGCTTGGCTTCTCAGAATGGTAGTACCAAAAGATTTGTGGGGTAGGAAGAAGAGACCATTTTAAGAAGCACTGCATTTACTCATCTTCCACAAGGCAAAAGAGTTGGGCATCTGATTGTTTAACAAAACAAAGCTTTATCAGCATCCAGGAGGGCAGGCAGGCAAACCAGGCTGTGGACACTCTTTCCATTTGTCAAAATCAGACCGGAGAAAACCTACTCCACACAGATAGAAAAGGTATTACCATTCATCTTTTCTTTTTCTGTTGCCGCAACATTTTTCTTCTTTTAATTATCATATCATGTAGCTTCTCAAGTCCTTCCTTCAGTCCATCTCCTATGATTGCACAGGTGGGCTGCAAATGCCAGGGAGTGCATGAGCTCAGTTCACCCATTGCTAACAATTTCTCAATTTCTGAGAGAGACAACGAGTTCCTCAGGTCTTGCTTGTTAGCAACTATAAGTACAGGGACTCCCTGATTTTCTGATATCCTGGTTATTTTATGAAGTTCAGTTTTGGCTTCTTCCATTCTTTCAACATCGACAGAGTCCACAACAAACACAATGCCATCTGTGCATCTGGTATACGACTTCCACAGTGGCCTTAATTTCTCCTGGCCACCTACATCCCAGAAGTGAAAAGTGACAGTTTTAGAGTTTCCCAAGGTTACCTTAATTTTTTCAGTGTTAAATCCTTTGGTGGGTACAGTATTTACAAATTCATTGAACTGCAGCCTGTATAATACAGTTGTCTTTCCAGCACAGTCCAAACCCAGAATAACAATGTGAAAGGACTGAAATGAAGGCAGGCTGGAGAGGATAGAAGTCTGGTCTGACAGGCCATTCCCCATTTCCAGGTGCAAATAAGTGTTCCAAATTGAAATGCTTTCTTCTTACTGCTTCAGAACTTCTCTTCCTAGGGGATTCAGCTACAAGACTGCTGAGGGGGAGAATGAATAAGTTATTCTTGGGAAATATCATACTACACGTTTTTCTCTCTTTCTGCTTAAATAAGCAAGACCAGGAACTTGGAGGGGGGGGGGGAACGTGCTTCAGTAAATAAGCCAAATGAGATACGAAACATACGCAAACCAACACAAACGACGGAATAATCCTTGTGATTGAAATTCTTTCACATTCACGAAAATTGCAGTAACACGTACTTCTCTAGTCCCTGGGTTTCCAAATCTCAAAGACCTCATTTTAAAGACAACCTAATCACCAGTATCTGGCTCGACTTGCAATAACCACAGAAGTGCCTTTTTGGCAGAAAACTCGTAACACATAATCCTATTTTGTGGATCTACTTCCACGTGCTTTAACAGCCCAAGGTCACTATTATTCCCCCTTCACACACACCCCCTCCCAAAAAAATAGCACAATGCTCTCACCTCCGGAACTGGAGTCTGGATTCAAATAAGAAAGCATTTGGTAGACGTTTTTTACGTGGGGGATGAAGAGAAAGGGACCCCACATCCGCTCAGCTTAGCTCTCCACGCAGCTCTGGCAGTTGCCGCACTAGGAACCGTAGATTCCGACTCTGACCACGCCCACCCGTCATTGCCCTCCCACGAGCCCAAATCCCATTGGTCAACCGCGTCAGCGAGTCCAATGCACACCCGCCCCAGCGCCCTAATTGGTGAGAATAACTGCCGCTCCCAGTGCGGCCGAGCTGGGCTCTCCCTCGGTCCACAGGCACCACCTGTTGCCTTCAAGTTAGAAAACAAGGCGTCCACGGAGAGCTCCGAGTGGCCCCTGCAGGTGATGGGGAGCCTCAGCCGGTCGGTCAGGTAGCTGCCAGACAGCTCGCTCCGCTCGCTCCGCCCGCGCCGGAGCACCTGCAGCGCGGCTTGCGGACGCCGTGCAGGGACTCCCACATCCGGGACCCGCGATCACCGCCGGAGTGTTAACCCTTCGTCCGCTGGCCGGAGGATGCTCCCTGAGGCCGCGCCAGTCCCCAGACGTGAATGATTCGATGTGCGGCACCCGCACGGGCGGACCCACTGTCCCGGCAGCACGATCCCTTCATGTCGCCCCTCCGCACCCAGCGGGCTTCCTCTCCCTCGGCAGGGCGTGGCCACACCAGCTGCCCGCCCCGCCGCGGCTCACCTGACTCACCGTCTTTCCTGGTCTGGACCCAGCGTCGCTCGGGAGCGTGCTGGTACCTGTTGGAAGGCACCAGTGAGAGCCCGTTGGTGGCCGGGGATGACACGCGGCTTCTAAGGGCGCCAGCCTAACCGTGCCCTGCCGATCGCTCCGCGCAGCAGCCTCGGCCCCGCCCCCCTTAAGCGCGCGCCGGGGCGCTGGCCATTGGGGGGGGGGGCGTGCGGGAGCGCGGTCTCCTAGCAACGGCAAAACAAGGTCACGTTCGAAATGGCCTAGCACGGACCGGCAACAGGCGAGGTCGGGCGGGGCTTCCGGCTTCAGCTTCCAGAGTAGTTGCTGTCACGGACGGTTTCTCTAGCCGGCGGGTCCCGCCCTGCACCGCCTATCCTCCGGGCGTCGTACAGTGCCCTCTGGGCGGTGGCCGGTGACGTACCGTCCGTCAGAGATTTCAGAAGATACAGGACGGGCGGGCCCCTTACATAACGGGGTGACGTGGGCGTGCCTCAGTAGCTGCCGTGAACGTCTGGGCCGGAATGGTGTCTGAAACTCACCTTCCTTTTTGCAAAGCAAATAAATTGCGTCTCTCCGACACGATCCTAGCAACATCCCCGTGAGGTAGAAATATCCCGGTTTCACAAATGAGGAAATAAACTGAAACATTAAATAGGTGTTTCTATTAACCCAAGGCAAATCAGTGGAACTTAAAGTCTACTTACTAGTCAGGCTTCCTGTTGAATAATTCTGACCCTAAATGGCAGTTGTGTGCTTGCGCCATCAATCTCCAAATACCTATTGAACACTTAACCGGCAGTAGGGATAATTCTATGTGCTTGGAGATGGAATGGTGAAAAAAAAAATCAGGTATTGTCTCTGTCTCCTGGAATATTGGTCTCATGGGGAGTAAAAGAACATAACCAAATTGCCACATGAATAAATTTAATTTAAAATGTGGTAAGTGATACTTGCAGGATACTTAGACAATATAGAAGGTGTGCTACTGGGAAAATGTCAGTCAACATCTTTTTGGTTGGGACTGTAAGAGATTGGAACTTGTAAGAATACACATGGTGCACTTCAAAAAAAAATTGCACTTTTAAAATACAGATTGAAGTGTCCTCAAGAAATTTATGTTTCTCAACACCATCATTACTAGTGATATTTATGACCTTTATTACTAGAGTTTTTAAAGTAACAGAGATAAGGGGGACCTGGGTGGCTCACTCGTTAAGCCTCCGACTTCAGTTCAGGTCTAGATCTCACAGTTCATGAGTTCTAGCCCTGGGTGGGGCTCTGGTGCAGACAGCTCAGAGCCTGCAGCCTGCTTTGGATTCTGTGTGTCTTTCTCTCTCTGCCCCTGCTCTCTCTCTCTCTCTCTCTCTCTCTCTCTCTCTCTCTCAAAAATAAACATTAAAAAAAAATTTTTTTTAAGTAACAGACCTAAAACCTTAGAACTAAGCACAGTGTATATTTTCAAGACCACAACACCAATTTTCAAAATAAAGCTACGAAGTCTCAAATAGCATATTCCATCAAGTTGCCAAATCTAGTGTAAGCTAAAGCTTGCCCTGTTATAACTGTGGAACCTCATTAGCCATTTACGTTAATCAGCAAGTAAGTGATAAAGGGCTTAGTGTAATAACTAGTCTTTTCTTAGAAATTTAACAGGTATTCTTTATTAACTGGAAAAACTTGCAAATTTTCATGAAATCAAGAATTAAGAACACGAGTCCATAACAGCCTTCTGTTTACAATAGCTTTAAAATTAAGTAGCCCTTCCCATATTAGTTGCAAGAGTGGAAATTAACGGATACACCGTTTAGTTTTGTTGCACAACCTTCCTGTAGAAGGCAAGTTCAGATATTTTATTTAGATGCTATTCCAGGAAAATGTTCCTTTTAAGCTATAGTTCATAGGCTGTGTGTTGAGGTGCTCTGAGGTGCCTCAGGAACTCATGAGGATTCTGTGGGAGGTTTTAACTTTTTGAGGGAAACACAGTGCCATCTGTTGGACTCTATTAACAACTGTAACTATTAAGCTGACTGGATCTATCTATCTATCTACTTAAATGGAAATTTGGGATATTTCTTTGGGCCTGAGGCACCATGAAAAAGGTATTTAGACCAGAGCTTCTGTGAAACCCTGCCTTTAGTTATGGTTTTGCAAACTTTACTAATAATGAGAAGCATCTGATAGTGCTTGTAAAAATATACTTTCTTGGTCTCCATCACAGACCTGCCAAATCAGAATCCTTAGGGGAGGAGCTAGTGATCTGTATTCAAAAAGAATCTCCGGTAATTAATGATTAGACATTTTGAAGAAATACGAATCTTAAGAAATCCGTACGCTTTCTCCTTTGAAATACTACAATTGAATAATGTACCTTGTTTCTCCTTTTCGAATACCAGGACCCAGATCAAATCTGGTGCCTATAGCATTTTTGCTCTCTTCCATAATCTGATTTTCTATAATGTGCTTAAATTAAGCAGGCACAGGGGTGCCTGGGTGGCTCAGTCAGTTAAGCGTCCGACTTCGGCTCGGGTCATGACATCACAGTTCGTGGGTTCAAGCTGCGCATTAGGCTCTGTGCTGACAGCTCAGAGCCTGGAGCCTGCTTCGGATTCTGTGTCTTCCTCTCTCTGTCCCTCCCCCACTCACGTTCTGTCTCTCTCTCTCAAAAAATAAACATTAAACATATTTTAAAAAATTAAGGCGGCACACACTGTAGCTAATATCCTTCATGACCTTTGCACACTGTTTTCTCTTCTAGGATATCTCACTTTGTTTCAGTACGTATTTACTGGAATTTCCCAAGTTTGAAGGCCTGGGTAAACAGAAGGCATGGAGTGTGGTGGAAGGAATTGGTTCAGTGGAGGCAATAGATACACAGCACATAATTGCTGCGATATACAGTAGGCCTTCTGAGTGGCAAAATAGAAGTTATTATCAAGTCCTATGGTTGTACAAACTTTATCTGACACAGTCAGGGTCGGGAAAAAATGTAATTTTAAAGCTGAATATTAAAAGAACTCAACAGCAGACAAGGTGTAGGGGAATAGAATTGCAGCCAGAAGCAACAGTATAAAGGGCAGGGAAGCATAAAGTTTATGCTCAAACACATCCAAAAAATGAAGATTATAATATCCCCTGGGGTGGGGTGGGAGATGTGCTAGGGGGACTTTAATACTCCACTCTCAACAATAGATAAATCATCCAGGCAGAAAATCAATGAGGAAGCAGCATTTGAACAACACCATAGACCAAACAGACCTAACAGACATACACAGAACATTTCATCCAACAGCAGCAGAATACATATTCTTCTCAAACCCATATGGAACATGAGCCAAGATAGATCATATGTTAGATCACAGAACAAGTCTCAATAAATTCAGGAAGATTCAAAATACATCAGGTATCTTTTCTGACCACAATGGCATAAAATTAGAAATCAATAACAGGAGAAAAATTGGAAAATTCACAAATACATAGGAATTAAATAGCATACTCTTGAACAATAGATCAAAGAAGAATAAATGTTAAAAACTATGAGATAAGTGAAGACGGAAACAACAGAACAAAACTTCTTGGATGCAGCAAAAGCAATTTTAAGAGGAAAGTTTTTAGCAATAAATACCTACATTAAGAAAAAATAAAGGTGTCAAATAACATTTTAACATGTCGTTTGGTTCAAAATATGCAGATCAATAAATGTGATATACCACATTAATAGAATTAAGAACGCAAATCATATGATCACCTCAAAAGATTCAGAAAAAGCATTTGAAAAAATTTAACATCCTTTTTGATAAAAATTCTCAATAAATTGAGTATGAAGAAATGTATCTCAGCATAATAAAGGCCATATATGACAAGCCCACAGATACATCATACCCAATGGTGAAAGGTTCAAAGCTTTTTCTCTTAGACCAGAAACAAGACAAAGGTGCACACTCCTATTCACCATTCCTATTCAACATAGTACTGGAAGTTCTAGCCAGAGCAATTAAGCAAGAAAAAGAATAAAAGTCATATACATTAATAAAGAAGAAGTAAAACTGTCACTGTTTGCAGATCTTATATATAGAAAACACTAAAGAATCCACAAGAAAACCTTGCATCTAATAAGAAAATTCAGTAAAGTTGCAGGATACAAAATCAACATAAATCAGCTGTGTTTTTATACACTAACAAACTATATAAACAAAATAAATAATCCCACTTACAATACCATCAGAAAAAATAGAATACATAGGAATAAATTCAACTAAGAAAGTAAAAGATCTGTACACTGGGCACCTAGATGGCTCAGTCAGTTGAGCATCTCACTATTGATTTTCACTCAGGTCATGATCCCAGGGTCATGGATATGAGCCCCGCGTTGGGCTAGTGAGCTAGTGTTGGGCTCCACACTGAACATGGAGCCAGCTTAGGATTTTCTTTCTCTTACCCTTTGCCTCTCTCCTCTGCTTGTGTGCTCTCTCTCTAAAATAAATAATAAAATAATAAAAAGATCTGTACACTGAAAACTATATACACTGATGAAAGAAATTAGAGGACACAAATAAGTGAAAAGATATTCTGTGTTCATGGATTTGAAGGAATAATATTGTTAAACTGTTCATACTAACCCAACCAATCTATAGATTGAATGCAATCTCTCTCCATATTCCAATGGCATCTTTCACAAAAATAGTAAAAATAATCCTAAAATCCACAAAAGACCCCAAATTACCAAAGTAACCTTGAGAAAGAACAAAGCTGAAGGCATCACACTTTCTGTTTTCAAAGTATATTATAAAACAATAGTAATAAAAAGAGTACGGCATTGTCATGAAAACAGACATATAGAACAATGGAATAAAACTGAGATCCCAGAAATTGTCATGCATATATGCTCAACTAATCTATGACAAAGATGCCAAGAATACTCAATAGGAAAAAGATGGTCCCTTCAACAGAGGGGATTGGAAAACTGGATATTCATTTGCTAAGAATGAAATTGGACTCTTATTTATTTTAATTTTTTTTCTCTTTTTTTTTACTATTGATGGTTCTTTTTATTCACATGAATTTTAAAGATAATATAAATTAATTTAGCAACCGATTCATTCCACAGGGACATTAAACAATTTCAAAACCATATATAATAAATGTTTGACAAATGAGATCCTTCCTAATGAAGTGATGTTACAAAATAATTTCTCCTCATCTTACTTATAAACCTGGATCGGAAAACCTTGTTTAGTTAAACAAGGAGGCCATTAGATTGAGATGACCTTGGGGTGCCTGGGTGGGTCATTTGGTTCAGAGTCCAACTTTTGATTTCAGCTCAGGTCATGATTTCATAGTTGGTGAGATCAAGTCTTGCATCGGGCTCTGCACTAATAGTGTAGAGCCTGCCTGGGATTCTCCTTCTCTTCCTCTCTCTGTTCCTCCCCCACTTGTGTTCTCTCCCTCTCTTTATTTATTTATTTATTTATTTATTTATTTATTTATAGTTTATTGTCAAGTTGGTTTCCATATAACACCCAGTGCTCTTCCCCACAAGTGCCCTCCTCAATTACCATCACCCCCTTACCTTTTCCCCCTCCCACTTCAGCCCTCAGTTTATTTTCAGTATTCAAGAATCTCTCATGATTTGCCTCCCTCTCTCTCCCTAACTCTTCCCCCCTCTTTCCCTCCCCATGGTCGTCTGTTAGGTTTCTCCTGTTAGACCTATGAGTGCAAACATATGGTATCTGTCCTTCTCCGCCTGACTTATTTCGCTTAGCATGACACCCTCGAGGTCCATCCACATTGCTACGAATGGCCAGATTTCATTCTTTCTCATTGCCATGTAGTATTCCATTGTATATATAAACCACATCTTCTTGATCCATTCCTCAGTTGATGGACATTTAGGCTCTTTCCATGATTTGGCTATTGTTGAAAGTGCCGCTACGAACATTGGGGTGCATGTGCCCCTATGCATCAGCACTTCTGTATCCCTTGGGTAAATCCCCAGCAGTGCTATTGCTGGGTCATAGGGGAGTCCTATTGTTAATCTTTTGAGGAACCTCCACACTGTTTTCCAGAGTGGCTGCACCGGTTTACAATCCCACCAACAGTGTAGGAGGGTGCCCGTTTCTCCACATGCTTGCCTGCATCTATAGTCTCCTGATTTATTCATTTTAGCCGCTCTGACTGCCGTGAGGTGGTATCTCAGTGTGGTTTTGATTTGTATTTCCCTGATGATGAGTGATGCTGAGCATCATTTCATGTGTCCATTGGCCATCTGGATGTCCTCTTTGGAGAAGTGTCTATTCATGTCTTCTGCCCATTTCTTCACTGGATTATTCATTTTTC
>CM053559.1:14607544-14695374 GCA_028646485.1 Cryptoprocta ferox
CTTGCAACATTTCCCTCATAGAGTCCCTCTTAGGATTTCTTGTAGGGATGGTTTGGTGGCGATGAATTCACTCAATTTTTGTTTATTTGGGAACACCTTTATCTCTCCTTCTATTTTGAATGACAGGCTCGCTGGATAAAGGATTCTTGGCTGCATATTTTTTCTGTTCATCACATGGAAGATTTCCTGCCATTCCTTTCTGGACTGCCAAGTTTCATTAGATAGGTCTGTAACGACTCTGATAGGTTTCCCTTTGTATGTTAGGGCCCTTTTATCCCTATCTGCTTTGAGAATTCTCTCTTTATCTTTATGTTTATTTTTATCTTTATATGTTGCCAGTTTCACTATGATATGTCATGCCGAAGGTTGATTCAAGTTACATCTTAGGGGAGTTCTCTGTGCCTCTTGGATTTCAATGTCTATTTCCTTCACCAAATTGGGGAAGTTCTCGCCTAAAATTTGATCAAGCACCCCTTAGGGACCTTTTATTCTTTCTTCTTCTTCAGGAATTCCTATGATACGGATATTGTTCCATTTGGTTGTATCACTCAGGTCTCAAATTCTCCTTTTATGCTCCTGTATCAATATCTCTCTCTTTTTCTCAGCTTCCTCTTTTGCTAATAACTGTGTCTTCTAATTCACCTATTCTTGTGTCTGCATTTTCAATCCGTGCAGTGGCTGCCTCCATTTTATTATGCACCTCATTTATAGCCTTTTTAACTCGTCAACGCTATTTTGAAGGTCCCTAGTCTTTGTATCAATAGCTTCTCTGATGCTTTTTTTCAAGCCCAGTGATTAATTTTATGACAATTGTTCTAAATTCTTGTTCAGTTATGTTGCTTATGTCTGTTTTGAGCAGTTCTGTGTCTGTGACTTCTCCCTGGAATTTCTTTAGAGAGTTCTTTCATTTTGTTATTTTGGCTAGCTTTCTGCCTCTTGTCAGTTTTAAAAGCTCGTTATGCATTGTGCATCTGTTAGTATTGCTCTATTAAAGGAGGCTCATTGACTGTCGAGTGCCTGTCTGTTCAGAAAGTGTTCTTTTAATGGTGTCTCTCGGTTTCTCTTGTTATGCCTTTGACTATTTTATTTCCCTACTCAGTGATATTTGGGACTCTCCACCATGTGTACTTTGGCTTGTTTCTTGAGGTAGCCCTGATAAGGAAAACAGACAAACACACAGGGAACAAAAGCACACAACCACACAGACAAATCAAATAAACAAGCAAACCAAAAGGGGAAAGAAAAAAGAAAAGAAAAGAAAAGAGAGGAAAAGAAAAGAAAAAAGAAGGGGGGACAGAAACAACAAAAGACAAAGAACAGTCTGAGAGCGTAAAACCTGGGGAGGGGAGAGATAAGAATGAGATAAGGGAAAATATATCTGAATGGCAAGAATTGATCTAATCACAACAGTGCATCAATGTTGGTCTTTCCTGGACTCTAGGGGGGAAAAGGAGAAAAGAAGTAAAAGGAAAAGAAAAAAAAGAAAGAGAAAAAAAAAGAAAAGAAAGAAAGAAGAAAAAAAAAAGCAATTCTCCAGTGCTGATTGGTGTGGTTTGGTGTAGGTAGGTTTGGTGTAGGTAGGTCAGGTTTTGGGGGCTGCTCTCCGAGGCCCTACCTTGGTGGTTGCGGGGAGAAGAATGGCAGGGCCCTAAGCCCTTCTCGGACAACGTGCTGCAAGCCCCTCCTTTGAATCCGATCTCCCCATGCCTCGGGTGGGCCAAGTTGTTTTTCCCAATCCCCAACTCATTTCCAAATCCTAGTCCATGCACTCCAATGCTACCGCCCGAGACGAGATGTGATGTACTCCTGCAGGTGGACGGCTTTCTACCCGGGATTGATTGGGGGAGTCAAGGAGCTGTTTCTCCTGGTACTGCCTGGGATCAGCGTGCTGCGGAGCCCAAGGGGGAAAAAAAAGCCAGCTAAAGGGGACAAATTTCTCTCCCCACGCCCAGCGGTTATATATGGGATGATAGTATCTCTCTCCGTCCCGGGCCAAGGTTTTTCTCTTCCCTAGAGACCACTCTATGACTGAAAGTCTCTCTTTCTCTTCCCTTCAGCTCTCCTCTGCTCTCCGCGGCTCTCCTCTGCTCTGAGCGCTCTCCCCGGCTCTGCCTTGGGCAGGGTTCTCCCCCCTCAGAGCCTCCGGCCCCAGCCCAGTGTTGTTTCCCCAGTTCGCACTCACCAGGCATCTATGAGGCTGTCATCTATGCGGACTCTGTGTGTTTTCCTCCCACTCTTGCAGATCAGCGTATTGTGGCTTCAGTCCTTCTCAGTTTGATACTTGTCGGCAGGCAGAGATTACAGAGCTCCTCACTTCTCTGCCATCTTGGCCCCCTTTTCTCTATTTTTAGTGGTTTTTTTTTTTTTGTGTGAGAGAGAGAGAGCACGAGCCACGGAGGAGTAGAGAGAGAGAGAGAGAGGGAGACACAGAATTCAAAGCAGGCTCCAGGCTCCGAGCTGTCAGCACAGAGCCTGACGCAGGGCTCGAACTCAGGAGCCACGAGATCATGACCTGAGCCAAAGTCGGACGCTCAACCGACTGAGCCACCCAGGCACCACTAGACTATTTAAAGACTGAAATGTAAGACCTGAAACCATGAAACTTCTAGAAGAAAACAGAGAGAAGAAGCTTCTTGACATCAGTCTTGGCAATGATGTTTTAAATATGACACCAAAAGCACAAGCAACAAAAGCAATTATCAGTGAGTGAGACCACATCAAACTAAAAGTCTCTGCACAGATAAAGAAACAATCAACAAAATGAGACGATAACCTATAGAATAAGAGAAAATATTTGAAAGCTATCTATCTGATAATAGATAGACATGGGGTTAATACCCAAAATATATAAGGAACTCATAAAACTCAATAGCAAAAAAACCCCAAACAAACAAAAAAACAAAACAAAAACAAAACACACACACAAAAACCACAACAGCAAAAAACCCACAATAAAACAATGTAAACATAATTTGGTTAAAAATGGGTAAAGGACCTGAAGGGAAATTTTCCCAAAGAAGACACACTAATGGCCAGCTGATACACTAAAAGATGCTCAACATCACTAGTCACCAGGGAAATGTAAATCAAAACTACTATGAGATATCACCTCACACCTGTTAGAATGGCCATCCTCATGAAGGTGAGAGAAAACCTAGTGGTGAAGATGGATAGAAAAGGGAATGCTTATGCACTGTTGGTGGGAATGTAAATTGGTACAGCAACTATGAAAAACTGTATGGAGGTTCCTCAAAAAATTAAAATAGAACTATTACATGATCCAGCAATAAATTAAAGTCACTATTTTGAAGAGATATCCCCACACTTATGTTTAGTGCAGTGTTATTCACAATACTAACATATGGAAACAACCTAAGTATCGGTTGATGAATGGATAAAGAAAATGTCATATATATATATATACACAATTGAATATTATTCACCATAAAAAAGAAGGAAATTCTGCCATTTGCAACATGAACAAAATTGGTGGGCAATATGCTAAGGCAGACAAAGAGAAAAATACTGTATGATAACACATATCTGTGAATCTTAAAAAGTTGAACCATACAGGGGTGCCTGGGTGGCTCAGTCAGTTAGGCGTTCGACTTCGTCTCAAGTCATGGTCTCACAGTTCGTGAGTTCGAACCCCACATCAGGCTCTGTTCTGACAGCTCAGAACCTGGAACCTGCTTCAGATTCTGTGTCTCCCTCTCTCTCTGCCCCTCCCCTGCTTATGCTCTGTCTCTCTCTCAAAAATAAATAAAAGCATTAAAAATTTTTAATTAAAAAATTGAACCATAGGAACAGAGAGTAGAATGGTGGTTGCCAAGGGTTGGTAGGAAGGACAAAAGGGGAGATGTTAGTCAAGGGTACAAACTTCCAGTTATAAGTTTTAAGGATCTAATGTACAGCATGGCAACTATAATTAATAATAATGTATTATTGTTACTTGAAATGCACTAAGAAAGTAGATCAGAAATGTTGTCCACACAAACACACACACACACACACACACACACACACAGAGGAATGGGAACCTTGTGAGATGATGGATATTTTAACTAACTTTATTGTAGTAATTGTTTCACAATATAGCAAAACCATCACATTGTACACATTAAACTTACATGATGTTACCTGTCAGTTATATCTCAATAAAGCTGGAGGAAAAAAAAGATGTGCCAGCAAAAGGATATTTTCCTGAACATCAAATGATAGAATAAAAATGGATACATTTTATGTTTCTAAAGTGTGTCAATATCATTCATATTCATGGCAAACTACTCATGTTTCATAACCTTATATCAGGAAGTTTTTTTGAGCTAAACTCCATTTTGAATTGTCTCTTGAACTTCTCTGCCAAAGACCCAGAATGTTCAAAATTTAATTATCACCTTATTACTACTGTTGCTGAAATATGGCCCTTCTCTTTTAGTCCCTGTTTTGGCTGATGGTAGTTCATTTAATAGCCCCAAGTAGAATTTCAGAGCCATTTAAAAAATTCTCCTATGTCCCGCTTACAATTAGCCACCAATGTCTCTTTAATCCACTTCTTTGTTTACATTCCATTTCCAGTACTTACATCTGGTTCTCATAATGTCTCTCCTAAACTAGTTAATTTACCTCCTAACTGATTTTTCAGTTAATAGGCAGTGGCGCTGGGATTTGTCCCCTATGTCTGGCACCAGTGTCTGTTTTCTTCTGCATTACACTCCAGGGAGTCCACATTTAGGCTAATTCACTTTGATCCACCACAGCACAAAGCCATGGTACAATTTTGACAAGACTTTAGAAAGAAAATGTCAGAAGGGAAGTACAACCTCAGATTTACATAGAATGACTCCTAGATAAGAATTCACCAGGCCAATGGGTCCAAAACCCACCTCGTGAGCTTCTTTTGGGGGCAGCTCCAAGGACTAGCTTCACCAAGTTTTAAGTCATGGGGCAGTTTGCCATTTCTTCTGAGAGGCTGTCACATGCCTCTAGACACATAGTCAAGGCCCAGCTGCCAAAAGGCACAGTTGTGGAAAGCTATCACGCTATAACACAAACAAGGTCTACTGTCTGTGTCCCTCTGGGCTTGGACCTCTTTTTGGGCATAACTGACAGTGAGAATGTCCAGTGTAACAGCACCCTGGTAAGGCTATCACATCAGAACAGAGGCGTCCTGATTCTGCTCATTTTAACAAGCACTGTGTGTTATATTTGATTTCAACATCCAGTCCTGTCAGTCATTTTTGCATTTCTACCCTCTGTCATGAGCATTGTGATCCTCTCCATCACATTCACGTTCTCTTGTTGGAATGCTCCAAAGCTCAGTCTTTACGTAATTTCAGCTAGCACCAGGACTTTAAACACCTTTTACTACCCCAAATTTGTTTCCAACCTGAACCTATTCCCGGAAACCCACAATGGAGATGAATATAAACATCTCAAACAATTCCTAAACCTACTCCTCAGACTCAACATTTCCCATCTTCTACATTAGCATCCAATTTACCTACTTGCCCAGAGCAAGAACCTAAGAGTTATCCTCATATACCATATCTAATCCATCCATGGATACATACATCCAAACCAAATTACTTCTTACCACCCCACACAGTCCATGTTCAGTGTGTTTTTGGTCCTCTCATGTGTTCTCTCTGCTTCTGGGGGAAAGTTCTCCCCTCAGGCTCAAATGTCACCTTCTGAGAAAGGGACCAGGCTCAAATGTTACCTCCTGAGAAAGGCCATCCCAAACATCTAAAGTATCTTCCCAGACCTCCCTTCCATCTCTGCACCACTTTCTATCCTTTACTCTGCTTTATTTCTTCTTCCTAGAATTTGTATTTGTTTACTGTGTGCCCTCACTATCTGTCTGCTTTTCCATGATAACTTCCAGCAGGCAAGGATAATGTCAATATTGTGCCATTCCACCCCTAGTGACTACTGCAGTGTCTGGCACATAGTAGGAGGTCAAAATTTATTGAATGAATGTTTAATATCCTAAGAATAATTGCTCAAACAGGAACCAACTGATCTCCATAAAAACAAGTGATAATCTTAAAGGCACAACCCTACACAGAGAAAAAAACAAAACAAATAACTTGTACATATTGATTCTTAAATAGGCAACAGACCCTAGAGAAACAGCTTTGAATGCACTATTATGACAAAATAGATGCTTAGCTTCCCCATGTAAAATATCTTTATTAAGTTCAGTAGTTATTTCAGTACTCCTGAGAATAGTCATCAGGTACTTGCTGTAAGTAATGTAACTAAGGTAACCAGTGGACCCCTTCCAGTGGTTTTCTCAATCCCAAGAGCAAGGCGACCCAAAGTAGCATTCAGATCTTTACAACTTCTGAGGCAGTAACTAATTATAATTTTGAGAATAATAATTTCCCCTACCTTAACATCATCCATGTTTCAAATATCTTAGCTCAATTTTCAGGCAGATTTTTTTTGTTTTCAGCTTTTCCATTTCTTTTTTTTCACCCAATATTGATTCTTTGTTTTGTTGGTGTAGTTATCCTGTGGTGGGTGTAGGGGGACCATATCAGAGTGCACGTTGTTAACACTGTCACACCGTTCCTCTTAGATAAGGAGTAAAAAACATTACTACAAGCCAAGAATGGGCAGAAATTCCCCTGTTCAGTTCTTCAAAATGTATCTGTATACTTTTAAGGTCAAGGATTCATATGTGCCTGGTACAGAATATGTGGTAATCAGTCTTAAAATGACTATTTATTTAAATTCTTTTTTTTAATGTTTATGTATTTTTGAGCGGAGTGGGGCAGAGAAAGGGAGACAGAGGATCTAAAGCAGGATCCATGCTGTCAGCACAGAGCCCACCACGGGGCCAAACTCAACGAGCTGTGGGATCATGACCTGATCCCAAGTCAGACGCTTAGCCAACTGACACACCCAGGCGCCTCTTGAAATGGCTGTTTAGAACAACCATGTATAATTGAAGTGCTCCCCCTTTTGCCAAACACAGAAGAAGGGATTTAGATAACTAATTTCAAATTCTCTAATCTAAACTGAACCGCTGTGTAGTTAGAGAAATTAGTTATTACCCAGAATAGAATTGATATCATAGCTCTTTTGGGTATTTTAATTAAGACAAAACAATAACTTAACATCTAATGAAATGATACATAGTAGAAATATTGCCTCAAATACTCCCCCATTATTAAAGAATTCCTAACTCTTTAAGGTATCTTTAAATGAGCTTTATGAATATACATAAAACAAACAGTAGATTAGTTCTCTTTGCAAGAAACCAACTAAGTAAGTAATTTTGTTAGGACAATTAGAAACACTATGGCCTAATATCCTAGAGCAAATGAGAAGAGAAAGTTCTCTTACATTACTTTTAAGCCCATTTTTATTTGTTTATTAATTTACTTACTAAAACACCGATTTCATAAATAGTTTTTAGAGCAGTAGTCTAATACTGGAATAGGTATTTAGAAAACCACAGTTGATCTTTCCCTTAATGTGTATGTGTGTGGGGGGGGGGGCTGTGTATGAGCATTATCTGTGTGAGTGTGTGTAAGTGGGTATATGTGAGTTTATATAATAGCATTAGAGTAGTTGCCCAGGTGAGGCAAGTTATAATGTGGAAGGGAGGCAAAGGATAAGTCAAGTAATTAAATATGATTTATAATCCTGAGGAAAAAATGACTAATTTATGATGGTAAATGATACAATAAACTACTTTTTCATTGTCTTACATTTAGCATTCAAGGGCAGCTTGAAGTGTGGTTTATTTTAAAATTAGAAGTCAGGTAGAATCTTTGCTTCCCTTCTATGCATTCTCATGTACTGATAAAAAACAAAATGCTTTACTAGGAACTTTGTTGTTGACAGATGAAAAGAAAAGATTATTTAATCAAGAAAAAGGGGCACCTGGGTGGCTCAGTCGGTTGAGTGTCCGACTTTGGCTCAGGTCATGATCTCACGGTATGTGAGTTCAAGCCCCGAGTCAGGCTTTGTGCTGACAGCTTGGAACCTGGAGCCTGCTTTGGATTCTGTGTCTCCCTCCCTCCCTCTCTCTCTCTGCTCCTCCCTGCTTGTGCTCTGTCTCTCTTGCTCTCAAAGATAATTAAAACATAGGGGTGCCTGGGTGGCTGAGTCAGTTAAGCATCAGACTTCAGCTCAGGTCATGATCTCATGGTTTGTGGGTTTGAGCCCTGGATTGGACTCTGTGCTGACAGCTCAGAGCCTGGAGCCTGCTTCGGATTCTGTGTCTCCCCTTCTCTCTGTCCCTCCCCTGTTCATGCTCTGTCTCTCTGTTTCTCAATAATAAATAAATGTTAAAAAAAATTTAAAATAAATAAACAAATAAATAAAACATAAAAAAAATTTAAAAAGAAAAAGAAATGGATAATGATTGGGTCACCTGGGTGTCTCAGTTGGTTAAGCGTCTGACTTCTGCTCAGGTCATGATCTCATGGTTCATGAGTTTGAGCCTCCAGTTGGGTTTTGTGCTAGCAGCTCAGAGCCTGGAGCCTGCTTCAGATTCTGTGTCTCCCTCTCTCTCTGCCCTCCCCCACTTGTGTTCTGTCTCTCTCTCTCTCTTTCTCTCTCTCTCAAACTTAAAATTAAACATTAAAAAATTAAATTTCTACTCATTTTATTTAACATTCTAACTTTACATTGAGGAAATCTTTGATCACATCTGAGATGTATATTGAATATTTCCTTGCTATCATATGTACGGTATCAGTTATTTTACTTTGATGTTCACGATGCTGAGCATAGAAAACTTTTTTATGGTTTAAAGTATAAGTGTTGAAGCGATGCCTGGGTGGCTCAATTGGTTACGTGTCCAACTTCGGCTCAGGTCATGATCTCACAATTTGTGAGTTTGATCCCCATGTCGGACTCTGTGCCAATTGTTCAGAGCCTGGAGCCTGCTCTGAACAATTCTGTGTCCCCCTCTCTCTCTGCCCTTCCCCCACTCATGCTCTGTCTTTCTCTCTCTCTCTCTCTAAAAAATAAACATTAAAAATTTTAAAAAAATAATAAAATATAAGTGATGGCTGCTAAAATGACATATGTGCAAAATACCATGGTTAATCCTTTGAGATGTAAGTTGATATAAAATGATAAAAAATGATAAAATGAAGATAATAATCCAATGTAGAGAAGATAAGGGCTATCGCAGGGTACACACGATGCTGTGAAAACGTCTGAAGATATGGACTTCCCTGCAGTCAGGAAGAGCCGACACACATCACTGAAGAGCTGTTGTTGAAGCGGAGTCCCACAAGAAGGCATTGAGCCTGCATGTGCTGGGGGAGGACAGGACAGAACAGAACCGGAGAAGGAGCTGTGCTCCAGGAAGAAGGAAGAACAGCATGAGTACAGGCACAGAGAGAATCAGGATGTGTTCCATGGAAATAGGAAGTAATTTACCAACTAACAAAAAATAGAGCTCTGTGCCATAAGGCGAATTCAGAAAGGAAAAAAATAAATAAATAATAGACCCTGATGGTGGAGAGTCTTGAATATCTTGGTAAGGAAGTTGGACTTCAGCCTTTGATGACTTCTTAATATTATCACCCCACACCCAGTCAGTTCCCAAATCTACATACCACACTTAGTAGAGTGCCTGACCAGGGCAGTCACTGCGTACAAGTAGGTGATACTATTCTATTTCTTGATAGTAGTTACACAGATGTGTTCACTTTCTTATAGGTTGCCAAGCTTCATATTTATGATTTCTGTGCTTTCTTGTATGCATTTTATGTTTTTTAAAAAAGTAAGAATAAAAAAGAAAAATGAAGTATAACGCGTTACAAAAAATGATATTGGATTGGGCTGAACTAACTTTTGGATGCAATGGTCACTTGCCAAAAATTATGTATTACCATGTAAAAAGTGACTGATGAGCTCCCAGGAAACAGTTTCAGTAGAGGTGGAAGGAAAACTATTAAGTGTCAATAGAACGAATCTAGTTATTATTAAAGTAACAGATTAGATTTTAGTGTGAAGACAAAATAAAATGCATCCCCATAAATTACCCTCCTCCCATCATAAAGTAAAATTAATATTTCAGCAAAATACACCATGTTTACACGATAGATTTGAATACCTCCATGTATCCCTGAAGTTTAAATACTCCACTTTGTGGAGCTTGATTACTGTGTTTTGGGCTTGCTTTCTAACCTCATCTGCCACCGTTCCCTCATCCCCCATTCCACACCCCCATTCCGGTGTTCCATCCACATGAACTACTGCTTCTCCAAGAATCCCCTAGCATACATACCACACTCTGAATCATGCCTTTCTACTTTTTATACAATGCCCACAAAGTCCCATATCTGTTCCCTTCCCAGCCCGCACTACCCCTTGTCGCCTTGGAGATCTATTTATTGTCCCATACATGGTTCCAGAGGCACTTCGGTGAGGCTTTTCTCAGTTTCCCAATCAGAGTATTAGCTGGTTTTTTTGCACCACTTCCGTTTCATGTATCTACCACTACTTAAGCGCCGATCCCTTTGAAATTCTGTCTTCGTGTCTAATTCTCCTGCTAGACTCTTTGATCTCCAATGTCTTGTGCAATGCCAGTACAGAATTTATCACAGCCAGGTGAGTTATTAGACTGATTATGTTTTAAATCCGGACACATCTGCCATGTAAAAGTTGCCAGCTGCCTCTCTGACTGGGAGTGAGTGTAAGTCTCATTGAGACGTAACTTTGGTTGTAAGGAAGCAGTTTAAATGCCCTTTTTAGTTAAATAAATGCAAGACAATTAGGTAAGGATAGCCTGGGGAACGAGACAGAAGGGGCCCTTTTTTGTAAACAGGATGGCACTCGAATGGAGTTGTTAGCTAGGAAAAGGTAAAAAACATTGTCTAAAGCCAAGGAACATCTTGGGTGGAAAAGGAATAAAACACATGTATCTTATTGAATCTTTTTTTTTTTTTTAGATTGACATGGCCTCAACTAAAATCTATAACAGGAAGAGGCTTCAAGTGGGAACTTCTGTAAGAGAATAAGGGGAAGGTTCACCCTGGGGATCGGGACTCAACGGCAGGGTGTGAACGGACGTGGGAAAAAGGCCTGGTTCTGGTGTGCACTACGGAAGAGCCATCCTCCCATCAGAAAGTAGAATTAATATTTCAGCAAAATACACCATGTTTACCCACCCTCATCTGGTCTTCCTAGCATGGTGGATCTCCACCACAGGTGGGCTCGCTCTTCCTTTATGTCAGAACTACTGCAGTCTTTGAAGAGATCTCAGCCAACCATCACATTATGATAGTAGGTCTTGTTTGGAACAGCAACACTGTGGTACAGACCAAAATTAAGTGGCTGAAAAACAGGCCACTGGGAGACTGGTCACATGGTCATATTATTCTCGACTCTATCATCACAAAGTATTTGAAAGGAAGGCTGCTTCTTTAAATTCGGTTCCTATGGTTATGGGATCATTCAGGGAGAGACGAGAGGCCCCAGGAAGAAGATACGGGTCTTCCTGCTAACCTAATATTTGATTCTGAGGTGGCTTTATTTTGTTTATTTATTTATTTTGAGAGAGAGAAAGAGAGAAGAAGAGAGAATTCCAAGCAGGCTCCATGCTGCCGGCGCAGAGCCCAACATGGAGCTCAAATCCATGAACCATGTGATCATGACCTGAGCTGAAGTTGGAGCTTCAGGCTGACTGAGCCACGTAGGTGCCCATGAGGTGGTTTTATTTTGAAAAATAAGTTTTGTGATCTTACTTGTAACCTCGGCTCTTGAGGTGGGTCCTACCAATTACAGAATGAATGGTCAAAGATTTTTTTTTTCATTGGAAGATTGCCAATTTCAGATCTATGGTTTAGGAAGATTACTCTGACAAAAACTGGTTAAGAATAGAGGGAGGAGGACTAGTCAGGCAGCTTGGTAAGACTCCTGGTTAGAGGTCATGGAAGTCCGAATTCAGGTGAGTAACGGAGAGAGCGAATTGACGGGAAATCAAGAGTTATATAATTTGGAGAGAAGATTGACAGGTCCTAGAAACTGATACCAGAGGTGAGAAGGGTGTCATATGGCTCTTATGTATTTAGTCAGAGGCACCAGAAAAATGTTGGAGCCATTAACAAAAAATAGGAGGCACAAAGGTGAATCAGCATGGGAGAATTTAACCAGTCTGCAATAAGAATGCAGGTGTGACGTGGTAGTGACGTCAGTGTGCACATACAGAGCAATCCAGCATGGTGGCTTTCAAAACTGTTATCCAAATCACCTGGTGAGGGTCGTTTGTTTCATTAATGCAGAAATTTCTGTTACAGTTGGAATTTTTAGATTACAGTTAGATATGTCATGATTGATTAAGCAGGTAACACATTTTGATTTCCTTGCACTGTTATAAACTGCCATTGATTATAATATGACCATAAGCAGAAAGTAGCAGGTAAATAATGACTGGAAAACAGGAGCAGGTGTTAAAATAAAAGGTGTTTTGCTGGGCAATAGTCACTTTGTGTGGCTTTGTGCCTCCTATGTCAATAATTTTTATTTCTTAAAAAAATTTTTTTTACATTTATTTATTTTTGGGACAGAGAGAGACAGGGCATGAACAGGGGAAGGACAGAGAGAGAGAGGGAGACACAGAATCTGAAGCAGGCTCCAGGCTCTAAGCTAGTGGTCAGCACAGAGCCCAACGCGGGGCTCAAACCCACGAACCATGAGATCATGACCTGAGCAGAAGTTGGACGCTGAACCGACTGAGCCACCCAGGTACCCCTATGTCAATAATTTTTAAAAGTGCTAAGTTGTATCTAAGAATCCCTGGGCTAATAAGAGTTCTGGAAGGGCAGTAATAGGCAAGTCTATATGAAATCATATCCACATTTGCTTAATTTTGTATCAATTATATAGCCATATTCATTATCATTTAAAAAAAGGTACAAGAAAAATTTTTTTCTGTATTACTAAAAATTTTTAGATGCTAATTCTCTTTTACCTTTTTCATTGAGGTACTTGCTTTAATGCCACACTTTGTGATAATGCATGGTCTCTTAGGAATGAATGTAACCCTAATGTATGGTCAAAAGATTTTACAGTTTTTCCACACAGATCCACCAAATCAGACTACCTAAGGCTAAGTTCTTAAACAACTTCTAGACTAAGAAGTAGCTGGAAACTACTGACTGAAGTTGAGGACAGAAGACAGTACAGAATAAGGTTCTAGATGCAGGGTAGGTGTGATTACTAGAGACAAGGGGAGGACAGAAACTTGGAGAAAAGCCTGTGTTTTCATGTTCATAGAAATTTCTAAAAGTTGCATTACACTATACAGTTGTTCCATTGTCAGGAGGAAGTCAGAAGAGACGGTGCCAGAAGGGATGGGAGTCAGAAGGGGTGTGTTTGCTCTGACAGGGGGGACTGCTTGTCCATTATGCAAATGATCCAGGCCAGAATGTATGAATATGGTGATGTTTGTGTGCGAACTGAAAGGGGGCATGGGCAGAGACCCAGGGGGGAGTTGCTACTGGTCAGCTACATTTAATCAACATTGTTAAGTACTGATACTCGGTCTTCCTTTCATTAGCCGGGAATGTAGGTTATACCCCACCCACAAGGCTATGCTAACAGAGTAGAAATCAGTTTACAGTGGAGCATTGAGACAGGAGTGAAAGGGCGCCCTCTATAGGTGATATCAAATCCAAGGAAGTCTCAAACAACCTTAGTTCTTAACAGTTTCTACTAGCCCCATACCTGCAGACTGACAGGCATTTAGAAAATATTCAGAGTGAATAAATAAGCAAATTAAGTGTGCCTCAGGTCATTGTGCGTCATTTCCTCCTCCGCTTGTTTTTGGGGCATTGAATGAAATTACTCTGCATAAAGCCAACAATTGTTAGATAAAATAGTACTTTATTTTCTATGATTGCATAGCATAAAAATAGTTTTTTATTTATATAGGATTACTTTTTTTTAGTTTACTGAAGAGCACAGAACTTATTAACTAAATGGCATTTTACTTATAAGTAATTAAGATTTAAAGATCACTCTAGGAGGGCCTGGATGGCTCAGTCAGTTAAGCAACCAACTTTGGCTGAGGTTATGATCTCACAGTTTGCGAGTTCACGCCCTGCATTGGGCTCTGTGCTGACAGATCCCAACGCCCTGCGCTGGACTCTGTGCTGACAGATCAGAGCCTGGAGCCTGCTTCAGATTCTGTGTCTGCCTCTCTCTCTACCACTCCTCCTCCCCTGCTCATGCTCTCTCTCTCTCTCTCTGACTCTCCCAAAAATAAATAAACATTTAAAAACATTAAAGATTACTTTAAACTACTGACATTTTTAGCACAAAATAGGTAAACTGAGCAAAGATGCAGCATCGTGTCTGACCTATTGAAAACAAAGATAAAATTGTTGGCTATTTTCAAGTAATTTAATGAACAAACTGAGTCCTAAATTTGATATCTGATAAATCATTAACATTTTTTAAAAATCAATTAATGAATACATGAAGGGCAAGTATAATTTACAAACTTATTTTGTTTTTTTAAAGTTTATTTATTTTGAGAGAGACAGAGGCAATGAGAGTGGGGGAGGGGCAGAGAGAGAGGGAACGACTGAACCCCAAACCCGCTACTCACTGTCAGCTGCACAGAGCCTGATGTGTGACTCGAACTGATGAACCTGTGAGACCCAAGATCAAGAGTCAGACGCTTAACTGACTAAGCCACCCAGGCGCCCTTACTTTAAAAAGGAGTTTTCCACATTTATCAATTATCCTCCGAATTGCCTTAAAAGTGAGATCTGTGTGATTTATCCCAATTTTATAAATGAAGACACTGAGGCTCTGTGAGGTGAAGTCATTTATTTGCCAAGGGTCCCTAAGCTAGTGTTTTGGAGTTTTAACTTGGCTAGGTCCGGATGAGAGCTTTATGACCACATGCTGACTTGCTTTGGGACGTGGAGAACGAGGGAGGGAACAAAGTTATTTCAAAAAGTTTCCAGTATAACACACTAGGGGACCCAAAAAATAAGGAAGGTCAATATGTTCTTGTTTTGAAAGTACATTTTCTGCTTTTAGCTTATTAATTCCTCAGTATGCTTCATTTATCATGAAGACATAATATTTGAGGATTAATAACTATCAGTCTGGAATCTATTGCAAATTTATGATATTCTCAATCCAAAAGGATTGTCTGGTCTTAAGGCATATCCAGATGTAGCTTCAAAATAGGGAATGAAATCAAAGTTAAAGCTTACTATTCATAGAGAAACAACGAGTGCTGAGGGACTAACCTGCTATCTTCGATTTAAAGATAACACTGGTTTTTATTAGAAAATTGGATATTAAAGTGAGACTTCTAAAAATTAATTACCATTTAATATTTTATATTCAAAACTTTAATTTCCAAAGAATTAAGAAATTCCATTTGTTTAGATTTTACTCAAATATTAAAGATTGTTATATTATTAGGTACAGAGATGTGAAGTTATAATGAATTCCAAGAATATGTAAATATTTGGATATTAAAAAATCATATGCAACTGCTGATGGGAATACACAATGGGGCAGCTGCTTTGGAAACTGTCTGGCAGTTCCTCAAAAGGTTAAACAGAATTACCATAGAAGCAGGCAGTTCCACTCTGGAGTATATTCTCAAGAGAAACAAAAACATGTTGATGCAAAAATTTGTATATGAATGTTCATAACAGCATTATCCATAATAGCCAAAAAGTGGAAACAACCCAAAATCGCCATCAAATGATGAAATGGATAAACACAATGTGATGTATCTGCACAAAGGAATACTGTTTGGCAATAAGAATAAATGAAATACTGTCGCATACTATACAAGAATGAACCCTGCAGACATGCCAGGCGAAAGAAGTGAGTCACAAAAACCACATATTCTATGATTCTATTTGCATGAAATATCCAGTATGGGCAAATCTATAGAGACAGAAAGTATACTTATGGTTGCCTTGGGCAGGGGACAAAGGGATGGGGGGAAATGGTAAGTGACTGCTAATAGGTCTGGGGCTTCTTTTTCACTGTCATAAAAATGTCCTAAAATTGATCTTGATGATGATTGTACCACTGTGAGTATGTCAAAAACCATTTAATCATTTTTTTTAAAGGAGGGCAATAGTAATCTCTCAAAAACTAACCAGTTTTTCCAAGTAAATCAACTTTCTTTTAAAAAGATTTCCTCGCTTACTCCGACACAAAGATATTTACATCTAGCACAATCAAAGCGGTAAAAAAAAAGAAAAAAATTTTCAGTGCTCCAGTTTTTCGGGATAGATGTATAAGCTATCATTCATGGTGTGTTCTGAAGAACAGACATTTGACTGAATTCATTGCAGTTCTTTTACTTCAAAGGGCAAATAGTATTAGGCTTTGATAGATCTTGAGTCTTTGTATCAAAATGTCTGGTCATCTGAAGAGTGATTGGCTGACAAGGAAATAATTAACATGTACTAGTTTCACTTACAAATGCAAGACTTCAAGAAACAACACAATGCTTTGGAGGGGTTGAGTTTAGGATTGTGTCTGCTACGTGTTTTCATCTCACAGATAATTCATTCCAAATAAAGTATAAAAATTGTACTGCTACAACATCAAAGAGGACTAAACAGAGATTAAGCAAAGATATTTGGCAATCCATTGTGCCAGGAGGTGGAGACACAAATCTCAGTTTTGGCAGCTGTGTTTGTATACATTCTAATCCAGCCTGACACTCGGACTCCTTACCAAGCTGAACACGCATGTGACTGGTAAGACTTTGGCATAAACACAGGCAGTGTTATGTATATGAATTCCTTTTGCAGCCTGAGATTTATGTCTTGGAAATTAAACATGCATGTGTGCAGAGGCAGAGTATAATCATACATGTGTGTGATATTTATAGAGTCACTTCTTGCTAGCACTGTGCTAGGCTCTAGGGAAATGGGATGCATATTGATACCTATTTATAAAAAACATGTACGAAATACAAGATGTTCTTTAGCCGTTGTTGTAATAGGTCTCACCACATATTATCTTCCTTCATGATGTTAGTGCTAAACACACTATCAATTATTTAACCAAATACATAGAACACTAAAATTTAAATTTGCTTGTGTGCTCCATGCCTCTTTGATGTACATAACTTGTGACTAAGTGACTAAAAGGGACCAGGACAGCATATTTCTCTTTTTCCGTCCTGAGGAGCTCTGACAACAAATCATCTCACATATGGAAGAAAGAAACCTTTGGTTCTTTCTTAGATTTTTGAGATATCTGCAATTATCTACCAAGGCAACTCTGGGGATTCTCCTGAGATGATAGAATTTTCTGCCTTATCCGCTGATGTTCTGCAATCACAGCCCTCACTGAGGTAAGAGTTAAAGGTGACCACATCAGAAAATCTTTTTTCTTTTCCCAGGAAACCCTTAACTCCAATACTTTGGTCTCTGTGTAGCAGTTGAGGTTCTAAGCTGCCAACAAATGAAATCAGTTCCAGTTAGTTAAGCAGAAAGGGAACATGTAAAAATGTCAGATAGTTCTTTTGAATCGGCGGGAGAGCCAGAGACCCTGGCTTAGGGGCTACACAGCCAAAACCCATGCCAAACTTCTTTCAAGACTTTTTTATACAAGCTCTTTCGATGATGTCACTCCACACTCCCTCCTCAGCCCTTGAGCTCCCATGGTAACTGTTTTTACAGAAGTCAGGAAAGACGATTAGAGCTGCAGCCAACAGCGCTCGCACTGTATCCTCCTTGATCACTCAGCAGCTTTGTGACCTTAGACACCTCTTTCCCCCAGATTTCTCGGATATCATAGTCTTGTTTTCCCCTCCCTCTTTCTTTGGCCTCTTCTTCTTCTGTCTATCTTTTAAATGTTATTATTTCCCAGCCTTTGACCTTGACCTCACCTTTTCTTTCTCCACGTGTCTCTTTGGGCTTTTGCATTTCCTCTCTTCATTCTGGATATCATCTAAATGGTGACAACTCCCAAATCTACCTTCTCTACCTAGAGATATATCCTAAGTTCCTGATCTGTGTTTCCAACACTTTAACTCACATGGTCTCATGGACATCACAGACTCAGAATGCTCAAAACCAAGCTCACATCCCTCCCTCAATGCTTGCTTGCTTACACACTCTCTCTCTCTCATGAAATGATAACACCACCCTCCCAGCTGACTGAGCCAGAAAACTGCCATCACCTTCGCTCATCTATTTGTCTCACCCTTTATGCCCAGCCATGCGCAACGTTCTTCCTACTGATTTACTACTTCAGTATCTCTCAGAACTATTCACTTCTCTCCATCCTTGAAGCTACTACTCTAGTTTATACTCTTACTATCTCATGTCTGGATAGCTGCCCAGCTTCAGTGGTTTTCTGCCTCCAGTCTTGCCCCTTCCAGTACATTCTCCACACTGCAGCCAAGGGAACTTACTATTATGCAAATTTCACTACTGGCTTCTTTATCTAAAATCTTTTAGTGGTATCCCAAAGGCTCCAAGGATAAAGTCCAAACTCTTTAACATGTTTTAAGGTCTTTCGCTGATCTCATTCCTGCTTGCTTGTCAGCCTTAATCTTTTTTTTTCCTTCAAGGTTTTATTTTTAAGTAATCTCCACACCCAACGAGAGGCTTGAACTCACAACCCTGAGATCAAGAGTGTCATGCTCTTGACTGAATCAGCCAGGCACCCCTTGTCAGCCTTAAACTTCACACACAATGCAGCAGCTGTATGGACTACATGAGACTACATCCAGCTATCTGTGAATAGTGACCTGAATAACTGAAATTGGGGGTAGGTTCATTATTACCATTTTTTACCATATCAAGAAATTCAAGGGTAAACAGTTCTGGGCTAGAACCGTGGCTCCACGATATTATCAACCTCCCAGTCTCCTTATTATACCTTTCTACATTACCACTCACAGCTTGACCCTTTCGCCTTATGGTTCCTTCATGGTTTCAAGATGGCTGCTCCACCTCTAGAAATGCATCCATATTCCAGATCGGAAATGAGGGAGGAAAAATAAGGAAGAAGAGACAGCGCGTACATCAGGAGAGCAAAACTTACTCATGAATCAACTAAACATCCGTTTATGTCTCATTGGCCAGAACTCTGCCAAATGGCCCTTAACTATAGGTCAAAAATAGGTTGTTTTTCCGGGTTTGTTTTTGTATCTTTTTTAACCTAGATGTTTTTCTCCTTTGAACAATATGTGAGTTCTGTTCATAAGAAAGAAGTAAAAATTACATAGGGACTAAATAATAGCATTTACCACGGGGACTTTCTCTGAATTTCTGAAATATGAAACATTCTCTGGAAGGTCTTTTTGTCATTTCCACTGTTACTCTTTCCCCTGAAATAGTTTTTCAGAACATTTATTTGACTGGCTAACGTCTGCTCATTCTTCAGGTCTAGCTTAAATATCACTTCTGGTAGAGTATCTTCTTTTAGGTCCTCCTATCTTGTCCTCCCTCAAATTCCAGAGTAGCCTCCTTATGTACTCTCAGCATCATTGACTTTTTAAAATGTGATATAATTTTCTCTTTAATGCTCCAAATTTTCCACTAGACTGTGCCGATTTTGATTACCACTGCATACTTGTAGCACAGAGTACATGTACTCGATATAAATTGTTAAATAGAAATGAATACATGAATAAGATAATGATTGAAAGGATATATATTCAATATACATTATAATATACATTTAACACAGTATAAAGAGATCCAAAAAATTAGAACATACTTGAAAATAAATATGGGGTGAATCATAAGAGGTAGAATAATTTTTTTGTAATTAATAATATGCCCCTCTGCCCCCCGTTGTAGTACTGGAATTATCCGTCTCTAGGCTACTTGCTTATTTTTCTCAGAGGTATCATACTCCAGTGTTAGTATATTTAAAACAATTCACCAAAATTCAAAGGAGCTAGTTACTGTGAAGAAATGAGCAACTACTATAAGGATCAAGATTAAAAAATATATCAGGTAATGGACCAAAGGAGAGATTCTAATATTTTTCTCATGTGGGCAATGAAGCTTTCTAACTAGGCAAAATAGTTTTATTTCCACTTCATGAATTCTTTCTTTCTTTCTTTCTTTCTTTCTTCCTATTTTTATTTTAGAAAGAGCACAAGTGGGGAAGAGGGGCAGAGGGAGAGAGAGAATCCCAAGCAGGCTCCATGCTCAGCACAGAGCCCAATGTGGGGCTTGATCCCACGACTCTGGGATCATGACCTGAGCTGAAATCAAGTCATTCACTCAACCAACTGAGCCACTCAGGCACCCCTCCACTTTATTAATTCTTATGCATGCTTCAAACTATCAACATCAACTTTCAAATGTTATTATGCATCTTCTCACACTTTCCAGTATCTTAGCAGATACTAAATAAATATTTGTTGGATGAAATAGGTACCAGGAAAGTGGCATTCCTCATACTAGGAGAAAAATAATGAAGATTTGATAAAACTTAGCTTAGAAATTCTTGTCTAGGGATGTTCATATTGTATTGTGCAGAAGGCTAAGACTCCATCCAGCTTTCTTACACCTAATTTTTTCCCAGGGCAGAATTCTGTACTTCTTTGCTAATCATTCTCTTATGACCTGTACTGATGATTTAACACAGAAATCTCACTTTTGGCTAAACATGGGCTCAAAATCTAGATAAATCACTTATGAATTAATGCTTTCTGAAAATTAAAGAAAAATTAAAATATAAACTGAAAATTAAGATTCAGGATGTGTTTATATTGGCTAACATTATTCCAAGTGAGGCAGCCATCAGAGAATATGCTTTGGGAAAACAAGCCTTAGCTCTGAATCAAATACACAATTTAATTCTAAAGGTTCACTAATATGAATAAGTGATGGCATCTGGGGCAAAGCATTTGTATTTTCAGTGAGCTATCATAAAGTAGGAACACAGGATGAAAACAATTAAGTAAAGAATAACTCGAAGGCATCAGTGAAGCCAAAAGTCAACTTGTAAATAAACCATTACTTATGCATTCTATTTATCTTTGTCTAAATTTCTCACATGCTGTAATATGAGGGGGCTCGTGGATTTTTCTGGGCAAATGTTTGCTCCAAAGCCTAGAACCAGTATTTCCCCATTTCTTCTCTCTTATTTTCCCCCTAAATTTATTAAGGTATAATGGGCACATAACATTGCGTAAGTTTAAGAGGTACATGTTAATTCGATACACTTATATATTACAAAATGATTACCACCTTTTTTTGTGGTGAGAACATTTAAGATCTGCTCTCTTAGCAATATTCAAGCATATACTACGGTATTATTAGTTATAATGATGTTAAATATTAGATCCTCCGAATTTTCCTTGTTTTCCAGTCCTTTCAGTAGGCTACCACCAAATCTGCTCAGAGCCCTTACTGGCTCCACTGGCCATTAGAAGATCTACCTCCATACCCATCATTGCCTCCACATAGAACTTGCCAGAATCTGCCAGGGGAAATATTTTTTGTGCTTTTATTGTCTTTTAATAAACTCTTTTTTTTTTGGATTCTGCTTGTTTTCTATAGCTTTAATTTTAATTCATCCTCTAACCATGCATATAACACTTGCAATTCAACTTCCATGTTAGGCTGTGCGTCTCACTTGCAACGAGTTTTCCACTAAGGCATGAAGAACTTCACCTTTAGCTTCCTATCCTTACCCTATTATATTGCCTGGAGAATCTTAAAAAAGGTGCAGCGGCTAGCAGAATCTTGCTCTATATTTGTTAACAGGAGACCAAACCATTGGTACTTTTTCTCTCTCACTATCCAAAATGTTTCACTTCTTCCAGTCCAAATAAACCCCTTCTCTTATAACTGAATCTCCCTCAAAAAAAAAAAAAAATTGCCCCACTGATAACTGCCTTTCTTCCTCCTTTAGATGTCCTTGCATCGTAAATCCATCACTCAGGCTTGCCTCTGGAGAAGTTAGAGTGAAACATGGTAGCCCTGCTTCCTCCAGGCTGGTTACTGCCCTCTCAGAATCACTGAGCCACGTTTGGGGATCCAGGGACACCAAAGTGCTAAATGATGCTGAGCCACACTCACTTCTCACCTTGACCAGTATCCTTCCTAAGAAGGTTTCAAGTACGTTTTTCATGTTCAGCTGTTAAAAAGTCACAGTCTTCTTAACTTCTGAGAGATAAACATACAGATGGCCCATTGATGTGATCAGGATTTCTCCATGTGCTTAAGCAAGTTCCCTCCTCTCCTGACAAAGACAGGGATGGGGTAGTGGTACAAACTTAGTCCTGGCAGATCTTAACTATCTTCATATAGAAAGACCCTTCCATCTTTCAGTTCCTGCTCTGAAATATATTCTCTATTTCAACTACAGAGAAGCTGCTCCAGGGGCGCCTGGGTGGCTCAGTCGCTTGAGTGCCCAACTCTTGATTTTGGCTCAGGTCATGATCTTACAATTTGTGCAATCAAGCCCTATGTTGGGCTTTATGCTGACAGTGTGGAGCCTGCTTGGGATTCTCTCTTTCCCTCTCTCTCTGGCCCTCCTTGGCTTGCACAGCCCACTCTCTTGCTCTCTCTCAAAATAAACAAACTTAAAAAAAAATTTTCTTAAAGAAAAGAAAAGAAAGAAAAGCTACTCCAGGTTCTAACATAGTTCTGGGTAGTCACAAGTTTTCATTACCAGGTAGAAGAACTTAGACAGTGGCGAGTGTTGACTGATAATGGGTCATAGAGGCCAAAAGTATATGCTCTGTGTTCAAGTCACAGCTCAGCCAATTTTACTAGCTTATACTCTGGACAATATCAGATGGACATATGTCCATCTAGGCTTTGACTCCGTGCATAGTTAAACAAGGAAATGTGAGTTGTAGTGTTCATTTGTACCTATGAATGTGACCTCAGTTTGAAAATGGGTTCTTGCAAATGTAATAAAGCTCTTGAAATTAGATCATCCTGCATTAATTGAGTGGACCCTAAATACGATGACAAGTGTCCTTATCAGAAGGGAAAGACACAGCGAAAGGGGCCATGTGAAGGAGTCAGAGCTTGGAGCTGTGTGCGATGAGCTGAGGAACTTCTGGAACTTTCCAGAAGAAAGAGAAGATTCTTCATAGTGAAGAGACTTCATAGTGAGTCTTCATAGCATGGCCCAGAGGAACCGTTGATTTTGGATTTCTGGCTTCCAGAACTGTGAGAGAGTACATTTCTGTAGTTTTACACCACCACGTTTGTGGTAATCTGTGAAGGCTGCCTTAGGAAACATACAGTTTGTGACAGTAATAAATAAATACAATTAAATAAGATTTTTAATCCTCCTGACTCCCCCTCCCTTCTAAGGAGACAAGCATTCTTGTGTCAGCTCAGCCTCTATTGTTTGTTTTTGCTGGTTTTGTGCTTGACCCTGGTGAAGGGTACAAAGGAGAATAATGTTGAGAGCAGGAATTGGGCTGGAAGCTGAGGACAGGGAGGATGGCAAGAGAATGAGAAAAAGGAGGAAACGCGAGCAGCCGGGAAGAGCAGATTTGGAGGGAGGCCTGCTCTGTGTTCTAATGTATTAATTTCCCTTTTGCTGCCTTCTCAAGAAAACTTCAACAAACATTGCAGCGACTGCAGAGGCTTCCTGGAGCTGGCCTTTGTTTCTTTAGGATGCATTCCTATGCTGAGATGAGCGTGGTGCTGAGGGCCATTTAAACTAGGTTACACTTTTATAATCAGAAAATAAAGATAATTTCTCTTTGACAAAACAAAATTGTGTGTGTGTGTGCGTGCGCGTGTGTACACCAGGGTACTCTTGATATATTGTCTTCAGAGATGGCTACAGGTGTTCGGGGGAAAAGAAAAGATTCTTCTACTTCCGCCCGGACCAGGGGCGCCCTGACCCGTCCAGACTGACCCTACCAGAACGTCTGCCACCAGTTGGACAACAGATGTTTTGTGCTAGTCTTGAGAGCTTCCATCCCTGCACGATTTGCCTGGGAAACTGACCCCCAAAGTACTATTCCTTTATCTAAAAATGGAAATTACTTGTCAAATCTGCCTTCTGGGCGCTGTAGCACTAATCCGGTTATAATCCGCTGTAGCCTGGAGCAGCTGCCGAGAGCCCCACACCCTCCCTCCTTCAGCCCCGTAGCCTGCAATTCTTAGGACTGCGAACGTGCCATAATCTACATGCGGGGCATCTCCCCAAAACGACAACAGCAGCACCAATAGCACTATTATGGAGCCCCTTGAACCCCAGCAGTCAATTTACAGACAAGCCCCAAACATGAGAATACCCCTGGTCTGAAAACTTTGCTTTGTTAATTCCCATTTGATATCGAAGGAGTGAGGCCACTGTGTGTACCAAATCCATACAGCAGGCTATGTATATTAGAATTCCAAGGCCAAGTGTGATGTGACCTGTATAAAGTGGGGGACTGTATATTTGGCATAGGGCAGCCTACGGGTAGGATTTGCCACTGTGCCGTTTTAGCCAACCACTATATTAAACATATTAAATATGGTTTGGAATAGAGACAGTGATTTGTATTATGTTTACTTGTGATCTCTGTCTCCAGGTTAAGTAGTAGTAAAATGGATTGTTTAAACCATTTTCTTCTCCTGGATGGCCATAGAGACACTTATTCTGGATTTTATCTTCTTCATTAATACAAAGCTATTGTGGTGGTATTATGTATCTACACTAAAATGGCACATGATGCCTAGCACACCTCTTATCTCAGCTCCAAACATCACCAGTTCAGCTCTGGACTCCATAGACAGGTCTCCCTACATGATGTGTGGCTTCTAATTCTTAAAGATGGTGTTGAGATACAGTCAAGTCGGTATTAACTGTCCATTGTTTACCATCCATAAAGAAGTGGATTCACATAGACAAATGGGTCAGTAAACGTACTTTCCAAAAAGCATATGCAGTGGTAGTGTTGTCTACATTCACCCCACTGAATTAAAAAATGTAACAGCTCCTCCAGAATGGGTTATTCTCTATACCAATTACATTTTCTATTTCTCATTTTCCACAAGTTCTCCAAATTCACTGATACCTGGAGGTAATCTGTATCTAAAAGAAATGATGAGATTGACATAAATCCCTCCAGGACTCCTTCCTATAGGCAAAGGGCAGGGAGAAGAGATTGTACAAGCTAGAGAGAGATCTTATGAGTGAGCCTTGTATCCCCTTTCATCACAAACACCCTTTCCAAGCATCTGGTGCTTATAAAATGAGGGAGACAGTCAGCTCACTTCAATTGCCTGCCTGCCTTTTTTTGTCTTATTCCCTGAACTCTATCTGACGTGAGCTTCATTATGCACCTAAAATGTTAGCGAGACTCTTTTCCAGAAGGTATTGTTACAGAAGACTCCATATTCAGCTGTTTTTTCCAGTTCACTGGAAAAGGAAGAGGTCAGGAGGGATTTCCACCTGTATGGCATCTTGGGTGGGTCAATGTTCCAGTGAAAACTTTTCCCCATTCATCTCTTCCTTTGACCATTCTGAGGAGTTAAGGACCCTGTTGCTCCCTTCCATCCAGGGATCATCAGTTCCCTGGGAGGAAAGACCTTATAAAATATATCCCAATACAGATCTCGCACAAGCTAATGTCAATGTCAGATAATTAGGAAAATTGAAATTATCTCATTTTTGTTTATTTGTTTACTTAGGAGTTGACATTAGCCAGAATCATTTGGATAACATCAACATTAATCTTAATTCATGAATTATTAACACCTTAGACTGTCATAGTAAATTTGCAGGAATATTTAATTCAGTACTATTTGCAATCAGTATGGAAATGTATTTTATGATCAAGCATTTTTAATAAAGGTGTCATTTTTCTTATTATAACATTAAATATAATCCCTCTAAAGAAAATGGACTTTGTCATATTAACTAAATCAAAAGGTTACAGAAAACATTATGACTCCTGAATTCTTTAACTGGCACCAGGAGAAAAATGTATTAGAGATCATTTTTCTGAAGAGATAGGGACCTGATAAAATAAATGCAAATTTCAAAGTCAATTATATACTGAAAATGACATCTTAATACAGGACTGATGTTGTCAAATAAGAGTCAGCTGCTTTTCACATCAGCATGAAAGAGGAAAACACAAAACAAGTTGTAAGCACAAGGGAAACAATACATCTGATTTGCCTTCCACTGATTGCATTATACAAGGAAATTGGTAATCAGTATCTTCCTTTCTTTGCCAATGCAAAAAATAAACAAACAAATTTATCACTTAAAAATTTGGTTATATCCTTTAGTGCACTTTTGTATGCATTTCTGTTGGGTATGTACCATGGAGTGAAATTTTTGGGTCATAGGGTTTATGTATGTCCATTTTAATAGAAAGTGAAAGTTTTTCAAAACCAACATATCAATTCAACTTTGAACCAGCAGTGGAGGAGGGTTCCAGAGGCACCATATCCTCACTAGTGTTTTTACTTGGTATTGCCAAGTAAAATATTTGATTTGAGGCATTCCCTAATGAATACTGAAGTTGAAACACTTTTTATAGGTGCAGTGGTTTCTTTATATCTTTTTTTTTTTTTTTTTTTTTTGGTGAAGTGCATTTATAAGCCTTTCTTCCCACCTCTCAAGTTGTTTTTCTTAGCCAGGGACCGCAGCCAACTGGAATGAATGGTCATACTACATATGCTGGGCATATGCAGGCCTCTAAATTCAAACCCTGTTCAAATGCATTAGGCTTAAAATAAATGTTAGGGTTTTTTTTTTTCCTATTAATTCAAGGTAAGTTTCAAGTTACTATTTTTAGAAGAAGGGCCAGTTTCTCTATACAACAGTATATATTTATAGTGTGTTGCTTTGGGAAATTACTGGCATGAGAATTGTTGCATGGCTGAGTGATGAGCCTGGTGGATAGATACTTAATGTTTAAGTCTATAGTGGCTTTCTAACCATTAGTGAAGGCCAAATGTTGCTAAGAATACAATGTGGAGGCAGTTCTCTTTAGGAAGTCTGTTAGAATCGGGTGGTGTGAAGAATAATTTGATAAGCTACTGAGATAGGAGATGGGAATAGTAAACATTATGCTTGAGTAAATACAGATGATGTCCAAATGGCTCTCCAATGCAGAGGGTAATGCAGGACTTCTGATTGGCTGTATTTCTTGTAGGAAAATGTATCATCTATTTTTCTTTTATGCCTTCTGAGAGTGTATGTTTTTGCTCTGATGCATTCAGAAATTATATAACTGTGCTTTCTTTTTCTTTTGGGTAGGTTAAAACTCTCGGCAACAGAACTGAATCATCGTTTTAGGTTTTCCAACCTTATCATCTTACTGTCTATCCCATCTGAGATTGCCACTCAATAAACAGTAATTGAGACCCTACTATATGCCTAGAAATCAGAGATAAGAAAGAGCCACTAGATAAACTACAGAACCATAATCAAATACAGTGTACATTGAATCACTAATCTTGCTCTTTATTAACTTTGTGGAAAAGTCCTCTTTAAATATTTCCTTCTCACCAGCCTTAAATGAGTATATATATTAAACTTGCCTCATAAGGTACTTATAAATACATCTTTATTATTTTTCACTCTGTTATTATTCCTGGAAATAGTTAAATGCCTTCCTATTTCATTCTTGTTGAATGCCCAAGTGTTATCTTTATTAGTATACAGGTCAATGCCTATTAGGTAAATATCAGTACTGACTTACGTGACCACAATAAGCTCCAAGTGAGCCTAAGAAATTTCAGTTCTACTGGGTCAGCATATATTTGCTAAAATTTTGGTGGGTTTTATGATAAAAATAAATTAAGAAATATTCAATACTACGGGACACTTAGGAGCTTCTACTATGACCTATTTGTATTTCTTGTAGGAAAATTACCGATTCTCTCCCGTCTCTCTCATCCCACACTCTTCTTTTCTAAGGGTAAACAGTGTAGAGTTCAATCCAGTTTAGCTCAAAATCTAATCTCTACATGATGCAAAATTATTTACATGAACCCTGATGAGGCTTCGTATGGTCCCATGATCGACACTAGTAGATACTTTCATGGCCACACCTGCAGCTCTCAAGTCCACACACATGAGTACAAATACCCTGACATACAGGGATGAAAGAGAACCAGGAAAACTACAAGAAAAATTCCCACCTGGACACGCAAAGAATGGGATACGTACAGAATCACTTATCTAGAGCAGTGCTGAGATCTTGCTGGGTGGAAATTGTGAGAACTACCCTCACTAGCAGTGGAGAAAGTTCCTCAATGAAATCTTGCTTTGCTGTCTGAAAAACTCCCTTGTCCATTGTCCTTTTGGTCTCCGGGCTTTGTTCTTCGGGAAACTCTCCTCTGTCCATAATCCCCAGCACACAGTTACTGTGCATGTTGGAGAGCATACCTTCTTTTCCACTTTAGATGAGATGATAGATGAGGAGTTATAGATTTTGAGCAGAATGAAGAACTAGTTTCTCAGCTCTTTGCTGAGAGGATCTCAGGACGTGCTTTATGATTAAATATTCACAAATGTTTGTAGATTAGACTTGTAAATTCTTCAGTGGTATAATTTGCTCAAAACCAGAATTGACTTCCTGTCTACTTGGTTCCAGGAACTTGTATATAAAAGAAACCATGCTCTGAAGCTTTATCTGGATATAACCCTAACAGTGCTAGCATCCCTCTCTCCCTTGAATTAAGAAAGCTACATTGAGTGGGAAAACGCCCTTAATCTGATTTTGGATTGGCTCAAGTTCCTGGTGGAGAACCCTTAAAGGAAGGCTCTTGAACAAAGTCCTGAGTGACAACTTTATCTACTGTTATTTTGTTTATAGAAATAGTTGGCTTTTCTAAGTTACTAATCCCTTAGTCAATTTAGATTAAAGGCCACCTGCTGAGAATATAGCAGATTTAGATCCCCTTTCATCCCTGCTTTAAACTGATTAACTCTTGCCTGACTTCATCTCTCTCTTATGGCACACTGCTAAAAGCTGCATGAAAGAGCCAACACACATTAACATTCTGCATTTTCTCAACCTTAAGAGGCATCTGATCTACCTTCTTAGTTACCACTGGTAACAGTTGTATTTAATGTTTTGTCATACAAAGGATTGCTGGCATCTCCACCTACAGTATCTATTTATTCACTCTTAGCAAGAGTATCATTAAGGCAGGATGCCATACATTAGAACATTTTCATGAAAAACTCCACTTCTGATATCAGTTTTTATATTAATTAGGGTACAGGCTGACCTGCTCCAAAGAGACTCCAATGATAGAATGTTCTTTCTTTTTATCTAACAATCTTAAAATAAGCAGATCCAAGTCATAGTAGAGACGATCTGTCATCCACTACTGTGGCTTCTGTCTCTCGGCCCAAGGTAGGTATTCAAGGTCTCATCACTTTCCAGCTAGTGGGAAAGAGAATAGAAAAGTGGAAGACAAAGAACTTCCTTTTTAAGGAATTGACTAGAAACCTGCCCTTATAATTCAAGGAACTTTCCAGTTTTTTTTCAGAGCTAGAGAAAATGCCTCTCTAAACTTCTACCTTCTACCTTCTGAATGTTCAATATAATTGAAATGTCTTACTGATATGCTTGTTGGTAGAAACTATATCTGGTAAATGCAAAAGTGAGTGAATACATCATATGTAGAACTTCAGAAACTTAACAGATGATCATAGGGGAAGGGTGGGAAAAATAATAAAATCGAAGAGGGAGGCAAACCATAAGAGACTCTTAAATTTTTTCTTTTAATGTTTACTTATTTTTGAGACAGAGAGAGACAAAGCATGAGCAGGGGAAGGGTAGAGAGAGAGGGAGACACAGAATCTGAAACAAGCTTCAGGCTCTGTACTGTCAGCACAGAGGCCAACGCAGGGCTTGAACCCATGAACTGTGAAGCCATGAGCTGAGCTGAAGTTGGACACTTAACTGACTGAGCCACCCAGGCGCCCCACAAGAGACTCTTAAACACAGAGAACAAAGTAAGGGTTGCTGACGGGGAAGTCAGTAGAGGAATGGACTAAATGGGTGATGGGCATTATGAAGGGCACCTATTGGGATGACCACTCGGTATTATACGTAGGCGATGAATCACTGGATTATTCTCTTGATGCCAAGATTACACTGTATGTTATCTAATTTGACGATAAAAAAAATTGTGAGTAAATGCCTAAAATGTTTAATAACATCCCTGTTAGAGGTGGATCTTTTCTTACAAAAAATTCAAATTCCCAAAAAGAAGGAATTTTCCCTGCCTTCTGCATAACTTTAGTTCATTTTGTTTTTCACTTCTCGTCTCTGCACATGGAACCAATCTCATCAAGCGCAAAGTATGAGTAAGAGTTTCTGGCATTCAGTTTTATTCACTGTCACCCCACCCTCACCACCATTGTTGTTTTATTTATTCTACTCAATCTTTGAGTTTCTTCCAATATCCCCTCCTTTTCCCCCAAGGTTTCCATGAGTAGTGAACAATTAATTATGCTTATAAATCCCTTCCCTAGCCTATCCACTTTTTGAAACATCTGTTTATTTTGGTTTTCTTCAGACAGTGTTTCTTATCTTTCCCATATTTTGTATATCCAAAGACTGGCCATGCTCTTGTTTATCATCTCCTTCTCTTATCATTTGGCTTAGCCTGGTGTGGCAGCTCAGTGACCTGATTTCAACACAGTCTTGCTGTGTTTTCTCCAACATCCACACTCACCAATGAAGACCATCCTATATATGTGGATTGTAAGGTGAGTAGGCAAGCAAATGTGTCCTTAACTATTAGAGAAACTGAGGTTAAAAAGCAGGAAAGTGATTCTGGGGCACCAGGGTGGCTCAGTCAGTTAAGTGTCCCAGTTAAGCTCAGGACATGATCTCATAGTTTGTGAGTTCGAGCCCCTTGTTGGGCTTTGTGCTGACAGCTTGGAGCCCGGAAGCTGCTTCAGATTCAGTGTCTCCCTCTCTCTCTGCCTCTCCCCCACTCACACTCAGCCTCTGTCAGAAATAAACATTTAAAAATTGTAAAAAAAAAAAAAAAAGCAATTAAGTGATTTAGCTAATACATTGATCCCAACTAATAATAATGGAGCCAGGATTCTTCCCAAGGTCGTTTAGCTAAAGGCCCTATGAAGACACCATGCAGTGTTCTTTAGTGTTGTGTTGGTATCCTAACCAACTACACTGCTTTCTGACAAAGCAAATCAAGTCCATCACATCAGTAATCTGTCCATTATATTTATATTAGGTGTCATCAGAGGGATGTCCAGGAGAGAATCTGGTTCTGCTAAGACTGAGTAGTTTCCTTTCTGTGGGGAAAACCATGCCTGGAATGAAATAACACCTTTTTCTTTTTGGCTTCACTTAATGATTATCCTAAAAGTCAGCAAGTACTAAATACATTAATAAATTAAAAACTCATAGAGCTAGAAATTTTAGGAGCATAGAATATTTTAGCTGAGTATAGGGTACCTGTAATCCTTACTAGGAAACAGAACATAATAACTTTGTTTATTCATGTCTTCTCAATAAAAGCTGTGGAATCATTATTCTGTGGCTATTTTGGCCTACACATGCTCTAGAGCTTGGGGAAGTTTTCGTACTGGAATGAAATGATTTGCCCCTATGTACCATTTATACAGTTTCCTGAGAAATATATTGTGTTTGGCAGCAGCCTCTTTTCCTAAAGAATGTCCTAAAGAGGAGGATTGTGTGGACTCTATACGGACAGGTAGGCCTTATATAAAGTTTCTGCTTTGAATAACTGATGACCTCTTGGGGCCTAAAACATTACAAAGGCAAGAATAAAATGCAGCCTTAAATGAGCAGCTGAGTCAAAGATTGTAAAACCAGATGTTATCTGTAGTGCCTTAATGAAAGTTCAATACTTGACCTAATAAAAATATGACCTTTTTTGAAGTACTTTTATATTCAGAAGTCAAAATTTCAAATACGGATTCTTCTTATTCAAGCCTGAGCTGAATATTATGTACCATTAGAAGCCTGTTGGCTAACCTCACTGATGACCTGCTGGGAATATTATCAGTCTAGCAATGTCTCTACTCTATCTTCAAATACAGGAAGTTCACAGATATCTGTGCCTGAGAACAGAAAAATGTCACTCTCAAAAACCAAGGCTCAAAATTATCTTATTAAATCAGATCGATGGCTGCTCAAAATATTTGGTTTTTGCTAAAACCAAATGAAATATTGCCCCCACTCCCTTGTCTCCATAACTGTCCCATATTTACCTTTGTCTTTCAAGTAGCATTACTATAATTGTACAGACAGCAACTGCCTTATGTAAGCCCAGTATGAGAAATTTCTTTCTGCCTCCATTTATAAGATTCTCAGGTTGGAGCAAGGACAGCAACTTTGCAAGAATTTTGAAAGAGATGAAATGCCGACTAAGTTCTCCCCCAGCTACAATTATATTTATTCTACTTTGGATATGAGTGTCTAGGCTGAAGGTGGAGATGGAAGAGAATGGGAAGAATCTATCAGTTTCTCACCTTTCACTCAATATGCCAACTGACTATTATACTGGTTTCTTTGTGTACCTTTCTACCCAGTATGGTAGGTGGAATAACAAACCGTCAAAGATGACCACATCTTGTCTGGATGTGGCAAAGGGATGATACAGACATGATTACATTAAGGATCTTGAGATGGGGAGATTATCTAGGAGGATCCAATATAATGACAAAGCCCTTATAACAGAATGAAGGAGAGGAGGTAGGAAAATAAGAGTAAGAGAAAAAGACATTATTAATGGTCACATAGCAAAGGTCAGCTAAGGAGAGAGAGAGAGATTTTTGAAAATGCTGCACTGTGAGCTTTAAGATGGAATAAGTGGCCGCAGGGTAAGGAATGCGGGGGGCACTAGGAGTCGGAAAAGACAAGGAGGGAGATTCTTCCCCCAGAGCCTCAGGAAGGAACATAACAGTAATGACCCATTTTATACTTCTGAGCTCCAGAACTGGAAGACAACATATTTGTGTTGTTTTAAACCATTAAATTTGGGGTAACTTGTTACAGTAGCAATAGGAAATGAATATACCATGATTCAACAACAACAGTTTTAAACATGGAATGTCAAAATTGTAGTGTGAACTACCAAAACTCAAACAGGAAGAAATAGAAGAATTTGAACAGACCCATAACTAGTGAAGAAATTGAATCAGTTATCAAAAAACTCCCACCAAATAAGAGCCATGGGCCAAATGGCTTCCCTGGGGAATTCTACCAGACATTTAAAACAGAGTTAATACCTATCCTTCTCAAGCTGTTCCAAAAAAATAGAAATGGAAGGAAAGCTTCCAGACTCATTCTATGAAGCCAGCATTACCTTGATTCCCAAACCAGACAGAGACCCCACAAAAATGAAGAATTACAGACCAATATCCCTGATGAACATGGATGTAAAAATTCTCAACAAGATCCTAACAAGTCAAATTCAATAGCATATAAAAAAAATTATTCACCATGATCAAGTGGGATTCATTCCTGGGCTGCAGGGCTGGCTCAATATTCTCAAGTCAATCAATGTGATACATCACATTAATAAAAGAAAGGATAAGAACCATAGAATCCTGTCAATAGATGCAGAAAAAGCATTTGACAAAATACAGCATCCTTTCTTAATAAAAACCCTCAAGAAAGGTTATGATACCTAAACATCCTAAAAGCCATATATGAAAAAACCACAGCTAATACCATCTTCAATGGTGAAAAACTGAGAGCTTTCCCCCTGAGATCAGGAACATGACAGGGATGTTCACTCTCACCACTGTTTTTAACATAGTGTTGGAAGTCCTAGCATCAGCAATCAGACAACAAAAGGAAATATAAAAGGCATCAAAATTGGCAAAGATGAAGTCAAACTTTCACTTTTCACAGATGACATGATACTCTACATGAAAAACCCGAAAGACCACCAAAAGACTGCTAGAACTGATACATGAATTCAGCAAAGTCACAGGGTACAAAATCAATGTACAGAAATTGGTTGCATTTCTATACACCAATAATGAAGCAACAGAAAGAAATCAAGATATTGATCCCATTTATAATTACACCAAGAACCATAAAATACCTAGGAATAAACCTAACCAAAGATGTAAAAGATCTGTATACTGAAAACTATAGAAAACTTATGAAGGAAATTGAAGAAGACATGAAGAAATGGAAAAACATTCCATGCTCATGGATTGGAAGAGTAAATAGTGTTAAAATGTCAATACTACCCAAAGCAATCTACACATTCAGTGCAATCCCCATCAAAATTGCACCAGCATTCTTCTTAAAGCTAGAACAATCCAAAAATTTGTATGGAACCACAGAAGACCCAGAATGGCCAAAGTAATATTGAAGAAGAAAACCAAAGCAGGAGGCATCACAATCCCAGACTTTAGCCTCTATTACAAAGCTGTCATCATCAAGACTGCATGGTATTGGTATTGGCACAAAAGCAGACACATAGACCAATGGAATAGAACAGAGAACCCAGAATTGGACCCACAAATGTATGGCCAACTAATCTTTGACAAAGCAGGAAAGAATATCCAATGAAATAAAAGACAGTCTCTTTACCAAATCGTTCTGGGAAAACTGGACAGCAACATGCAGAAGAATGAAACTAGACCACTTTCTTACACCATACATGATAATAAACTCAAAATGGATGAAAGATTTAAATGTGAGACAGTAAATCATCAAAACCCTAGAGGAGAAAGAAAGCAATAACCTGCTTGACCTCAGCCACAGCAATTTCTTGCTTGACACATCTCCAAGGCAAGGGAATCAAAAGCAAAAATGAACTATTGGGACCTCATCAAGATAAAAAAGCTTCTGCACTGCAAAGGAAACAATCAACAAAACTAAAAGGCAACCGACGGAATGGGAAAAGGTATTTGCAAATGACATATCGCATAAAGAGTCAGTATCCAAAATCTATAAAGAACTTACCAAACTCAACACCTGAGAAACAAATAATCTCGTGAAGAAATGGGCAGAAGACATGAATAGTCACTTTTCCAAAGACATCAGATGGCCCACACATGAAAAGATGCTCAACATCACTCATCATCAGGAAAATACAAATCAAAATCACACTGAGATACCACCTCACACTGGTCAGAGTGGCAAAAATTAACAACTCAGGAAACAACAGATGCTGGTGACGATGTGGAGAAACGGGAACCCTCTTGCACTGTTGGTGGGCATGCGAACTGGTGAAACCACTCTGGAAAACAGTGTGGAGTTTCCTCAAAAAATTAAAAATAGAACTATCCTATGACCCAGCAATAGCACTACTAGGAATTTATCCAAAGGATACAGGAGTGTTGATTCATAGGGCATTTGTACACCAATGTTAATAGCAGCACTTTCAACAATAGCCAAATTATGGAAAGAGCCTCAATATTCATCAACTGATGAGCAGATAAAAAAAGATGTGGTTTATATATACAATGAAATACTACTTGGCAATGAGAACGAAGGAAATCATGCCATTTGCAGCAACGTGGATGGAACTGGAAGGTATTATGCTAAGTGAAATAAGTCAGTCAGAGAAAGACAGATATCATATGTTTTCACCATGTGGAATTTGAGAAACTTAACAGAAAACCATGGGGGAAGGGAAGGGGAAAAATAGTTACAAACAGAGAGGGAGAGAGGCAAACTATAAGAGACTTTTAAATACAGAGAACAAACTGAGGATTGGTGAGGGGGCGGAGGAGAAGGGAAAATGGGTGATGGGCATTAAGGAGGGCACTTGTTGGGATAAGCACTGGGTGTTGTAAGCAATGAACCATGGGGATCTACCCCCAAAACCAAAAGCACACTTTACACACTGTATGTTAGCCAATTTGACAATAAATTATATTTAAAAAAATAAAACAATAAAAAAACTGTAGTGTGGAAAAATTTTTAAATTATACATACATATGTATCTATATATTTTAATATCTGATAAACAATTAAGTCTTAGGGTCTCTATTTCATGGTGAGAAGAATGTGGCAAATTTCGTTAATTGTCCTCTTTGTGAAACATCATGTTAAAAAAAAAAGCAGCTGTCCTATCATGTGGTAATATCTTATTTTAGCTTATTTCCTTAAAATTTCCCTGTGGTAACACACTACTTTCTTTTCCCCATTGAAATGTCGTTTCTCTAGAGAATCCCTCTAGGGTTAGGGATTCTCTGCCTTTTGGTCTAGATAATCCTTTATTGCAAGGGGCTCTCCTGTGCTGTAGGAGGGATAGTGGCATCCCTGGGTTCTACCCACAAATGCCAGTAGCACTTGATGTTCCCCAGCTGTGACAACAAAAATGTTACCAGACATTGCCAAGTATCCCCTGGGGAGCAAAATTAGCTCTGGTTGAAAGTCACTGCTTTAGGTAATGCACAGTTTGGCGATAAATACCCCTTAAGCATCCAATACAACGTTCACAAGAATATGGTGATACCATTGGAATATTATCAGAAAGGCAGTTTGTTGTATGACTAAAGCAGGCTGACATTCTCCCTAAAACATTGTCATCATGGACTGCCTTGGATTTCCTCTTGCCTCACTAAGATCTTTTTCTCATCCTCTTTGCTGCTCCTCCCCTCCTCTCATGTTTCTCAGTGATAGAACATCCTGGGACTCAGTTATCATCTCAGATCCCTTCTTTATCTACACTCACACCCTTTGTCATCATTTCCACTCTCAGGTGGACATATTTAAATATATATATGCACTGACTCATAGCAAATACACGTCCCTGGCCATGAATTCTCTATTGAACTTGAAGAGCCTACTTGACAACTTTCACTGACTGTCCAGTAGGATAAAGCATCTCAAAAATGAACACATTCAACTCCTGTTTCCCAGTCAAACTTCTCCTCCCACATTGTTTTCCAGCTCAGTAATTGGGAACTCCTCTGAGAGTCAATTTCTCTCATTTTTCTCACACTCATTAGCAAATCCATTATCTTCCTATTGGCTTCATATTCCGAACATGTCAGAATCTAGTACTCCCTCACCGCCACCATCAGCTCTGGCTTAGATCCTCACCACATGCTCTTCTTTGACCATTTCTTCTAGGTTTGCTTTTCTCGGTCTCTTCTTGGCTCAGCAGCCAGAGCGATCCTCTTAAAATCTAGACAAATTGTGTCATTCCACCATATGTCATCCAGAGGGAAAATGAAAATACCACACATTCTAGGTGATCTTGCTTCTACTGCCTTTCTGTCTCATCTCTCAGACTTCTCCATCCCTCTCAATCCTTTCTAGCCACACTAGCTTTCTCACAATGCCTTGAACAAGCCAGTTTCTTTTCCTTCTGCATGAAAGACTGCTGGATCCACCCAGAGATATGCCCAAGGTATAAGTCATTAGTCATGGTTCTCCAGAGGAAAAAAAAAAACAATAGGAGATATGTGTGTGTGCGTGTGTGTGAAATGAGAATTATTTTTAAAAAATTTGCTCACATGATTATGGAGACTGAGAAGTTCCACAATATGCTGTCTACAACCTGGGGAACCAGGAAAGCAGATGGCATAAATTCTAGTCTGAGTATAAAAGTCCTGAGGATCAAGAAAGTTGACGGTGTAAATCACAGTCCTAGGACAGAAAACTGCTATTTGAGTTCAAAAAGTTAAATAGAGAGAACCAATCCAAACTTCCACCACCATTTTGTTCTCTTCAGGCCCTTCACAGAGTGAATGATGCCCACCCATATTGGGGAAGGCCATCTGCTTTACTCAGTCTACCAGTTGAAGTGCTGATCTCTTTGAGAAACACCTCCACAGACATACCCAGAAACAATCTTTAACCAGACATCTGGGCATCCCATGGCTGGGTCAAGGTGACACATAAAGTTAACCATCAGAGAATTATCTCCTCCCTTCCTTTTGGTCTCCGATGAATGGCACCTTAGAGAGGCCTTTCCTATCCACTCTATCTACAACAGAATTCCTCATCTCACAATTGCTATCACTCTTTCTAGCTTTATATTTCTTCATAACGCTGGTTGCTATATAGCAGAATACATATACTGAGTATTTGCTTTTTTTCTGTCTCTACCCACTAAATTGTGGCTCCATTGAGGGCAGGGCATCCTGAACTATCTGCTCTCTGCTGTATCACCAGTTTATACACACACACACACACACACACACACACACACACACACACCCCAGGATATACTTTCCAGCATAGCCTGGCATGTAGCAAATATATCATAAAATTAATATATGATTGCACTCCGTTGAAGCTCAAATTTAGAAGATAATATAAAATATTTTTAGACCGAGAACATAGCCACATTTGACCTGCCTAGAAGCAGTATTCTTTTTCAATCTAAAATAAAAGTATATAAGACTGTATTTCTCAGTGTTTTCATAACTAGCAAAGACTATTTTTATTAACATGGAGAAAGAGTGCCCTCTACTGTGCTGTTTAGATGTACACATCCATTTTAAAGATGACATAACTTTTGTTTTAATCAGACAGAACATTGTTTTAATGAATTTGAAGAGATTTACAAATAGATAATTTCAATTCTTAAAGTCAAAATCTCTTTCTGGAGTAAACGGAGTAAGTAAATCTTACATGTTGCCATGTAGATTTATTATAATAGAATGTTCACTGCCTCAAATTTGATTTGAGGCTAGAGTAGGACATGGACAGAATTTTTAAGTCAAAAGGATGTTTCCCAGTCAAAAAACACTGTGTCTGAAAGAGAAATAATTATAGTTTTTGATATTCCTACATATGAATGTAATATAAGTATGCTTCCTAGTTAATGTAAAAGCCTCTAAAGTTGGAGAGAGCTTCATTTCATTTGCAGAAGGTTCTAGTAGGTCTCTAATCGTGTTGCATATTATAATCACCTGGGACCATTTAAAAATTATTAATGTCCAGATCACTTTCACCAAACGTACTTCTTCTTTTTCAATCTTTGAGCCTTCTAGTTCTTTCTCTTATCTTATTGAAGTGGTTCTCCACGGAGGAACCATTTTGCTTCTCTGTCTCCCCAGGGACCTTTGGAACTATCTGGAGGCATTTTCAGTGGAGGTAGAGGAGAGTGCTACTGCTGCCTGGTAATCAGAGGACAGAGATGCTACTAATCATCCTGTGAAGCACAGAACAAACTCCCTCCCCCCAAAAACAGAGAATTATCAAAATGTCAATAGTGCCAAGGTCTAGAAACCCTGCCTTACTAGGCTGCTTATAACCTCCAGTAAAATATGGGATAGAAATGATGAGAACAAACAACTGTATCTTGTTCCAGATCTTACTGGGAAACATTTGGTTTTCCTCTCTTAAATAGGATCTAAATTTTTGCAGATACCCTTTTCAAAATCAAGGAACTTCCAATCGATTCCTAGTTTGTATTATGAACGGTTATTGAATTTTGTTAAATGCTTTTCTGCATCTATTCAGCTGTTCATATGGTTTTTTTCTTTTAAGTCTGTTAGTAAGAAGAATTCTTGACTAATTTTTAAATATTAAAATGGATTCCATGGATAAACTCCTCTGATTTTTACATAGTGTTGGATTCAGTTTGATGTATCTCAAAGGTTTTGAGAAATCCTGGTATGTAGTTTTTCTTATGATCTACTTCTTTTTGATATCAGGGTACTACTGGCCTCATAAATGAATCAGGAAATGTCTTATTTTTTAAATCATTATCTTCTATTATGTGGAAGAGTTCATGTAGAACTGATTTTATTGCTTTCTTAAATGTTTGATAGAAATCACCAGTGAAGTCCAATTAGGCCTACACTTTTCTCTGCTAGAAGGTGCAACTATGAATCGATTTCTTTAATATGTGACCACATTGCTATTTAGGTGGCTCTACTCCTTTGGCTTTACTAAATTATGTCTCCTAAGGAATTTGCCTGTCATCAATGTCAAATTTATAAGCATAAAATTATGTTTCTTATTTTCTCTTCAGTGTCCATAGGTCCTATGGTAATACTCTTTTTGCCTTGGTACTAGTAATTTATATATTTTCCCCTTTTTCTGCATCGTCTGTATTTGTCATTCCCTTCTCCCTGCTTTCTTTGGGTTTGGGTTGTTCTTCATTTTGTTTCTTAAGGCAGAAGCCTACATCACTGACTGAAGGCCTTCCCATTTATCCAATGTTATCATTTAATGCTATAAATTTCCTTTTAATACTGAGTCAGCCATATCCTACGCCTTTTAATAGGTGTCATTTCAATTTTCACTGAGATAAAAATATTTTCTCATTTCTTTTGTGATTTCTCCTTTTGTCCAAATATTTGGAGATTAGCCAGATATCTCCCTGTCATTAATATCTAGTTTAATTCCACTGTGGTTAGAGAACATAGTTTGTATGCTTTTTTAATACCTTAAATTTGTGGAAATTTGTCTTCTGGCGGAGAGTATTATTTTCTCTCTTGGTGAATATTTTAAATGCCCTTAAAAAGCATATAGTTATGTTGCTATTATTGGTGGAGTATTCAGTATATATCAATGAGGTTAAATTGGTTGAGAATTTTGTTTGAGACCTCTCTGTTCTTACTGATTTTCTTCTTTTCTGCCAGCTACTGAGAGATGATTTCCCTGTGTGATGGAACTCTGTGTTTGCTTCTATTATTTTCATAGTTTCACTTACACTCAGACTTTTTGAACCATATAAACTTGATCTAGGCACATACAGTAAAATGTGGATCCAACCTTCCCTTTTTCTTCGTCCAGCACCAAAGTAGTTCATCATTAATATTTTAGGTAGTGTGGTAAGGATGGTATTTAAGAGAGAAAATTATTTTAGAGAAATTGTAAAATACATAACATACTTTAAAAATATCTAACGTTAAGTCTTTAAAACCAAAAGAGAAGAAATCATGGTGGAGAAAAAAATAAGATAGAGCAAGAAAAACGTTTCAAAAATACATTTTTTGAACTACAAAATATGCATCCTCTCTCTCTCTCTCTCTATATATATATATATGTATAAAATGAATACTATTATTCTTTTTTTTATAATTCCATCCTCAGAGATAACCTGTCCAATATAGAAGTAATTTTGAAGCCAGTTCTCTAATGGTCTTGCAAAATAAATACTAAGAAAAAACAATAGTTCATTTTATATAGGTTCCTTATGTACTTTGTCATTTGCTCAGTTAATGCCGCAATCTGATTTCTTATTTAAAATTCCTGAGAGAGACACTGGGGTGGCTCACTTGGTTAAGTATCCAACCCTTGATTTTGGCTCAGGTCATGATTTCACGGTTTGTGAGTTTAAGTCCCACACAAGGCTCTGTGCTGACAGTGCAGAGCCCCCTTGGAATTCTCTCTCTCTCTCCCTGTCTCTCTGCCCCTCCCCTGGCTCACATGCTTACGTGTGTGCTCTTTCAAAATAAATAAATAAACTTTAAACAAAAATTTAAAAAAAATTCCTAAGATGTGCTACTTCTGACTAGAATACTTATTTCTTGTTAGCACTTTGTTTTACTAGATTCACTAAATTTTGTTTGTTTTCTAGTCACATATTTCATTCAAAAATGAGTGTGCTATAGTATTTGATGCAAAGAAAGGTCTGTAAAAGAACTAGTAACTGAGGAGTAACTTATATTTGCTTTGGCTTTTCATCCCAAAAATCTTTGAAGAAAATCAAAGAGAAGAAGGAAATCTAAGGTTCATATTAAAAATTAATAATAAGCAATTGTTCCACTCAAGAAAAGCAGAAAATTATGAAACTTTCATATCTATCAATTTGTGCTGTATACAACTGCATTTTAAAGCCAGAAGACTAATTTCTACAGGGTTTTACACATAATTTGCGTTTTGAGACTACACAGTACCATAGATTGATGACCCTTTTATAATCCACCAATCACCTTTTCACAGATAGACAGGTTCCCCTCCCTTCATAATGATTTTGGGTGATTTGCAGGTGTTTCTTCAAGCATTACCAGCTTTGGGTATGAAACTAAAAAAGCAACTCCCTAGCTCACCCTTCCCAGGTAATTTTTACAAATCCTCTTTTCCCCATCTCTCCACCAGCTGCCCTTCACTTTACTAAGTGTAGGGCTTATAAATCTTGATGTAGCAGCTGTAGTTGCTGGTAATTTCTGTGGCCACCTCCAGTGTTTCAGCTGGGCACGCTGCTCGGGAGATACATCCTCCCCATTGTGCTCATGCTGATGTTGTGTGGCTGCCTCCTGAGGTGTCACCATCTCTGCCTCGGAGTACGTGGGTTTAGAATTTAGGAAAGCAATGTTTTCATAGCTCAGGCTTACAACAGCAGTTCTGCTTAAGATGCATTTGTTCTAGTCCAGTGGTGAAAGGAGAGAACCCTGGGGGATCTCCCTGCTTCTTTAGAACTCAGAAATGATATAATGCTCTCACCTCTGCACCCGGGCACTTGGAATGCCTTCTCCCTGGGTGTGATCACAAGATTCATTCCCTCCCCCCGTCTATTCTATGTGCGAATATTATCTACTTAATAGGTACTTCCAGAACGACCCTGTTAAAATTGCACTCTTCTCCACCCTCACCTAACATATCCTGTCCTCCTTCCCTATAAATCTTCCCTCCACAGAATTTATATTCCAGTATATTTTATAATATACACTGGTCCCCACCTATCCACGGGGGATACATCCCAAAATCCTCAGTGGATTCCTGAAACTATGGTTAGTACAGAACCCTATATATACTGGTTTGTTTCCTATACATACATAGCTCTGATAAAGTGTAATTTATACATTAGTTCTTGTAAGAGTGTACCAACAATAACAGTAAAATAGAACAATTATAATAAGATAGCGTAATAAAATTTATGTGAATGGGGGCTTTCTTTCCCCCTCTCAAAATACCTTAATGCAGTGTACTCACCCTTCATCCTGTGGTGACACGAGATGATAAAATGCCTACGTGATGCAATGAAGTGAAGTAAATGGTGTAGCCATTGTGTCATACCATTGGGCTACTGTTGACCTTCTACATATACATCAGAAGGAGGGTCAGCTGCTTCCTGATGACAGCTGACTGCAGTTAACTGAAACCATGGAAAGCAAGACTGAGGGAAAGTGGGGACTCTGTATCTACTTAGTGGCTTTGTTTTTGTTAGCTTCTTCTCTGGAATACAAACTCTCTGACAGTTTAGATTTTGTCTGTTTCATTCATGTTGGATCCAAAGTGCCTAGAATAGTGCCTGACACCAAATAGATGCCTAATAAAACTATTTACTGAATGAAGGAACAGTCCCCAGAAGTGTGGCTTCTCGCTGCTTCCTTACTGACACAAGCTGCAGGTTCCCACAAGACCATTTACTTTTCAGCCACAATGATACTGGGTCCACTTTTCCATGCCAGCACCCATGCCAGGACCCAGTCTGAAATGTGCATGCCATTCATTTCCCACAGAGAGAGTGTGAGAATTTCTCAGATCATTCCTTGGCTCTGAGTCCCCTTTCCAGGGAAAGGTAGCTTCTGCTCCTCAATGAGCCCCCTTCTAGCCTACTTCCAAAGTTGGTTTCTACTTTATTTAATCTCCACCTTCCACCCCAACTCCTTTGTTCTGGGGTCTGTTAAATTATTTAAATGAGACCATTAGTCTGATGTGGCTCTAGCGCTGTGGAGACCTATATAAGTAAACCAGAATCTAAGCCTGTAAATGCCTCAAGGTTACAAAATCAAAACCTGAGGACAACCAATCACAAACAGCCACTTGGGCTTTAAGCCTAGCCAGTCAATAATGTCCTTACTTTGCTTTACTCTTTCCCTGTAAAAGTCTATCCCTGAGTTCCTTCTGGTAGAGCACTCCTAACTGCTTCTAGTTTGGCACTGCCCACTCCAAACATATTTTGCTCAAATAACCCTTGAAATGTTTAATATGCCTTGGTTTATCTTTTAAAAGGGACCAGGTTTCCCATTCACTATATATTTAAAATCTTTCATAATTATGTAACCTTAGAGAGGTTGTTGAATTTTGACTACTTAATGAGGATGAATTAAGAAATATTAAATTCGAGGAGTGCCTGGGTGGCTCAGTCAGTTAAGTGACTGACTTCAGCTCAGGTCATGATCTCACAGGTCGTGGGTTCGAGCCCTGCATCCAGCTCTGTGCTGACAGTTGACAGCCTGGAGCCTGCTTTGGATTCTGTGTCCCCCAACCCCACCCCTCCCCGCTCTGTCTCTCTCTCTCAAAAATAAATAAACATTAAAAAAACTTTAAAAAAAGAAATATTAAATTCGTATTTATTTGTGAATAAAAGTATTTAACCTTAAAACTTACATGTGTGTAATTAACTCACTGTAAAACTTACAGTTAATTACATGTGTGTAATTAACTCACATGTCATATTTGAATAAAATGTCACAACAAAAACCTTTTCAAAAAGAGGTGTATTTTAATGATGAAAGATAGGGTTAATGAATTTTTTTGTACATAGCCTTTGTGGTATTAAACAAGTACTGGCAAATACATATATCTAAGCAGATAAGAATACAATTACTTTGTCATGAAAAAGCTGTGATTTCAAAGGCTTTTAAAAAGGAAAAAATGGTAAAGTTACTCTTAAGAAATGACACTTGGGAGTTAATGGTGTCAGAGTCACATTGGCTCAAGAAGGAAAATAACAACAAACTTTAAACCCCCCTTTAACATCAACCTCACTGCAAGTATGCAATCCTTTTGAACACAACACATAGGAGAGTAACTTCAAAGGCATTATGGCTTACTTCTCTCGGATATTAAAGAAAAAGTTTGGCTAATGGCTCCTGATTTATAAAATTCCCTGATAAACTCCCCTAGATTATGCATAAATTTCCTTCTTTAAAAGGTCATATAAAAAGATATAAATCACAGTTCCAGCAGAGCTATTATTGGTCCCTAACAAAAATTTACTTAGTTATGTTAACATTTCTTACTAACATAAGAAAATTCTCATTTTTAAAAAGAAAATTTTTTTTTTAAGAAAATTTAAAAAGAATTTCAAACCAGTATTAGGCACGAAACAAATAGCCATATGGCTGAGGTTAACTTTCTAAAGTCCAACAAACAAAAAAACCTTCCTTCCCCCCAAAACAGCAATGGGACAGTTGCTCCATAGTATTTGTTTGGTTTTTCCTACAAAAACCAGTTTACCACCGGTGGGAATCCCAGCCCAGGAACCAGCCTGTGAATGTGGGTGGCTCATGGCCCTGTTTTACGATGACAATTGGAGTCCTCTTGTCTCTTCCAGAAGGGTCTGTCTCAAGGTACATTTTGGCTATAAAGAATTGGCAGAGACATACACATTCAGTTATTTGCGATTAACCTAAAATTACAATGGAATGAAAAGTCTTCCAATTAAAGTAATGAATCACATTTTCATTGCCCTAAAGCAGCCAAATATTGTTCCATATGAACAATTCCTTATTGATTTTTCTCAACTGCTATGGATTGCACATGAGAGTCTCATGACTGCCTAAAAATAAACCAAACTTTATAGAATAATCCTAATGGCATAATTATTCTTATACTTTTCAATAATAAAAAGCAATTGTGCCAGAAAGAACAGAATTACTCAAAAGGAACTTTTAAAACTCCAGGTTATCACAGAGAGGTTTCAACAATTTATTTCAACCATATAAAACATGGTTTCAGTGAATTTAAAATTTTCAGCACAAATTGATGTAATCATATTCTAAATTAGGTAACAAAACCAATATGTTTTTCTTATTCTGAAATTCTTTAGTTTAAAAAATTTCCATTACTCTTTAGTTCTGAAAGTGAAAGCTTCTTAGATTCTCCTCGGTTTTAATGTGCACTTTTGAAGAATGTGCTGAAAAGAGCAGGCAGGGACTCAGACATAACCATTCAGGACAACTGCCATCGTTGTCCATGGGATCTCACTTACCAGACTTCAGGGATTCTGTTCTCTCGACTTCATTGGCATCTTTGCCAACCCAAACAAAAATCTGAAAAATGAAACAATAATAATATGTACTGTTTGGGGAGTACTGATTTGGTGCAAGCCGTAAGCAAAGTGCTTCTCACACACTCTTCATTTATACTCTTCACCACAAGCCCAGAAGTTAAGGATGTAGACAAGGAGGTGAAAAGAAGTTCCCCCACTTTCCCAATATTTCCTTATCAGGAGACACCTAAACTGATATCCAGCCAGTTTGACTCCAGACTTCACATTCTGTTATTTCGTGTTTATATAGTATTTTCTAGTTTACAGACTTGCTCAAAACAAAATATTGGCCGCTTTCTGCACCCACTTCTGGGGTGTAGAAGGCAGTCATTATCTCCGTATTATTATTATTCTGGGAGGACCACACTTAGCTTGTTTGTGGGGACCTCAGACTCCCTTTAGGAACCTCTGACTTAGGCCTGTAGTTTACACCTATAAAACTGTATCCTGTAACACTTTGGTAAAAGTGCTATAATGTTTAGTATTTAAATATTGAGGTTTTTTTAAAAACTGATATAATTATATATTCTGTACATATCCTTCTTGTCAAATGTGTAGGCTGGAAACTTCAATCTGGAAAACATTCTCTTGTATTACCTTATATTTAAATCACTTAAGAATAACTTGTTGGCAGAGAAATTCTGGTCAATTAGTTTTGGCTGTATTCTAATTCATCCTGAAAGTACTGAAATATTTGCTTGCAGGGCACAGAACACACCATGACAGCATAAAAAATGTGATTAAAAAAAATAAAGTAGTAAAGGAAATATTTTAAACTATCCGTGACTATAGAATTGACTACAAATGGAGATAATTACATTCTTCTGAATAAGGAAATGTCATTCTCATTTTAATTCTTAATACACAAAGGTGTTTTGACATGAGGTTTTAAATTTCATATCTAGGGCCACCTGGGTGGCTCAGTCGGTTAAGCTTCTGACTTCAGCTCAGGTCATGATCTCGCAGTTTGTGAGTTCAAGCCCCATACTGGGCTCTGTGCTGACAGCTCAGAGCCTGGAGCCTGCTTTGGATTCTGTCTCTCCTCTCTCTCTGTCTCTCCCCCGCTGGTGCTCTGTCTCTCTCTGTCTCTCAAAAATAAACAAACATTAACAAAACATTTAAAAAAATAAATTTCATATCTACAAATAAGTGATCCATTCACCTGGGGAGAATCTGTAGCTAGATGCCAAATTCAAATACAATTAATTCTAGACCAAGAAGCTAAGGTGTAAAATAAACAAATAAGTTTAGAAAATAAGAACAGATCTATAAGTAACAATTAGCAGGGTTAACTCTAAGACTAGGCCTAATTCAGGGATAAGGGTTTCATAATTGTTCTATACAATTTAATTCCTAATATATTTATTTTTACTTTTCACTATTTAATCAGTTTACATAAAGGTTTAAAAAATCCCACAAAATCCAATTCTCAGATATGGCATGCCAAATCACCATTTGTTTTCCCCCAAATAAAGATATATATATATATATATATATATATATATATATATATATACATATATATAACAATAATGTATTTTACTGTGTAGATTCAAAACTATTCTACATCTGTTTCTTCCCCAGGGGAAAGGTGCTCTATGACTTCATGTCAGATTTCAAGAAAACTTCTGAATCTCTCAGTTTTCCCCTTGGCACTGTACCCCCATGGCATTGTACCCAGTAATGTTTTTATTAGTTACATTAATAGATGAATGCATGAATAAGTTGGGGGGAATGAAATTTACAAATAAGTGAAAAATGGAAGTGGTTTTTCTTTGTTTTTTTTTTTTTTTTTTTTTTTTTTTGCCTAAAACTATACAGCCACAGATGGTAGCCATAGAATTATTTCCACATTAAGAAATCAATTTGCTATATGTATCAGTTTTACCTTTTGCCAAACCATGTTGGGTCTTTTTAAAATATAGTCTAAATCCATAGGTCTATTTATTATTAGACTTGCCATTTTTCAAAGCTGGTTTTGTGAGCTCCCAACTCTAAGCACAGTCTCTTGTTACAATCAAATACAGTTTTACCTGTTCCCAAGCATCTAGTAACATGACATCATCTTCTGCCAAATCATCCTGGGTAAATTCTCCCGGAACTTCTTCAATCTGAAATGTATGAAAAAGCTTTATGATCCAACTGTAGAGCAGTAATGTTTCTAATATATAGGATACAAATGCAGTGTATTATTTTGGAGCACCACAAAAATAAAGTTTGATAGTCATTTTTTTTTTGTTTTTTTTGGGTAATAAAGATTTAAATAATTATTTATCTGTTTACTCATGTATCTCAAACTAATGGAATCTTGTCTGGGAAGCACAGTACTTAATATAAACACTGCACCTGAATGTCGTAGGTAGGCCACGTACAGTCTGACCGCAGCTCTATGTCCACTCCTTGTGACAAGCTGCTTCACGGATTTCTGTCACCTTTGCTGTCCCTTAAGGTATTTGAGTTTATGGTCTAAGTATTAAGCTGTCTTTTATATTGTAGGTCAAGATTATTTTAATAAAATCAATAGGTCTGATCATTTTTTAAATCGACAATTTTTGGCAAGATGATATAAGATAATATCCCCTAACCAAAGTTTAATTATTATTATTTTAAATGTGTTAAGTTCTGTTCTCTATAGTTAACATTAAAGGGTACTAGGGAGTGTTAGTGTAATGCACTTACTACCAGTGGGCAGGTATTAATCTGAAGTTCACAAGGTTTAAAGGATTCTGGATAAAGAATCCTTGGATATTTAGGAAGGTGTGTAGACTGGACTATAGCCCCTCTGCTGTGTGACTCTGTAGTACAGTCCAGTAAGTGAGGTAACCTTGGCCTTGGCCATGTCAATTAAGCCAATGTGACTCATCAGAGGCCCTCTTTTACTCCTGGGCTCCATCTTGGGAAAAACAGGCATGAATCCAACCACAGCCCAAAGAAGAACCTCTCAGCTGGGCCCAGTCTAAGTAAACCTGGTCCCAGGTAACCTGTAGCTCTCTAAGCAGAATACATGCTTGTTGCAATCTCAGGAGATTCTGAGACTGCTATATAACAAACAAACAAACAAAAACTATTTACCAAAGGGAAAGAGTTTATGTTATCTTTTTACAGAATTGTTACCAATCACATAGAGATTTAAAAAGGCAAAAACCTGAAATATCACTTATTCCATGTTAAGCCCTATTCTAATCCTTTATATGCAACAACTGATTTAATATTCACAACAACGCTATGAAGTAGGTACTAGGATTATCCCCATTTTATAGATGAGAAAACTACAGCACAGAGAAGGTAAGTAACCAGCCTAAGGTCAAACAGCCAGTAAGCAATATCGCCAAGTAAGTGATATTGCATGGGCAGACTGGTTCTAAAACCTGTGCTTTTAACCCACATGCTCTGCTATCTTATGCGAATCTACAGGTCTAAAGCCGGCTTTCAGATTGTGATAAGATCAAACGCTTGTTAGTGACCTTTCTCTTCCTTAAACTGGGAAGGGAATAGTCAGAGTTCCAAGGAAATGAGTAGGTGTAGAGAAAAAGTATATTTCTGTTAAATATGTTCCTGACAAAAAAACATAAAGACTAATAGATTTTTTCAAACTTCACTGAGAACTGAGAACAAAGCCTACTAATTATTTTGGTAAAATATATCTTCATTAGAGACAAGCATGTTATTTAAAGCAATATTAGCAAGTTAATACTAAGAAGAAATTATAGAAGCATTAGTTGAATAAGAAATTGGTCGGATGGCATATAAAATTAACAGTCAAAAGAGTAAAACAGACTTTTCCTAACAAGTTTCTAAAATACAAGGATTTCCTAGAAAGTAGGTGAGCAACTGTGGTGCCCCACAACCAAGTATTTATCAAAACTCGAATTTTTAATTTAAACCTTTAATTTTTAGGTTAAATCACTTATCAAGTGTGGTTTGAACATGAGCAGTTTCTTCTTCAAAGCATTTTTAAAATAATTTTTAATATTTATTTATTTTTGAGAGAGAGAGAGAGAGAGAGAGAGAAAACACAAGTGGGGGAGGGGCAGAGAGAGAGAGGGAGACACAGAATCCAAAGTAGGCTCCAGGCTCTCAGCTGTCAGCACAGAGCCAAATATGGGGCTCGAACCCATGGACCACAAGATGTGATTGGAGCGCAATTTGAACACTTAACCACCTGAGCCACCCAGGTGCCCCAAAGCATTTTATTTCTAGCAAGTAATGTAGCTGGGAAAAGACTTGGACAATTTTCATGTGTGTGTGTTGAAAAAAAGCTTGTATTCACCAGAACATGCTGATCAAACCTTCAGACCAAATTTTATATAGGAAAGAAGTTTGTCCTTTAAATAAAAAATTTACATGAAACCCTAGCACGTCAAACAGAGAAAACTGAATTTTTATGGTTGAATTGAGATGAGGGGCTGCACTCCGGGATATTTCAGAGCCCAGTATAAAATCAGTCTTGTACACAAATATTTTTACTTTGAAATGTCTGGAATTCAAAGCCTGTGAATGAATATGAAATAAAACATTTTTGCTGATTTCAGTTAATTTGCAGGTGCATGTACAGCTTTCTCTGACTCTGCCTAATGATCATAATATTCCAATAATATTTTTATTCAGTCAATGTGGTGAAACTTTTTATTCCCTGGGAAATTGAAGTGCAAAGTTGACATAGTTTGGGCCCAAACCACTATGGTTTCTCACAGAAAGTGTCAAATTATTAAATTAGTAAATCTAACCACATGCATATTCATATTACAACAACCTCATGTTGACACAGGTGCAAAGTAGCTGGTATTTGTAAGAGCAGTTTGATTTATTTGGTACTTTACATTATTCCTATGCTTTCATATCCATTACATCATTGATTCTTTTTTTAATGTTTATTTAATAATTTTGAGAGAGAGTGTGTGTGCATGCATGCATGTGGGGGAGGGGCAAAGAGAGAGAAAGAGACAGAGTGGGAGAGCGAGAATACCATGCTGGCTCTGCACTGTCAGTGCAGAGCCTGACATGGGGCTGTATCTCACAAACCATGAGATCATGACCTGAGCCGCCAAAATCAAGAGTCTGATGCTGAACCGACTGACCCCCCCCAGGGCCCCACATCATTGACTCATTGACTCTTAAACTGACCCTGCATAGAGCTAAGATTATCATCTATGGTTTGTAGAGGAGCAAGCTAAAACTGAGAATCAGAGCACTAACTTGGCTGAAAAGTGTTAAAGGCACACTAGAATGCCTCTCCCAAGGTTATTCAGTTCTACCCCCGTGTTCTGCAAGACACTCACAATGAACCTTCCAGTTTTGTTAGAGCAGCCGTAAAGCCGGGGCGGATGGTCTTCGGCCTGGGTTTCTAGCAGTGGAGAGGTCTGGTAGTCTTTCTTCCCTCCAAGGGAATTCCAAAACTCCGCTGTGAAAAACACAATGAGTTATCCGATGCTTTTCCAGGAGCACGGAGTTGGTATTGCTTTACATTAACAAATGGTATTACTTTTCCTTGACTTTAATGTTAAGAAATTACTTAAATATGGCAGGTACCATCACCCACTTTTGCAACTAATGGAAGGATTTTTAATGCCCTATAGCCATTACAAAGTTCCTATTTACAAAAATAAATAAATAACATGATTAGCAATGATACCAAATACAAGTCCTGGCTCTGTCCTTCACCCCACAGTACACACCTGGTTCCTTGCCTTCCCAAATCCTAGTGGTTCTGCATTTGAGGACACTTGCTATATACTCTGCTCCTTTCTCCTCCTCCTGGCTAGCGCCTTTTCCTATCCAGATGTAGCCATCGTTTTGCCGCAGTTTCAAGACAAAAACATCATTGGAATTCAAGGAATGTGCATCAACATCTACCTAGAGTACAAAGAAAAATAACACAGTGATTCAAATTCATTGCTGTTCCCTCAATAAACAAGCCTGAGAAGCTGTGACAGGCACAAATCATCCTTTGCCTTTTGTCCTGATCCCAGGGGGGCATTAGGTAGGATACCGCTATGGTCTTAGAAACATTGCTTAGAAACATCGGGGGCACTTGGGTGGCTCAGTCGGTTAAGTGTCCCATTCTTGATTTCTACTCAGTCGAGATCTCACGGTTCATGAGATCAAGCTCCATGTTGGGCTCTGTGCTGACAGTGAAGAGCCGGCTTGGGATTCTCTCTCTCTCTCTCTCTCTCTTTCTCTCTCCCTCTCTCCCTTTCTCTCTGCCCCTCTCCCACTTGAGTTGTCTGTATCAAAATAAATAAGTAAACACTTTTTTAAAATAAAGAAACATTAGTAGAACTTTTCTCTGTGTCACTTCATAATCCTCAACTGCCCCCAGACAAGCATAGGGCTCTACAAATAAAATTACCCAATGTAAGTGATAAGTAACAAAAATGATATTCAAAGAAACCTAAGAACGAGTATGGGCTATAAATGATGGCTGGCAAATGAGTGTAATATACACAAATGACACACATAAAGCAAAAGATATTCAGTTTTTCTTTCCCCAAATAATCAAAGGGACCTACCCAAAGCAGTCTACAAATTCAATGCAATCTCAATGAAAATACCAACTGCATTTTCCACAGAACTAAAATAGACAATCCTAAACTTTGTATAGAACCACAAAAGACCCTGAATAGCCAAAGAAATCTTGGTAAAGAAAAACAAAACTAGAGGCATCACAATTCCAGACTTCAAGTTATATTACAAAGCTGTAGTAATGAAAACAGTATGGTGCTGGCACATAAATAAACACATAGATCAACTGACCAAGACAGAAAGCCCAGAAATGAACCCACAATTATATGGTCACTTAATCTTTGACAAAGAAGGCAAAAATATGCAATGGGGAAAAGGATCTTCAGTAAATGGTGTTGGGAAAACTGGACAGCAACATGCAAAAGAATGAAACTGGACCGCTTTCTTACACCATACACAAAAATTAACTCAGACTGGCTTAAGGATCTAAATGTAAGACCTGAAACTATAAAAATCCTAGAAGAGAGCATAGGCAGTCATTTCTGTGACATGGGCCGTAGCAACATCTTTCTAGATACGTATCCTGAGGCAAGGAAAACAAAAGCAAAAATAAACTTTGCACTACATCAAAATAAAGACTTCTGCACAGCAGAGGACACAACCAACAAAATTAAAAGACAACCTACTAAATGGGAGAACATATTTGCAAGTGACATATCTGATAAAGAGTTAGTATCAAAAATATACAAAGAAGTTATACAACCCAACACCAAAAAACCCCAAATAATCCAATTAAAAATGGGCAGAGATATGAACAGACACCTCTCCAAAGAAGACATATAGGTGGCCAACAGACACATGAAAGGATGCTCAACATCATTCATCATTGGGGAAATGCAAATCAAAATCACAATGAGGTATCACCTCACACCTATCAGAATGGCTAGTATCAACAACACAAGAAGGAACAAGTGGTGGTGAGGATGTTGAGAAAGGGGAACCCTCCTGCACTGTTGGTGGGAATACAAACTGGGGCAACCACTGTGCAAGACAGTATGCAGGTTCTTCAAAAACCTAAAAATAGAACTACACTAGGATCCAGTAATCGCACTACTGGGTATTCACCCAAAGAATGTGAGAAACACAAATTCAAAAGGATATACACATGCCCATGTATACTGAGGCATTATTTATAATAGCCAAATTACGGAAGCAGCCCAAGTGTCCATCAATAGATGAATGGATAAGAGAGAAGTGATATATATATATATATATATATATATATAATTATATAAATTATATAATGAATATTACTGAGCCATAAAAAGCAGTGAAATCTTGCCACTTACAACAACACAGTCAGAGCTAGAGAGTATAATACTAAGTGAAATAAGCCAGTCAGAGAAAGACAAATACCATATAATTTCATTCATAAGTGGATTAAAACAAAGGAACAAAGGGAAAATAGAAACAAACCAAAAAACAGAGCCTTAACTATAGAGAACAAATTGATGGTTACCAGTGGGGAGAGGGGAAATATGGATGAAATAGAAAAATGGGGATTAAGAGTACACTTATCTTGATGAGCACTGAATAATATATGGAACTGTTGAATCACTATACTCTACACCTGAAATTAATATAACACTGTCTGTTAACCATACTGAAATTTAAAAAAACACCAAAAAACCTACAAAGGGACACCTAAAAGTCATAAAACAGGAACTGGAGTCCAACGTTGGCAAAGAGATAACAATGCAGATTCACTAACAGGTTCTCCAAGCCCAAATAAATCATAAGTCAAATTATAAAAGACAATAGAAGATTAAAAACACAGCATTGACATGCTCCTTCCTTTCAACCAAGAAGCCATGGCCACTCTCTGGGACAGGCCAGGTGAGCACAGTTGTGCTCCCAGTGGCCACAGAGGAGTGAGGAGGACCCATGTAGGCCCAGACTCTGGACTGAAGGTGAGGCTGAAAGTAGAAACTGACGGCAGGACAAGCATGTGCAGTGTCAGGCCTGGTGGGGAGACCGAGTGTCCTAGGATGGGCTTGTGCCTTCGTGTCTATGACCTTGTGATTCTGCGACTCTGTGGTGGACTCTGTGAGAACCTATGTCTGACCACATGACTATGTCACTGACAGTATGTATGTGACATTCTATACAACTGTGGGGCTCAGTGTGATGAAGAACCAGTGAGCAAGACTGAGATGGTGCAGTCGTGAGAGAGGAAGAAAATCCAAGTGTGGTGTTCTCAAGGCCAAGTGCAGAGAGCGTTTCAAGGAGGCGATGCTCAGCTGCCAAATGATGGCACTTGGCCGACTGGGTTGAAGTGCCATCAACTAACGTGGAGAGCTAGATTTCAGGTTTGCCAGGACCCTGTCCCCAGAAGAGAGCACTGGAGGAGGAAGGAATCATTGAAGTTCTATTTTTTATTTTTTTTAATTAAAATATAGTTGGCACACAATCTGTTGGAAATGTTAAAGATGTGTTCCAGGGGTTGGTAACATTCAGGGAAGTGGTTATCATCCTTTTTCAGTAGAAACAAGGCCTCTTGGGCCAAGAGTCAAAGGAATCTACCAGAAATGATGATGGAGATTGACAGGAATCAGGACTTCCAATTTCTCATCCAAATGTCCCCTTATTGGTACAGAAGAAAGAGCTTGGATGATAGACAGGAGACAATGGGCCCACACAGGGACTAGTGTGACCTCAGAGAGGTAGTTCTAAAATAGAACATTATAAAACATTAGCCTCCCAGGAGATGAAAACAGAAAGTCTTACAGACATGGTTTTGACTAGCACATTTCAGAGAGGCTGGGAATGTGAAGGCCAGTTTGGGAGGCCGAAAGGACCCAAAGGAGCCGCATCACAGGCAGCTTGCATGTCTCATAAAGATGTGCAAGGAAGAGACCAGGAATGCAAGGATTCTTGTCAACTCTTCTATCTGAAATCAGCTGAGTATACCTGAGGATGAGAGCTTAATAGTTAATTTTATAGATTTTTAAAATATTAGTCGTAATTGAACACATGAGAATCTGTCTACAGAATGTTCTGGATGAGATCAGTATACATGATAGCATTTAAATGATATGACTGAATGCGATCGCCATGGAGAGGGCCAAGACTGAACCTTGGGGGGCTTGGAGGACACAGCGGAGGAGAAGCAGAAACTGGTTTGCTGTGAGAAGTGGAGTAAAAACACTCTTCAGAAGTTTGCAAGAAATCTCATAAGTGTCGTGCTTCAGAGGCGTGGTGGGAAAAAAATAGTGTTTCAAGAGGCCAGGGAAGGGCCACTGTGGCAAAGGCTAATGGAAGCTTATGGAAAGGGGTCAGAAAAGATGGTGAATCAGGGGCACTGGCAACTAGGTAACAGTGTAGGAGTGGCGGGAATGGATGCCTGAAGAGAGTGGCTTTACAGAGAAGAGGCTTAAACATGTAGGGACAGGGAGTGAGTGAGGGCAAGGCTTTTGAGGATCTGTGCTTTTCAGGAGGGCAGCGAAAGGGTATGGTAGCGGGGAGGATGGGAGTCAAGAGAGAGTTTTTAAAGGAAGATGGGAGTGTTTTGAAGGCATGCTTATGTTCTGAAGTAAATGATCCAGAAGAGAAGAATACACTGATGATAGAGAAGAGAAAGGAGATTACTGCCAGCCATCAGGATGAACGGGAAGTCAGGTAAGAACACAGGACAGAGGGGAACCCAAGAAAGCCCGCAGGAAGGCCAGAGGGTGGGAGGTTCTGGACAGAAGTTGGTGGTGGCAGGTGGTAGGAATTTGGCCTTAGGACAGAAGTCACATTTTGTTTGTTTATATAATAAATATGTATCAATTTATTTACCAATAAATGTTTTACAAACGTTACTTCGCATTATTAATTTATGGATAAGGGTATATTTATATCAATTTATAAAATAATTTAGTATTTATATATAAGTAACTGTTATAAAATATTTATAAATTGTTAAACATAGATAAACTTAAATTTATTCCATGAAACAGGCAGGAAGGTGAACATATATGTACAGATGCAGGCATGTTTGTGAATTTGAGGAGTAGATAAGGTGACTCGTGTGATTAGGTTTATGTTCTCTGAGATCTCTGACTCAGTTCTCAATGGAGAGCAGGCATGTTGGGAGATCTGGAGAGCGGGGGATACTAAGGGTGTGATGGATGGAGAAGGTGCATGGATTCAGGTTTGAGATTGCTGGGATATGCATCCTAGAGTATAGGGGCCAAATGACAGGAGATGGTTGTCAGAGATAAGATGTCTGAAACAGATTTCTGAGGTGCTAAAAGTAATTGTCAATGGCAAGGCTTAGTACAGGAGCACATGAGTGTGGGATAAAAGGGGTCCAGGATAAGATTGTTGGATGAGAGAAGCCAGAGTGAGGGAGATAGTGAAACAATGACAGAAGCCACTGAAGAATAAGAGGGGAAGGACTGGCGGCTCCATGGACAACGGCACAACGATGCTGAGGGAGGGAGAGTCTGATAAGGACAAAAGTCAAAGAGCCAAGGGTGAGAAAGGAGGGTATCGCACCCACCCCCATACCTGGTAAGAGGGCATTGGGGAAAAACACCTGCCTCTTGAGAGGGGTGTATGGGAACCGAAGTCCTCAGGGGACAGCCATAGTGCAAAAAGGGGGAGGGTGGTTTAGAGAACAGATTGTAGTGGAGGGATGTTATGACCCACTTAGCTTCAAGGGCTCAGCTAAATGGTTTGTGTGAAGGGGAAGGTCTGGCAGATGGGTCCAGGTGTGGGGAGTACAAGATGTGCAGGGAAGTTTAGGGGTGACTGGGGAGACTTGGATTTGAATGGTGACTGAGGTATCTGGGTGATGAATGTGACAGATTGTCCTAGAGGTGAAAACACTCAGCCATTTAAACACCTGTGCCTGCTGGCCTGTTCATACCTGGAGTTCTTCTTGTCTTATGACCTGCAATATGGGGTTTAATTTCTTTCACAGTTGCTGTCAGAGACAGCTTACTTGGCCAATTGAGTTATGGCTCTGGTCCCATGTGTGCTGAAGTTTACCTTCTACAACTGTCACACCTATACAAACAAGGGCTTTCTCCCTCCGATGTCCCCAGTATGATCACCTGGCCATCACCTGCCATCCATCTTCCTCCAGGCCTTTCAAGATAAAGCTTCGGCTTCCTCAGGCCTTTGACCATTTGATCTGTTACATTGCTCTTAAAATGTATTTGTTTCGGTACAATGCGGATGAAAAGTGTGACAGGCCTGATATCTGGAACTAACTTGGTTCTCCTGCTTTTAGCAATTTTTTTATTGTGAACCATGGATTAACTATCGAAATAAAAGAAATTTGCCAATTTTTTGAAGCCTAGTATTTGTTGATGGCTCAGGTACACTGTGAAGTCCACAAACAGGTCACAGTTTATTGAATGAATGACATTACCTCCATGATTCTGGTGATAGACGCCAGGTTTCTCCGGACTTGAAAGAGGCGTGTAGGGGAAGCCGGTGCCTGACCTCCTTTCTTTGATGTTCCATTCTTGTAAATAATGAGCGGTTTGTCTTTGAACAAACTCAGCAGGTGAGCAGGCTCTTTGCCTTGGGAGACTCGGATCTGGGGGAGGGCGTGGGGGGCGAGTAAAAGAAATGTAATAAAGGGTGCAATGAAAGAAGCCTGTATTTCCATATGTGTTATTTTCCTTTTTTGAAAACAAAACAAAAAATAAATTAAAAATGAAGCGCGGGAGGCCTGATGATTAACAGAATATATAGGTTAATGCAAATCAAGAGCAGTTTTCTTGCTGCTTTAAGAATCTTTTACTCCATACACAGCACCCTGAGCGGTTTCTTCTCAGGGGGAACACCCTGAGCAGTTTCTTCTCAGAGGGAACACCAGCATACTGTACCACTCTCTGCTTCCAGAAAGTATAAAGAGGGGCTGTTCACCTACATCTCCAACAGGGAAAAAACAACAAAGTGCTGACATATGCCATCATTTATAAATATTACTCTTTTTTCAAGAGCTCCAACACTTTACAGATGTTTAGTGATACCTCCGTTTCTGAAATGTTTTGAATCTTGTTCAGAAGGGGAAGAGATGTGCATTTTGATGCTTCCAAAAATAAGGCAACACCGAAGCATATTTATTATGTCTACATCTCTACAACTATGAGATGAAAAACTGTGATAATCTGGGGATGAAGAAAGATTTCAATCCAAACATCAAAAGCTGGCAAAAAACATAAATTGAATATATTTTGTACTTCTTATCTATAGGAATGGTAATAGATTTGCTAAATATAAGCACCTAAAAATATGAATTATAAGGACTCTTCAGGTTAAGAAAATTGAAGAAAGTAAACAGTAAATCATTTAACTTCACCTATTAGCTGAACACTAGACATTGGATTAGAAATGAATCTCCTATTTCTGACATAAATTATTGATACAATTCTTTACACAAAGACTTCAAATTTTGGGTCAGTTCTCTATTTTCTTCAATTATTTCGCTCTATTGTAAAATTGAACTGTCTCACTCACCCTGCTGCGTCTTTTTTTTTTTAGAAGCCAACTAAATGGGAATGCTGGCTACATACCATAGCCCAGAGGCCTAGGGAGCACTAAAATAACTAACTTCACAGATATTTTTCTTTTTTATTTTCTTAAAAATTTTTTTTTAAAATTACATCTCCAGAATTTATTCATCTTATAATTTTACCTTTGTACCTTTTGATCAACCTCTCTCCATTTCTCCCACCTACCTGGCAATGATATGTATTTCTTTTTTTTAAATTTTTATTATTATTTTTTAATTTATAGTTTATTGTCAAGTTGGTTTCCATATAACATCCAGTGCTCTTCCCCACAAATGTCCTCCACCATGACCGTCACCCCCTTCCCCTTTCCCTCTCCCCCTTCAGCCCTCAGTTTGTTTTCAGTATTCAAGAGTCTCTCGTGCTTTGTCTCCCTCCCTCTCCCTAACTCTTTTTCCTCCTTCCCACACCCACCATGGAGCTTGAACTCACAACCCCGAGATCAAGAGTCACATGCTCTACTGACTGAGCCAGCCAGGTCCGCCCCACAGATATCTTTTAATGAGCAGACATTCAAATAAGCAAGTAGCTCTGCCCAACTGATGAATGGATAAAGAAGATGTGTTTTATATATACAATGGAATACTACTTGGCAATGCGAAGAAATGAAATCATGCCATTTGCAGCAACGTGGATGGAACTGGAAGGTATTGTGCTGAGTGAAATAAATCCGTTAGAGAAAGACTGATACCATGTTTTCACTCCTATGTGGAATTTGAGAAACTTAACAGAAGACCCTGGGGGAAGGGAAAGGGGAAACACATTGTTACAAACAGGGAGGGAGGGAGGCAAACCATAAGAGACTCTTAAATAGAACAATCTGAGGGCTGATTGGAGAGTCGGGGAGAGGGGAAAATGGGTGATGGGCATCAAGGAGGGCACTTGGTGAGATGAGCACTGGGTATTGCATGTAAGTGATGAACCACAGGAATCCACCCCAAAAACCAAGAGCACAGTTTACACACTGTATGTTAGCCAATTTGACAATAAATTGTATTTTAAAAAAAGAATAAATGTTAAAAAAAGAAAAAGATTAAAAAAAAAACAAACAAAAAACAAAAAACAAATAAGCAAGTAGCAACTTATGCAAATATCTTTTAAGTCACAGGTCCAAAGCTTGGGGTGGGGTTAGCCAGGATTACCTAAAACTGCTGCTGGCTTGGCATTTTCCATAACACTGAGAAAACCTCAACTGCCAACATAAAAAAAAAAAAAAAAAAAAAAAAGAGGGCCTCTGCTTAAGACCCATTTTCCACTGCTAAATTAAGATAAAAGAGCTAAAAGGTAGTTGAAAAATCTTCACTAGCGTTAATATACTCTGCAAAGGAATGTTTAAAACAGCAGTGCAGGACTGGAGTTATTTATTATTGTCAACTACTGCCATCTAGTGATTAAACTAAACATTACCATTTCATTGTGAATTGAGGATTCAACAGGCTAACAATGGAAATTCATTCATTGGGTATATCAAATATTTTATTATGAAATATAGAATTTATAAAGCACAATGCGTATCTTAAAAGTTTTTGAATAATTTGGTAAGGAACACTTTAAAGATCAATTAAATGACACTGATGCCAGTTCTTAGCTGGAAATATTTCTTTCTTTTTTTTTAATGTTTATTTATTTATTTTTGAGAGAGAGAGAGGTCAGGGGAGGGGTGGAAAGAGAGAATTGCAGGCAGGCTCCCTGCTGTCAGTGCACAGCCCGACTTGGAGCTTCATCTCACGAACCATGAGATCATGACCTGAGCTGAAATCGAGTCAGATGCTTAACCGACTTAGTGAGCCATCCAGGTGCCCCTAGAAGTGTTTCATTCAAGAAGTGAATATAATAGTTCATGGGAAAGTAGAGTTCAGTGCATTTAAAGGATTCAATCATCTTGCTAATTTGTAAGAAAATTTAAAAGTTGGGGAGCCTGGGTGGCTGAGTCGGGTAAGTGTCTGACTTGATTTCAGCTCAGGTCATGATCTCACGGTTCATGAGATGGAGTCCCACATGGGGCTCTGTGCTGACAGTGGAGTCTGCTTGGGATTCTCTTTCTCTCTCTCTTGCTCACTATCAAAAATAAATAAATAAATGTAAAAAAATAAAAATAAAAAATAGAAAGTTAACATGCACCTTTACATTTAGTTCTAACTTGCTTTAAATTTAGATCTAACTTCCATACAAAGATGGAAAAGAAACCAGCTGGAAAACCAAATTTGACCTAGATTTTCTGTACTAAAGTATCTGGCTTACCTCCCTATTTAATTATTACTTTTTAAGAAGTAATAACACATTTACAAAGATTTGAATGCTGGAAAGTGATCAGCTGTAAGTAATAACTTAGAACAGTTTCATGCCAAGTGACTGTCAATTCTTTTGGTTCCTTAGGTCTATTAATTGTTTGTTTGTTTGTGGGTTTAATTTTGTTTGCTCCTTCTTGTCCAGAATCTGAGAGAACTACCAGGGCATGAGAGTAGGAACATTTAAATTCCAAAATGAGAAAAATGTAGTCTTTATAAAATGTTCAAATTCCCATCCCAACTTGAAAGGAAAGCTTTCACTAGTTATTGGGCTAGCAAAACTTCAAAGTAAAGTAAAATAGCCCAACCTGCACAGCCTGTCCTCCAAGGGACCTATCCAACTGAACAGTCAGGAAGGCAGATGTCGTCAGCTCGTCTCTTGTGGCATTTGCTCCTTGCCTGGAGGAACCAAAGTAAAGTCAATTAGCTTGTATTTGAGTTCTAAGACTTTCTAATGTAGGCATTTCAGAAACTTAAGTCATCATGAAAGATCAAGATGAAACCAACTGTTTTGACATGATATGGTCAGCCATGGAAGCTATTGTTTTTTTTAAAGTACAAACGAACATTGCACCATGAATTGCCTGCCCTGTATATTTCCTAGAACGACACACGATAATAAATTTTTATCCCCATTTTATAGGAAAAGAAATCGAGGCTGGCTCCTTACATAACTTAGCTAAGCAATCAGGTCTGTATGACTTCAGGTTGAAGCTGCCTATTTTGGGAATCCATCTCTGCAGTAAAAATAACCCATTTGAGTAGAAAAGGAGCCTGATCTATTGGGCTGGCTATGAGAAGCATCCTATCTTTACATGAATGTTTGGTGACCATAGAAAAAAAATGTCTGGACCCAGGAAAATCAAGGAAATAAACATAAGAAGTAGGCAATGGAGAGGTCCCATTTTGTCTAGAATTATGAAGAATTACTAATAAAACCATAAGCAAGGCTGAACTACCAGCAACCCAGACAGGGGTCAATAAATCAGTTCATACAGTTCATTTGCAGTTTCTCTTCCTAAGGTAGCTTTTGGCTCGAACTCCAATCACTACCTTACCCTGTAAGGCAACTTTTGGGAGATCTGCTTATTTGATGAATTTCTGAGGGGGGTAAAAGCCAAAGCACTGAGAATTATTTGTTTCTCACCAATTCTCCCACCTCTGACTAGTGATTAACAGGAGAAACACTAATTCTGGAACTGGATTTCAGAAGTTAACCATATCTTTACTTCTGAAACTTTAAGAGTGACCTACCTGTCTCATACCCAGAGCAGATTAGCAATAACTTTCTATCCTGGGCAACAGACACATACATACATGTATACACACAGATACCCTGGGTATGGGAAACACGCTTTGTTTATTTCAGAATGTTTCATTGCACCAGCAGAATCAAGTGATATAAAAATGTTGTACCAAGTCCAGCAAGAAAGAAAAACAAGGACATGCTCATGTGAGGCACGCATTTAAAAGAAAACAAAAAGTTATCCTTAATAAAGACATCTTAAAAATATAGGCTATATAGTCTTTTAATGCTAATAGCCTAAATTTTCCAGGAGCCAGTAAAATTAACAAAGGGTTCCGTGAGCTACTGAGAGCACAGGGTGGGGAGTAACACAGAGCTGAGGATAATAGCTGGCTCTCCTACCATCTGTCATTTCTCTGTCACATCTGCACTTTCCTGATAATTTCTTCATTTCCTTTTTTTTTCTGCAGGAAAAAAATTCAACTGACTATAGAAAATATCACCAAACTTTTGCCTCGATTTCCTCTTTTTTTCCCTGCAGTATTTCAACAAGCAAACCTGGAAAGCCTCACCGAACGTTCACCTTCTGACACTCCCAATAAATTTGTCACTACTTATCTCCAGCCCCTCTTCTACTTGCTATCAAAGGACCTATGCTCCCATCCACATAGATTGAGACTAATTTTTTTTATGGATTTATGACCTAAGGGGTCAAATACTCCACTACAATCAAGTAGTGATTTCCTCTTTATAAACCTTTGGTGTTTGTTAATAATTAAAAATAAATGGTGCATGAAAGTAGAATTTACTGCTTGGAGAGATTCATCATTGCCTTTGTTCAATGTTTGTTCAGTTGCAATTATCTGACATTCCAAAGAAAAGATCATTGGTAAAATTATTTTTCTCCTATCATGTTAGAATTTAAGTGGTTTCAGAAGTCAAAAAAAATTTGTATAGTCAGTAGTTGACTTAATTCTAGTCCTTCACCTTTTACTGTGCCTCCTGGACTTAACCTACTTATAGCCCTGCATCGAAATTATCCCATAAATTGGGAAGTTGTTAGTTTGAAAGCTAATCTGCAAGAGATCTGCTTACTTTCTAAATGTCTCTTCACTGCTTTATAGAAGCTTTTGAAGTCCTACAAACCATACATTAACACACTTACATATTTAACATCTGTGATATCAAATGGCAAAGACTCTCAAAAAAAGGACTCTCAATACCTAATTTATTGTCTTGATATCTCAAAAATCATAAATTGTTATCACAGAAACCTTGAACACATCAAACTGGAAAGAAGAATGTTAAATGACCTCCCCTTCTTTCCCAGTCCGATCCCAAAGATAGGAACTATGAAGAGTGTGGCATAGTCTCACATTTTTCCCTTTGAATTTTTGACAGTGAGGGCCAAACCTGTCCTCTTCCTAAGTTTCTTATCTCAGTGACTCCATTACCACACCCTTGTGCATGGACCAGAAATCTGGGGGTCACCCCTGACTTGCTCATCTTCCCTGTTTCCCATAACTAGTCTTTCAGATGTCAACTCCGTAATACTTTACAAACTTAACCTTATGCATCCCCTTCCTGTTGCCCTTACACTGAGTCTGGCCACATTATCATCCAACTGGGATTATTGCAACACATTCCCAACGGCCTCCCTGCCACCAATCTTCTCTCGTCAGTCCATTCTTTTAGATGTCAACCAGAATAATTTCTTTAAAATGAAACCAATCATGCTACTCCCCTAAGAAAACTCCTTGACTGGTCTCCAATGCCCTGACACTAAAGTATATCCTCTCCAGGATGGTTACAAGACCATTCACAACTAAGCTCCTTCTAATTTCTCTGATTTTATCTTTTGCTTCCTAACTTTGCTGCAGCCATATGTCATTACCAGTAGGTTGGAGCACACTTACCCGGAATTGCTTAGAACAACTTCCCTATTTGCTTGTCTGCCTAGCTGCTACTTCTGCTCCCACTTAGATGTCACTTCTTCTAGGAGCCTAGGAGTGGGTTTTGGGTGTCTGACTAGAGCGCCCCAAAGATCACTCAGCTTGCTTTTATCTTAAAATCATTCATACTTCATTGAAATGCTTGTTAATAATCTACTTCTTTTTTTTTTTAAGTGTATTTATTTTGAGAGAGAAAGAAAAGAGAGAGGGCATACAATGTATGTGTTAGCAGGGGAGGAACAGAGAGCCAGGGTTAGAGAATTCTGGCAGCTTAGAGCCCAACAGGAATTCATGATGCCCGTGAATCATCAGATCAGACCTGAGCTGAAACCAAGAGTCAAATACTTAACTGACTGAGCCACCCAGGTACCCCTCACCTGCTTCTTTTTAAAGTATAAATTCTTGGGACACATTATATATTTTTTTTCACCATTATGTCTTTAGTATCTATCTAGCACAGTGCTTGGCATATAGAAGGTGCTCAGTGAATACTCTGAAATGATTTGAGAGATAATAATTGCATTGAACACTTATAATCTGATTTAGTCTGTTTTAGTTATATTCACATATTTACATAGATTGCAAATTGTTAATTTTTCAAAATATTCTCTTGAATTGCTTGTTTAGTCTTTCTTGTTTGATCTAAGTGCCATAATCAATTACATCCTCTAAGAAAGAGAATTGAGGAAGACCAAGAAACAATACAGAAGAAAAGCTGACTGGGAACGACTGATTTCCCTATAAACGCCATGCGTTGCACAAACACTGTTTAGAATTAAAATTATAGAAGAGAAAACTGCAAAAGAAGAACATAGCTTATACCAGAGGTAGCCTCACTCAGCTGGAGAATTAGAGAGAGCTGTAGATCAAGGTGTGAAATGTTGCTTCACTAGTTACAACAGTTGTGAATTTGGGTTAAGTTACTTAATCTGTTTGATTCCCTCCTCCCTTTTTGTCTTTTGAAAATAACCTGGTTGTGAGGAAGAAACTGAATATATGTAAACATCCAGCACTTTGCTGACACAAACATGCTGCTCAAAAAAAAAAAAAAAAAGGTTGCTATGAAAATGACATCATAAACACCCAGTTAAATAGCTAAATATGTTCATCTTTGATGGGATACGATGGGACCCATTGCCTAAGGCAGTGCCTGTCAATCACGAAAGTGAATATGAATCATCTGGGGATCTTGTTAAAATGCAGGTTCTGCTTTAGTGGGCAGAAGGAGGGTGCTGGAATTCTCCATTTCCAACTAGCTCCCAAGTGATGCGATGCTTCTGGTTTCTGGTACCTTTGGGTACCAAGAACCTATAGGATAAAAATAATCATCCCATCTCCTGAACCTGGTTGGGCTCAATGCACTGGTCAGTGGATAGGTGGTCACACTGTAGCGATGGAGGTGATTCTGTCATCTGGTGGGACCCTCACCATAGAGAAATGTCACCACATCAGGAGAGATCTGTGTCCATGTACATTCAATACACCCACTGAAGGTTGCCATCACCATGTAGGAACATGCTTCATTCACCCTTGCACCTTCCACCCATGCTTCCCAGTTTTCAGATCTTTTTCTGAGAACTGTTTTCCCAGTATTCTTAGAAATATTTTACCTGATTTCACTTAATAAAAAGCTTGAGAATCCCACATTATTATGATTTGTTACAGATCCCCATCCCTTTGAAACAGCTCAGCATGGTATGTGTAGTTAATTTATCTGATTGGACACTTCCCATTGAACAGGGCCTTGGCATAGACTCTAAGAAAACTTAACCTTCAATTAAATGATTATGCAAAACTGTATAAAGTATGGACAAAATGGCATTTTCTCCTCCTTTATTGCCATGAATTTCACGGGGACCAAGAGTAAAAATGCATCCATTTTTACTGGAGTATGAATCAGAATCATAAATTATATACATCCCTTAGAGAGTTCGCCTCACTGCAACTTTGCAGTTCGAATCAGGATGGGCCTCTGTGAATTGTTAGAACACATGGTAGCCAGTGCTGGCCAGCTAGAGTGTTAGCTTGCACAAGAGATGAGATATTCAACTACATATCGACTAAAAGAACAGTACCTCTGGAGGCCAAAACCTTTTTCTTAGACTAGAAAGGATGATTTTTATCTAACCCTTCCTGCTTGCATATAGGGGCTACAAAATATAGTCAAAATCATACAGAAAGAAAGTACCACATGCATGCTATACAAATCTCACTGGGGTAACTATAGGATAATTCGACCCCATATCCCATGAAATTTAATGAAATGTAACTTTGGGGCAAAATCTGTCCTCCTTGTAACTTGAGATCTTATGAACGAGGGAAACCTACCACGTGTAGATGATTTGTCCTCTGGGATAAGTGTAGAGTATAATGTAGCAGTCCCCACCATAGAATTCACCATACGAGTTCCGGTCAATTTCGGTCCTACCATTATTTTCTACGCGCCAAATCTGAAAGGAATGGAATGTGCATACCAAAATTAAAATTTTCCTTATCTAACAGTACTTAGAAGTTAAAATTGTTTTTTGGTTTAGATCTATGATTAAATAACTTTTTAAAATAAGTGTTTATTCATTTTTGAGAGACAGAAAGTGAGCAGGGGAGGGCAGAGAGAGAGAGGGACAGAAGATCCAAACTGGGCACTATGCTAACAGCAGGGAGCCCAATGCAGGGCTCAAACTCAGGAACCGTAAGATTCCTGAGCCAAAATTGGACTCTCAACTGACTGAGCGACCCAGATGCCCTAATAACTTTTTAAAAATTGATTTTCTTATTTGAGAGAGAAAGAGAGAGAAAGGCTGCACATACAAGTGGGGGAGAATGGCCGAGGGGACAGAGAATCCTAAGCAGGCTCCACGCTCAGTGTGGAGCCCTATGTAGGGTTTGATCTCATGACCACAATCTGAGCCGAAATCAAGAGTCAGACTGTTAAGTGACTGAGCCACCCAGGCACCCCTTTTTATTTTTTTACCTTAGAGCACATTAAACAATTCATAAGTTATTTCTCTAACTAGCTTACAAATTAAGCAATGAAACAAAATGTTATCAATCTGACAATTTGTTCATTGACTTTTTAAGCCCCTGTATAAATTTTTTGCATTGTCCATAGTACTTAGCTCAGGTCTGAGCCTATTGATTAATACATATCTATTGTTTGCTTGATTAGTGAAAACAACACTAAACTCCAGTGGAATAATGAACTAAAATATTCAGCTCAGGACTATATCTTAGTTTGCAGAATATTTTTCATCCATCAGGAGATACCTTGTTTGTTTGTTTAAAAAAATTTTTTCCCTGTACTTTAAGGCATGAAGCTATTATTTTCTCAGGCAAGAGTGGCAGATCGGGACCAAATAATCAAGACGCCGATGGCATGACCATTTTCAAAAGGTGCCACGTAGGCAGAAGACTGAAAAGACAAAAGTAGGCAGAACCAGTGTGTTTTCTAGTTTCTCATCCTCGTCACGGATTAAAGACACTGCAAGTTGGAGAAAGCAGAGCTGTAGATGTACCAGGAACGTAACAGGACAGACCCCACCAGGCACTGTGGGCACGCATGTTGTCCTCCCAGGGAGGGGCAGGTACACCGCTTGCTTCAGAATTTGGGGAGATGAGCAGGTGGCAGAGCTTGCAGAGAAAGCCTTCCTGTGCCATCCTGGTGAGCAGAGGAGAAACTCCAATGCTGCTGGGCTAAACCCAAAAGCCTAGAGAGAGCCCCAGATCTCAGCAGTTCCGGGGGGATGCAAGAGGACATCTCCGAGATGCTGTGGCCTGTGACAAACGGAGCATGCAGTGGTGCAGCAAGGACACAATTGGTGCTGGGGAGTCAAATCTGCCAGGAGGCCCACGGGGCAGGAGACAGACCCAAACCAGAAGCTGAGAACCTCTGCCATTTCTCTCTTCGCATTTCCCAGAACTCTGGACACCTTAGATTCTCATTTCATGTCTTTGAAGAGGAAAAACGACTTCCTAAATCCCTTTACCCTACACTTTGCTCCAAACATTGGTGGTAAGCCTTGAGAATACGAAGATATAAAATACTCAATTCCTGCCCTCAAGGAAGGTCTAGGAGGAGAACTTTCTAAGTAAATGAACAATTCTGCTTTAAGTTTGTAAGTTAATGAACAATACGATGGGTTCTGTGAAAAATATTCCTTTTGGTTTGAGCACAGAGAAAGGCTGTTCCCGTGTAGAAGGAAAGGCTTCTCAAAGAGATGCAGCTTGTGACTTAACTGAATTACAGGCGAGGAGTGGGGATGTTAGCCTGAGGGAGGAGGGGAAGAGCCCTCAGGCAGTGGAAGGGTAAGGCAGGAAGGACAGCAAGGATCTAGTCAGAAAGCCTTGCAGGCCCAGCTGAAGATTGATGTTCTCAGGAAGACTACGCAGAGCCACTAAAATATATTTTTTATTATTTTTTAATTTTTTAATGTTTATTTATTTTTGAGAGACAGAGACAGAGCACAAGCCGGGGGGTGGAGGTAGGGTGAGAGAGAAAGAGAGAAAGAGAGAGAAAAAGAGAGAAAGAGAGAGAGAGAGAGAGAGAGAGAGAGAGAGAGAGAATCTGAAATCTGAAGCAGGCTCCAGACTCTGAGCTGTCAGCACAGAGCTAAATGCGGGGCTCCATCTCACGAACTTCTCATTAAGTGAAGTGACTCAAGAGTAGAGTGTGGTGAGAGATGAGTTAGGGAGAATTGTTAGGTGGTTATTAGCATTTTTTTGTCAAAAAAAAAGGAGTAACATCAACCAATTTGAAGGCTCTCAAAATATCTGTGATTTTAGCACATGTCCAATTCGCTCTGGGAATGCCTGTAAGCTACAAGGACTAACATGATATTTGGTACACTCAGAGCTCACACCCTCACTGGACAATCCCAGTTCCAAGAGCTGGAGTGATTCTGGACCAGGAAACAAGATGGCTGGGTTCCATGTCTCTAAGGTGATAATTAGACGATCTTGCGCAGATCCCCTAACTTCTTGGAATCTCAGCATACACATTGTAAAATAAGACTGAAGGTCAGAGAGCATCTCTTCCAGCTTTAAATTCCCTGATTTGATATATAGTCATGGGTCACCTTTATTAATAAATAAAATTCACATTTTACTAAGTTTGTAATTTCCTGAAGTTATATCTCCAAGTACACTGGCATAAATGGGCGTGATGAAAACAAAACACACAAACGGAAATAGCCAAATACCTCCACTTTGCCCGAACCATCATCCACCATATTGTGCTGGGCTGCCATCTGTGGAGAACTATGTAGTTTTGAGGCATCAAATGGAATTTGTTTTATTCGAGCCACTTTCTCGGTGACGTATACTTTCCCGAAGCCATCACTCTGATCTTTATCTCTCCAGTCCTTAAAGAACTGTTTGAATATTGGTGTTTCCCCTCCTTCTGGAAGAACCTGAATCTAAAGTTAAAAAAAATGGTAATTATACAAAGGGAAATATAAAGGACTGAGGAAAAACATTCAACCAGGAGTGGAGAAAAAAACTACGGAAATGAAAATGATTGTCTTGGTGTCTGTGATGACAGATGGAAACTTAGAAGCTGGGATTCTTAAGGGAATGCAAAATGGAAGGTGACCAAATATGAAGGTAAAACAATCCAATGCTTTTTGTCACAATTAAAGTGACTGCCACTGAATTTGGATGTTTGAAATAAGAACAAAATTCCTTCAAATGTAACCATTAAGTCAAATACGTCTGACTGTTTTTCTGCATTAGGTTTATAAGAGGTCTGTGACCTGGAAGAAATAATCTCATTGTGTTACTTGTGTTAGCACATAAAAATAAAGAGAAAGAATGAGTCTGAAAGACCCAGAAAAGGAAAAGTAACTAGAAGCTGCCTAAGCCAATTTCAGTGAAGCCAAATATTGTCTGGGTGTTAGCCCATGTCTGCACAACTTGCTCTAAGGACTAACTGAAAAGTACTCTCAGTTAATTCAACTGTGGCTGATTATCTTGACTGAAATGCTGTGAAGGAAGCAGACAGGGTCTTATTTTCGTCACACAGTCCCACGGAAGGTCTGATCTCCAGTTTCAGCAAATTCCATCCTCTACAAAGCTATGGGCCTAGGGACATAGGATGCTATGTTGCACACACATAAGTGAAGAGTGACTCCCATGCATATATTACTTTGAACCAAATTCTCTCGGGACTTTTGTGGCAATATGATGAGCTCCCATGTCCTTAATTTTTTTTCCACCCAATTCATTTCCACACATACTTGGGTATTGGTGGAATAATTCATTTGCTTTAGGAATTCTTCAGCTGTCTTCATTGCAGCCTTTCTCTCCTGGGGATTAGCATCTTTACCTAAAATGGAAGATAAATTAAAAAGACAGAATCTCGGGGCACCTGGGTAGCTCAATCAATTAAGCATCGAACTCTTGATTTTGGCTCAGGTCATGATCTCGCAGTTGGTGGGTTCAAGCCCCACATTGGGCTCTGTACTGTCAGTGCTTGGGACTCTCTCTCTCTCCCTCTCTCTCTGCCCCTCCCTTGTTCTCATTCTCTCACTATCTCACTCTCTCAAAATAAATAAACTTAAAAAAAATAACATATAACATTAAAAAAAAAGACAGAATCTCAGAGAGGGAAGATATTATACAATTAAGAAATACTTGCACACCAAGCAATGAACATAATTATAATTTAAATAGAACACTGAGGATGGTAAAAATGGTAAAACTTTCTTAGTATGTTAAATATATTTAGTAACATCATAATGATCACTATATACATAAAAAGACTCTTTTCATATTTCCCTAATCCTTTCTTTAACCCCATCATTCCTAGCAAATGATACCAGTAGAAAGAAGACATGGTGTTGATGTCTGCATTTTATATGCACTATTTACAGGTCAAGTCTCAAAAAGATAGGCTTTTTTTTTTAAATCAGAAATGATGTTTCCTTTACCTTTCTACAGAAATGGCTGTATAAGTGAAGCACAGCCACAGTGTGAATGGCATTTTTTTACCTTTCCATACGAAAATTTGTTTTGCAGCACCGTGGTCCAAAATAAAGCATTCTTCAGAAAGCAGCATTGCCATGGAGAAGGGGTTTTCTTCTGCCACCACGGTCACTCTCATGGATCCACTGGCATCTGAAACCTAATATAACAACCATGAGCTTGTTTGCAGATAATAAAAATGTTCTAAAATTTCGTTATGGTTATGGTTGTACAATTCTGTAAATGTAATAAAAACCATTGAACTGTGTATCTTAAATGGGCAGGGAATGTAAATCATATCTCAACAAAGTTCTTTAAAACAAACAAACAAACAAATCCATGAACATATTTACACCCTAAAAGGCTAAAAGACTCTGGACAATTAACAGAACTAAAAGACAACCTACTGAATGGGAGAAGATATTTTTGAATGACATATATGATAAAGGGTTAGTATCTAAAATATATAAAAAACTCATATAACTCAACACCAAAAATCCCCAAATCATCCAGTTAAAAATGGGCAGAAGACATGAACAGACATTTCTCCAAAGAAGATGTCCAGATTGCCAACAGACAAATGAAAAGATGCTCTACGTCACTCATCATCAGAGAAGTTAGTAACTCAGCTCTGTCAGCTGAGTGTCTGACTCTTGATTTCAGCTCAAGTCTTGATCTCACAATCATGTGAGACCTCATGTGAGATCATGAGATCAAGCCCTACATCAGGCTCTGTACTGATAGCACAGAGCCTGCTTGGGGTTCTCTCTCTCCCTCATTCTCTGCCACTCTTCCAATTGCAGACTCACTCTCTCTCTTTATCAGTCTCTCTCTCTCAAAAAGAAATAAACTTAAAAAAAATAAATAAAAATTTAAACAATTTTGGAAAGGCTTTTGGGGTAGAGATGCCTGGGTCGCTCAGTCAGTTAAACATCTGACTTCAGCTCAGGTCATGATCTCACAATTCATGAGTTTGAGCCCTGCATCGGGCTCTGTGCTAACAGCGCGGAGCCTGAAGCCTACTTTGGATTCTTTGTTTCCCTCTCTCTCTGTTCCTCCCCTGCTAGTGGTCTCTCTCTCTCTCTCTCTCTCAAAAATAAACAAACATTAAAAAAATTTTAAGTATTTTGGCGTAAAAGAACCACTAATAAAAAGCTAAGTTTTGACACTGTACCTAAAGCATCAGAAAATAATAGTGATAATAATAATGGCTAAGGTTTGTTAAGATTTCTATATATTATAAGCACCAGGCAATGACGTTTACATGGTTAGTTCCTAAATTGTATAGCAATCTTTTCAACGAGGTAATAATCTTACATTCATTGCACACATGCAAAAGCTAAAGCTTAAACATTCATTCATTCAACATTTACAGAGTACCTACCATATGCCATGCATTGTGCTAGGAAGGCACTGGCATATTTCAGTCTATGCTTATAGATTTTTTCAAAATAGGCCCTGTAATTTAAGTATATTATGTGTAAATTGTCAAAGTAAATTTCCTCTGTCACAAATACTTATTTACTTAGACTCTTGAAGTTTGGAGATAACCAAAAAACATTTTTTTAAGTTGGAGGTGGCCTTGCAAAACTGAAAGTGATATTAATTCTCAGGTTAGAATTCACTGTTTTTCAAAGGCCAGCTAGTAGACTGCAACGTAATCACCTGGGTGATTCTGGATCCTGGGATAATCACTGAATAAATACGCATATTCCAGGGACCTCCCTAGATCAGTGGTGGAGTTTTGCAGGATTGTGGTGGGGCTTGAATTCTGTTTTTTTGTTTTTTGTTTTTTTTTTTTTAGAAACTGCCTAGGTGATTATGCTTCCCAGCTTTGTTCTGCAATCCCAAATTAAAATATTTTCAAACAGACGTTGCATTTTATATAAATGCAATACACTAAAAGTCCACTAGAGAGAGCAATGATACATTTTTACATTTTAAAATATTTCTTTAGTTTATTATAATGCTGTCCAAGAGGGAGAACATTTTTATTTGATGATGTGGCATAAAAAATATTTGTTAAGCTGTTGAAAATGGGTTTTAGAAACAGTAATGAAAAAAATCTGCCACGAAGTCCAGAATAACAATATCTGTATGTCTTGTATTAATATTTAGCAGAAGCAGTAACCACATTTTCCTTTGCCTTCTAGAAAGAAAAGAATCCACTTCCCCTTTACAAAATGCAAGTTATAATATACAAGTTAGTAACTTAATCTTCATTCAAAATCAGTTTCTGAGCTAGAAGTTAGTTCCCTTAAAGAACAGCAAATGTAACTCCTTCCAGTGATGCCTGATGACTACTTAGCTCTGCAGGGAGATTAACCATCTGCTCCCAATCATGTGCTTGGAAAGTTACAAGGGGACAGAACTCCTGAAGGATCCCATCTGAGCGATTTCCTCAACTGGTGCATTTGTGGCTTCTGTTGCCTTCACCAGCAATAAAATCATAAAATTCTGGAGTTGGAAGGAACCTGAAGAATCTTATAATGTAATCTGTCTCTCTTTCTTTTTTCAGCTAAGAAAACTGAGGCCCACAATGGTCATATCTTGCTCAGGGTCACCCAGTGGGTTTTCCTCACAGAGGTGACATGGAACTCGGTCTCAAATGCCCAGGACAGGGCTATTTTTACCCAGTTTCCTCCCAGCTGTTTGGTTCGATAGCTTTTTCCTCCTGTAACAAAGAAAGCTTTCATTATGGCTAAACAGGATATTTAAAATAATGTGAAGATTCTATAGTTTATCAAGACTTTATATGAAAAAGCTTACCACACTCAGTTCTACTCCTGAAACCAATTACACTATATATTAATGACCTTGAATTTAGCTTTACCAAGTATTTTTATTCCATGAAGGAAACATTGTATTAAATGTCATACATCAAATCACATTGTTGCAAACTAGCCCAGCAACAATATATAATTTTATTTAAGTTGTAGACGTTATTTCACTTATCACTTGGCATTTTTAATAAAAATAACAAAAAGCAATAAAAAGAGGAAATTTAATAAACATACTAGAGCAAAGAACGGATTCTACCTACACATATCTTTTTGAAGGCAGTGAGAATTATCAGCTGTCGCAGGGAGTCCCTCCCAGAACAGGCCTCCTGGCTGCCTCCAGTCTAGTAAAAACAATAGAACTCACAGTATACTCACCATGTAGAGTTTAGCCATTTTCCTGTTGGTTATGTCTGCTATGGTGTCATCATCATCATCTCCATCCCTAAGCTCTGGCTTTGTCCCTAAAACCTGGAAAAAAGTGAACAGATAAAAGATAAAGACCTCTTGGGGCGCCTGGGTGGCTCAGTCAGTTGAGCGTCCGACTCAGGTCATGATCTCATGGTTCATGGGTTCAAGCCCCGCATCGGGCTCTGTGCTGACAGCTCAGAACCTGGAGCCTGCTTCAGATTCTGTGTCTCCCTCTCTCTCTGCCCCTCCCCTATTCACGCTCTGTCTCTGAAAAATAAATAAATGTAAAAAAAAAAGATAAAGACCTCTCATTAAAGGATGCAGAGTTAAAAAAAAAAAAAAGGTAAACTGTATTCCATTTCTAAAGACATAGATTATAAAATATTTGTAATTAAAATGACCAGGCTCAACATTTCTCAACAATCATACTGCATTGGCCTTTTCCCAGGAATCAAATCAACTGAATTAAGTAAACACTGAGTTTGCTCATGATAGGAGCTTCCAAGAAAATAAAATCCTACACTTGAAAGCAAACATGTTCCTATTATTGAAGATGAGCAGGAATCAATTAAAATATGAGTTCTAAATTCACTTCCATAACAATTTCTTCTTGTGAACTCTGCTTCTACAATCAATCTATAGGTTTAATTACAAAGACTTGGATCAAATTACTATTTGAGGGTGGAGTACCATTATCATTACTGACATATTATAGGTTAGATAAAGGACAAGTTCTTGACCACACAATACTATCTTTCCTGCTGTGTATTTGGCACTTAGAACAGTGTCGGGGGCATAAGAGATACTCAGTAAGTAGTTGTCAAATGAATAAATGAATGTATTGATTTATTCATTGCATATATAGTATAATCCAAAAATTCAAGTACATAAAGCATTTAGTAGAAAGTATATTTGAATCTGCTTTGATTTTCTACACACTTAAAATTAGAAAAAAATAGGTGTATAAAGCCACTTAATTAAATTAATCAACACAAATGTCAAAGAATGTTAAGGACAGGATAAAAATATAAATTTAGCCTAAGCAATGTGACTTTTATAACAACACAAATGTAAATTCAAGTTTAGAAAATGCAAAGAAGGTATTCAGTTAGATTCAGTAATATTTCATATACAATGAAATTCCTTGCCTACTGTATTTTACAGTCATTAAAAATACATTGCGTGAAAGTACATACTGCCAAAAACCAGGCAACAATAAAAATGTACATAAATTCTAATCCTTGTTCGAGTATGGGCACTGCCTGGAGTTTAGAAACTCATTAAAGAACTTATTTTCTCTGGGAACGTGCTCATCTTTTTGTTGACACAACGATCAATAAAACACTTTAATTATTGTACATGCTAAATGATTACAATGCAGTTTTTATTTTTTGCTAACAGTAGGATCAAGACAAAAATGACAACACTAGCAATCAAAGGCACTTTTTAAAAACAGTTTTAGCGTGCTGGAGGTTTGTATATTTTATTAGAGTAAGAAAGGGCTCTTCAAATTCCGTTTTGTGATTTTACTCCAACCAAGTGAGTAGTTTGGAAACAACAGGTTGGGTTGAGGACATACCTAATACTTGGAAGTTTCCCAGTGGGTCATGTGAGTCTGAGATTTAGGGCACACTCTAACTTAATTTTCAGACAACAATCCCCATATGAGCCAAGGGTCTTAATTAGCTTCTCAAAGGACTGTAGCACACTTGGGAATTGAACTCACAGGATTAAATTAAACAGGGGTGACTCCAGGCATAGGGGGGTGCTGTCCATTGTCAGGTGTCCCCAAGAATCATTTTAAAATTCAGTTCAACAACTAAGCATTTACCAAATACCTCACTGGGATATACAAATGAGTTTCTAACCACCTTCCTAAATCTTAAGGACTTTACATCTTGTCTAGAAAGAGAAAAAAAATTAAACATGTTCACATTATCAACTATGTCATATGTTTTTATCTTTGAAATAATAAATATAGCTTTTCTTTTTCTCTGCAGATAGGATAATACCTATATTTGAAACACTCAATTTAGGTTTCTCAAGTGATTAGCATTTAACTCATGAAATCCTTTGTGTGTGAAATAACACATATTTTGACAATTTAAAGAGGAAGGGACACAAGGAAGACTTTACCTGAAGATGTTCCTTAAAAATTTCACTTATTGTTCTAGCCAAAACCAATCACTCAAGCTTGGAGTCTTCCCATCCCTCCACTTCCTGCAATTATTTTCTATAAATTTCCACTTAAGAGTATCTTCATCCTTTAACATGGCCCAAACTGAACTTAGCTTTTCACAAAACTAACGGTTCTCAATTCTCAATTTGTGTCAGTGAATCTCTATTCTATTTACCTGCACTTAAAAGCATGTGATCCATTTTGAATACTCCTGTTCTCCTACCAACTTAGTCATTAAATTCTACTTGTTTATAATAATGTTTGGAGTCACTTATTCCTGTCTCTTCCTTAATTTTGACCTTACTGCCATCTCTCAAAACCCGAGGGATAGGTTACACCTACACCTGTCAGTTCCCTCCTGGCTTCAGGCTCACCTCTTCTTTTAATTCAGAAATTATCCTATACACTGGCTGGATAAAGTTACTTCACTTTACTTCTAAGTTTCAAGAATATGACTCCAGATAAAGGTTTATATCTTATATTTGCATCAGTGATTCTTAAAGTTCCAATATGCTAATGTAACACTGGTAACTGGGTAACCTGATAAAATATCCATTCTCAACTGCCAGCCATTAAGTCATTATGTCTAGGGTGAGGCCCCAGAATCTGCACTCCAGCTGCTGCTGAACTGGCTGCTTACTGACAGAACCAAAACTTCCGTCTGGATTCCAAAACCCTTTCAGAGACTGGATGCAACTTACACTGTGCTATTTCTCAGTATTCTCTACCATCATCTCTAACCCATGATGATGTTTTCAGTGTCCCCTGCGGGAGCCACACACTCTCCCTTCCCCAGGGCTTTACCAACTGCTGTATGTAACTTCTACCTAGGCTAACTGCGTGTGGTAGAAGCAAAACTGAGCAATTATCCTTTGGTTGGTTCGGTTCATCGTAATTAGCACAGTAATAGTTACTGCTTATTGAATGTCTACCATGAGTCCCACACTGTATCAGGAGCTTTGGACACATACTGTTTCATCTTTATAAGAGATTCCATGAACCAGACACCATTATCCTCACTTTACAGAAGGTCACTGATACTCAAAGTCATGAAGTGATTGTTCCACAGAACTGTTAAGTGTTTGAGGCTTAAATTCTGTAAAGGCCCTTTAATGCCCTAATTTCAGTAATTTTTACACTCTAGTTACCTACTTCCCTAAATCAAGAGAAAATAGGAAAGTCTTTGAAATGGACAAAAAGATTCTTTCCAACGATGGTTTCTAGGGGCTCCTTCTGGTGATCTGATACCATGTTACTTTGTTTCCTTTCCGTTGAGTAATCTTCTAACCCAGTAGAAGACTGATACCAGCAAATGATTTTGTCCACAGACATGTACAGGAATTTTGTCTGGTAGAGATGAAAGTAATTTCTGCCCTGGGAAAGAGGCCAGCTTTGCATTTGTCAGCAAATTCATCACAATGCTGATCACCCATTCACTTTTCTGTTCTTTGGATTCTTCTTTGAAGTAATAATAATATCTTACTGTTCTCTTACTAATGAATTAGATGAATTAAACAAAAACTTTGATATGGGTTATTTTATATTTGTATGAGATTGATGATTTTATTTGTTTGAAAACTACCCTTTAACACCCAGTACCCTCTTGTCTAAACCACATGTACTGAAACATGTTTATATATTTATTGTCCTTTATTGTATGTTACATGTATTTAACTAACACTTCTCTAGTGCTACTATGTACCATACCAGGTTCTTTTTAAATTTTGTTTACTAGATACTTACATATCACTACTTACCAGACACCAGACTAAGACTTAGATTTATCAAGTCATTTCACCTTTACATCAACCTGTCACTGTTATTACCCCATTTTATGCTTCGAGAAACGTATTAAGTAACTTGTCTACCCTCATGTATCTTACAGTAAATGCCAAAGTCAGGATTTGCACTCTGGCTCTAGAGTGTGTCCTCTTAACTAGCGTGCTGTGCTGCCTCTACAGGCATTTCACAAAAGCCATTACGTAACTGCTTCGGTCTTGTCTCTGAAGATAAATACAAAGCTACTTCACAGAAGAAACTGTACAGGGACCACTCTCAGTTCTCTCTTTCTGGTTAGAGCAATACTAGCACATCTACCATGCAGAACACACACCAGTTAGGATGGTGGTGGCTTCTCCTCTCCTATCCCCATGGCTATTTCACCTCTCTCCAAATCCTCTGTCCACTGCCCTTTCTCTCCATTCTGTCCATGCTGTGAATTAAAGGGAATTAAAGAATTCTTTAATTAAAGAATTAAAGGGAAGTTCTTCCATCACATCAGAGTGTGGTGTGAGCAAACAGCCCTTAAAACAAGATATGACGGTGTTCAACAAACACAAAAGAGCTATCAAGGAATGTAAAATAAACAGTAATACTCTGTTACCCATAAAATTGTCAAAGGTTAGGTGACAGTTGACAACATCAGATGCTGGGAAAGATTCTGTATCTACCAAACACTCTGGAGAGAAGGAAAATTCTTGGAAGTGTCTAGAATTAGGTAACAGAAACCCAAGAAACAGACCAATAATCTAACCCAGTATTTCTATTCTAGTGGTTTATTATAAAGAAATAATTGAAATACATACAAAGAATCAAACTAATAAATATTCATAATAGCATCTCACAGTATTAAAAAAGCACAAACCACCTAAATGCCCAACATGAAAGGGATTAAATAAATTAGGCTGTATCTATGGAATGGAAAACTATATCGACATTAAAATATTATACAAATTGTTTGATGGTCAGGAAAATGTTCATAATGCTTCAAGTAAAAATTTATATTGCAAAGCATTATCTGCAGTAGGAACTCCTTCTTGTGAAAGCACAGGGATACACATATGAAAAGAAATATTATGAAGAATTTGGTTATTTTTTCCTTAAAGGTGGGACTTGGGGACATATTTCTTCTCTATTATGACTATATTTTATAAAATTTCAATAATTTTAAATTCAATTTTAAATTCAAATTCAATTCAATTATTTAAATTAAATTCAATATTATTAAACAAAAAATACTGACTTCTTTTTTTGTATTTATTTTTTCTCCCTGTGGAATAGTTGACCTTCCATTACTTCAAATGGAGTAATTATAACTTCCTTTTAACTTACAATCTACCTTAAGCTTCCAACTCAGGCTTCCTCAATCAATTCATCAAAGGATAGTAACTATTCTTGATAGATTCCTAAATGCTCTAGGTATTGTGATCTTAGAAACTTTAGTTAATGTAAAGATTTAAAGGGGGCCACCAGTGGCACAGGGGCCTTAATTTTTCAACTAGGAATTAAGTGGTTCCAAAGGTCACAAGTACCATTTTTGTTATAGGTGTGATACGAATAGAAAAATGGGGATGTCACTATCTTCTCTTCTGTTTGTCACTGTCATAATGGAAATGTTTAACAATTTAAGACACAACTCTAAGTGCATTAGAGAAATTGGAGATTTGTGGAAATATAATTTTGATCCATGCCTAAGTAGATCTTCTGTTCTGCTGTTCACTCTTTGTCTTCAACAGGAGTTCAATCCAAAATAAATCAGAAGATATTTATATTAAGTCATGAGAGCACATACACCATCTTACTTTACATTCACAACCTCCTAGCTTCAGATTTTCTGGGTTCTCATGACGTGGGCCAACACCGTCCTTAGGGTCTTGTGTTTTTTTTCCTCTATGACCCATTGTGACTTTTTCTTTTAAACATAAACAGGAATATGTGTAAATTTGTTTTAGAAAAGAAGGACCAGGAAGTTAAGAAAAATGTTGCTCTATCTTCATAATCTTTACTTCATTTTCACGTTTACATCTGCCTTTGTTTATTTTGAATCTTTTAGCCAGTCCCACCTATTTGGGATACGAAATTCCAACATTTATGATATCGCTCCCTTAGGATGTGCTTTCTCTCTTTTCTATAGAGAAGTCAGGATGTATGGACAATGTGCAGTAAGTATTTGGCGTGAATAGTAGAAAAACAAGGGATAATGTGTGGCCTGGAGGAAGGACAATACCTAACTCAAGACTCTAAATCACTCTGAATGAAAATGTTTCAAGTTAGTGTCAAGTCCTAAAAGCATTTAACAGAGAGAGTCTTACATGTTTCTCAACTCTGATTTCAGCTTGACAGATTAGGAAAATGAGGATGAGAGAAGTTAGGAGTTTTGACTTTGGTCCAAGTCTTATAAGTAGTAGAGCAAAGGTTTATTTACATAAACCCCAGGCTTCACAATTCCTCCCATGGTGCTCATCACAGCAAAGGAGACATCATGGTCTTCTTAATCATTTTAGTACAAATCGCTGTTTCTACTCTCACTAAAAATGAAGGAGGCTCTCGGGTCCTAAGGGCTAATCTTTTAATTACCCAGAAATTGCTGTCTTATTTTCCTTCCCCAAATGGAAAAAAAAAGTCAATCGATTGCTAACATATGGTAAATAGAAATAAATTATAAGGATGAAATATACTCTAGTTAGTATAGTATGTTTACTTGTTTCAAGGCATTTTATGGCTTAAGTGAGATAAATATTTGATAAAAGGGAAGACAGAGATATAAAATTACAGGCAATTCTGAGAAATGATGTGACTCCATTTAGCTGGCTCCACCTAATCTGATATGAGCTTCCAACATTTGCTGTTCCCAGTGATGTGCTTCTCTACCCCTCAAATACCTTTATCCCTTTATGGAGAAATCAAATAAAAAGGGTAATTTAATATATCAAATAGTGGGTAAAATTATTTTAGCTGAGAGAAAGCATGTGAAGTACATGTTTGGATAAAAAGATAAAGTGAACTGCAAGTCTGCAAGAGAGGTTTGGTTATTTAATAATCTGGGCCAGGACTGCCCAATGGAATTTTCTGTAATTGAAATGTTCCATATCTGTGCTGTCCAATATGGTAGTCATTAGCTATATGCAGCTACTGAGCACTTGAGATGTGGTTAGTATAACCAGGTAACTGGATTTTTAATTTCATTTCATTTTAATTAATTTAAATCAGAACTATAATAGCCCTATGTGTCCGCCAATCCTGTATTTGACAGTGTAGTTCTAGAGGACTCAGGGCATGCTGTGGCCTCAGGGAACTCATCGTGGTACAGGTCTGATTCTCAGTGATACAGTGACATCACTAGATTAGATGTTACATTTAGAAGGTCCAACTCACAAGAAAGTTAACTCATAAATTATAATGTGGAGAGCAAATTCAGAAGTTACCATACTATGGAAACCTACTTACAAGACACTATACCATGGAAAGCTAACTCACAAATTATTGAAATACATAAGCCAGAATACCAAACAATATAGCAGTTGTTTTAACTGGCTATATTCTAGAACCATCTGGGGAGTCATGATGAAGAGTACTAAAGTCAGAATCTGAGCCCAAGATTGTGATTGAAGCCTTGCATTGTTGCGTATTTTCAAAGCCCTTTGGACCTGTTTAGTGCTTAGTGGCATCAGCTCTGTTAACTTGGTTCATCCATCTCAACCATCAGGACAGGTCTGCCAAGCATTCCCGATATTCAAACAGCTTCCTAGGGAACTCCTCCCCTGGACAAACTATCATGGCCTGGCCGTCAGGAAGCTGCCTGGAGCAAATCTCAGGTAAAGATTTTCAGTCCATCTGCCCTTTCTGCCCTTTCTGGGAATCATTAAACTGTTTTTTTTTTCTTTCTTTTTTTGGTAAGACCTGACATTTGGACATTTCTACCTGATTAGTGCCTGAATAGACACTTCCATTGTTTGCCTCTGGCATTCTGAATTTGTATGTTTCACAATGAGCATTCCCCCTTGTCTTCCTGACAATCCCTTCACTTGGCAGGATCTGGCACTCTGAGCTGGGAGGACCCACTACTGAGTGACTCTGTAATTTCGTTTCCACACGCCCAATGGTCTGATAATTAATACCACTCATAATCATCATGATGATTAAGTGAAATAATGTATGTGAAGTGATTGTCACTATACCTGGCACATAGTGAGAACTCCACAAAAGTCAGATCTTGCAACAAACATGCCTTGGTCAAAGGGTCATTCTCTCTCTTTGATATGACCTTGCGTATCACCACTCTGATTCTTTGCATGATGATTTTACCATTGAACTTCTTGCTCCACACCACCCTGGGACTTACATACTTGTTACTTGTTCATGTCTTGATCTAACGATGTCATTAAGTAGCCTATATATTGACAGCATATCCTTGTCAAAGTCTTACATTTTAGATTTAAAATTACAACCAGTAGACCTAAATAGACCTATTCAAGCAAAACCTAAAGAACAGTCTCCTGTGCATCAGCAAATGAATACTTAATAATGCTGAGAGAGAAAATAAGACCTAGTAATCTCTTCTCTTCTTGGAAGTTTCTTCACAATTGAGAATGCATGATGCCATTAGTCCTTGGTTATAAAACTGATTCTCTGATCTTCCCATGTGTTTCAGTCATGTCTCCCCATTTAGTCCTGTACAAACGACCTTATTTTGGTGAATCAGGATACATCAGTTACAGATGCTAAATAGGTTTCACCCGTCCTTGCTAAATCTCATGATAGACAGCAGCTGTATTAGCAGTCTGCAGAGAAAGGTTCTGAGGTTGCTTCCAAATTTAGTGAGAAAGTTTAACATGATCTACCAGCTATTTTGCTCCTGTTGAGGTAGGAGAAGTGGCAGCACACATACCCCTTGTTTATAACCCCAAATATATGAAAATAGGCTGTAAGGATTCTCAAATTCAGAAATGCTTAGAAAGTAGACCAAGTCCAGAGAGAACCACTCTCCTCCTCTATCATAATGCCTCTGAGCTCTTCCCTCATAACTTATTGTTTATTTTCACCAACCTTGGAGATTACCACAGGAAAAACTACTATTGGTTGGATGAGAGGAAGAATGGAGAAAGAGAAACTGACTTTTTTCTCCAGTTTCTTCTTTTGAGGCAGACAAGGAGACAAAAGCTACACAGGGCATCCCAGTATGAGAATATGAGCTAAATAAACCTCTAGAAGCATTTTTTTTCATTGTCCCTTTCACCATATACACATATGCACATATTGACATAAATTTATTTCATTTTATCTCCTTCTATCCCTTTAGGGAGAGGTCGATAAATATGACTTACATATTATATTTAACCAGATTAAGTCATGTTTTATGGCAGGAGTGCTGTGAACACTTCCTCTCTAGCTCCATAAGTCAGAAAATTTCCAAGCACTGTAGTGTAATAGAGCAAACTCAAAATGGCTTTCATATACTCTCAGGTACCTGAAAATTATTTCCATGCTTTTTATACTCACATTTAAAAAAAGGATTTTCTTTCCAAGAAAATGTCTACCCCAATTGTCCTGTACGACCCTATAATAGTAAAGATGAAAGGTTTTATGCTGACAGTAAGAGATATGAAAAAAATGCACTGAGTACAAACATTATGCTACCAAAAGTATTACTTATGACATGGAATACATAAAATAGGTATGACTGTCAAAAGTGTGTGGCAGGGGCACCCAGATGTCTTAGTCAGTCAAGCAACCGCCTCTTGATTTCGGCTCAGGTCATGATCTCACGGTTCATGGGTTCGAGCCCCATGTCGGGCTCTGCACTGACAGTTTGAAGCCTGCTTGGGATTCTCTGTCTCCCTCTTTCTCTGACCCCCCCTCAAAAATAATACATAAACATTTTGTTAAAAATATGTGGCCTAATTTTTGGAAGTTATAAAATAACTTGGCAGCAGATGGGATTCCAGCCGTCTGTATGTTTTTTATTTTTTTTTAATGTTTATTATTGAGACAGAAACAGAGCCTGAGTTGGGGAGGAGCAGAGAGAGAGAGGGAGACACAGAATCTGAAGTGGGCTCCAGTCTCTGAGCTGTCAGCACAGAGCCCGATGTGGGGCTCAAACCCACGAACCTGAGATCATGACCTGAGCTGAAGTCAGAGGCTTAACCGACTGAGCCACCCAGGCGCCCCTGTAGATGATTTCTTAAAGGTCAAAACCTTCTGCTCTCTGTCTGATGGCATTATCTGGCCACCGAGCTGTACTGTATCCATACACAAAATAGGCTGGAGCTCTGGGGAGTTAACACCCAGGGAGTGACCCTCAACTAATGAAGGATGGCAATTACTGGCTAAATCCTCCAGCCTCCTCAGCGTCCCATGGGCTGATTCTGAAGTGTGTTCCCATAATCTCTCACAGACCCTCGGGGACAGACCCTCGGGGACTAAGCCTCAGTTCCTTGTAGCAGTGAACCATATATTGACAAAGTATTGCCTCACTTTACTCTTCCATGCTGCTTCCTGGATCATCTTCCAAATAACCACCTGCCCCTAAGTCCTTGTATAGAGTTGGTTTCCGGAAGAACACAAACCAAGACAGTGGATAACAGATATATCCACTTTCTAAGGCTGTTGTAAGAATTAAATGAGCTCATTCTTGTAAAGCCCATAGAAGGATTGTAGGGACTGGATGTTTGCCGTGACGGTGGCTGTCATTACCTCCTCTGCAGCAAAAATAAATTCATCACAAATTTATGAATTATGGGAATTATGAATTGCTCAATCTTGGAGAGTCAACTTTTAATGTTTGGGCTTGGCTAATTCTTAGCACAAGATATAGGAGGAAACTGATGTAAAATTAACAACACTGTGGCACCTGGGTGGCTCAGTCAGTTAAGCATCTGACTTGATTTCGGGTCAGGTCATGAGCTCACAGTTCATGAGTGAGCTTCTGCATCGGGCTCTGTGCTGGCAGTACATAGCCTGCTCAAGATTCTCTCTCTCTCTGTCTCTCTCTCTCTGTCTCTGTCTCTCTCTCTTTGCCCCACCCTGCTCTCTCTCTCTTTCTCTCAAAATAAATAACAGAAACATTGGGGCACTTGCGTGGCTCAGTCAGTTAAGCGTCACACTCTTGATTTCAACTCAGGTCATGATCTCATGGTTCGTGAGCTCGAGTTCTGCGTCAGGCTTTGTGCTGACAGTGCAGAGCTTGCTTGAGATTTTCTCTCCCTCTCTTTTTGCCCCTCCCTGTGCTCTCTCTCTCTCTCTCTCAAAATAAATAAATAGACTTAAAAATTTTTTAAGTAAAATAAACATTTAAAAAATTAATGTTACTGTTAATAATTAATACATATTTGAAAAACTAATTTACAAAATGAATGCCAAGAAATTATGAATCACTAAATCTTGGAGATCTGGTTGATATCTGAGTTTGGTTAATTCTTAGCACAAGGGATAAGATGAAATTGACCTAAAACTGTTGAAAGAAAATAGTCTTACTGTTAGTTTTATAACAAACACAAGGAATGATATAAATACAGAAAGTGAAACCTGCCATTCTAGTTCAATATTTATGTTAGTTTATTGATGCAGATAGAGATTCTGCAGGGGAAAGGATCTATCCTTCCACATAGCCCATCTGTCCTAGAACTATAGTATCTTATTTACAGCTTCTATCACACTAGCCCCCACTTCAGGAGCAAACTAAAGGAAAAATTACCTCCTTCAAAAATGATTGCCAAGTGGTATTAATTTGGGTTCATTATACAAAAGTGACACTTGATCAATAAGGTCACAAGTCTTCATGTTGATCTTTAGTGTGACAAAGTGGAAGACTATTTGAAATATTGTATTGCAGCATATGGTTAACTACACTATTGCTCTATTTCTTAATGACTGAGCCACCTAGGTGTCCACTGTTGCTGTATTTCTTATTTTTGTTCAAAATATTTCAACTCCCCACACTGGATGAACTGAGCACCTGAATTAAATGAGTACCTGAATTTAATACTAGAAATCCAAATAAAAGACTCATTAAAATAAATGGTAACAATGAATGGTGCCTTGAGCAGTGCCTGGCACATAGTGCACTATCAATAAATGGTAAATAAAAATAGCTATAGCAAAAAAAAAAAAAAGAAAGAAACCTATAGCAACCATAGTGTTCTTGAAAGCATTATAATGCTGTGGTATATGCTATTGTCACTATAATTCATATATATATGTATACATACACACACACACATATATATATACACACATATATAATTTGTTGTCAAGTTAGCTAACATACAATGTATACAGTGTGCTCTTGGTTTTGGGGGTAGAGTCCCATGATTCATAACTTACATACAATACCCAGTGCTCATCCCAACAAGTGTCCTCCTCAATGTCCGTCACCCATTTCGGGATTTGAGTACGTACTGAGTATTAAAGCTATAAACCAAAATGGAAAAAATGATTCAGTAATAATGCAACAGAGAGAAGAAAAGGAAAGCTTCCCATGTGAGGGTAGCTCTGATATTTTCTCTCTACTCAGGACTAAACTAGAGAGAGTGGCAAATATTTTGGATCCTAGAAAGTTAAAAATCTCTGAATGGTTAAGCCCATAAATGGACCTCCTCTTTCCACATGGCTCTCATAATAATGTTATTTCAAACAATGAATACTGATGAACACTTATGTGCCAGTCACCATGCTACAAGAATGGGAACTTACAAAATATTTAAGACATTGTTCAATTTCCCAAGAATTTACAAAAAGACCCTGGAAAATAATGGAGGGATAAACAAGGAAGCTAAAGTTACTTGGACAGCACTCAGGAAGTGTTTATCTGACAAAACCTTTGTCTCTTAGTGTCAAGTGTTTTTACTTAGTCTATTGACCAAAATAATATCTCAGGCAACTCACATTTCCACCCCTACAAACTACAGAGTTGTGACCAAAAATGAAACCAATAAGAAGGCAACAGATAATAGGTTACTGAGTGATGGGGGAGGGGTGCTATTACAAACCCACAAAACAACCTTAAGTCTTATTAAGGAGCTCAAAATACCCATGTTTGTTCCCAGATGCTAAAAAGGAATGTGATTTTTATTTTTGTATTACTTTTCTATAAATCTTTAGACACTTTAAAAAATATTATACACTCATTGTTCCAAAATGGTCATGAGGGGGATTTTCAAAACAGCTCCCTATTTCTTTCTTTCTTTTTTTAATATTTATTTATTTTTGAGAGAGACAGAGACAGAGAAAGATAGAGAGGTAGGGAGAGAGGGAGAGAAAGAATCCCAAGCAGGCTCCACACTGCCAGCACAAAGCCCCATGTAGGGCTCAATCTCATGAACCAGGAGATGCTGACCTGAGCTGAAATCAAGTGTGTGATACTCAACTTACTGAGCCACCCA
>CM053559.1:14695874-14882629 GCA_028646485.1 Cryptoprocta ferox
GTTCCCCTAGCTCCCTATTTCTATTTTTGGTATCATTTGATACTCTTCTAACAAAGATAAATGGGGACTGATTTATCTAATCAAAGATCATCCCCAGAAAATAGTTTCTCCCACTTTCTATAGCAACATTTTCAAAATGATCATGCTTTATTTAAATATATAATATTTTAAAGCTTAAATTATGATCCCATGGAAATTCAATAAATCCAGCATTATGCTATGAAACAAACATTTCCACAGAGAAATTTTGACAGAATTCTAGATTTCCAAATTTCCAAAACTTTCCAATTTTTTTCTTTCTTAATCTTTTACTTTGCATGCTAAAATGTATGACTATTCCAATGCTCAGGTTATTAGATGTTCAAAACTACTCCCAGTTTTACTTTTCTATAAATTTAGATTATATAGGAACTTAGAAAGCATTAATAATGTGCACAGCCTTTTGATGTTAAGTTTGGGGGAAGAATAAGACAAATATACTGGGTGATTTCTGCACTTGTGTAGTTCCTTGGAGTTCATGGGGCATATTCACTTTGAATCTAGTGATGTCAGGAGGCAGCACCAGGACTGTGGGCCACAGCCAAGCAAAGTGTTCGAGGTCAACGGACAGCAGTGTTGTGTGCTAGAGAGAGAGAGAGAAGTGGGGTTTTGTGGTAGCTGGACACTAAGTGGGGAGGTGAGCTGACCCAAAAGGAAGGACTCTACAGATTAGAGTATCCAGCTACAGCTCCCGGAAACAGGATTTTTATCATAGAATGAAAAGTTTTAGACACCAGCGACTTCTTTCTTTTTTTTTAATTTTTTAATGTTTATTTATTTTTGAGAGAGAGAGGACAGAGTGAGAATGGGGGAGGAGCAGAGAGAGACAGAGAGAGACACAGAATCTGAAGCAGGCTCCAGGCTCTGAGCTGACAGCACAGGGCCCAAGGTGGGGCTTGAACCCATGAGGCATGAGATCATGACGTGAGCTGAAGTCAGAGCTTAACCAACTGAGCCACCCAGGCATCCCAAGACACCAGTTACTTATTTCTTAATGTGCTACACACTTTCACCTGAAGTACATGTCGCCTACCACATGGGAAGGTACTGCAATCAATATAAACAAGCCCAAGACTCAGCTATTACTTTCCAAAAGGTTAGTTAACTATCTACCTGCAGACAGAAGATGAGTAGAAGAGATGAACTGTACTTACCTAAATACCAACTGCTCTTCTATAAATGTAATTGATTTAAAACAATCAATAGTATATCTTTTTCATATCTTCACCAACACTATTATCTAAAACATAGTATCTCTTTTTAAGAGAAATTACTATCCTTGAGAAAACAGAAAAACAAGTGTAATGGGTTTCTGATACCATGCAGTTTGCAGTTAATTGTATTAATTATCCAAATATAAATGATCAAGGAGTTAGAGCTATAAAGTGAACACAGATCTAAAGGCAGTGTAGTGACCTCCCTCAAGGAACTCAGCCTGGCAAATGATAACACATAAATTTTATTTGGCAAAATACTTGGGAAAAATAGAACTAAATTTTTATTCTTAGCCTAAATAGACATCTGTAAAGAGTAATTGGAGAAATATTTACACTATTTAACTCTAGATTTTACTTACAAGATACCCAGATGAGCACACCATACACATCTAATCCTGCTAAGAGAATGACTGAAAACGTTATTTTATTTTCAAGTTGTCAACTATGACTTAGAATAAGAGGAACACAACCTCCTATTGGAAGATCCTCTGGAGGTTAATCTAGCCTATATGCTATTATCATACAGCCTAAAATACATGAATTTTATCATGAGAAGGCTTCTAATAATGGTGGTATCCAACCATGCTTTCTGGTATTTGTGGACCCTCACAATCTGCTCCTACTTTCTGACTCTGCCTTAGATCTAGTGTGTGCTTTTCTTCTCAGACAATAAAATAAGTAATTTCTGAGCTTCAGAACCCTGTGCTCAATAAACACTTATTAACTGAGATGTAACATGATATTCCAATTTTCCTTCCAATTTTCTTTCTTGTTGTCCAGAACCTGAAAAATGATTATGCACGACTTCCCAGGGAGCCTTAGTAATTTAATAAAAGCAAGAAATCTAATGGTTGACCAATATAGCAGATGCTTACAATTTCCTTATAGCATAGTTACTGCCAGTATTCCACCACTAGCATTTACAATGATTATAGACTTTATAAGCTCATTAAATTATATTGAAAAAGTCTTTTGAGGTTAGAAAAATTAGTTGATTTTTGTTGTCATTTCAAAAAACGTTTGCCGCTTCTACATTCTCTTTTTGATATCTACCAGATGCTGCTTTTTAGAAAATGAGTCTATAAAACAGATAAATTGGCGACCTTAGCAATTTTTCCTCAGGGCACTCTTTTAGCTTCCCTCCTAATGTTTAGAGGATGAATAGGACCAATGAAGAAAGTCTGGAACCTTAGGGTTAGTGGCATATTTAATTTTGCTTCACATTCACTGATTGTTTCTTTGAAATAGGAAAAAAAGAGCAAGAAAAAAGCTTTACATAATTTATGTGCAGTTTTTCCTGGTAAATAGATTTACACTGATGAAAAAACATGTACAGGGTAAAATGTGATTTTAGTTTAGTTTAGTTCCATGATTCTGTTATCATTATTCCACGAACAGAATAATTTTAGTTTAGTTCCATGAACAGAATAATTTTCATATTTAGGTAGATGAGCTTTTAAAAGTGCTAAGGATACAGGAAAGAGGCTGAACATATACCCTATTTCCCCAGACAGTCTTGTTAATACATGTTGTCTCCTAGTCTTATCTAATGAGGGCCCCCTTAATTACTCTCCCAAGTATTTTGGTTTGAAGGGTAAATTTATGACTATCATAGAATTAAATCATATTAAAATTATATGAATAGTATGAACAGATAGCTGAAATATCTAAAAGTAAAGATGAATTCTTCAAAAAACTCTCAGTAGAAGTATTTTTCCCTATTTATTGTGTTGAGCACTTTGATGTCTTAGACATATTCCACATACTCAGAATCCAGTATGGAATAATGATAACAGAATCATTTAACTGGTTTACAAGTCCTGGATTTTAAGCCATTACTAACCTTCATATAGAGACTTTCAAAGTTTCTGAAGATAAATAACTTAAAAGAATATCATTAAAAATGAATCACTTAAAAGGACCATTTTAAAAGATATGTTTTGAAAGATTTTTAGATTTTTAGAATCCTTTTCTAGCAATATCAATAGTTTCATTAGAGTCTCAGAAAAAGAAATGACATTCCATTGTCTTCAGTAAGGAAACCTTGTGTGTGTGTGCGTGCGTGCGCCCGCCTGCGTGCGCTATAAACCACTTTGGATAACTTCTGAAGCCTATGAAACCCCTTCTAAGAAAAATACTTTTTAATCAGATAAAATATAATACAAAGGATTACGGTGGAAACCTGTTATATTGGGATACAACTATCAAAATGTATTTTCTAAATGTGATAAAGTAATATATGAAAGTTTTCATTTACTCATTAAATAACAATATTGAACAGCAGGTCTAATAACTACATAATTATCAAGAAGTGACAAACACCAAAGATATTTTAAAGTTATCTGCAATAACATGATCTGAAAAGTCACAGATGCTGCTTATGCTACTGTTTTGTCAACTATATTCACAACTGGAGAAGGTTTTCATGAAGAAGTTAGTGGAAATAAGGTAATTTTCTCCTAACCAAGTTCATGACCTCTTTGAGTTTTATCACTGTGGGTACAATATTAAGAAAGCCTAGAAGAGCACCTGGGTGGCTCAGTCGATTGAGCTTACGACTTCAGCTCAGGTCATGATCCCGCAGTTCGTGGGTTTGAGTCCTGCGTCGGGCTCTGTGCTGACAGCTCAGAGCCTGGAGCCTGCTTCAGATTCTGTGTTCCCCTCTCTCTCTGCCCCTTCCTCGCTCTCTCTCTCTCTCTCTCTCTCAGAAATAAATAAACATTAAAAAAATGAAAGCCTAGAAAGTCAAACTAGTTTATTATAGGCGCATGACTAATCCATCAAACAACTATTTACCCCGTGATCAGGCTACAAAACAACATTTGTAAAACCAAAAAGCCCAACACGTGCTTTTAAAACAAAAATTCATTGTGTAAATGAGACCTGTGAAATATAATGCAGTATATACTGAATGAACTGAATAGAAGGCAAAGTATGTGTTTTCTAGGATATTTTAAAAACCAAAAAATGACAATCTCTAAAAATAAGACATCACATTTTATATTATGGATTATGTCCCTTACCTCTATCATTAATATTTTAAAATCAAAGTTATATTTTTTACAATTTTTTCTTCAGGTTTGCACTTCCTTTTAAAATTTAACAGTGTAATGCTTAAGCTTTTTTTCTCTCAAAACTCTGAAAGAAATCCAATAAGCAAGCATATCAAATGTATAGACGCACAGTTCAGGCCCTCAACCTCAGTGGCTTTGCTTCTTCCAACAGTAGAAATGATTTGATTACACAGAAACTGCCTAAGAGACAAGGTGGAATGGCTCTAAGGGGACCAGAAGCCACCTGTCCAACCTTTTACTTCACAAATGAGGAGCAAGAGACAACAGAGGTTACGGGACTTGCTTGGGACCCAAGATGACAGGAGAAAACTCATCTGATAATTAACACAGCACCTCCCCCACTACTCCACCAGGGCGAATCTTGCACCTGGGTCCACACCTACCAAAACATAGTTACTGAGACAAGAGGTTACAATCAAGTAGAAGTACATCCTACTTATAAAGTTTTGCTTCCAAATATGAAACTTGGAAGACTTAAATGGTGATTACATGTCAGAACAGGGGCTTTTAAAGAATATTAAAAGTTAAACAAGTTGTGTTTTGGATAGTTTTCAAAGTTCTAACTTATTAGCCATGTTATGACTACTGAAAAGCCAGTTAATCACTAATTTTACTTTGTTTTTTTAGATGTCCTTTTTTTCCTGATCATAAAATGAAAATATACATCTGTTACAATAAATTTTGAAAAGACAAAGATAAAAAAAAAAAAATTAACAAGCAGCCAAATCCCAAGAGCCAAAGGCAATATTGGCAATGCTGGCAATATTTCAGCATATTTCTTTCCAGATATATATGTATATACGAATATATAGCTATATACCTACATATAAACATATATTAAGATATTATTATATATAAAATTTTATATCCTGTCTTTTCTCTTAGCATTTAACCTTGAACATATTCCCACTCAATAAAAGTCACTTCTCAAAAATCACTAACATGAATATCTGTGTTTCGTGGTTATTAAAATAATAAAGTTTAAAGATACTATGATAATAGGGGCACATGGATGGCTCAAGTAGGTTAAGTGTCCAACTTCGATTCAGGTCATGATCTAGAGGTTGGTGAGTTCAAGCCCCACACTGGCCTCTGTGCTGACAGCTCAGAGCCTGGAGCCTGCTTTGGACTCTGTGTCTCCCTCGCTCTCTGCCCCGCCCCCACTCACAGTCTCTCTCTCTCTCTCTCTCTCTCTCTCTCTCTCTCTCTCTCTCTCTAAAATAAACATTTAAAAAGATATTGCAATAATAAAATGATCTCACATATAATTTTGATCAGTGGATTATGGAGGCTATTCCTACATCAAGTGACTCTCATGTATAAAAATGCTGTAAATCAAAATGATTAAAAACATGTGTATGAGACAGTCATTAGAAAAATTTAGTGCAAATAGCTAAAATCATTGAGGAAAATGTATAATATCCCAGAAAATCAGAAAAAATAAAACTCAAAGAGATACCACCTTTAAATGCAGGAGAATTCAAGACAATATTCTAACAAATTTTGACGGGGTTCTGTAAAGTCAAGAGGGAGCAAACATTGATACAAACATTTTAATGCCTGACATACCACAGGGGGTTCAATAAATAATGTGGATTGAACACGACTGAACACACGGGAATCAATGTACCAATATTTATGAAGACACCTGAATATGACTATACCCTTGACCCATAATCGTAACAGAAAATATAAAATATATACACTTTTGCACTCACTGTAGTTTTCTTAAAGAAGAAAAACTGTTCACAACTAAATGTCTAAGACTGCTGTAATTGTTAAGTAAATAACATAGGTATAAAGAGCCATGGAGATAATTTTCAAATTAATTTAACAACTATCCTAAAATCATAAGTGTCTTGCCTATAATTCTTAGTTTAAAATGATTGAAGTATTTAAAATATTGGTATATTTAATCTCTTGGAATAAGATTTTGTTTCATTCTTTTAGTATAATAATTAACTTTAAAAGTGAAAAATATCCCTGTATTAAAAAATATATATTCAGAGGCCCACATGAATAAACTATTATTTACTTCCAAAATATATTCCTACAGTTAATCTCAAAAGTGCTACCTGACTGTCCTGTACAACAGACGATAAAGTCAGCACTTCCTCTGGTGGTCATACCAAGGGTGAAAGAAAATAGTCATGACTTTCTATTTTCTCTGTACCATCATTTAGATAACCTTGATGTTTCTTCTTACCTAATCTTAGCCTAGACCCAGTATTACAGAATTTGGTAAAATTAACACACACACACACACACACACACACACACGACTTAGAGTGGCAAACCTTTAAAAAACAAGTTTACAACACCTTTCTGAGCACTGATGGTTCGCTTCCATCTTCCACCACAATTAGTTGTGATCTTCCTTTCCTTTCATTGTCCCGAATGCCAATGGCAACCTGGCTTGCCTTCAGACGCTCATATTTGTTGCACGAGGAACCACACCACTGGTAAATTTCCTAAAAGAAAGAGACAGATCTTTTGACCACAGAAATAGGTGGAGGACATTTAGCCCTGTTGTAATACTCACTGTGATTAATTAGGAAAAAATAAAAAGATATAAAAAAAAATTAAAGTTTTCTATCATTGAGGTATATAGGATTTTATACCTCATTCTATATCCTGTTGCTTTCAGTTAGCATTATAACATAACCATTTTTTAAACATGGAAAATGTAAGTATACACGCACCATTCTTTGTATATATCCACTAATTATAATTTATGAAAGTAAAGTTGTATATATTACTCAAATTTAAAATCATAAATTTACCATATTTCAGAAAGGTAGTCAAGAATCTGTTATAATAATGTGCTCTTGGTTTATAAAAATTGATCTAACACTTTTATAAAGCAACCTAATGAATCTTACCAAGAGCTGTAAAAAGAACTAAAACCTTTGACCCAGTCATAACACTATCTGGAATTCATTTTAATATATTATTCATAAGGATTAGGGAAGACCATGTGTACAAGGGTGTTCATTGTTATGTAATTATATTAGTGAGGCATTGGAAAGACATTAAATGTTCAGGATAATAGGATACTATATCCTATTAAATAGGATAATAGTTCTATATAATTGTGATCTGTAGAAAAAATAGACAATATCAAAGTTAATTTTAACATAGAAATTTATAAAAATAAAAACAGAATGACAGTTTTGATGCATTGTAAATAGATTATATTAGCTGCAATTTAGATTAAAACATTTTATGTGCTAGACTCAGGTACAGTGTTTAGAAGGGATAGATACAAATGTAAAATAACAATAAAATCTCATTTTCTCCATTAAATGTGGTTTAATGAAAATAAGAAAAATGTAATGGTACCTAGGTTTGGTGGGGGTGTGGGAATGGGCATGATCACACTCTATTTGGATTGTATAAACTGACACAATCATTTTCTGAGGGAAGTTTGGCATCATATCAAAAAATTGTGCTTTTAGGATCAGGAAATTCCATTTCTAGTTATATCACAGAAATATGCAAACATGGTTTACAAATGCAAAGAAACAAACAAAACAAAAAAGCCACAAATGTCCATCAATAGGGAGAAGGCCGTATAGATATTCTATGGATATTGCAGACTATTCCTCAATGGCTAAAAACTGAGGAAAATGTTTAAATACTGACATAGAAAATTATTCAAGTTATACCATCCAGAATAAAATAAAGCCATAGAATAATATAGTTCTATTTAAGTGGAAACAAAAAAGCTCTGTTTCTGTGTTTGCAGAAAAAGAGTTTTAAAGATACACAGTTTATGGGGCACCTCGGTGGCTCAGTCAATTAAGCATCCGACTTCGGCTCAGGTCATGATCTCGTGGTTCGTGGGTTCGAGCCCCACGTCGGGCTGTGTGCTGACAGCTCAGAGCCTGGATCCTGCTTCAGATTCTGTGTCTCCCTCTCTCTCTGCCCCTCCCCCATTCATGCTCCGTCTCTCTTTGTCTCAAAAATAAATAAAAAAATAATAAAGATACACAGTTTTATCAGATGGAGAGAGGCATATATACACAGAAAGAAAGCCTTCAATTTTTACTGTATCTGAGTTAAAAGGGTTTTTTTCTTTTTTCTTTTTTAAAGTCATTCACATTTATTAGGTGCCTATTTTAAGCTAGATGCTGGGGAAAGAAAGAATGAGGAAGCTAGCAAGGAGAAATTGATACGTGGACAACTAACGCTAATATATTTGCACTACACTTGGTTTTCAAAAGCGTTCCACACAGGGTTCCTCTGGTCAGTCTTGGAGAGCTGGTTGGCACAGTGGTTAGTGTGAAGGAGACAGACCCCAGTGGCAACATACTAGCCATATGACCTCGTCTTTACAATTTTTAAAAGAGCACATCGATTAACAACAACAAAATCAAAGAGCATTCAGAGAGATTAGCTCTTTTTCCTGGTGATAAGACATTTCCAGTCCAGGATCATTTCTTTATTCAAAATTAGTTTACTGATTGGCTAAAATAGGCAGGCTGTCTTCCAGGCCCTGGGGGCCCAACTTTGAATCACAAAGGCCTGGGACAATTCCTCTGATCCCTCACTCAACCAAGTTCCTGATTCACCTATTCCATATTCCTCTTCAAGAATAAAATACACATTTTAGGAATTCAAGCCTTTATAAGAAGTAAAATAAAAAACGCTATGCCTTGCAATTCCTTTCACTCTAAAATCTGAACTCGTCAACATAGTCAAGGAACATTTCTTTGCTCTTTTTAAAAGACTGGGACACTGCTATTGTTTCCACTCTAATTTCTTTTCTACATCTAGGTCTCCGACTATGAGACTCACATTTGGAGTCAATTTGAATACCATGCCCAGGTCAGCAGTTAACAGAGTGAAAACAACTGGTCCCATGAGTCAGTGCCTATCACTGAGCATTAAAATCAGGTGGTGGGGTAGGAATGGTGATTTTTTTTTTTTTTTAAAGTACAGACACCTGAGCAATAACCTTAGGGACACTCAGGTGTGTTCTGGGCAGCCCCGTGTTTTGAATGCACCTCAGATGGTTCTAGTATTCACCAAGGGCTGAGAACCCCTCAGCCCTGCCAGATGACCTAGCACAGTGCAACTGGCAGGCATTTACAAAGAATCTGCAACATCTAATTACCCAACGAAGCCAAGCAGCCTTCTCTGCTAAGTACACCTAGCCTCTTGACTCAGATTTCTTTCCTATGCTATTCCATGAGACGCTGCAAATGATTCTTTTCTCAGTAGGTCTGAGAAAACAAACTTCTAATATTTACATTACAGGGAAATAAAGGATGTAGATCAGAAGATCAGATCTCTAGATTTCTCAGACTTAGCAACTTTCACTATGGCCTTGCTCTGCATTTATGTAATTGTCCAACAGGTGTTTATGTTCTCCCTACCTTCAAAGAGATGATATAAAATCACGCTAAATTTTATTAGCTTCTGTAAAGCATTATGGAAGCTTGGTAAAATGTGTTTAGAAAAGAATTATAGATAATAATTTAATATAATTATTATTTAATGTAGAATTTTACAATAGTCCATGAAACCCAAAATGTTTTCTACGATATTACCTTGGGCTGGGAGTTTCTATGTGTAGTATCAGTTCACAGCTAAATTTAGTTATAGACAACATTCCTCACCATTACTGATAGACCTCAGTTTCCACTTTTAAAATAGCAAAAAGAACAAAGCTGGAGATATCACAATCCATGATGTGAAGATCTACTACAAAGCTACAGTAACCAAAACAACATGGTACAAGTGCAGAAACAGACATTTAGAACAGAACAGAGGACTCAGAAATATATCCATGCCTATACAGTCGATTAATCTATGACAAAGGAGGCAAGCATATGTAATGAGGAAAAGACATTCTCTTCAATATATGGTGCTGGGAAAAGTGGACAGCTACATGAAAATGAGTGAAACTAGACCACTTTATTTCACCACACAGAAAAATAAACTCAAAGCAGATTAAAGACCTAAACGTAAGATCTGAAACCATGAAATTCCTTAAGGAAATCATAGGCAGTAATCTCTTGGACATTGGCCCTAGCAACATTTTTCTGGATGTGTCTCCTCAGGCAAGGGAAATAAAAATGAAAACTAACAGTTGAGTCTACATCAAAGTAAAAAACCTCTGTATAGTGAAGGAAACAATCAACATAATGAAAAGGCAAACTACTTTATAGGAGAAAATATTTGCAAATGATATATCCAATTAAGGGTTAATATCCAAAATATATAAAGACCTCATACAACTCAACACCAGAAATGAAACAGAACAAAAAAACAAATAATCTGCTTTTTAAAAATGGGCAGAGCACCTGAAGAGACATGTTTTCAAAGAAGACATATAGACAGATGGCCAACAGACACAGGAAAACATGCTCAACATCACTCACCATCAGAGAAAGGCAGATCAAAACCACAATGAGATATCCCCTTACCCCTGTCAGAATGGCTAGAATCAAAAAGACAAGAAATAACAAGTGTTGGCAAGGGTGTGGAGGAAAGGGAACCCTTATGCACTGTTGATAGGAATGTAAATTGGTGCCACTGTGGAAAACAATATGGACGTTCTCAAGAAATTAAAAATAGAACTACCTTATGATCCACTAATTCCACTGTTGGGTATTTACCCAAAGAAAATGAAAACACTAACTTAGAAAGTATAGGCACTCCATGTTCACTGCAGCATTATCTATCAGAGCCAAGCTGTGTAAGCCACCTATGCGTCCACTGATAAATGAATGGATAAAGAAGACACACACACACACACACACACACACACACACACACACACAATATTACGCAGGCATAAAAAAGAATAGGATTTTACCATCTGTGAAAACATGGATATACCTAAAGGGTAATATGGTAAGTAAAATAAGTCAGAAAAAGACAAATATCAAGATTTCACTTACATGTGGAATCTAGAAAATAAAACAAACAAAAACCAGAAAGAGAATCATAAATACAGAGAACAAACTGGTGGTTGCCAGAGGGGAGAAGGGTGGATGAAATAGGTCACGGGGATTAAGAGATACAAACTTCCAGTTATAAGATAAATAAGTCACAGGGATGAAAAGTGCAGCATAGGAAATATAATCAATAACATTCTAATAACATTATATGGTGACAGATGGTAACCACACTTATTGTGGTGAATGCTATGTAATGTGTGGAACTGTCAAATCACTATGTTGTACACCTGAAACTAATATAACATTGTATGTCAACTATACTTCAATTAAAAAAATTTAGTGAAATCTTATTTAGGAAATGCTCATAAAAATAACAAAACTTTTAAAAGTAGAATTTTCCTTTTAACTCAAGATGACCAAATCACAAAAAGAAAATTTCTTATTGGGCATGAAAATAAATGTTTTGTGCTATGCTTAGTCTTTTATTATTTATTTTGTGCTATTTCTATAAAAGTGATAGATTATCTTATTTACTAGTCTTAATTTTCCATGGTTAATTCAGACATGAAATACAATAAAATAAACACTGTGCTTATAAATTGCCAAAAGCCAGAATTGTTTAAAGAGTTATATTAATTAAAAACCCTTTTCTTTCAAAGTGGCTTAAGTTCTTCTGCAAAATATATTTCATTTGATCATGGCAGCAATGCATTAAAACATGCTTTACATTTTAAACAGAAAATCTATTTAAATTTTAAACAGAATCTTAGCAATCTGTTAAATTTGAGCAATTTAAATTCCATTATGGGTGGATGATGTGTTTAGGACATCTCATTTTAACAAAGCCCTACTGAAATAAACATGTGTGCAGTACTATTAATAAGTTGTACTTATAACACTTATTTTATTCAGAGGTAGCTGGTTAAGACCACGTCACCACTCTGTGCACAAGGAAACTCTGTAATCAACTGGCCTTGTGCTTGAAAGATTCTCCTGTAATTTAACTCACCCTGTTTTTTGGAAAGAGTGAGCCGAAAAAAAAAAAAAAAAACCCAAGAATGCTACACAGAGCTAAAAAATCCTTGAACTGATGTAATAGGTTGATATGTATTACTACAACAAAAAGTTTTCACTGTAATTTAAACTTTTATTTATAATACTTTAATGGGATTTATATAAAAACTCTGTTGTAAATCTGATTTAAGTAGACTAGACATTGAAAATTACAAAGCAAACATGGTTTCAGAGGCAACTATTTACCCTCTGGTATCCTAAGCATTCGACAACTCAACACTAAATGTTACACTTCTTTGGGGGAAGGGACATAAAACCAACCCCTCATCAATATGGAAGCATCCATTTGCTTCAGAATGAAATGCACTTCAATTCTGGCCAATATTTGCTGATGTACATATTTCTCATGAACACCCTATAGTTGAAGTTTGTAAAATTATAATTAACTCTTAATATACAGACTATTAAAAGAAAACAAAATTACTCTGGATAACTGGAAAAGTACATAGCAGAGTAAAGATAAATCTGTTACAGGCAATTCATTTGGACCACCAATAAGAACAAATAAAAGCAAGTGAGTTAAATTTATGGAAAAAACCACACCGAGGACAAACTAGAGGTTTCCAAAGTTTCCTTTAAATTACGTGGTCAGAGTTAACAAAACATCAAAGTGCAATCAAACCTCATTTGAGGACAGGAAATAAGAGCAGAAAGAAAACAATGCTCAATGATGCCCTTGAAGGGAAACAAGATTTCAGAAGCTGAGTTTAAGGGGGACCCACAACAGCCCATGTGATGTTGACTCATAACATGCAAAGAATTCAGCACAGACTTGTTACTCTTTTGTCTTTTTCTAAGTTTTTTATTCTAAATACATCTATAATTTTACAAAAGGAGAAGAGGGCCAGACCTCTTCCTTTCCCATGCCTCTACTGGCTTTATTTTTACTGTGTGTAGTTTACCCTTAGATCTAGTTAACCAAATATTTTTAAGTTCATTCAGATAACCCCTTCTGCTGGAGGCTCTCTAAGCAGAACTTAAACATGCTAATGACTTGTGGAATACCTCCTGTTTCTATTTCAAAACCTTAAACCATGACTTTCTAAATTTCTTTTTAGCTTTTAGACGAACAAGTGTTTATTTACACCCTATTTTGTTGTTGTTCAAAGCCAAGCCAACCCAATATCATTCACTGACACATATGTGTATTTTTAAAAACACCTCTGATTGAAGAATGGAAGATGAATGGAGTGTGTGTGCATGGCCACTAAAGGTGTGGTGACCAGAAAGGAAGGGATTGTATATGAACTAGGGAACAGCAATGGCGATGGAGGAGAATCGAGGAATAGCTTAAAGGTGAAAGCCTACAGGATGTATGCTGCAAGATCAGGAGAGGAAGGCATGACTTGGGCCCTTTTAGCTTGGCTGTTGTTAGTGAGGTCACCAAGTGACAGCTTTGGGAGCATTCTTTTCACAGTGATAGTGAGAGGTGGTGAAATTATGTTCTCTACCCTCTTCAGAGTACTTGGCAAAGCAAAGAAGTTTTATAGTCACTTTTCATCCAAATAATTTCTGCCAGCCATGTAAGTTGGTGACCTATTTTTAACTGACTTACTGGTTTTCCAGACAAGCAACCATGACTTTTCCAGCACCTTTAGACGTTTCCCATATTGAAATGTTTCTCAATGTGATCTGTACAATAAAATGACCTGGGTTGGGGCCCAAAACCTACTTACACCCAAATTCCATCCCAAAACTTTAAAATCAGAAACTTTAAGGGTCAAATCACATAGCCATCAGTATTTTAAAAACCTCTTCTTGCGATAGGGGCAACTGGGTGGCTCAGTCGCTTGGTTAAGTGTCCGACTTTGGCTCAGGTCATGATCTCATGGCTAGTGAGTTCAAGCCTGGCTGTCGGGCTCTGTGCTGACAGCTCAGAGCCTGGAGTCTGCTAAGGATTCGGTGTCTCCCTCTCTCTCTGCCCCTTGCCTGCTCACAGTCTCTCTCTCTCTCTCTCTCAAAAATAAAGAAACACTAAAAAAAATAAAAAAAATCTCTAGTGATTCTAATGTGAAACTGAGGATTAAAACATAAATCCTAATTCCTTGGGAGTTGTCTTTCCTAGTGCCCTTGTAATGTGTCTGCATCTGCTTTCCAGCACTTCTCACCTTCTACCTTGTCATACTCCAAGATGTGTACCAAGATGTGTATATGTTTGTGCCTCTCACCATTCGAGAGCACCTAGAGGTCAAAGGTTAGCTGGTTTCCATCTTTATACTCAGGCATCCAGCACACACTAAGTGCACAATAACTATCATTCATCCCTCTTTTGTTGCAGGGTGAATTTTAGAGATTTAACATTAGGGTTATCTTTCCTATTATCTTCTCTTGCTGCCTCAAGGCTTTTCCCTTATCCGTCTAGTGGAAAGTTATTACTTTTGGATAAGGACCAATTTATCCAGAACAAAGATTTTGTCCAGTTTTTTGTTCTAAAATAAACCTTTTTAAGTCATAGCAGACACAAAAGTCTGAAAGTTAACATAGGTTTAATTTAAAAGAGCCTTGATTTTGTGAAAGTTCTCTGAAGGAAGGAGTGAGGAGGCAGCAATTTATAGATATTTGGTTTTGCACAGCACGAACCAGAGTCTTGCCTGAGGGGCTAGAGTGTACTGCAGGAACCACAGAGTAGGCAGCACTGTGAAATGGTGTAAGACTGATCTGTCAGGTCCAAGGACAGAAAATAGATTACAAGAGATCTAGGAAATTTGATCAGATGCAATGAATCTCTGAGAAGAGCTCAGCACATTCCCCTCCAACACATTAATCTATTCATCCATGACCCTGAGCATTAGTGTAGAGACACCGGTGGGCAGTGTCCAGGCAATTGGACCAATAGCTACTTGTACACTGTGGGTACAGTGTCCCCCCAACTGCATGTGGTATGGGAAAAATAAGGCAGAATTCCTGAGGGGCTCCTGGAATGGCTGACAGAACCAGAAATGGTCTTGCAGTGGATATGTGGGCATATCAGAAGACCAAATAAGGCTACGGAAATTTTCCAGCAAAAATCTTGGGACAGAGGCCAAAAGCCAAAGCCTAAAACCCAAAGCTCAAGAATGAATGAAAGGGCTGAGATTCAATGAATGATTGAGAGGAGTGAGGGCTAAAGCCTGCAAACCACACTCATTTCCATTCTTAATCTGGTCTCTCATCCCCAGTCCATAATATCACACATGCCTGCCCTGTACTTGACAGATGGAAAAGGGGATAGGCAAGCTAAGTATGATTTGCTTTAATGATAAACAAAGCTCACCTTAATAGGGCAAGATTATTTTATTTTTAACCCTTCTGTAGCAATAGAAACTTAACTATAAAGTCAAGTTGAACTATAGATGAAAAAAAGAATTACATCTCTATATACATGACTGCATGAGACTATATGCTTTATGTTGGACAGATGTACATTTGTTGAAACATCTCTTTGAGTGACTGTAAGTTCTGGGCCTTATACTATGGACAAAGTGAATGAGTGAGGCTAGTAAGTGAATGGACAGGCAATACGGAAAATGCTCAAGACAAGTCTGTAAGATTATAGGAAATATGAGATAAAATCTTGCCTAATTCTACAGGAGTGCAATGTGGGACAGGGGAAGAAGAGAGGAAGAGGCCAAGGAATATAAAGAAGCAATATCAGAATTGAATATTTAAGAATAAGATAGATGATAATGGGATGCTGACCAAAGAAAAGTGTTGCAGAGGAAAAGTGGATTCTAGACAAAGGAAATAGTGTGTGTAAAAGCAAAAGCATTGTGACTTGAGGGGAAGTCTCATGCCCAGGGCAATGAGAGAGTACCATGGTGATAAAGAGCATGGGAAGGATTAAGGAGATACTCAGCAAGTAGAAGAGAGCGGACCTAGTGATTAATTAAATGTGCAGCCCCTGGGAGAAGTCATCTGGATGACTTCTGGATTTGGGGTTGGAGGTCTGAATGACTGGTAGCTCCATTCAACATGATAAGAACAATAAGATATCATTTTGGAATCAGAGGGTGTGGTTTTGGGTTCCATTTTTAGACTTGTCCAGTTTGAGGTTCTTGTGATATACACAAGAAATATCTGGGAGGTAGTGTGAAATACTGACATAGAGTTCAGGCAAGACCTCTAAGCGAGATCATAAAATTGAGATTTGTCAGTGGGTGACTAGTTGAAGCTCTGGGTGAGGATATGTTTGCTCAGCAAGAATGAATAAAGAGACAATGACCAAAAGTGGAATCCTTTAAAAAAAAAAAAAAAAAAAAAAGACTTGAGGGGGTGGGCACACCAGGCAAAGAATGAGAAAGAATGGCTTGAAAGGGAAGAGAAGAAGGGCCAGGGGAGGGATGATGCTGAAGTAGAAGGGGATTATCAACAGTGTCAAGTGTGGCACAGGAATGGAGTGGATAATATGCAAAGTGTCCACTGGATTTAGCAGAAGGCATTGTTGCCCATAAGATAAATAGTTTCAGAGAAATGGTGGGAGTGAAAGTCAGGAAGCGTGGGTTGCAGACCAACTGGTAAATGAGGAAGTGAAGACTGATGTTTCAAAGGAGCATGAGGGAACAATGACAGGGGGCAAGAGTTATAAATAGCAAGGCAAGTGGGGCAAAGCTGCATAACTGACCAAACAAGTTAACAAGGAAACAGAACATGCCCAACAGCACAATTAGTAACTCACCACAGAAATTCCTCCTCCTGTGAAATCCAACTCTCCCCTAGTGACTGACTCTGACACATATGTCTAAAAGAGTTATGCCCAGATCCCAAACTTTAGGAATATGGACTTCTTTTCATTATCATTCGCCTTCTGTAGTTACTGATGGCTTTGTTGCAATATATTTAGGTGGATTTTGTTAGTCATTTCTACAACTACCTCAACTACCTCATAGCTTTAATGGGGAAATGATGATTAATAAATTCACCAATATTAAAATATACAGTTCAAAAACACTTCTCCAAAGATTCAGTACATTCCAGGTTCCTAAGATCTAGCTATGTTCCATATTATTTTCTGAAAACACACTGAATATAAGATAGCTGATCTAAATCATATTCTAAAATATTGATGATTTTCTTAACCTTCAAAGTGATTAAATGAGTCATTTTACAATCTCATACTTTTGATTGAGCTGGTTTACATTGTCATATCTAGGAAATACTTACTGTAGTCTCACATCCTACAACAGCAAATGTTTCTAAGGTATATGGCATATCATATTAATGATAGTGATTATTTACCAAAAAGGTTGGCTTCCCTCAAACACAATCAAAATATAGGATTTAGATTATATCCATAACTTTAGTCTTGACCAGCTGGCTCTAGTTAGATGAGAGCTTTAGATGTCTAACCTACTTTTTTTCATACCTGTATAAGAAAACAAACTTGAAGAAACTGAACTGGCTTCTTTTTCTGCTCTCTAATGCAGAAGTCGGTATGAAATTGTGAACTCAATTACACCTACTAAAATATTTTAATAGACAAAAATTTTTTCCGATGTCCTTCTTAGTTGACTGTGACACACCCCAAAAATAAAGTCCCCAAGGTAATTGCAAGATCTTATCACCATTTAGAAATTGTTGGCAGCATACCAACTGGTTAAAGGTTAGTAACATAAAAAGAGATTATGTGAGTAAAAGAGAGGGTATGTAGTACTCCAATTCTTGAGTCGCACCAGGGTATCCCTTTGGGATGTAGAATATTTCTACAAATAAAAGATAAACCAACCCAACGACCTCCACAACAAAGTCACTCCAAATGTCTCTAACCAGGCATGAAAGCAGGAGACAACTTGAAAGTCATTAAAGGTAATTAACTATATAAAAGAAATATAATTTACTAATAAATAGATGAATGTCCTTGAATCTCCTAATATAGGCTCTGCCCCTATTTTATGAGCCTGTATTTATAGGTCATACTCTCCCAAAGCAGATATTACCCATAGGAAGAGAAAATATGTCACTGGAACGACAATCTTCCTACCATAGCACCCAACTATCTAGCCCATTGTGGAAGCTCAATACCTGCTCAGGAAAATAATAGATGATTTCATTAACAACACTACTTTTAGTAGATTTTAAACTGGATTAGACATAATCCTGAATTCGGCAGATTCTGAAACTATTGCAAAATATTCTGTTATAGAGCCTCACCATCTTATATCCTACCAAGTTAGCACAGGGTAGTGAAAAGAATGTAAACAAAGAATGGAAAACCCCAGGTCACACCAAAGTCACCACCAACTTGTATCAATGCAAGTACTTGCTCACACCCTGTATGACTTTTTTTCTTTTGTGAAACCACCATGACAGCTGTCATTTCCAGATGTGACTCTGTGTCAGAGGAGACTGAATCATAGTCAGCATAGGTTAGAAGTACCATCAGAAATTAGAGTGGAGATGAAAATAATAAATGAAGAAGTTAGGGCTTGAAGAAGTTAATGACTTGCTCAAGATTGAAGAGTAGGTAGTTGGAAAGCTGAACTGGAAGCCATTCATGGTAATTAAAGAGATTACTGCCTGTACGGAGCAATTACATTACACAAAGTTACTTTAAGGAAAATATTTTCAAGTAATGGCAGTGATGAATTACATTATCAAACAGGAAATGCTCTTCTGTTTAGGGGCCCCAGAGATTATCTAATCAAATACCTGAATTTTATAGATGAATCTTAGATTATAGTCAGTTTAATCTAAGTTGTGTTTTCCTGCCTCCTCTGCTTTTCCTATGGGTTTTCAATGGTAGGGAATGCCTTTTAGGTCTACTTTATTATATTTCCTCCTTACAAAGTTTAAAAGCCCCAACTTAAATCCCACCATCTAGAGTCCACACAAGACCTTGCAATAATACTTCTTTTCAAGATAACAATGATTAATAAGTATACCTGAACTTAGAGGGGCCTCTTTTCCTGGAAGAAAATGTAAGTCAGATATTGCCCGTCCCATTATGATGATACTTGATATTTGTACTTGTGCCTTTTAATAACATTAAAATAATTAAAACATATGAAATAATATGGTATAGTGTATATGTGATATATATACTAAAATACCTCCTAAAAACTCCTCAGTCAGGCTGTTTAGACTCATCCTGTGTCCATTTGAAATTCTAGAACCTTTGCTTTCTGGGGAAATCAATTTTCCCTTCACATAATGTATTCCCGCACCCAATTAAGGACAGAAATAATTAGCGGAAGCTCTGTTCAGACACAAGGGTAAATATATTAAAATTACTCAATGTGTGTTCTATGGTAGGAAGAACTAAATCACTACTCCATTCTAAACCTATCAAAGAAAATAAAAACTTTGAAGTCCCACTTTGTGTTATTTAAATACTTGCCAATTCATCATATGATATGATTGCCTCTCTCATAAACATAACCTCTTTCTAGTGTGTAGAAAAGGGGATTATCTTCCATGGCAGGTACATTGGATTTGATTTGAAGACAATTCAATTTCCTTTAGGCGGCTGCATGTGTATATAAGACTTACCGTGCCAAGGTCAATGATGAAGCAGTCGCCCTTGTTGAAACTGTCCCAGCTAAGGGGAACTTCTGTGGCCCTGACCACTCTCCGACCCTTCACATGCAGGAGCCTCTTAGCGGTCAAGTCATTTGTGAGAACATGATTTAGCCCAGATGCCACACCTCCAGCCTGATTAGTGGGAGGAACACAGAAAACAAAACAAAAACAGATGAGGCTTCTAACTAAAAATCTATAAAACCACAGGTGTATAAGCCAAAACTGCCTGTCAGGCCAAGATAAAAGAGCCACCTAAGAGCATGTGAAAAATTAAGTGTGCAGAAGAGAATGACTTGGCAAATCAACACTTTTTAAAGGCCTTTTGTCTTTCCTGTTTTAACCTTTCAATTTAACATTGCAAGTATTTACTGAAAACCCTCAGTGCATAAAACCTGCTGCATAAATGAAAGGAAGCAGTAACTCTGGACCTTTGGGAACTAATGGTTCTCAAATCACTGAGTGAGAAGGCATATAAAACTTCAGGGAAGAAGGAGACGGGAGGATGGGGGAGAGTCAGAGGTAATAAGACCAAGACAGGAGAGAACTAGACACCCCAAAATTCCCATGTCACACACAGTGTTAGGACAGAAAAGAGGAGTTGAGTGCTGGCCAGGTATGGGAGGATCCTATTTACGGTCTTTATTATAACATTATTAAAAACTCTTTCCTCCTTTTTTTTCTTGAAGTGCAGGCCTGAGTATTTATACCCCAAATTTGGTTGCACATCCCAAAACAAAACAAAATAAAACTATATTCAATTAAAAAATGTTAAAAGATTGGGGCTCCTGAGTGGCTCAGTCAGTTAAGCGTCTGACCTCAACTCAGGTCATGATCTCACAGTTTGTGAGTTCGAGCCCTGCGTCTGGCTCTGTGCTGACAGCTCTCAGCCTGGGGCCTGCTTCAGATTCTGTGTCTCTGTCTCTCTCTGCCCCTCCCTGTCTCGCACTCTGTCTCTCTCAAAAGTAAATTAACATTAAAAAAATTTTTTTAATAAAAAATGTTAAAGAAAATAATTAACCATATCAAATACATCTTCTTACATTATTTGAAATCAACTTTTAACTTTTCATTTTTTCTACAAGTAAATGTTAGAAACAATAATCTTTATTTATTTCCATAATTAATTATGAGGCAACGTGCATAATAAATACGGAGTGTAAGCAAATCACTTTTACTGCTCAAAGCCTCCTATAACAATATGGTAAGAAAATTAGCAGTATAGGAAACCTGTAAAATAATCCAATTTCCAAATTTATTACATAAATATTCACAGTAAATCCAAAGAAAGAAGTTAAGCTGCGTATGTAATCATCAGCACATTCTTGAAATTTCCACTGACTTTAAAATTTCACCATTGTCTAGGAAAAGACCCTCACAAATAGAAAGGTTTTATTACTATAGGCTAAATGTTGACTTTGAGACCATTGTAACCACAAATTTTAAGAACAATTCCTCAGCCCATAATTTTGCAAAGAATTCCATAAATGAACAAACTAAGTATTATACAATAAAAATAAATACAAGTTTTTATCTATTCTACTTTTCTTGGCCATTTCCCTTTTTTTAATATTAAGACTTTATTTTTTAGAGTAGTTTAAGTGTCACAGAAAAACTGAGGGGAAGGTTCAGAGATTTTCCATATATCCCTGACCTGACAGACATGCATCTCCTCCCCCATTATCAGTATCCTTCACCAGAGTGTTATATTTGTTACAACTGATGAACCTATAATGACACATCATAATGACACATTATTATTAAGGACCCAAACTCCCTAATTTAAATTACAGTTCACTCTTGTGCCTTCTTTCAGTTTGAACAATGTATAATGATTTGTATCATTTGGCTTTTTAAAAAATAAGTGCAGGGGCGCCTGGGTGGCTCAGTTGGTAAAGCGTCTGGCTTTGGCTTAGGTCATGATCTCACGGTTCGTGGGTTCGAACCCCGCATCGGGCTCTGTGCTGACAGCTAGCTCAGAGCCTGGAGCCTGCTTTGGGTTCTGTGTCTCCCTCTCTCTCTGACCCTCCCCTGCTCACGCTGTCTCTCTCTGTCTCTCAAAAATAAATTAAAATAAATAAAATAAAAAAATAAGTGTATTATTAACTGAAAAACAGTGTAAGAACACTGTGATCTGAAAAAAGTTATAAAATATAAAACAGACTTAGACCGAGGATACTTAGATAACATTTAAGCTAATGTCATATAGTGAACCATCAGACTGATAACCAGTCTGAACATTTAACATTATTTTAAAAATTAATTTTGTCTTTAATATTTGATGTGAAAAAGGCACAAAAGAAAAACTGTAAGTTTCATATATGTTTGTTTTTGATAGTAAGTAGTTCTGGAATAGTGTTTGAATTAACCCTAGAAACTCCCAGTCTCTTTCTACCTTCACAAGGCAGAATGAAAGCAAGGTGCATAATAAATCAGTGGCACCATAAAAAGTTTTGCTGACTGATGGATGTTTCATGGTCACTATTACAATCATGGTTGAGCTGGGTCTTGTTGAGCTTGGGAAAGGTGTGATTAACTAGAGATTTAATATAAGGGAGTAGTGGTAAATAATAGTCATCTATAACCCCCCCAACTCCCTTAAAAACTTCATTAAAAAAAAAACTCACATCATTTAAATAACATGAGAAGATGTTCTTACTGTTGCCTAGCTGAATCTTTACATTAAACATGGTAACTAAATATGGCTGTTGTTGGGTCAGTAATAGTAGGCTTTGCCAAACTGTGCCCATTCCAAACAGACACAATACCCTGTTTCATAGAGTAATCTTAGGTAAGAAATTCATCCTGATAGTTGAACCATTTATTTATGTTTAGAGCATCATAATATAATGATTGCCAGCTTAGGCACTGAACTCAGATGGTCACCCAGGCACTTAACAGCTATTAGACCTTGGCAAGTTACATAGATTGTGTTTACTCAGCTTAATAGGGTGACAGTTTTAGAAACTGCAGCATGGGGCGCCACTTGGATTAAATGAGATAATACACATGAAGCACTTAGCACTTTCTTTTAAGCATGAAATTAAGTATAACATAATAGTCTTTGCTATTCTGGGTGGCAAGTTATCTTTGCTTCCACATTTCCTATCAAGTATTTTGTAACTGCACACATTGTTATCTGCTCAATGTCACTAATGATAAGACAGTTGAAATGATTTTTTTGCTGATAAATTTGACCTCCATTTGGAAATATCTTCTTTCTAAAATATGCTGATTTGTGGTGACTTTGATGTTGATAATTAGAAGATAATTAACTTATAACTGTAAACTGCTTATGTCCACTTTTAAATATATATCCAGAAATTTGATTTCAGTAGTCCTGTTAATAGCCAGAAGGATTAATAATATCACAAGTTCTTACTGATGGCATATGCACTATATATGTATTTTATTATTTAATTTAATCTTTAATCCTTATAATACCTATATGAGGAAGCTTTTTTAATGCCCAATATATTTTTGTGGGGAACTGAGCACAGAAACTTTGCATAGTTGCCCTGAGCTAAGCAAGTTATATATAGCAGAAATGGGTTTATCACCAAGATGATACATGTAACCAAGTTACATGCTTTTAGTAACTACAAGACCCAGCTTATTCAAAATGTTGAATTCACTGACATGAAGGAAGTTTCAGGATCATTTGATATAAACTGTAGGAACTCATGTGAATTAAATAAAATGGGAGGTAATGGTTTCATAATTAGGGTTGTTCATAGTCTAGAGTGATGATTTTAAGAGAGAAATGATTTTAAGAGAGAAGAGAACTTATAAGTATTTATTCTCATCACAATGGAATCACAAAATATTCACTAAGGCTCCGATCAGGTAAAAGTAGAAACAAACCCTGTCATTTTAGTAGACACATTAAATATATATTCAGAACTCTGGTTTAGCTCTGAGGTTTTAGGTCTTCAGTAGGCTAATATGCTCAAAGGGTGAGGTGGTGGGGTCTGCAGAACACCTGTTAGAGCATGTTTGACTTTGAAAAAGATTGCTTCCAAACTGTTTGTCTAGGGAGGTATTTCTTACGCTTTAACTGAACACTCTTGGGGGCAAAGAGGATTGTGAAGAGTGGCCAGTCTACAAGAATCACAGAGAGAATTCCAGAAAAAAGTCTGTCCTTCATTGAAGGTTGCCTTAAAAGGATAAAACTATTTAACTTGTTTCTGTTTTTGTTTTCCCCAAAAGCAAAGCCAGTTGATGATTAGTGTTTCCGACCAAAACACATAAATGGTGCACATATGTGTGTGTGTGGTAATATATGTATATTTGACTTTGTGAGGCTGAACCACAAATAGATTCAACTCAATGTGGTTTCATTTGTATCATTTCCAAGATCAAGCCACACTATTTGGGAAATGTGTGTATAGCTCTTGCTATTGACTGGAATTATAATTGTTATATTTTATTAACATGTTCCAGAAAAACAGATTTCCAAGTCCAGGGTTATTTGCAGTAAATTCAGAGGTTCTCTAGAATCACATAAAAAATGTTAATACCCAAGTTGTCAATACTTAGTGAAGTAACTCCACAAAAATTTTAAGGGCTTTCCTGTGACAACATTACTTAGAGCTCTCAACTTTATTAAAAATTGACCTATTAAATGAAATTATGTCAGACTATTTCCCATATTACACCCCCATTTCCACAAATGTCTACTGAGCACCTACTGTGGGTCCAGGGGGCACTGGTATAAACCAGTAAACAAAACAGATTGAAACAAAACCAAATCAAAAAGCCCTGTCCTCCCTGAACATTCATTCTATGAAGTCATGAGGTGTGGATGGATCAGAAGAGAAAGAGGGTCATAATGAAAATAGTTCAAGAGAGCTGCTTACCTTGTATTTCAGTCCTCCTTTGAAATAGCCAACAAAGTCAGTAGATTCATAGCCTTGAACTTCTCTACTCTGCACCGGCTTGCCACCCAAATAGTCATCCATCTGAACAGTAAAGATGGCAGCAGCTGTGCATTCATCCTGAGTACACTCCTTTCCTGAAATTGCAAAGGACAGCCCTTCACTTATTAAGCAAGGAAAAGGACTAAGGCAGAATTACTGATAAGAAAATGCTCAGATATTTTCTTTGAGTTACATAGCAATATAATAAACCATCTTAGGCAGAACAGTCTTTTAACACAAATGGTGTAATATAAAAATATTCTTTTGCTAATATCTAAAAGAATTGTTTTCTTTTTGCTTTCCAATTCTTTTTAAAAATATTTTTTGAAAGGAAATACTGCTGTCTGTATATGCGCAAGAAGATATAACACTATATTCTAGTAGGATTCAGATTCATTTGGTAACCAGATCAGACTATGAGAACATTTTCCAATTGTTTTAGCCTTTATATCATTGATCTTTAGGCTTCCAATATGCCAATATGTTAATATTTGTATGGAATATGAACATCATAGGCCATAGATGAATAGCTTTAGAAAAGCAAGTGGTTTGTAGAGTGGGAAATGAATGTAACTCGACCTTACCCCTCTTTTCAAGTACGATGGTCTCCCCTTCATTATCTTATTGGTGTAAGATCATATTCTCTAAGGGGAAAGGGAGAGTAAAGGAAATAGATGCTAACATCTATTGAACGTGAACGAACATATTATTATATCAGAAATTTAACACACAACACACACTTAATTTTCACAATACTAGTATAAATCCCATCCAGCCGACCTCACTGAGGTCAAAACACTAATTCACATCCTTCAGGGTACACAAGGATGAGAGCTGGGACAGACCTGAGGGAAATTCAAATTTTATAAAAAGACATTTCAAAACCCTTGCTATATCTGAGCTTTGTGCAAATCATAAATGATTTCAGAAATAACAATAGCTAACATGTATACATTTATAGTATTCTTGTACCAGGCCAGATACTGGGCTAGTGTTTTATATGGATGATCTCACTTACTCTTCAAGCAACCACATGCAGCAGAAATATTTTCTACCATGTTACAGCAAAAGAAATGGAGGCTTAGAAAGGCCAAGTAACTTCCCTGAGGTCATAAAGTTGACCTTGGTAAAACACAACCCAGAAGCGAGTTTCTGTGATTCTAAAGCACAGGCTCTTAGAACCCACAATATCAATGGATAGTTTTTTTATACCCAGATGCTCAGTAGCAGAAACATTTTGTGCTAATTGAGGTAGTCATTTTTCTTCATGTATAACTGTTGCAGAACAGTCTAGAATCTCTAATAACACTACAGTTCACCTGAAACTCCAATATTGCGAGTATTCACCAAAATTGAAGAAAGGAAAACAGTCAGCTATATTAATGGAAGAACTGTATTTCTTTACATTCCTCTGTTAACTCTCAAAGGGGACCTGTATAGTAAGTTATCTTCTCAGGAAAAAAAAAATCCCTGAGATTTTAGGGATAGCAAGAAGAATATTTGACATGGTATCAAGTTTGTGAACTTCTTTTGTGGTCAAAGGAAAAAAAAACACATATGCAGTAAAATTTATATGCAAAGGCACGGGCCCCGGAAGAGCTAAAACACTTTTGACAACAAAAAATAAGATTGGAGAGATAATTCTATCTGATGTTAGGGTTTACTATACAGCTACAGTAATTAAGACAATGTGGTACTGGTGGAAGGAGAGACACATAGATCAACAGACCAAATTTGCCCTAGTGGTGACATGTTTCAGACTATAGTATAGTTTGGAATGGTACAGTATATTAAAGCACTTATCTTTGTCATATTTCTCCAATTTCACTTGTGCTCACCTGTGTGTTTGTACATTTAGTGCTCTAAAATTTGATCACGTGTAAATTCATGTATTCATCATCCCAGTCAAGAGACTGTAGAGTTAGATCACCAAAAAATCCCTTATATGTTGCCCTTTTTTAACTTCCACCACCTCCCACCTGCACCACCCCCTCCCCACCCCATCCCTAAACCTTAATAACAACAAATCTAAAATTCTGTCATTTCGAAAATGTTATATAGATGGAATCATACACCAGGGAACCTTTTGGCATTGTTTTTTTTCAGTCAGCGTAATTTCCCAGGATTCATCTGAGTCATTATGTGTATCGTCCTTTTCATTGGTCAGTGGTGTTCTCTGGTATAGGTATATCACAGCTTGTTTTAACTAGTCACCTGTGTAAGGATATATGGGCTAATTCAAGTTTTTGTCTATTCAAATAAAGCTGCTATGGACATTCGTGCGTAGGTTTTTACATGAATCTAAATTTTCATTTCTCTGGAAGAAATGTCTATGAATGCAATTGCTAGGTCATATGGCTGCTGCAAGTTTAGTTTTCTAAGAAAGTGCCAAACTCTCTTCATAATGGTTGTTCCATTTTATATTCCCCCCTAAGCAATGTATAAAAATCCAGTTTCTCAGCATCCTCACCAGCCCTTATATAGTCTAAGTTCTTTGTATTGTACACTGTATACTGTAATCCAATTCTTTGGATTCTCAGCACCTTGCAGAGAACCAAGCACAGACTGGATATACCACAGATGTTTGCTACTCTCAAATACATTTATGTAAAGTCTAAAATTGGAAGGGAGAAATGACCAGGGTGGGTGGGTGTTTGTAGCGTAGGCCCAGGATGTGACAGAGTAGCTTTATTACCCAGTCGTGTCCATAGCCATGAGGCTCTAAGGAACTAGAAGCAGAGGTGGTGCATTTAAACTGCTGGATACAAAGCTAAAAAAAAATTTTAGGAAAGACCAATGCAACAACTTTTAAGTTATATGCAACAAATTCTTACTTCGTAAATAAAAGAAATAATAATAAAAGGAAATAATCTGAGATAGGCAAGGGCATTGCAGAAAGCCACTGAGGGACAGAGCAGAGAAGGTGGCTCTTCCTCTATTCTTCTATTCTGTGTCCTGCTTCTCCTTATTTCCCTTCTCCTCCTCTTACTTAACCTGTTTCTTCCTTTCTGTCCGATCCACATTTTCCATCCCAACCTGATTCTAATTTCACTGTCTTTCATCTTCCTTCCAAATGATTTCCTATAGTCAAACCTCCTTTCCCCCTGAATGTTCAGCTCTCCCTCTTGGAACCTTTTCTCAGTCTGTCTCTCTGGTTAACCCTTATGAATTGATACAAATTCAGGTCTTGGGTAGAATATTTTGGATGAAATCCAGCTAGCTTCAGGGAACTAAAGTAGGAAGAACTGCTAAACAATTCCATCTAAAGGCCCTGGTTACTATTTTACTCTAAACTTTTCCATGCTCCCCATGATTTTCTTGTGTACTAGATCCTTCCCAATTACCCTCATTTTCCTTTTTTCTGTCAAAGCTTCTCTACTTCCCTGCTTCCCCAGAACTACAGACACTGTGTCTCTTTCATGGTGGGTTTAGCAGATTTTATCTGTGTTATATCACTTTTTGTCCTATTGTGTCTTTGAAATCATAAACTTTAAGGGAAGGCTCATAAATTATTCACAGGCAAAAATGCCTTACACAAAGCTGGGCACACTGAGTAATAACTGAATTCACTTATTAAGTAACATACTATTAACTTCAGCTTTAGCAGATCTTTAAAATCATGAAGTGTTTCTTCCCAAGGCATTTTCTATTACAATTTTTGAAACTGGTGATCCCTAAATGAATAATGTGAATAATGAGTTAATGTGAATCTGTAAACCCTAAAAAACAATTTGCTTAATGAGCTTCTTTGGATAAGAACCCATTAAATAGGAAAAAAAAAAACAAAAAAAATATTTAAAAAAACAAACACCTGTGTTCATAGCCCTCTTGCAGTCTCCTGACACGTCAAACCTAACTGTTGTCTACGGCAGAATATGAAGTCTTTTCACACTTTAATTCACCAAAATTACAAATGTGGCATTTCAGACCCTCTTATCGATTCCAGATACAAGTTCTGAACAGAAAGATCCAGATGAGGACATTACTATTCTATCTGGCATCATTCATTCATGAACATGTGTTTTTTAAAAATTTTTTTTGGTTTATTTATTTTTGAGACACAGAAAGAGCAGGAGCGGGGAAGGGGCAGAGAGAGAGAGGGAGACACAGAATCTGAAACAAGCTCCACGCTCTGAGCTGTCAGCACAGAACCCTATGCGGGGCTCTTAACTCTCAGACCCCAAGATCATGACCTGAGCATGACCTGAGCGGAAGTCGGACACTTAGTCGACTGAGCCACCCAGGTGCCCATGAACATGGTTTTATATTAAGGTTTCAGTGATTCCTGATGTAAAATATAAATCAATCACTGTCTAACATGATAGGAATAATGACACTACACTAGGAAACCAGAATGTATTTGGAACTCAACTTGAGCTTCGCCAAGTAAGCACCAAATTTTAATATCAAATGCTATAATAAAAACAGCCCTTCTCCCTCTTTATAGTTCTCATTTGGAGCGTCTGCGTGAGGCGCTCACTAACCACTGAGAACATCATTTCTCAACGTTCTTCTGCCATTTTACTTCTTAAAATCTTCAAATGTTAGAAATAAAAATGATGGTGTTTCAAGGACTTCAAAGTGTGTGTGTGTATGTGTGTGTGTGTGTGTGTGGTTTCGTGTTCTCCCCAGGGGCTCAGGAATAAAGCTAAAAATAAAGAAACAAGTCTAGGGGAGGCAATCTAGTCTAAAAAGAAGGCAGTGAGTCTCAGATAATCGGCACGTTGTTAGAAGGGGTGTGCCCACTGGCACTGGATCTTACGGGGAGAGGTTGGACATTCAGGATGTTTACGGTAAAAGTAGAAGGTGGAAAAAGTAGAACACACAAGGCCCAGTATTCTGACAGCCTGGCGCGAGCGCAGCCCAAAATAATTACTACTGCTGAAGGAGCGGTTTTGTTTCACACGGTGTCCTTGTTCAAGTAGGTAAATAATAATATTTTTTTAAAAAATAATTATAATAGAGCAGCTCATCTAAATAATAAATATTCCATATAAAGCTATTTCTTTATATTGACCATATCTGTATTTTTTTTTTCCCTCTCTTCTATCCAGGGTCGCCAACATCCTGATCAACAGGGATTTCTGTCGGCAGAACGTGTGAGCAAGTGGGTCATGATTTAAAGCCACCCAGAGCACTAACCGCCGAAATTTGTGGAGAAATAGAAGCTGGCGCCCAAAGGTAAAAACTAAAAATAAATTAAGTAGAGAAATGGGGCGGGTACTTCTTGCCAGCTGCGGCGGATGCCTGCAAACTTGTTTGACGGCATCTCCTCCCGGGCGGGGAAACCGGGACTGAACTTGTCAGAAGGTGAGCGGGACTTGGCCAGAGCCGGGGGGCGCCAAGCAGCGGCCCCTGGGGGGCCCGGGTGTGCAGACTGGAAGGTGAAAGCGGGGAGAAGCTGGAGGACCCAGCCTCAAAGCCCGGGTGACGCGCCTGACAAAGGCCAAAGCCCGTGGGATAAGACTGCTCCCGACTTCGCCGAGCCCCGCGTTTGCAGCGGCGTTCGCGCCGGCGGGCTCCGGCGGGGAGAAGGCGGCCCCCCAAAGGGGGCGGTCCGGACCGCGAGCGGCAGGCGCTCCGGGTCTCCAGGCCCGCCCGGTTTGCGGCTCCCCTCTCCCCCTACTTCACCCGCACCTCGCCATCCACCTCCAGCCTGCAAATCTCAGGCTCCCGCGGCCCCGCCCCTCCCCGACCTGGACGCGCGGGGGTCCCCCTCGCAGCCTGCACCCCCTCACCTAGCCAGAAGTGCAGGCGGTAGGTGAAGCCCCGGCTCGCCTTGGCCGTGCGCAGCACCAGGTAGGCATCCCCGACGTAGAAGTCGCCGTAAGCGCTCTCGGGCACCGGCACGAGCTCCAGCTTCTCGACCCTCCAGACCTGCAGCCCCGCCTGCTTGCCCGCTCGGGCGAACTCCTCGTGGTACAGCCCCGAGGCCATGGCTCTTGCAGGCAGCGCTCTGGGTAGGGGGCGCGGGACCTCGTCTATCTTAACGCCGGACGACTCCGAGGTGGGCAGAACGGACCCTGTTTGCAGAGACTTTATAGGGCGCGTCGCACGGGGAGGCGGGGCTCGGAAGCGGGAGGGGCTAAGTAGCCTAGGAGGGGTTGCTCGGCCGGTGGCGGATCCCTTCTCGCTCCCAGCGGAGCGCTTCGTTCCCGCTGCCTACGCCCTACTCCGAGTTAGCAGGGGAATCAGAAGCTCAGACATCGTGAGATCCGGAGGGAACTTACAGAAACTCCTGGAAATGCCTCCTAGTCTTAGGAAGGACTTTTTTTTTGTTTGTTTGTTTGTTTCTTCCTGGCATCAGATGGAGGAGATTAACAATTGAAACTCTGGTGGGCGCAACGTTCTTTTAAAAAGAAGAGTGACTATCCAGATAACAGTCAGCATTATCACCAACTCCATCGTTTCACTTGCCAGTCTCTGCATCTCCGATAGCCGAAATTTCTGTCTTGATCTTTCCAGTTTGAAAATGCCGTGAAAAAACAAAAATGTCAGGTTTCTTGGAAAAGACGAAAACCTGGAAGGCTGGTAGTCCTACTCAGAAGACAGAGCTCTGTAAATCCCCTGGGGTTCAGGAGCTGTGGTTAAGCTCTTTGCTTCCTTTGGCCAGGAAAGTTGCTGAAAAGATAGCAGCCCTCGTCCTGGGGTGTTCTCAAGCTGCGTGGTTTGTGCCTGGGGTGTTCGGTGCAGCTTGCCTTCTGAGTTACCTGTTACAGGGCTTCATGGGATTGGTCTCTCATTTTTGACTCTACAGTTTTTGCTTTTGCAGCACTGCAACATGCATGTGGAAGTTTACTTTTTATTTCGCATTCTTTTAACCGAAGCGTGTATGGCAAAGGCTTTTGTTATTGAAACAGCCAATCACTAAGGATCTAAAGATTTAAAAAACTGATTTTTATGCATGTGCATTTTCTTTCACTGTTTCCCAAATTACAAGAGTCCCCAGAAGGTCACTAATAATATACAATTCGATGTTTCCTTAATTAACTTATGTTTTTAAATAGGTATTACATGACTATGAGAAAAAATTCAAAAGTACAAATGAGATGACACAAGTAAATGATTTGTGTCAGTTGCGTAGAAAATGTTCACTAATGAGCTATTATTTTGTGACAGTAGGCTTTCTTTTGCTCCTCTGATTACCGCCTCCATCCTTCTAAATCCTGTGGTTTTCCTTAGGGAAGACTTGCGTGGACTAAAGTAACTGATCTTTGATGATCTCTAACTTAGAGTTTGGTTGGAAAAATCAGAGGGAGAGAGGCGAGTGAAGTCAGAATATTTATTTACTTGGTCCCTTCTACCAAAAGTCACTGTATCTTTAAAGACAATAACTCTGTTGCTTTTTCTCTTTGTGTGGTGCATTTTCCTTCTTGGCTTTTCTGTCCTTCAATTTCTATATATTCTATATATAGCCTATTTAAGGAAAAAACTCCTGGGGTTTTCCTATTTTGTGAATGTCATGTGTTTATAGGTTGAGATACTGATTGATAAATATTATTAACTATATTCTCTTTCTTTCCCCCTCCTGACCAAAACAATAAATGGTAGGTATAGTGAGGGTCATTTTACAGATAAGAAAACTGAGGCTTTGGAACCGTGCATGGCCAAGGAGGAATTCAAGCCCACTGTGTCTCATTCAGAAACACATGCTGTTCACTAAAACTCATTCTTTCAGTCCACTTATTTGGCTAAGATTTGCTCCCATAAATATACTTTATATTGTTATTTCTTCCAACGTATCCCCAGAGAAGCTTCTCATCTAGCATGTCCCATGCAGCACCAAAAAGTTTAGTTTTAACATTGCCACTGAGGCATTATATGTCTTAGTTTCCTTACCTGTAAAGTAGAAATCATTTGTTCTCTTCTGCCTTCTAGTGAAAAATTATGAGAACCAGTGATCTAGACACAAGATAACTTAAAAATCAGAGTGACCACTTAGGTTTAGCTTCAGTTTTAGCAATAATTCCTTTCCTGTTAGTGAAGGAATTTCTTTTAATGGAGAAATAAAAATAAAAGGAAATAATTTCCCTCTAGTGAAGAAGTAAGAAAGAACTTTGATATGAAAAAGTGGAATTTCCTCTTGCTTAGGCCAGGACTAGCATGAGGCAAATGAGGCACCTGCCTGGGATATAAAATTTAGGGGTGCAACAAAAAAGGTCCATAATCACAATCAATTCTCTTTTAAGGCAGTATTTTAACAAGTCAAAATTGATGCGAGATATCGTGATAAAAATTTTTAAATTTCAAATAAAAGCAGAATTGTTAATAGTGCTATCTGGGTCACCTTGGAGGCAAAGGAAAAATACTTATTTTATTTAAAATTTTGATATCTGGTTTGTCATTGTTTTTGCATTAATTTTGGTATTTTTACAAGTATCACACTGAGATATTTATTATTGATCTTGATTACTTTTTTTCCATCCACCTTAAATTTTGTGCCTGAAGCAAGTAATTCACTTCTATCATACTAGTTCTGTCCTGGCTGAGCAGCCCCCAGACTTACATTTGCAGCTTCCTGTAAACAAACCTCCCTAAATTGATCCTGCCAAGTTCAAGTTCAGCATGTTCATAACAATCTCCTCATTTCCTCCAAACATGCTTCTCCTATTCTTCCTAAATTCATACCACGATGTAATGTTGACTCCACATTCTCATTTATCTCCACATTTAATCAACTAGGGTATCCAAAATGTTTCTCATTCCATCCCAGCTGCCCACTTTCTTCCTATCACTCTAATTCTCATCTTCTTTTTTAATTTTTTTAAATGTTTTATTTATTATTGAGAGAGAGAAAGAGAGACAGTGTGAGCAGGGGAGGCTCAGAGCGAGAGGGGGACACAGAATCTGAAGACAGCCTCCAGGCTCTGAGCTAGCTGTCAGCACAGAGCCCAACGCGGGGCTCAAACCCATGAACCATGAGATCATGCTTAACCGAGCCACTCAGGCACCCCTCCAATACTCATCTTTAAGAGAGGCATGCCGTGAAGTCCAGTGACCCAGTTTATAGCAGGGCCTTGACTGAGCTGAGTAATGGCGCCTACGCTTTTCAACTGATTGAGCTTGGGCAAATTACCTAACATTGCTGTGTCTCATTTTTCTTCACCTGTGTAATGGGAATACTAATATAAAAAAATATGTTATAGAATTTCATGAATATTAAATGGATAAATAAATATAATCCTGGACTAGCACGTGGCATACAGGAAATGAAAGTAAATTTAACTGAAATTGCTGGGTAGTTAATCCACTTCTCTAAATCTACTCCTCTAAGAATGTCTCCCAAGTCTAAGATAAGGACTGCCCATTTTTTATACAAAAAAGTTTCCTAAAACCAGATAACAAATTTTCTTTTCCATGTCTTTATTTTCTCTCTCTCCTATCTGAGACTCTGAAAAGTGGATTATTTTCTCCTGTTCGTGGTATAGCCCTTCTCTCATAACTGTCTTTGAAGTTTTGCCCATTCTTTAAGGTTTAATTGAAGATATACAGATATGTTGTCATTGCCCTGGCTCCACTGAATTTCAGCACCCTTTATGTCCCCAGTGCTCTTGATGTACAGTGACAAAACTGGAAACTACAATCTCACAAGATTGTAGGTTTGCTCAGAGAACAGGCGTCTCATCATTTCCTTCTCTGGCTCTATGGTAATATATGCTGAATAGGTGTGGTTCAATAGTTGATTTTGTATTAAACTACTTTTTATTTATTTATTTCTTATCAATTAACCAATACATTCTCAGTCCAACTTGAAGCAGCCAAGGTAAATATGTCTTTTACTGAGAATCAGGAGGTTTGAGGTGTGAGGACTGTGGTTAAATTCAAGAATGGTGTTCTTCTAGAAGGCTGTGCTCAAGGAGAAATGTCACGTGTTTAATCTTTGAAATAAATAACAGTGTTAAAGAATATAAAAGATTCACTGTGCAACTAATTGGAATGAGTCAATAAAACAAAAATAAAAACATACAAACAAAAAAATTTCTTTCCAAGTGATCTTCATTCCTCAAGTTATAGAAGCTTAGAGTTGAGAGGATCCTGTTTTCTTTCCATCACTGAGTTGCGACCACAGAATCGCTGAAATTAAATATATATCAAAGACAGGAAGTATATTTTTTCCAGGAGAGGGAAATGCTTCAAGATTGGTATTTATTTGCTTTCTTTTGTGTATAATAATGAAATAATGTATTTAAAAATACATTTGTTTAGGGGCACCTGGGTGGCTCAGTCGGTTGAGCATCCGACTTCAGCTTGGATCATGACCTCGGGGTTCCTGTGTTTGAGCCCTACATCGGTCTCCATGCTGACAGTTCAGAGCCTGGAGCCTGCTTCAGATTCTGGGTCTCCCTCTACCTCTACCCCTCCTCTGTTCACACTCTGACTCTCTCTGTCAAAAGTAAATAAATATTTTTAAAAATTTGTTTAATACATTTGTTTTACTGGTAGTCCTGCTACATGGTAATAACTTTTGTTTGATTTCCTCAATGATTCGAGGATGTATTCATGGAACCTGGATTTGGAAGACCTGAGTGTTGTGAGGGTCAAAAGAGATAATGTGTTCCAAAGCTATGAGAACCAGTCTATAAACATAGTTAATAATTAGCAAAGATTCTTAGCCCCAGTACCTATCAAAGCTGTGTGATTACTGAAAGTGAAAAGGCACTCTAGGGAAGTGTTCTTAAATTGTTCTTGACCATACTAGACAAACTAGAACTTTAAAAAAAAAATTCACCTTTTTTATTTTTTTAGCTTCAGTCAGGATCTATGACTTTCCCTTTCATTAATTAATTTAAAATTACACATAATAGTATAAAGACATGGTCATGGGTCAATACCGTGGTGAAGGTTTCATTGGTCTTGAATGTCTGCCATTTTGATAAATAATTCATTTCTTGTAAACCTACTTGCTACAGTGGGTTGATTCAGCAACTTTCTTCTTAATATTTCCATTACATATAAAAATCATTTATTATTTTTATTATATAGGAAATAGCAAACCCCTGCAAGATTATTGAGAGAAAACACCATCATTATTTTAGGCATTTACATTTTAAAGAATGCTTATGACAAAAGGAAAGGTTGAGGATCCAAAGACTCATGGAGATTTATGATTTAAAATGATAAATTTTGCTTTAAGCTTGTGTTTATGCAAATAGAGATCTGAAGATAATTCTCGTTTTGAAATATGATAAAATTGAGGCTAAATCCTGAGACTGTAGCAGCTTTTTCTCTTTGCCTGACTTCTCTAAATGTATCTATTTACTAATTATTCCACTTAATAGTCCATTCAGTTTTGTTTGTTTGTAGCCCTGACTTTACCAGCCTGTTAGAAATAACTTCAGATTTTTCAAGAACTATGTCAGCAACTGCTTACAATATTTGAATGTCAGAACTGTATGACCATACAGAATTATCGAAGTCAGACATGGTCAGATCATCATTTTGTGTGTGGGTACTTAACAAAAATAAGGTTAATTAATTCACCTAAACCCAATGGCACTTATATTTTTTTCTTTTATAGTTTATTGTCAAGTTGGTTTCCATATATCACCCAGTGCTCATCCCAACAAGTGCCCTCCTCCATACCCATCACTCCCCTTCCCCCTCTTCCCCACCCCCATCAGCCCTCAGTTTGTTCTCAGTATTCAGGAGTATCTCATGGTTTGCCTCCCTCCCTCTCCCCAACTATTTTTTCCCCTTCCCCTCCATCATGATCCTCTGTTAAGTTTCTTCTGTTCCACTTATAAGTGAAAACATATGGTATCTGTCCTTCTCTGCCTGACTTATTTTGCTTAGCATAACACCCTCGAGTTCCATCCACATTGCTACAAATGGCCAGATTTCATTCTTTCTCATTGCCAATGGCAGTTATTTAAAAGAGCCTTAATGGCTTGAAGGTATGCTTCTCACTGACCAAAAATCACTTCCTTTATAGCAAATTCTCTTCTTGACTCAACATCTTTTTATATGAGTCTAAATTAAGCAATTTGGTATTCCTTTTACTCTTAGCTTCCTCTTATCTCAATAGTTTGAGGCTTCCCTAAAATCACAGGCTTCTCTGGAATATTCAAAGTGACTGGAAGGATTTTTGAAATTTTTTTTAAACGTATTTCAGAGGACACTGTTCTGAATCTGGAATGAATCACTCCCATGTCTACTCAGTCCCTCTCCTGAAATGACAAAGATTAAAAATGAGCCATTCAATGACTATCATCTGGACACTTGGTTTTCATGCTTCCAACTGAGACCCACTGAGGAAACCTGGAAGACAGTTTGTTTCACCAAAGAAAGTGTGGGGCACTGGCATACTTTCAAAGGCAAGAATCCCTTTTCATTTCTTCTCACTATTTTTTATTTTAATATTTATTGTGAATATTTCTGATTACAATAGTTACAATCACTGAAGACAATTTTGAAAGTACCAACTATGAATAAGATTCACATTATCGCACAACCTATAGATAAGTTCTGATAACATTTTAGACAAAATTAAGATCATGATACGAAACTTTATCTTTTGATTTGTAATTTGTTTCGTCACCTACAGTACATAGGTCTTTTCACTGGGTGAGTAGGGTTGTAAACAATGTAGAATTTCCAAAAGTTCCATCCCCCACCCTGAGAAATCCTGACTTGTTGGGCATGAACAAATCCCAAGATGTTTTCAGAGCCTTTGAAAGTTTGTCATAATTTTCACTTTTATTTTTATTTGAAAAATTATAAGGAATCACACTCACACATAACCACATCTTTCTTGCTCTCCATTTTAACAAAAATGTTATTATTCAAGAGGTGAATACCTGTCTTTGGCCTGTTGAAGTCGACCTCTTAGAGGCTGCAACATTTAACCCATTTGATGCATATCCTTTCCAATTGTTTGAGTTGATACAGATGTATTCATGCATCTTCTTTCTGTCTTTCCCACTGTCTATCTCTGTGTATGCATCCATCGACCTCTATCCATAGTGGTGGTGAAGAGCACAGACATTGGAGCCAACTGTCCTGGATTCACTTTCCTGCTCTGCCACTTCTAGCTGTGCAGCCTGTGGTGGGTTACTCAGAAGCTCAGTTTTCTTGTCTCTGAAGTGGAGATATTTGGGGTGCCTGGGTGGCTCAGTCATTAAGCCTCTGACTTCCACTCAGGTCATGATCTCACAGTTCATGAATTTGAGCCTGCATTGCGTGAGCACAATCCCTGCTTCTCTCTCTCTCTCTCTCTCTCTCTGCCCCTTGTTCACTGTGCCCTCCCTCTAAAAAAAAAAAAAAATGGAGACATTTGATATGATAGGATTGTTGTCTATTAAATGAGTTAATACAGATAAAGTGCTTGAAAGAATTCTTGCCAGAGACTAAGATTCTCAATATATGCACATTATTATTCACACACAAATACATACGTCCACACACACATTTCAACCTAAATGGAGTGCACATGCATAGGTGGCTTGCTTTAAAAAAATTAATAGATTATGAATACCTTTCAGGTAAGTATATATAGATTTATCTCATTAAAAATAAGAATAACCTCATTGTATTAGTATAAGATTTTTCTAATTAATTTTGGTAGTTTTAAAGTGCATCAATTCAAATAATGTATCAATAAACAAACTCTCATGCATATTGTTCTTTATATGTCTATGTCACTACTTCTGTATGAGATTTCTAAAAGTGGAATTTCTGGGTCCAATGATTTCTACATTTTAAAAAATGTTAAGATATTATCAAATTATATTCTCTAAAATAGTATATGAGACTATCCATTTGCCCATACTTTAGCACTAAATGTTCATCTTTCATTGAAAAACAAATTGCTTCCAATCTGATGTATGAAAATTTTATCTCGTTTTTTGAAAATTTGTATTCTGTGATATTTGTGAGGTTGAATACCTTTCGAAGTATTTATAACCTATTTGTATATCTTATGAGAATTGCATACTTATCTTATTTGCTTATATATCTTCTGAATTACACATTTTTTAATAGTTTGTAAGTGAAGAACATTTTCCTCTCACATGTGTTACAAATATATCATTTATTTTCCACCTTTATTTTCTCCTTAGGGAGTCCTTTCTAACCTGATGTTAAATACAGCATAATATGCTATACTGTAATAATTGGGGGGCTTTGTATTACCTCTTTACATCTTTTTAGCTCATGTGAAATATCCTTTGTGTTATCATATAACTCATATAACGTAGAAATATAAATTTTTTCTTCAAAAGTGATAATCATATTTCTCAATATGTTCTATAACCAATAGTAGGTATTGATTCAAAATATATTTATCATACATAAAATTATTATAGCTTAGCTTTGTACTTAATCTACTTATTATTCATTTATCTGTAGCATGCTTCTTTTATCATGATAGTTTTTCCTTTTAACTTCTGCTATGGCAGATCTTCACTAAATATTTTTTCAAAATTTTCTTATCAATTATTACATATTTGTATACAATTATACATTATTACATATTCAAAAATCAGTTGAACATTAAAATTTTTTAATGTTTATTTAATTTTTGAGACAGAGACAGACAGAGTGCAAGCAGGAGAGGAGCAGAAAGAGAGGGAGACACAGAATCCAAAGCAGGGTCCAGGCTCTTAGCTGTCAGCCCAGAGCCCCATGTGGGGCTCGAACTTGTGAGCCATGAAACCATGACCTGAGCCGAAGTTGCACGCTCAACCAACTGAGCCACTCAGGTGCCCCAAATACATTACTTGAACATTAAAATTTTAACATAAGTTTAGTCTACTGTTCTGGGCACATGATATAGTCTTGGCATTTGGTCATGTGTTGGTTCATGTAGGTCAACTATATTTCAGAATTTAAAAAAAAATTCTTATTCCTTACCTTATTATAATTGAATATATGATATATTTGTGTCTCCCCATGTGTGCTTGTGTGTGTATAACTATATATGTTATATATAGTTATATTCTTGTATATTGCTAGTCCAATAATAGGTTCATCTTCAAAATTAAAGGAGTAAAAGCTACACAATTACATCAATGGATGGTACAAAAAGCTTTGATAATGTTTAGAAGTTACTAAATGTTGTATTTTAGAAAAATATGGAGGTATTGGAAAATTTTTCATAATATTGAATGAAAGACAAAATGTAAGATAGAAACTGATACGTTCATATGTGGTTAAATTATAAATAAACATAGATTACTTTTGAATATTTTGTGTGTGCCATATACTGTGTGTTTTCATATATATTACCAGGTTAATCACACAACAGTCATATTAGATGGACAATGCTATTATCATCTCCATTTTCAAGAAGGGAAAACTGAAGTACAGATGGGATAAGAAACTTCACAAAGTTATGTTTGTACTCAATGCTGAGCTGGTATCATGAGCTCACCATCTAAACCGTAGGGAATATCCAAACATCTACAAGCTTCAGTTATGAACATATCTAGGCCATAACCAGGTGAGGTAGCCTAATTTATGAGAAATAGTAAATTGATTTGACATGAATTTAGATTTATCTCAGCCGGACTGTTGTTCTTTACACTTGGAATCAAAGACAGAGGTTGAGAGATAAGGGGACCCTAGGAAATATATAGTTCTTGATTCCAGCAATTACATAAATATTTTAAAAATCAAAAATAGTATTCTAAATAAATGTCAACAAATTTGATATTCAAAGCAAAATGGATATATTTCTAGAAAATGCAAAATGCCAAAATTAACACAAGAGGAAATAGAAAATACTAATTGAACAATATTTTAAAAATAAACGACATTGCTCTAAACCAAACATTTTCCTTCTAGAAGTTTTAATGTGAGTTTTGCCATGTATGTTTCCTATTTTATAGTAGTTTGTCTAGAAAATGGGGGGGGGGAAGCTGCTAAAATTATTTGAATGATGCTATGATAGCATACTAATCCCAATATAGGCAGTTCAAGAAAATAAAATTATGGTTCAGTTTCATTTATGAACATCAATACTAATATTATAAATAAAATCCAACAAGAAAATGTGTTTTGTTTAAAATAATAATAATAATAATAATCTCAATAGATTAAAAAGAAAATTTCCTCATGTTCACCATTCTTAGAAAACTAGACAGAAGGGAACTTTCTTATTCTAATGGCAAAATAATAAGTTACAGCAATCACATATCAAATGAAAACATTTTAGAAGGATTTCATTTAAGGTTGGAAAAAAGTTGGAAAACCAGATATTTCACCTCTATTCAACAAGACACAGAAAGTCATAGACAATACAAGAAGACTAGAGAAAGAAATAAAAGGTATTAGGAGCTGCTAGGAAGAATCAAACTAATTACTTGCAGTTGGTAATCTGAAAATCAAAAATCTAAAAGAATCTACTGGGGTGCCTGGGTGGCTCAGTTGGTTAAGCATCTGACTCTTGATTTAGGCTCAGATCATGATCCTAGGGTTGAGGGATTGATCCCCACATCAGGCTCCACCCTGGATGTAGAACTTGTTTGGGATACTCTCTCCTCTCTCTCTGCCCCCACCCAGTTTGCGTGCACAAGCACATATGCTCTCTCTCTCTCTCTCTCTCTCTCTCTCAAAATAAACAAATAAACATAAAAAAAAAATCTACTGACAGACCTGTAGAAGTAGTCTGAAAATTCAAGATTATCAAATGATTAGAAGAATGTGAATGATATAAAATGAAATACAAACTCAAAAGAATTAAAATAATACAGTTAATATAAATAATTTTAATAAATATTTTATAAATTTTATAAATATACGATTGGATGCCTCTATGATTTCAGAATAGAAAGAGACTTTTTAAGTAATTCTAAAAATAGCATGAAATATAAAGGGAAAAATTGATAGCTTTATTAGATGGAACTAAAGATGTGCCTTCAAAACAGGACAACAAATAGAAAATTAAATCATCAACAGTAGACTGTGTGAAAATGTTTTCAATTTCTATAAAAAACTAAGGCTATTAAGAGTATATATACAAAGAAAAGGGACGCCACAAGAATAATGTCAAACAACCTTATAGAAAAGTAATATAAAACTGTGAATGGCTTCTAAATATATGAAGAATGCTCATTGATTTGAGCCTTATGTTTGTTGGAGGAACCACATAAACTGACAATATTTGAGTACTTACCATGGTCAGGCACTATTCTAAGTGCTTTTAAAATATAAGTGTCCTGTTTCACACACCTAATCTCTACAACCACTATGACTCCACTGCTGCTGTTATACAATGTTAGAGTCATCAGGTTGCCAAAAATTTGAGAGATAATATCAAAGGCTGGTGAAGATGTGGGGAAATGAGAAATCTCCCATAATATTGAGAGACACACAGCTCTAACACAATGTAGCCATTTATAAAACACTCTGGCAATATTTAGTGAAAATTGTAGGTGCATACTTTGTGCCCCCAAATCTCACTCTTGGGTCTACACTCCAGAGATGCTCTTCACAGATGCACCAGAAGACATGTACAGTGATGTCTCCCAAAGCATATGGGGGTCAAAAGCAGTTGAAGGCAACCTAGGGATTCAAAACTAGGCATCTGCAGACGTAAAATGTGGTGCATGGATAAGCATGAGAAGAATACTGTACAGTGTCAGAGCCAATGAGCCACATGGAAAAAAATACCTGTGTGACCATACTTAAAACTATACAGCTGAATAAAACAGTATGAAATAGGATGTGACATCGTGTATGCCATGAAAGGCATACCTACTTTAGAAATAAATTTCAGGGACGTGCATATTTGCAAGTGACCACGAACTATGAGGAATGTTGATTGGAAGAATGCAAGTTAACTGCCTGTGAGTGGGTGCCAGGTGAATGTAGGAAGGGGCTAGATGATGGCAGAATGAATGGTAAGGATCATGAAACAAAAACTGGTTGGCAATAAAAATTTGCCATGAGCCAAGGAGCACAATCAATTCAATTCCGTGCGCTTGAGATCTGAAATCCCAAAGCAAATAAAATAAACAGATAAATTGAAATACCAACAAAAATTTAAAAATCTGATATATATTTTTTAATGTTGGCATGTCAATATATAAAAGTTATATAGAACTTACCCTATTATATAAGAAATTATGTAGGGATTTAAAGAAATTAGGAGGACCTGCAGAATTATTGGAGATGAATATAGTAGTTCTAATTCTCTTTTTCCCTGTATATTCTTTTAGCTGTGTGACAAAGAAAACCCTTTAAGTCAGGAAGTGTTTCACATGAATTGTAAAACCCAGTTACTAATTTACTATTTTATTACCATCTGGCTTTAGAGTGTGTAGAAAAATACTTGTTTCTATGACCTGAAAACTGGCAGCCTTATGAACTATCACTACAAAAACATTCAATGATTGTTAAGGAAAATATGCTTTATGTTGCTTATATTAGCTTTTCTTTTAGTCTAGTTTCAACACTTATAATGACCCCAAAAATGTATTTACTTATTGAATCAAGAGAACAACACAGAGGAAAAAGCTTAGTGAGTACTTAAAGTAAGAGAAGGCAAAAAAAAAAAAAAAAAAAGAAAAGGAAAAAAGGAAAATATTTCTTTCAGCTATATTCTGATTGTCTTAATTACTATCCTCTTGCATAAATGGCCTTTATTATGTGACTGCAGTATTTAATTATTTAATAATTTAATGCCAAAATAATTTAATAATTATTTGATGCCTTTAATTCTTAATATTTTAATAACTAATTTAATGCCAAAAATGTAATATATATTTACAAATATATGTATAAAAATATATAAATATATATTTTAAAACATACATATTAAAATATATTTTCATATTTAATAAAATATATAAATATAAGTTATTTAAAATTGTAAAATGTATATAAAAATTATAAAATATATACATATTCAAAATATATAAATATATATATATTTCTTAAAGCTAAAGGTATAAACATCTTATTCTCCTTCCAGATATAGTAAAATATTTATAAATAAAATGACACCATGTCTGGAATTTACTTTGAAATACTCCAGGAGGGAAGCTGGGGAGAGAGAGAAAAAATGAAATTGGTAAACTGATACTAGTTGTTGATGTTGAGTGATGGGCATGTAAGGGTTCACTATTCATTCTCTTAGGTGAGCTTTTGGGTAAGATTACAATTCTCCGTTTTAAAATGTTTTTCTTAAAAAAAATATTAAACTTGGGCTTTGCGTGGTTTTAAAAATGATTTTGCTATAAATGCCTTCTGAAATATTTATGAGATGAATAAAACTCCTAGAGCTGCATGGCTGGATACATTTGGAGGAGTTTATGATGCCATCCAAAAGGCCAGCCACATTCACGATGAGGTATGGCCTGACACCTGCCTCTCATTTCCCAAACAACTGGCAGATGTGGGCTGCTTTTCCTTATGCGTGGTAATCATTGGAGTTTTCCTCCTCCCCGAGGCTGTGTCTACAGATCTTGCTTTCCCTCTCATTGAGCAATTTCCAAATTAAACTGGGAAGTAATGAATATTTATTATAATCAAGTAACCTTGTAAAGGAAGAGAAAGGTTTCTTGGGCTTGGGTTTGGATTTTTTTTTTCTTTGCAATTTCCAAAACTCACTACAGAGAACAATTACTCAAAAGATTAGTGACTGAAATTGTGAATGTTATTGACACAGTTTAAATCAAGTCATTTTATTTATTTTTTAAAGTTATTTATTTATTTTTGAGAGAGACACAGAGAGAGTGAGCAGGGAAGGGGCAGAGAGAGAGGGAGACAGAGAATCCCAAGCAGGCTCTGCTAGTGCAGAGCCTGATTGGGGGCTCAAACCTGCCAATGGTAGATCATGACCTGAGCAGAAACCAAGAGTCAGACACCTAACCTACTGAACCACCCAGGCGCCCCCCAAGTCATTTGTTTTAAGGAGGATTTTCTATATTAAAATACTAGTTGAAAATCAGTAACATGTATTTTGAAGGTTTATGACAATTCAAACATTTCAAATTATGATTACTAAAATATGAAGGAGAACGTCCAAAGGCTGAGGGGCATAGCTCTGGAGGTCTGTGCCACGCAGGCTTCCCAATATGACCATGTAACTAGCTGGCTTCTTTTACTTGTCATATCAAGTAAACCAAGCTCGTTCTTTACCAAAGAGTCACATAGGGGCGCCTGGGTGGCTCAGTCGGTCAAGTGTCCAACTTCAGTTATGGTTCGTGAGTTCGAGCCCCACTTCGGGCTCTGTGCTGACAGCTTGGAGCCTGGAGCCTGCTTCAGATTCTGTGCCTCCTTTTCTCTCTGCCCCTCCCCTGAGCATGCTCTGTGTTTCAAAAATAAATAAACATTAAAAAAGAAAAAAAAAAGAAAAAAAAAGAAAAGAGTCCATCTTTCAAAAGGTCATTAGGAGGTTAAGTTTTTCATGTCATTTGGCTGACCAGGATAGATTTTCAATTTACATAGCCTTTACCTTTCCCTCTTGGGATTATGAGATTATAAAAGTGAATATTTTCTGCAGAAAACGTTCTGCCCATTGGTTAAGAGAATTTCAAAGGTTTTTTAATGAAACTGGAATTTTAAAGTTTAAAGTTTTAGCTCCATAAAAGGAAAATAGTTTGAAATTTGAATATTTTTACATTATATTTCAACCAGTGAAAATATTGAATGTTTCTCTATAGTCATTAAAAAAATGGCAGTTACCTTTGCTTTAAGTTTTATCTCCTATCCTACAAAACACAGAAAAGAAATTCTTCAACTTAAAGAGAAGAATAAAAAGCCATTTTTATGCATGTGCGTCAGCTTTTATAGACAAAACAAATGTGTCAAATAATTATAGTAGTTTAGGAGGTAGTTTAGAAAAGTGGGTTTTCCAGTGATAAAATCAGAGATGAAAAGATACTTAAAGGCCATTTCCTGCCCTGTACATGGTTATAACTCTTAGAAGCACTAAGTAGAGTGGTTTGGAATATGGACTTTGCATTAAAAAAGAAAAAAAAGACACTTGGGTTTGATTTCCAGATGCTCCATTTATAAAGAGTGTGACCTTTGGCAACTCAGTGACCTCCTCAACATCTTCATCTGTAAAATGGTGATACTGGATATATGCTGAACACATGTATATGAAATCCATATGCACACTGTTGTAAAGGTTAAATTAGATTGTGCATAAAAGGTACGTAACAAGTAACTAGAACATTCATAGAATGTGCCTGGTAAAGATTAATTATTATTGGCTCTGGGATAGCATTTACATTTAATTTAAACTACACAGCAATGGATTGTATGATTGGCAAAATAATTTCTTTGAAAAGGAGTTTAAAAAAACACATTTGTTGTGCAGAACGAAGCAAAAATGCAGCATATATCTGCGCAGTGAATGATTCTGAATTTCCCTGAAAGTCCCTGAAAGAGTCAGTTTTCTCAGTGGAAATTATTTAGACTTTCAAATGGCATCTGGTTTGAATTAGCTTTGGAAATCACTGCTCCTTTTTTCTAAAATAAGGGCTTCATAATCTTTGCATAACCCTGACGATGACATCATTTAATGTTTTGTTTTGTTTTGTTTTGTTTTGTTTGGATAGTCACTCGATTGCTCAAAACCTTCACAGAGAGAAATATAAGCAGCAGGTTATACCTGAGCCTTTATCGATTGTTAATGCAATTGTCTATAAGAATGTGAACAAGCTCATCTCTGGCTCACTATTGTTGTGCAACTGTGCGCAAATATAGAACAATTTTCCTCACTGCTTTCAGTTCTTAATTATTAATATTCTCACCAACCTCAGAATTAAATCAATATTATTCTGTCTCCAATAAAATTTTCTCCTCAGATAAGTGCCAATATTTTCCCCCAAAGCTATTCTTTATCTAATAGGAACTTAATATATTTTTTAAAAATTTTTTAATGTTTTATTTATTTTTGAGAGAGAGAGAGAGAGAGAGAGAGAATGAGCAGGGGAGGATCAGAGAGAGAGGGAGATACAGAATCCGAAGACAGGCCCCAGGCTCTGAACTAGCTGTCAGCACAGAGCCTGACGCAGGGCTTGAACCCATGAACCGTAAGATCATGACCTGAGCTGAAGTTGGTCGCTTAACCGACTGAGCCACCCAGGCGCCCCAGGAACTTAATGTATTATATTCATTGACTTTCCATTTTATTCCCTAGAAGTAGTAATTGAGATATCCAAGATAGAACCCAGCTACCTATTGTTGGAGAAGAGAAGGAGTCCAGGTCTTTACAAAAATCACAAGAGCTCTCCAAACCTCCTAGATGGCTCAGAGGAGAATCTAGAATCCTTGGGGTTCTGAGAGCTTAACAACACTAACCACGCTGGGTGGTCTGCTGTCCTATTTCAGGCTGGACCTGTTTAGAGAATTTCAATGAAAAGTTTAAGAGATGCAGATTCTGGAGACAAACTGTTGAAATCAGCTTTAGTTCTGTCACCTACTATGTAACTTAGGTAAATTGTGGTTTTTTCAAAATGAGACAATACTAATCGCTAGCTGGTAGGGTAATTCTGAGGATTAGTTGAGTCAATCCATGTGAAGTGCTTAGGATAGGACTTGGCACAAAGTAAGGGCCAAGTATATATATATCATCATCAATATCATCATCATCAGTATTATAAGCATACAGATAAAAATATATATACACACATGCACACACATACATATAAATATGCATACATGAACCAAAGTGCCTTTTGGTTTTACCTTGCAATTTTTACTTACCATGCACTACATTTTTTTAAGGAAGTAGGGCATCCAGGTTCGGCTCAGGCCATGATCTCATGGTCCGTGGGTCCGAGCCCCGTTCCAGGCTCCGCACTCTCAGTCCCTCTCTCTCCCTCTCTCCTCTGCACCTCATGGGATTGTCTCTCCTTTTCTCTCTGCCTCTTACTCACTCGCGTGCTCTCTCTCTCTCTCAAAAATAAATAAATAAATAAATAAATTGAAATAAATCAATAAATAAAAATTGCTGTCTTCTGGCACATCTTATATTGATGTACTAAACTTACATTGGTGTACTTTTAGTTTTTCTTTCAAGGCTTTTTGCTTTATAAATAGTACTTAAAGCTATAGGTTTTTATATGTAACTTTGCGTATGAATACCACAATTTCTGAAGAATACATTCATAGAAGTGACACTGATGGATCAAATTATATTTCTATTTTAAAAATTTGATAGATACTTCGCAATATTCTCCAAGTATGTCATGCCCATCTATTCTTCTAAAAACCATTCATGAAAATGAAATGAAAATGAAACTTCATGAAAATGAAAGACTTCATTTTCACAGGCCCTAGTCAGCACTTAATGCTATTAATTTAAGTATTGCAAATCCAATGGGTATGAAATTTTATTGTATTTGGTTTTAATTTGCATTTTCTGGTTAGCAGTGGAGTTGAGCAATTTTTAAAAATAATTTTTGGCTGTCTATAGGTATTCTGTAACTTTTATTTTTAGATTATTTATATATTTTGTTTTGTGTGGGTTCTTTTCCTCATATTTCTTTAATCATTGTATATGTTAAGAGTATTAACTCATTTTCTCATATAGGTGTTACAAATATTTTGTCCCAGCCTTTTGGTGGTTGTGTCTAGATTTTTTTTAAGTGGGCCTTTCCAAACTGAAAATATTCTTTCATATTGTCTTCTATACAATGTATAACTTCATTTTGCTCTTTAGATATTTAATCTGCATATAAAATACTCTGGTATAGCGTGGTGTGTAGGCTTTATACATATTGGGAGCCAATTTCCTCATAGTGAAATACATGTGAAATCAGAGCTAGAAATTGAGAATGGACAAGACTTTAAGTATTATTCAGTCCATAGTCCCATCTTGCCATTCAGATGACTAAGTCCCCCCAAAAGAAAACCAGATAGCTTGCCCCAGGCTACAGTAATTTGATTTGAATGTTAAGACTTGATGATTGGTCTGATACTGCTTCAGTTGGCCAGACTGTCTCTTGCTGTGACATTTCCTGCCACATGGGTCTGTCTTAAGCAATTTGGCTAGTACTATTTTCATGTTTAGCTTCCTCTTCTAGATATTTTTGCCCTTCCCTGAAATCATAGGTTTTGCGGAATTATTTCAGATAGATAGGAATGATTTTTGCACCCCTTTTAACACATATATATTTTCAAAGCTCTGAGAGAGTTTCTTCAACTTTTAGTCTGGCCCAACTCTTCTTCTGAAAATAAAAAAGTTTAATATTCCATGTATAAATGTCTACCGGACACAAGGATGCTCAGTTGTGTAGGCCAGGCTCAAGCAAGTATGCAATTTGATTTCTAAAATATATATATATGTATATAATAAATATATATTATATATATAGGCACACTCGACAATAACCTTAAAAGGGTAATCTGAGGTACAAGTTTGGTTTTCAGAGGAACGATTTTAACTTGGTTTTAATTAGCATTACCTTATTAACATTTGTTATTTCTTTTTTACTTGTTAAAGTAATACATATAAATTGAAGGAAACTTAGAAAATACATAAAAATATAAAGAAAAATTCCATTCTGACATCACTTTATTTATATATATTTTTAATCTTTATATTTATACATATGTGATTTTTAAACAGAATTAGTACCATATTGAAAAATGATTTTTCTTTTTAAAATTTCTTTTTATTATTTAAAATAGTAGTTGAAAATTATGAGATTTAACATTAAAATCTGGAAAGTGGTAGCTCAGTTTATAACCTGTATTGCCCTTAGGAAGAATGTCTCCCTTTCATATGATTTTAATTTTTAAAGTTTTTTTCTCAATTTTAAACCTTTCTCACTCTTTGAGAAAGCTAAGTAATCTAACAGCCAAATTATCCAGGAAGGTCAAAACTCTAGAAAAGAAGCATAGTATTTTGTCTCTGTTGGAATCTTGAGTGAAATGAATAGCTATATATCAAAGTTAAGTTATTGCGCAAATTTTCCCTGTGAGGGGACAAGTATTTAAAAAAAATAGATACCAGACCAATACAGCAAGTGGAGCTAAGAAAACATAAGGAACTGTTATAGAATGTGGACATCTCATCCTAGGAGATAATTCAGAGCTAATACAGCAATGAATAGAGGTAAATGTATGGTTTTGAAAACACTATTTAGAAAGTAAAAAAAAATTAAAAAACATATATATGATACAAACCTTCAAATAGAGAAGACAGTAAAAGATTAACAAAATAAACAAACAACAAGAAAATATGAAACAAGAGGATAATAAAGATAATGTCATTAAATGACATGGGAGACAAAGATTGATTAACAAAACTGAAAGCTATTTTTTGTTTCCCCTAAATATCATGGGAGACAAAGGTATGATTAACAAAACTGAAAGCTGTTTTTTGTTTCCCCTAAATATCAGTAAGCTAGACATACATTTAAAAATTAATCTGAGAAATGGGAGCAAACAAAACACAGAATGAAGTAAGTGAAATAATTAAAGGTATAAAAAACACTTTGAAACTTATCAAATTATGCTGTAAGTAATAATTTAACAGTCCATTAGAAAATCAAGTTAAATGAACAAACAAAAATGTAAAGTGACAAGACTAATAAAAGGCAGAAAAGCAACTTGAATACATTAATAGCCACTAAATATATTATATTAATAGTTGGGAGCTTTCTGTCTTAGAAAGCACCAGACAAGTAGAAATTAATAGGTAATTCTTGCCACATATTCAAGAAACAATACTAATTTCTAGTTTATATAAGTTGAACGAAAAATAGAAAAAGCGAAAAAAAGACAAACTATTGTTACAAGGCCACATTTCATTTCTGTTGGCCACATTTTCTCAAGAATTTGCCTTTTAAAAACCATTAAGCAAGGCCCTTTTTTCCTAGTTCCATTTCTATTTCAATTTTCTATTTCCATTTCAATATAAAAGGTCTTCCAAATTGTATTGTGTGATAATGAGAATCAGAATTACTCCCTTATGCTTTCTTCCTATGAAATGAGAGCAGTGTACAAACCAAACGTATAAAGTAGGAATGAGAGAGAAGAAAAGCACTGAATTTTATTCCACTACAGAAAATTTAATATGAACAACTTCTTTCCCTTATTAATTTTTAATGTACTTTTATTGACATATAATTAACACAGTGTTATAGTAATTTCACAACATAACTGGTTTTTTAAAGGGTAAAGAAATAGTATGTTTCTATAATTACAGAAACTTTGTTTTTTTTGTATAGGTTCTTCCTACTCATTCTGGAAAACAGGAAAAAAATGTTTTGCTTATGTAAAGAAAAAATGATGTATCCTTAATTTTAATCTGTGTAGTGAATTTTTCGCCATCTAATTAATATGGGTTGACAGAACTGATTTTGAAGTCATCCCTGTGTATAGCATAGTGGTTAATAATTCAGACTTTGCAGTTAGGAAGCCTGGGTTTTATTTCCAGTTTGCTTTAGCAAGTTATATAAACTCTCTTCTAGCTTCCACATCTCTAAAATAGTAATAATAGGTTAAAGAATTTTTGTGAGAATTACATTAGGCAACTAATATAAAGATATTTAGAGTAGCTGACTCACAGTAATCCTCTACACATCTTAATTATCTGTGCTGTGATAGATTTTATTAGAGTAGGTCAATTAAAATTAAAGACTCTTTAGCTAAAAGCTTAAGCAATGTGATATATATAGTAAACAAAAATGCCTTTAAAATAACTTTTAAAGACACATTTAGTATCCTAAATAAGGTCATGCTATAGAAAAATTCTATTTGCTATCATTCAATGTCCTGGGAGTCAATGAAAAAGACTACAATTCCTGGTTGGAAATGTTAAGTATAGCGACCCAAAACATGGAAATAAGGCTAAAGAAGTATAGCACAACCTTTCAACATTATCCTGGGGCACTGTTTAACTAGTCTGTCCAATCATTAATTTAAATAATCTAAAACTACACTGTCTAATAGGGTAACCACCTGCCACATGTAGTTTCGGAGCATTTGCAATACAGCTAGTCAGAGGTGAGATGTGCTCTAAGTATAAAATGGACACCAAAATTTGAAGACTTAGTGAGAAAAAAAAAAGAATGTAAAATATCTCATTAATGATTTGTTCTATTATGTCTTAAAGTGATAAATATTTTTTTCATATATTAGGTTACATAAAGTTTATTATTAAAAATATTTTTGGGGCACCTGGGTGGCTCAGTCAGTTAAGCATCTGACTTTGGCTCAGGTCATCATCTCACGGCTCCTGAGTTTGAGCCCTTCATCGGGCTCTGTGCTGACACCTCAGAGCCTGGAGCCTGCTTCCAATTCTGTGTCTCCCTCTCTCTCTGCCCCTCCCCTGCACACACACTGTCTCTCTCTCTCTCAGAAATAAATAAACATTAAAAAATTTTTAGTATATTTTACTTTTTCTTATTTCAATGTGCCTACTGAAAAAAAAATTTTTAATTACTTATGTGACTGGTATTTTATTTCTATTGGATTGTGCTGATCTACAGAATATAGCCTTGTTTGAATCACTATTTACTATTAACTAAGGCCCAGAGTCTGTGAAAATACATGTTAACTGGTAGATTTAGTTCCAGTAGGCATGCAAATGATTTCTCTCTGGTAGAAACCATAACTCCACATGTTATAAATTTATTGCCCTAAAGGACAGCAAGGATTTTGTAAATAACTTAGGAATCTTATTACAACATTTTTAAAGCATGTATACAGGTACCCAGAATCTTAAAATGATGTTCTAACCAGCTTTGTCGTCTTCTTTACACCTTCCTTACTGAGTTAGTAAACCTCTAATGATTCAATAGATATGGTTTAGAAGAGATTGAAAGTCTTAACTTCCTGAAAATTATACTTCGATAGAAAAAAAGTTCTTATTATACTTAAAATCTTTGAATTAGTTTGGCTTTTACAATCTTTCTTTTGTAAACTGATTACAGAATGTTTTTCTTAAAATTCAGCTATGACACAATTTAACATTGTTCTGAAAATCACTTTACAACTCAGAATTCACAACTCACTCAACCGAATTTAAAATTTTTTAAAATGTTTTTTTATTTTATTTTTGAGACAGAGAGAGACAGCGTGAGCAAGGGAGGGCCAGAGAGAGAGAGAGAGAGGGAGACACAGAATCCGAAGAGAGTCTCCAGGTTCTGAGCTAGCAGTCAGCACAGAGCCCAACATGGGGCTCGAACTTACGAACCGTGAGATCTTGACCTGAGCCAAAGCTGGACACTCAACCGACTGAGCCACCCAGGTGCCCCACAAACAACTCACAAAGAAAACTGTAACTAGAAATTTATGGTGTGACCTTTATCCATTGCCTGCAAGGATGTGAACCCAGTTATCATAGAGATTGAAGTTAATTGGACCACTTCTCTCTTGCATCTTTGAGCTTTTAGTCATTAACGTTCTCAGCAAGACTTAACACTGAGCGTATGTTTGTCTGACAATGATGAAAAGATTTAGCAATCATTTATGTGCATGCATTTTCCCTAAAAGCTTCATTTCTTATCTCAAGGGATGGTATTTCCATTTCAAGTACAATGAACAAGAATCTTAAAATTTCAACATCCTTGACAGATACAAAGCAATGTAAGTGCATACTATTCCACAAAGATATTAATTTAGAAATCAAAGTTATTTTTCACTTATTATAAGCCAGAAGAGAAGAAGTAAGTAGAATATATACATACTCTTCAGCTGCTGGTGAATAACTTTAGCTTCATTGGCTCCTATGAGTAGGAATCAACAACTAGGTCATCCATGCTTTATCCAGCTCTCAGATTATTCCAGTGAAGGCATTCATTCAACACAGTTTTAATGGGCATCAACTATACATCAGCTACTATACTTGGCACAGGGCCACAGCAGTCATCACTGACAAAATCCTCACCTGTCCTGTTAGTAGGGAGACCCTAATGGCTCTCCCTACTTTTTCCCGTACAAGTGGGAGAATGCAGTTGCTCTTTAATCAGAGAGGCAAGACTGTGAGGGAACTGGGCAAGGAAATCAGGGCTCAGTGTTAAAAATGGTAAGTTCGGGAGGACTATTAGACATTTTGGGGAGATATCGAGTACTCTATCTGGAGTTGAGGAGAGAGAGATCTCAGGGTTAGGGATATACATTAGGAAGTCTTAGGCAAGTGGGTGACATTTAAAGCAACAAGCATGGATTGGATCACCAAGGGTGCATATAGGTAGGAAAGAGATTGGGACCAAGAAATAAATCCTGGAGTATTTTGAACTTTCTACTCACATGTCCTGAATAAATTCACCTGCCCAATATATTTAATCCAGTATCTGCTACATCTATTTTTTCTAAAGAATACATTTTCTTTTCATGGATTATCTACTACAATTCCAGGGAACTTAAATTATTCGTAACATCCTTGGGGAAATGATGTAACTCATTGCCTCATCTTTCCACTTAATGTTGCTTATGTAAATAGAGCAATTAAATCCATATTTGACTTCATTCCAATCAGTTTCCACAGTGAAACTGGAAAGGAGAGAGGATAATTCATTTGATAAAAATGTGACTGGCATGAGGTTCTACCCTTTTCATTTTTTATTTGAAATAAAAATTATCAAATCTTGATCAGAAACAAAGAAATTTCCAGTCATTTTTTTTCTTTCCCACAAAATTTTTAAAATTTTAGAAAATGATTTTAATATGTGAAAAGAAAGACTTCTCCACCCCCGCCTCTAGAGCTGTAAATTCTCCACGCCTGATGATCTTCAAGAAGGACATTTTTCTCAGTTGGAAATCTTTCTTGTAATATGTTTGAGTGTGTCAAATAAACTTCAAAAATATATTGGAAAAAACTGCAAAATAGAGATTCAGATTTCCATTCAATATGCCATAAATACGTAAGGTAAATTTTTATTGTTTTAGCCCATGCTACTTTGTAGAAATGAACACAAAGTTTATACATATAACTCTTGAATTTTTGTGGGATTTTTTTTTAAGAAATAATTACTGTTACAGACCATCTGGCATCCCAAGATTTCTGAAACAAAATCTACTTCTGGAAACAACTTAAACTTTAGAAAAACTTTGCCATAGCACAAATTAACTTCAATATTTTGGGGGGGAACATCCCACTAGAAAAGTACCTAATTTATGTGAACTATTTCAATCCTGACTGCTACATTTTCCCTATTTTTAGGTCAAAAATTTTTACCTTTAACCAACTATATCCCCCCAAAAGATATAATATTCATCCTTTAAGAGAATATAAGCTATGTATAGGGGATGCTTATTACTACGAAGGATGCAAATAAAATTTACAAAGTCTGCTTTAGAGAAGCTTGGTGGTCAAATTTAGCAGGCAATTATTCTCATTTACCTGTCTCTCTCTAGTTTAACTTGAGAGTAGAGCATCTCTTTAACTTTGGGCATTAACAGAAAATCCAAGTTTTATCAGCTTTTCACTTATGGTGCAAGATCTAATCTTCACAAATCACAAGTCTGATAACAGTATTCTCGTCTATGTTGCAACAAAGCAATTTCAACTTAGGCAATTTTAGTTTGAAAAACTTACAGATTTAAAACTTTCTTGGGGCACCTGGGTGGCTCATGGGTTAAGCGTCTGACTTCGGCTCAGGTCATGATCTCACGGTTCCTGGGTTCGAGCCCCGCATCAGGCTCTGTGCTGACAGCAAGCTCAAAGCCTGGAATCTACTTTGGATTCTGTGTCTCCCTCTCCCTCTCTCTCTCTGACCCCACCACGCTGTCTCTCTCTCTCTCTCTCTCTCTCTCTCTCAAAAATAAATAAAAACATTAAAAAAAAAAAAGAACTTTCTTAAGACATTGGGAGAGTGCCTATTTCTGTAGAATCCAGCAGATATCAAAATCCATCGATGCTCTCATAAGGAAATGCACAGAAGATGAACGGCCCTCATTCAGGGGAGATTTCAAGAGACCAGAATTTCCTGAATTGGCTTCTATAAATGTGTGAAGTTTACCAGGTACGTCACTCCCAGGACCAGAAACTTGACTGCAAATGTTATGCATCATGTGTTCGGTTCTCTTGTCTTATTATAAAGCCATTCATCTGAAACCAAGTTCAGAACCGCATGATAACATTAGGAATCTTTGAGCATGATCACAACTCTGATTGGAAATGAGAACTACACCGTATTGGTCACATAAGTTTATTTTCGGTTATTTATCAGAAAGTATGCATATGCCACTGTGATCTGAAATTCATTGTGTTTTGGAGCATCACGGTGAATAAGTGCTGAGAACATTCCGTTCCTAATGAGGACTTCGGTTTCCTAGTTCACAAAATTAGAATCATGATGAGGACGATAATGATACCTAAGTAATCATCATGTGCTCAGGAGGTAATTGAGTACTGTGCCTATGAAAGTGATTGCACATTGCTGAGTTTGATTTGTAAAAGACGACTAAACAATGCAAAAGTCAGGGATCGTGTATCACACAGTTAAATATCTCCCTTCCATCAGCAGCTGTAGGGTGAAAGGTACTGAGGGGTGTTACAGTGAACCATTTTACCTCTAATTTTCAGTAATCTGTATGAATGCTTCACAATGAACCTCAACCACTGTTTTCTATTCTCTCATTAAGCAAAGGTTTTTAAGTACCACACTCCAGGTACGCACCTACAAAATAAAACCAGCCAAGAGCCTGGCTCTGAAGTTCTTTATTACCTTGTTGGGGAAAAGAACAATACATCACCCACAAGCTAATAAAAGCTAGAGGTGTGCTCTGGGTGGTGTTTGCCTCTGGATGGATGGAGATATTGAAATAAAACAGGTGGGCAGCAAGGGCTAGAGGAAAAATATTGACAGGAAGATTCCTAGGAAATGACCAAAGCCATGTGAGGAGTTTGAGAAGAGTGTGCCCAAGGCTCTCACTTAGGCAAGAAAGGTAGGGGGCTCAGTGAGGCAAGGAATACAAGTGTTAATCAAGTAGAAATGGGACCTTTCCTGTTGTGTGGAAATGAAGCAAAATCCCCAAAACTGAAAACACAAGGGAAGAAGCTACTAGAAGATATATTCCCACAGGGCTTTTTAAAAGGTATATTTTCCATATCTCATACTTTCACCTTCTACTCCATCCACATTAAGTAAATAAATGGTTAGAACTATAAAGGCATGTTTTTTTCTTTAAGTAGGCATCATTATCCTTGGGGGGTAAGCACTGAGGAGTACACATTCTTGCTCCTGTGAGAAAGGAAAGATGGTGATCCCTGCAAAGCCATTCAGAAATTCTCAGAATTACCATTTATGGAGAATTGAGATGGCGGTTGCCTACAAGAGGAGGAAACTGACAGGTATGGATGGCTTCTTGCCGAAATTCAGAAAATGTAGAGACCGCCATGGTGTCCTTCAGCACAAGGCAGTATGGGAGTTCCTGGCGGAGGGGTAGTTTCATCTATATCCTCAGGAAGTTTCAGAAGGTATGCATTTGATCATAGAGAAGGATGCCTACTTCCTACCTAGAGATTAAAAGAAGGGTGGCTCACAGTGACAGGGAAAGGAGAAAGGAAAATATGGAGACATCTACATGCTCACCATTTGGTGGACTGTATGGAGTGTTCCATGAACACAGAAGACTCATGAGAAAGCTAGGCCCCAGCCATCTTGTGGGAAGCCCTACCAAGAAGGCTGTCCGGACAGGACTTGGGTCTACCTGTGAGAAGTAGTGGGATGGAGTGCTGAGAGTGAGATGTTGGCAGTTAGTCCTCATCAAAGGACTGTGCAGAATGAGGTCCCTGTGTAGGACAAAGATGCATGCCCAAAACGGGGTCCACAGGCCAGTAACTGTTTGGACACCTGCCATACAGGCAATGTCTAAGAAAGATTAATTCAGAAAACTTAACCAAATCATCCAAGATTATATTTATAGGTGATTAGGTTAGAATTTAAATCCATTTTGACCAAATCCCAAACCCAAACTCTATTCAGTCTATTAATCTGTCCTCCCTTCCTCCCCATAGATGACATTGACAAGCAAATAAAGAGAGGTAAGAGAAGCTATAAGGTGAGTCAGCTGTAAGGTGACCACCCCCTTGTCTGCATCTGAGGCCAGCACATATTATTCCAATTATACAGGTGAAAAACTGAAGGAGAGTATGCTTGAGTAATCTGCCCAAGATCACGTAGCCAGGCTGGGATACAAAGCCAAGCTTTCTGGCTTCTAAGACCATTACACTACTGCCTTAGGCTGTCATGATTTAGGTTTCCCCAGAAGCAGGCACTTAGCTAGGACTCTGGTCTTACCAGAGGTGGTCCCCAGATGAAGGTAAAATGGTGGCAAGGTAAGCATGTGTGCAAGTGAGATAGGAAGGAAGCCAACAAAGTCAAAGTAGCTATGGAACAACTGGAGTTTAGCGCCCTGGGGGAAGGCTGGGGAACAGTGTAAAACAATCACCTCCATCATTATGTGAAGGCTGCGGCTGGGAGATACTAACCCCAGCACTTCTGACTTGCTGTGGGCAGTTCCAGCGGCAGCCAGAGATTACCTTGGGCAAGGAACTGCAGATGGTGGCTATTGGCAGGTTGGCAGAAATGCTCTAGAATAAGAGAGCCAGAAGGGATATGGACAAAACCTGGAGTTTTGACACAGTCAGTGGTAGTTCCCCAAAATTCCACTGAACCTAGGAGAAATAATAATTCATCTGATCAAGGTATTGGATTCTTTCAGACTCCACTTAAAACGGTTTAAGCATCATGTAAATATTTCATTTATAGTTCTTGTGATAGAGCTTCTATGGGATAAAGAACATATTACTGAAAGGATCATTTAAGCAGCAACTCTAACAAGTTAATGTGAGAGTCCAACAACAAAGCTTGAAGTGTTTGCCCACCTGTTCTTGCATGTTTGGGTAAACTTTTCTTCTACACGATCCATAAATGCACTGTATACATCTCGTTGCCTTCTGTGTCTCTTGAGGAAGATGGCACAAAGGAAGTTAGTGAAAACAAACATGTACTGACTTTAATTGTTGTTTATCTTTTTTTAAAATTGCTATTTAATAATCTTTGCTTTAAAAGCTTGCTCTGTGTGCCACATGCACATCTTGCTGTTTTTGGATGTAAAGGGACACAAAGCAGGCTTACTTGTCCAGGGTGGAATTTGAGCCCCGGTAAACGTTTGCTTTCTTAACATCTTTTTCTGAGTGTATGACAAGGTCTTCTTGTCAGGCCTTCTTATTTGAGTGCAATTCACTCAATGGGCTGCTCCAAATGAGGTGGGAGTAAATTTGGGGGAAATTCTTCACAATATTCAGGCCTCTATCTACCATACCAACTATCTTTGTATTAAGAAAAGAAAATCCGAAGTTCTAGATAATTCACTGTTTGCATTTTAAGAAAAAAGCAGAGATCTTTCTGTTTTACTTTTAAACATAAGAATATCTTTCACTATATATTCTAACAATAAATTTGAAATTCCTACATCAAGACAATCATTCATAACAGTGTTGGAGACATTTCCCAAGAGCTGTAGAGAAAGACTCAAGCTCACCGTGTAGGAAGCTGATTTAATGGGCCAAGGGGCTTTCGGTAAAATTAGCTCTGGGTCCCAGGTGCATTCATGAGGCTTGTAGGTGATAAATCTTTCTGTCTTGTTCTTCTGTTTATCATCTTTCAGTGACTGACACCCATGTACTAGAGGTATGAAGACAAATGAGAAACTTAACAATTACGTAGGTCTTTGTTCATATCTCAGAATACAGTTGGACATCAAGGCCTAGGAGTGATAAATTGATGGACAATTTATAATGCAAATCTAAATAAAGTGTTGCTTATTCTGCCCACCATTTCTACGGGAATTAACATTCTTCAAACTCTAATTCAAATCCCACCTTTTATTTCCTTGGAAATCTCTTTTTAAACTTCTCAGCAGTGCTTTGTGACTTGAATGGCATATTTTGCATTCTACCTTAAATTTTACTTACAAATTTCTTGATATCAGAGTCTGGGTCTTATAAAGTTTCCTTGGCATTTTTTCCCACAGTGACTTACACATAATAAGGAAAGTTGACATGTCCTATTTTAATTACCCACATAAAGACTTTTATCAGTATAATCTATGCTAAAATGTGTACATTATTTAGAAATAAATTATCTTAATTTCATAATTGTAAAACTACTTGTTTCTAGGGGTGTTTGGATGGCTCAGTTGTTAAACATCTGACTTCGGCTCAGGTCATGATTTCATGGTTTGTGAGTTCTAGCCCCATGTCGGGCTCTGTGCTGACAGCTCAGAGTCTGGAGCCTGCTTCAGATTCTGTGTGTCTCTCCCTCTGCCCCTCCCCTGCTCATGCTCTGTCTTTCTCTCTCTTCAAAAAATAAATAAATGTTTTTAAAAATTAAAAAAAAATATTTGATTCTCATTTTTTAAAGAAGAAAATAAAATTCAACCATTTTCCCATTACTCAGAGAAACCACCATTAAGACCGTATTGATTTTTTTCTAACTGATATATAACTACAGTATGCAAATATAGCAGGCATGTATTATCACCCTTGCCTAAATAAGAAATACTGGATAATACAAGTTAACTCTGGACAAGCACTATTCACATGGCACCACAGTGATAAGGTGTGTGTTTGTGTGTATTTACCACGTACCAGACAACACGTGCTACATGCACATTATATATGACCTAGATATGTATGATAGATTTAATACTCACAATAGTTCCATGGTATAGATTCAGTTATTGCCATTCCCATTTACAGATGGACGAACCAAAAAGTAGGCAGTTTGGGTAACTTGGGGCAGTGAAGACAAGATTCAAAGCTATGCAGCTTGCTTCTTGGTCTATACTCTGAAGCACTTACTCTATTGGTTCTCTATACAAAACACTTTGGCTTAAGAACTCAATCTTCAACAATATATTAATAGGTGTAGATAACAAAGTAAGTGGATTGTTTCCATTAATTAACTGGACATTTTAAAAAATTACCAAATTATTAAAGGTGATAGGTTAAAAACACCATTTTAGTTCTATGTTTTTACAAGATTTACTATTAAGATATAATGCAGAAAGTTTATTTTTTGCTATATTAATAACTTCATGATAATGACTTACCTGTACTTAAGTGTCTGGACTTAAATTTTAATCCAAAAGGGTCCCTTTCATAAGTTGTCACAAAGTTTGGTAAATTACATTGATACTAGATATGTAAAGAGAAGATTAAACATAAATATTGTTTATCACTAACATTATATTTGGAATGTGATTTTTACAAGTATTAATTAGTTCACTGGTAAAATGCAATTTTGATGATATTGTTATAGCATTTAAAACTTGTATATGAACATTTGAAAGAATAATCGAATTCAAGATACTGTATAACCAATTCATTTTATAGTGAAACAGAGTACTTCAAATATCCTCATGTGAATAAATCAGAAATAACATTTTAAACAGCATAAAACTAAAGGAATCAAATCAAAATTTGCATTTAATCTTAAATGCAAATAGGGTTACATATTATATTTCTGGAGCTGAGTTTATTTAAATGACGTAACATTTAACAAAGCTAAAATAATTCTCTGAGACTGGAATAGAGTAATTACTGGTTGTTTTCAGCAAACTATACTACAAGTACTCTTTTAAAGATGGTTTAAATGAATTAATATGAACTGAAATAGCATCTGTATACTTCCAGAAGCTAAAATTAAACACCACAAATCAATGTGGCACAAAAGGGTGAACTCAAGCAGAATTTAGACAGAGTCCTCTTAGTGAGTCATTCTAGGTTCTGCCCCAGGCAAATAGGAAAATATTAAAAATCCCAAAGGAAATCCTGATATAAGATTTTCACTCTTACATCAAATACAATGTGAAGCACCATTAGTTAAAAAAAAAAAAAAAACAACTGTACTGACATCTGGTGGTTGCACAATTTATATTCCACTGTCTCCAATTCACTTTTTCATAAAAACAAATTAATACAGTGAAAATTAAAATGTCTCCCATTCCTTAAACTTTACTTATTCAAGTTTTGTCATTGAAACTGTTAACTAGTGAAATTTTTGAATACACCAATGACATTTGTGATTTAATTGATGTCCCCTCATTTCCAAAAGGTAGTAGACTTCATTTACTGCAAACACAAAGATATAGATGCCAGATGCCTTAAATGAGTAAAGAAGGTTATAGATCAAAGCTTCTTGAATCTTCCGGCTTTTATCCTAAGAGCTCCGAACAGTTAACATTCATTGAAGGCCTCAATACTCCCGACCCTGTTGTAAGCACTTTATATGTCATTGTCTCCTTCATTACTTAAAAGAGTCTTACATTTGAAGTATTGTTATCCCATGTTATAAATAAGTAAGAGGCTTAATAACTTGTCCAAAGTTACTAGAAAGGAAGAGAGCAAGGATAGATAATCTGATCCCAGAGGCCATGTTCCTAACTGGTTTCTTATATTTTCCACTGGAATAGATTGATTCTTTTTTGTAGCTATTTTTTTGTTTGCTTTATCAGTCCTATTGCTTCTCTCATTACTGAGCAAGAGTCATCTTTATGTATTAAATTATAGTCCTAAGTACAGAATATATTCATATTCTAGAGGAATAACATTTGTAATCATTTGCATCTCCTTAAATATATGATCCCCACCACCATTTTAATTATAAATCAAATTCTTGCCCACATATTATTTAAATTATTAATCACTGGATAGATTTGTGAAGGTAATATAATGCCCCCTTTTTCAATTTTCATTTATTGATCCATTCATTCCATGAATTGATTTTGTTACTTCTAGATTGTAAACTGGCAATTGAGGTCTGTTCTCTAGTCATATCTAAGCCCCAACTGTTCTCGAAACTAAGAAAGGCCACCCCAAAGCTGGTCATTCTTCACAGCAGATAAGACCATGCCAGAAACATTAATCATGGTCTTACTCTCTCCTCTGGCATTTATTGCTGAGTCTGAATTGTACTGTTTCATGGGAGAAATCAAGATGCAGACTTACACATACTATACGCCAATACGTTTTTGCTCATGCAATAGTAGTCATAATTAAGAAATGAGTAAAAAACATAATATATATTTCTCCTTATCTGTTTTGTTTTTTTTGAATCAAACACTCTTTTGTACCTGTCGAAAGTCATGTGGTTTTGGATTGAGGTATACATCATTTGGATATTTTCCACTCTTCACAAACATTATCTTCATTTCATTCGAATCCAGATGTGGGAATGTAGTTATAAACTCAGGAGATATGGCCTTCTTGGGATGATTCCTTATGCTGGGCAGGTGAAGGATTGCTTCTGGGAAATTACTTCTTTTTCCCCTCCCTTGTTTTTCCTCAATAGTCCTTGAGGTTTTTTCTGGAAATCTCAAAGATGTATACAGTTTGTAACTGAAATCAGGAGGCTTTATTTCCCATACGTTGACTTCCGTTTCAGATTGTGGTGGGTGCAGGATTTTTTTTTTTCCATTTGGAGTTGAGGTCTTGTGTGGGACACTGCAAACTTTTTGTGACATCTCTGCTTCTGTTGCCTTTCCAGAGTGAAGGAACATTAGGTGAAGAGGGTTTTTACATGTAGGAATCTGCAACAGACATGCCAATTGGTGAGGTTTACCACTGTAGCAATGGGATATTGAATATTTTTTCTCCAGGACAATGTAATTTCTGAAATCAAAACCACAATCAATACCACCTCACACCTGTCAGAATGGCTAACATTAGCAACTCAGTCAACAACAGATGTTGGCTAGGATGCGGAGAAAGAGAATCTCTTTTGCACTGCTGGTGGAAATGCACGCTGGTGCAGCCACTCCAGAAAACAGTATGGAGGTTCCTCAAAAAATTAAAAATAGAGCTACCCTATGACCCAGCAATTGCAGTAGCAGATATTTATCCAAGGGATATAAGTGTGCTGTTTCAAAGGGGCACATGCACCCCAATGTTTATAGCAGTCCTATTGACAATAGCCAAAGTATGGAAAGAGCCCAAATGTCCATTGATGGATGAATGAATAATGATGTGGTATATATATACACACACACACACACACATATACCATGGAGTATTACTCAGCAATGAAAAAGAATGAAATCTTGCCATTTGCAACTATGTAGATGGAATTGGAGGGTATAATGCTAAGCAAAATCAGCCAATCAGAGAACGACCGATATCATATGACTTCACTCATATGAGGACTTTAAGATACAAAACAGATAAACATAAGGGAAGGGAAGCAAAAATAATATAAAAACAGGGAGGGGGACAAAACGTAAGAGACTCTTAAATATAGAGAACAAACAGGGTTGCTGGAGGGGTTGTGGGAGGGGGGATGACCTAAATAGGTAAGGGGCATCAAGGAATCTACTCCTGAAATCATTGTTGCACTATATGCTAACTAATTTGGATGTAAATTTAAACATTAATTAATTAATTAATTAATTAATTAAAAGAAATTATGGGTGCATGTGTGTGGAGCAGGGAGGGAAGCATCATGGCTGCTGCAAACGTCTATTCAGCACCCTTGTAGCAGCATTCACTGTGCTAGGGCTAGAAAGTCAAAGATAATTAACTTAAAATCAATGTCCTTAAGTAAATGATAGGCTATTTGGAAGAAAGACATGAAAACAAAAAATAAAAACTATTCATATGATAGATATTACAATAGTGCTGTGAGAAGCAAGGAGAATGATCGACTAACTCTATCAGAAAAATAGAAGTGACGTCACAAGAAGTCATTTGGACTAATCTTGAAGGATAAGTAAAAATATTCCAGATTGTAAAGGAAGTGAACATTTCATCAAGGCAGAGAAGGCATGTAAAAATTGTTACAAGCTTTCTCTAGGATACCTATGGCCACCTAAACCGCCACAGGTGCATTGTAGCTATTGTTATTGGAATTTGCGGACAGGAAAGGTGGATTTGTTTTTTGATGACCAGGGCAACGATAGTGTTGGCACACTTCTAGGATTTAATGTGTTTGTCAATATGTTACTGGCAAATGCCAATGAATTTGAAATCTTGGAAATATTTGGAAAGAGGAATACTTACCAATTAAATTATGTTTGGCTAGGTGGAAATAATATACTAATACTGGTTCTTTGGAATAAGAATATGAGGTAGTATGAATTTCCTTCTCTTGTGCTAGAATTTAGTATTGTTTGACAGTAACATTAAATAGAGGATCTTTAGAATTCTAAATGCTAATATGCAGTAAGCTAAAGTTGTAAATGAAGAGAAACTAACTTTGAAGATACATTGAAAATGTCAACTTTTACAAACTAATAATAAATATTTTGTAAAATAAAATGAAAATGATGATGAATTGTTTTTCAAATTCTAATATAAATATTTTTTTTTCAAAATGACTGGCATATTGAGAGAAAAGCAAGAAGCATAGTGTGGCAGGAATTTAGCCTACATATGTAAGGAGACAGTGGAAAATAGTATGGTATATAAAACTAGAACAATCATGTGGGGGGGCCACCTGGGTGGCTCAGATGGTTAAGCATCTGACTTTTGGTTTCAGCTCAGGTCATGATCTCACAGTTCATGAGTTTGAGTCCCATGTTGGGCTCTGTGCTGACAGTGCAAAACCTGCTTGGAATTCTCTCTCTCCCTCTCTATGCCCCTCCCCTATTCACTCGCACTCTTCCTCTCTCTCAAAATAAATAAATACACTTAAAATAAAAATAAAAAATAAAAAATTGTTAAGATGGTGGATCTCATTTTAAGTGTTCTTACTACAATAAAAAAATAACTGAACAGAAACAAAAAGAGAGAGAGAGAATAATGTTTATTACCCGAGTAAGAAAGTTATAAGTTCCTCCAAATACTCAAAAATATGTTTTCCTCTGTTGCTAAATAATAAAGTGAGAATAAAGCAAATTTGATAAATAGGAAGTCTCTTACATTCTCTATAAAATTATTGTAAAATAAATTAAACTTACTTTATCAAACCACCACATTAATTAACCAAGTATGTGGAAATAAGGATGTAGGGATATTATTCTCTGAACAATGCCTAAAATATAAAGAGTAGTAAAATTAAAGAATACTTTAATATCATGTTTTTGTGTTACGTAGTAAACAATAGGAATGTTTTAAAGGATTTGTAAATAAAATACATTTAAAAAGAGGTGGAGGTGAGTTTGAAGGTTGACTGTCCCCCTTCAAGAATTTTTTGGAGAGAAGAGTACTCGGCCCCACACTTGATATTTTTATTTCTGTTATCACAACTCTCGATGCTTAGGAGATTGATATGCATGATTTCTCATAAGCTGGGGCTCTTTAACATAAAAACCACAAAATTAATTCCCCTTATTCAGGTTTTATTTTCATCAAATCACCTTTAGATTGTAGTTTGACTTCACATGTACAGTAATCTACTGGAAGATAATGAGCTAGAAAGAAAAGATGAGTTTGGTTTATTTTTCATGTAGTTTAATAAGCTTACATGTTTGGTGTTTATGTTGGACTCTTCTGAACTCACTAGACGTTGATGAAAATCAAGTGCTTGCCAGTCAGTGGTTAATTTGTTCTAAGTACATGGCTTTTTTTTTTTTTTTGTAACACTCTTGCCCCCCTCATGACCCTACAAATTTCTGTAAAATATATATATTTGAACATCTGAGGAGCACTGAAGCCTCAGCCTTGGCCAAAAGTGTACATGTAGCTATCTCCTGCAGGGCTCAGAAGTCTGGCTGCACGAGAATTTGGATTCATAGTCAAGGTTTTGTCATCTGTTGCAATGAAAAGACACTGAGTTTCAGGATGTCAGTGAGTGAGATAGTGAAGTTATCTCACCAGGACATACAGCTGGAAAGAAATTGACTCCAGGACAGTCATAAACTGGAAGAATAAAAATAGGTCAAGACCCTGGAAGTCTAATTGATATATAAAAAAAAAAAAAACAAGTACTGTGGCAGTAATAAAGCTAGGCAGCCATCAAACTAAGAGGCTGTGGTTGGGGAACATAGTGCTGATCTAGATCTCTACGTAAGTAGGTAGCTGGGAGTAGACACACCCATCAGTCACCTTGTTGTGATGTGCACCTCTGTCTCTATGTCTCGGGACTTCCGGACTACCAAAAATTGTTACTATGTCCTATTTTAAATGGAATAAATTCTCTCCAGTTTTTATGATACTTCATTTGGTCTTATATTTATGAATTTAGTATTAAATACTATTCATTTGAATAATATGTATGTAACATTAGGCTTTTATGGTACACGATTCATATGTTAGCAGGTATCATTGTAGCCCCTAGGTACACCAGAAGAAGGAAATCATCTGAAGATCTACCTGAATGATTGAAGGCTGTGATAGTGATATCATGTCATCACACTTCCTTTAAATGGAAAAAAACCTACAATATAGAGAAATATAAAGTTATGAGATGTGTGACTGAGAAATAAAGAAAAAATAAACTTATTCAGTCAAATGTTTAGTGGTAAATGTTGATATTATAGAAGCTATATTTTGGCCAAGATGTCTCACTGAAAATAAAAGAATAGCTTAATTGCATTTAGTAAGTACAATTACTGTTCATCTATGAAATTATTCTTATCTATGAAGGACCAGCTTAAAAATAATTTTCAATAAAAGTGTTCCCAGATCAACCTGCAGGATTCACCCTTCTTTCTGTAGAGCAATGGAGCTTGAAACTACATTTTACCTTGTACCGTGTATTAAAGTTAATTACCCACAAAGTCTGTCTCCAGAGGCAACCTGGGTGGTTCAGTCAGTTGTGTCTGACTCTTGATCTCAGCTCAGGTCATGATCCGATGGTTCTGTTCATGGGGTCGAGTCCTGCTGTCAGCACAAAGCCTGCTTGGGATTCTCTCTCTTCCTCTTTCTCTGTCCCGCTCCCACTCATGCTCGCTTTCTCTCTCTCTCTCTCTCTCTCTCTCTCTCTCTCTCTCTCCCTCCCTCCAAGTAAATAAATAAACCTAAAAGACCCAAAGAACAAAATCTGCCTCAAAACTGTATTATAAAATTGTTGAGACAAGAATTTCTAATTTTACAAATCGTACATAGGATTCAGCATATGTTAAGTTGAGCCACTTGAAATTGCTGTTATTCAACCATTTTTCAATCTTACAAAAATGCAAATTTTATGTGGTCCAATGATAAGAAGAATAATAAGTATTCTGTGTTTCCCAAAATTTGAAAATTACAGATTCCATTTTGAAAATTGTATCTAAAACCTCAAACATCTAATCATAACTTTTTTCTAAATAATGGAAAACTTCTTAACAGTAGTGGTAATATAAAAAATAAACTTTCACTTAAATTTATTCCTCAGATATTTTCAACTGGAGACTTACAAAATATTTTTATCTGTTTTTAACGATCTGCTAATTAAAAAGAAATACATTTCTTTGGTTAGCAAATATATGGAAATGCAATCTTCTTTTGCTTACATATCTGAGTTTAATTTTGTAATATTAAGTATTTGAGGTAATAGATTATAAATAGAGTGATCTAAATAAATACCTGATACATAATGCTGCCAACATCAGAAAAAGCATTGTAAAATAGTGTGCTGTTATTAAGAGCACAGTGAACCACAAATTTTTGAATATTTATAAGTTCATAAAGAAATTCAGCACTCTCCTCCAGCTTGGCTTTCTCCTTCTTAATATATTTTTAATAATTTCTCTTCTATAATATTATAAAGAAATTGTTTCTTTCATATATAAACTCATCTATCTCATATAAAATACATAGATTTCAAACAGCCAGTCAAATCGACAAACTAGAGTAATTCAAAATAAAAACAAATGCGGGATCATTCATTAGAAAATCAATAACTTCACTCACCCTTTGAAACTGAGAGCTTTTTGTAAAAATTTCTAGGGCAGTATGTCTCAGCAAATCTTTTCTGCAAAGCCAAGCAAGACTAAACAAACACATAGTTTATAAGGGAAACATTTAGCCTTTGCTTTACAAGAGAACTCAAAGTATGTTTAAGTTTTCGCCATCTGGGTTGCTAAGAAACTGAATTAATTTCCTAAAGGACTCCAGTCAGAGTAGGAAAAAAAGTGAAAGCGGGACCTCCAACTGTTGTCTAAAACCTAGCAACAAGGCAGTAACTCCCTTGTTCTTTCTTGTAAGGTTGGAAAATCAGCATATTTGGAAGCCCAATACTTAGTAAATATTGAGAGAAGAGAGAGAGACAAATTAATTGCACTCCAGTGCAGTTTACTAAATAATAAGTCTTTACCATTCACCTTTTGTTATTTGTTTAGTAATCTGTTTTATAAGTCGACATGAGTTTGAGACTTGATATGAACATGATTTGAGAAGTTGTTGCAACTCTCTTACTAGCTTGGGTTTAAGAAGGTTTGAGTAAATTTCTTCAATGTTCTTTTATAAGGCAAAGGAAGATGATAAATTCTTCTTCCTAATCCATGACTTAACCCACTGGTTTCTGTGAAATAATTTATGGAGAAAGCTCTCTGTTTTTATTAATCAAATCCTATACTCAATGGTAGTATATGTACTGGGGAAATTTGAAAAAAAATTGTTAGAGAAAAATTTCAAACAGGTATAGAAGTAAACAGAAGTCAGCTTTAAAAAGTTTCAATTTATAACCTGAACTGCTTCACATAGACCTCCTATGTATCTCCCTCCATTCTATGTATTAATTTAATGTATTGTATCATTTTATCAGTGATTATATTGGAATGTTTATTCTAAAAGATAAACATTATTTTATTTTTAAAACATAAGCCCAGCACCACTATAACATCCAAAAATATGAACAATTCATTGATATTAAGTATCTAGGCAAAATTCAAGTTTCCAATTATAATTTTGTTTTTGCTTTTTTTTCAAATTTGTTTGCTTGATTTAAACTAGATATATATTCTCATTTAGTTCGAAATTTCCTATGACCTGAGTGTTCACTTCTCTTTCCTTCCTATTTTTCTCATTGGTGTGTTAAATTTCCTGACCACAGATCCCCAGTGGCTGGAGTCTTTTGACTATATAAACCATTATTTCATTTAAAGTGAAAGTTTGCCACTAGGTGGCAGTGCGTTACTTATAATTTTATCCCCATTTCTAACCTGAGCCACAGAGATGAATTTGCCGGTAGTGTTTTTCCCTGTGTTCAATTTTATTGTTTTTTTTTTTTTTATTCATGAAAATGCCAGTAGAATTGAATGCACTCAATTTTCTACCATTTTGAAATAAAATTAATCTATGTTTATGCTATCTAATTTTCTTTTTCTTGTGTAGAGATGCATGATTCTCAAAAATATATGTTCAGGTGTCTATTTGTGTTTATTTTACTCATATTAGTTGTTTGGGTTGCCAAAATACATACAATGTGCCCCCAGACTTCAAGAAAATAATAATTGGCTAGAAAATATATAACCTATAAGAATACATCACAAAATAAGGTACTAAATGCCAAGAGATCAGTCCTAACAGTTACTCTCATGAAAAACTAATGAGGATGGATCACAGAAGTTTGAGAACATCTGTGAAGATTTCTTAAAGCAACTAAGATCAATTATGATCCCTGATGATGCTGGAATTTCTAACAAAAGGAAGAGAAAGGGAAAGTGGTTTCGATGGGCAAATAGCGTACAAACTGCTGGAATTCTATTTAATGCTTCCATGAACACCTCTCCAGAATATTCTGAGTGGGAAATATTATCTCATAGTTAAGTGTCTTGAGTTATATGTGGGAGAATCCAAAAATCTACTCTTTGGCAGGTAATTTTGAGTTTATAATAAAATTTTATTGCAGATGAATATCTGTGGGCTATCCAAGAATGTATCACTCAGCCTCCACAAATTTAGGGAGCTAACACATTGTGGCAAAGTAAAACCTCAACACTCTCACTTTCACGTTTCCAGGTACTAAGGAATAGGCACACTTTTAAAGAGGTTACTAGAAAAACATATGTTACACAAATGAATAAATTTAAAATCCACTGGAATAATAATCTTGTCATAAACTAGTAAGTGAAGTTCAAAATACACCATAAATTAAGAAGGAAGTAAAATAAGTTTTAAATTATGCTCAATATAAGAAAATAAGAATGAGGGAATTTCTTTACTTGGGCAGAAAAAAATTATATTAAGTGATGCCATAAGGTAGCTAAACAGTTTAGCTTTTAATTCATCTCCTTTCTTTATCGAAGGGAATAATTTCCACGCTGAAAATAACAAACATGAATAGGAAAGAATTAAAGCTTGAGAAAGATGAGGAGATCATAAAATAACATAGTTATTTACATGAATTTAGGTCCATAAGACTCTATGCATTACATTTAAGAACAATGGGAGAACTGGCAGTAGGAAATGAGGTGCATCTTTTGAAACATTGAGGGATAAGGTTGTGTAAGAGTAGATACTGGAGGGGTGGCGCCTGGGTGGCTCAGTCCGTTGAGCGACCAACTTTGGCTCAGGTCCTGAACTCATTGTTTGTGAGTACGAGCCCCACTTCAGGCTCTGTACAGACAGCTCAGAGCCTGGAGCCTGCTTAGGATTCTGTGTCTCCCTTTCTCTCTGCCGCTACCCCTCACCTCTCAAAAATAAATAAACATTAAAAAAAAGAATAAATACCAGAGATTAGACATGCCTGAGTATACCCTCTACTCTGGTGAGCAAGGCAGGCCTCTGCATGTTTGCCACCTGACATGTCACACAGTGTGGATTAGGGAATGGATTTTATTAGGGTAAAAAATACACAAGCAAAGATCGGGGAAAAAGAGGACTTGAGTTTCCTGATCCCCTAGTATCCTCAAGAGAGATGATGAGGGAGGACCAGGGCCTGCTCTTGGACACACAGTGAATGAACATTCTGGGTGATAGGAGTTCCTCCTCCTGCTCTTCTCTTTTACAGGGCATGTCTGAGAGCAACTTCGTCAGTGGGAGTGGGGTAGGAGCAAACTGACTAACAAATTATCTGCGCACCGGCCTTACTGAATTTGGATGCCAGCTGTTCACAGGATTGTCCGGGACAGCCAGCTGCTCAGTATCTGATGACTGGAGGCCTGTGCGAAGCTGCATTCCTGTTTTTTGGGGGGAAATGCTAAGGATCCAGTGGGAAGCTGAGATTGGAGCAACCCCTCCTGTTAGGAGGTGGGAAGAGCCCCCTTATGGTAACTGTCTCATTTTCCAGGTAGATCAAGGTGAGCTCTCAAGGGCATTTTTAGACAGTCATGCTTGTTGTATCACAGGACCTCAATAAATTTTAGGATAGGTTTTCTAACATGATTAGTGATTGCTGTAGGGAAGTGGTGCTTTCTGATCACTACCAGAAATGGAGATACATCCTTGGTAAGTTTATCTCCAACACAGGGCCGTGTATGAATAAAGCAACTCTAATGATACGTGATGCTTTCACACCGTGCCTACGCTGGCTGCACCACCCTAAGCCTGAGAATGCCTGGGTTGGTGTGATTGATGTTCAAAGCTTCTGCTGATTTGTATTTTGGTTTGTTTGTTTGTTTCCCTTTCTTCCAAAGAGCCTCTCAAATTTACTATAGTTACAGACTTTTTTTTTTCTGTCATCTATGTTCAAGACACACCAATAAAAACATGTTCCCTTGATGAAGTGGGAGTGATGTTTCAAAGAAGGACTTACCTGGTTCCATATTTAATTCCCAGGCCAAGCATCCGCAATGCTCAACAGTGCCCCACACCTGAAACTAGGACCAGCAACATGGTGAACACCTCCTTCTCATCTCTCCTTCTACCATACCCCCTCAGCCTGTGGGTATCTTCCTTCACTCCCATCTCCAGGAGCTATCGACTTTTGCGGTTCCTCCCTCTGGTGGTTACTAATTCTTGTTCTACCACCTCATTCAGTCTATTGCTTTTTATAGAAGCCAAAATTACTTGCCTACTTTTATGCCAAATTAAAATACTAACCTTATTTGTCATTCTAAACTAAAGCATACTTTACCTCTTTTCTCAAAGCACCAATATAGAATTTTAGTTCTATTTATCCAATTTTAAAACAGTAGAAAATTCCATGTAGGAAATAATCTGCACACCTTCAACACAGTGGCAATTAAAATATTTTCTTGATTTATTAAATATCTGGGCCTACCAGGTCTTTGCTGTATGCCAGACACTGTCCTAGGTGTTTTACTCTTGTTAACACAATCTCACAGCAAGCTTTGGGAATAGCTACTTATATTATCTCATACGGCAGACAAGGACACACTGAAGGAATGGATCTAATGACTTGCTCAAGATTATACAACTAATAATCAGCTGACCCACGATGAAAACCCATCCAGTTTGGCCTCATAGGCCAGGTTCATAGCCTTTACAATACACTGATCTCAATCAGTATTTCCCAAAGTGTGGTCCCCAACCACCAGCATGAGTACCTTTCGGAAACTTGTTAGAAATGCTGATTCTTGGGGCACCTGGATGGCTCAGTCAGTTAAGCGTCTGATTCTTGATTTTGGCGCAGGTCCTTATCTCACAGTCACAAGTTGGAGCCCTGCATTCTGCTCTGTGCTGGGCATTGAGCCTGCTTAAGATTCTCTCTCTACCTTTCCCTGTGCCCCTCCCCAGCTCACACACATGCGCACTCCCTCTCTCTCTCTCAAAAGATGGAAAAAATGCTAATCCTCAGGCTTTACTCAACTCTAGTAAGTAAGAATCTCTGGAGGTGGGATGTAGCAGTCTGTGTTTTAACAAGCCCTCCAGGTGATTCTGTGGTCGGTTTAAATTTGAGAAGTTCTGCTTTAGAGAATAGCGAGGGAATTACTAGTGTAGATTCTAAAACTTCTTTCATATGGTAGCAGTTCTTGCTTTTTTAAAATGTGATTTTATAACTAAAATTATTATTATAGAAGCTTTAACACATGATAGTACATGTGGTACAACACTTGGGAATACTGGTGGAGCCACAGAAATTTCTTAGAAAACTTAGTATATGTTTGAAAAGCAAAACCAAAGTTTATTAATAATTGAAAGATGGTTTCAGGAAAAAGAATTGTCATTTTATTTTACTTCCATGAAACTAGGTATTGAAAAATCTATAGTAGACCATAAGGGGGAAGTAAGATTTTTTAAAAGGGAAATAAGCACAGACTTAGCAACTTTTTAAGCTCATTAGTAAAAACAAATTGCAAGCACTAAGGGTCTCTGAAAACGCAAACAAGTTTGAAAGTTCAGAATCATCACATAGAAAACTGGGTCAATAAAGCCCCATCCTTTCCAATTTCCATTAATTCCATGGAGTATCATTTCCATTGTCTTTATCACTTCTGTAAAATAATTACCCTTAGGGAAATTAGAGAACAATATTTGGCATACGTTGAAAGAGCATTTATTGATATAAATTATGTATTTTGAGCATAAAATGCTGTGTGCTCAGTGATACTGTAAGGCATCTATTGTTATAATTTCTGTGAGTTAGAAATTAAATATTTCCTTACATTCATCTTTTCCATGTAACATGGCCTCATAAGACAGTGTTATAAGAATTCCATTAATGACTAACTCCCCTCAACTTGAAGCATGAAATTGGCTGTTATTTTCCATGTGTCAGGGAGCCTCTGTAGTGAGGAGTCTGTGACACACAGCAGAACCCCGGACAAAAATTGCAAAGTTAGTATAAGATACCTCTATGTCCCATTGTCCCTGGACGTCATACTGAGATCATCCCATTCAAGTCAAACACACGGAGAACTAATTTTCCAGAGCGCATATCCTTTCCTCCTCTACCTCTTCTAATCCTGAAATTACTTATGTGAAAGTTATTGGTAATTTTCCTATTTGTCCTTTCAGTAAAATCCAGGCAGCTGGTCTTAGAAAACAGAAGGAATTCTTATACAAGATTTTGCAATTATTATTTCAAAAGTTTGGATAAATATGTGTGTGAATATGGGAGGAAGGTTTTTTTAAATGTTTATTTAATTATTTTTGAGAAAGAGAAAGAGAGAGTGCGCACAAGTGGGAGAGTGGCAGAGAGAGACAGAGAGTGAGATACAGAATCCAAAGCAGGCTCCAGGCTCCAAGCTGTTGGTGCAGAGCCCAACATGGGGTTCAAACCCATGAACCATGAGATTATGACCTGAGCTGAAGTTGCACACTTAACCAACTGAGCCACCCGGGCATTCCTGGGCGGAAGACTTTAATTTTCAAAATTCCACTCTTTAAGTAGTGCCAGAGAAGAAGTGCAGGATTTGCAGAATTAACTTGGAAAAGCCTTCTTTCTAGTAACTTATTTCTAATGGTTAAAACTAAACCTCTTTATTGATTAATTAAATATATATTGTCTAGTGTTGAGATAAGTAAAAGAGAACTGTGTCTATTAAGAAAGAAGTCAGAAGAAATAGAACAAACACAGATGTTCTCAAACTCATTTTTTGGTTTGAAACAGCTGTGATGTGCCCATGCAAACATGTGGACCCCTCAGTGTGCCTACATAATTGACTCACAATATTTACTTATTTACTGAGCAGTGTACATTTAGTCTTACATTGTAAAAGACCTCATCCTCATATATTAAAAGTCTTCTTTGACATAAAATTATCTAGAATACACAGGGAAGATAGATAAAATTCCTATTTGTGGATTTTAAGTTCCAGTGACTTGAAAAGTCTTCATGGGATCTATGGGTATCCCTTGCCTTAAATGAGTCCTGAAAAATGAGGCATTCCAGAAGCTTATGGATTCATGATAATCATGGTGCCTGATACACTAAAGATGCTTTCAGAGAAACTTTCCTGCTCACATCCCAACTGAAGCCACAGGGAGCCCTAGGCAGACCAGTGGCTTTATCTTCCAGATTGAATCTGATTGGTTCAGATTTGGACCCCTCATCCAAGTATAGCCAGTACCTAGTTATGCCAGGGATCCTAATGATTGCCTGACAACAATGACAGATGTGTAATCAGATGTACCCTAGAAAAATTGAACTGAGGGAAATAAATCAAATCACACACACACCAGTATGTGTTAAAGTATAAGATAGAACGAAGTCGTGAGGTAGAGTCAAGGTCCAGAATGGTAGAGTCCATTGCATTTATAATGAAGTAGGAGATATGTATAAGCAGGAAAAAAATATATATTTTCTCCACCATATATAGTGAGAGAAGAAAAAGTAGGTGTGCAGGGAAAGATTGACTCCTAATATTAGATGAGCACTAGAAAAGATTCCAAAAATTATGGCTGTTGAGCTCTATGTATTCCTTTTACTCAGCTGGCTTCAGCTTTTATTTTTGGATTTCCATGACAGTGTTTCTTCTTTATCATTTCATGTGCATTCCACGTGTCCCTTCTCACATTAGATGACCAAAATGTGAATCAGTTCCTTTCAACCAAAAAAGTCTCGATGAAATGTTGGGCTATAGCTTGCATGTTTTGTAATGGAGAAGAATTTCTTTTAAATGCCCTAAAAAATTTCTCCCAAGAAAGATTTTACATTGACAAGAATATATTTTTAAGCCTCCAGTTAGTAGCATTAATATTCTGTAATGTGGTGGACCTGACAAACCTGACAAACCCTGGTCAGTAAACAAGTTGCATCAGAATTGCCTGCATGTTTACAATGTAGATTTTTGGGCTCCATCCCCAGACACTATATTTAGCAAGTCTAGGAGAAGCCTAGAAATCCACAATTAAAAAATATTCACTAGGCAACTGTGATGAACAATTATGTTTCGAAAAACATTAGGAATTTATATTTAGAAGGCAAGATTCAGGTCCAGATTAGTAACCAATTCTTTTGTCTTTTCAAGTTTAGATTTCCTCATATTTAGTACAGATAATAATATTCTCTACCTGAGTTGTCATGATCAGTGAGATACCATACACAAAAAGTAAAGCGATTCTGGAATAAAAAGTTAATTGCCTGATTACTGGAATTCCTCTTAAAGGCATTGGTGCCTTTTCATACAGACTGGATGAAATCCTGGAATGCCTGCCATGCCACAGCCACATCCCAAGGAATTCTATCATTACAAGTTTCCCAGGCCAACAGGCTCATTCCAAGGACTCCCATGCCCATAGACCTGTGTCAAGGAATTCTCATGCCAAAATTTTTCAAAGCATTAGTACCAATTGGGTTACTCATGTGTAAATTGTGATAATAACAGATGATTCTCCTGTTCTTTAAGGGTAGACTTTTTTTCCATGTCTTTTTTTAAAAATATAATTTACTGTCAAATTGGCTAACATACAGTGTGTAAAGTGTGCTCTTGGTTTTCGGAGTAGATTCTTGTGGTTCATTACTTACATACAACACCCAGTGCTCATCCCAATAAGTGCCCTCCTCAACGCCCATCACCCATTTCTCCCTCTCCCCCAAACCTGCATCAACCCTCAGTTTGTTCTCTGCATCTAAGAGTCTCATTTCATTTTTTGTTTGTTTTGTTTGAGTGCTGTCCTTTTCTTTCTTCAATAATATAAACGTTATTTTCAACTCTACCATTCTCTTTGTTAATGGAGATACAGGTTAATGATAGATGAATGGTTAAAAACAAAATTACAGAGGTGCCTGGGTGGCTTAGTCAGTAGAGGATCCAACTTCCGCTTAGGTCATGATCTCACGGTTCATGGTTTCCAGCCACGTCGGGCTCTGTGCTGACAGCTCAGAACCTGGAGCCTGCTTTGGGTTCTGTGTCTCCCTCTCTCTCAGCCCCTCCCCAGTTTGCAGTCTGTTTCTCTGTCTCTCAAAAATAACTAAATAAACATTAAAAAATTAAAAACAAAACCAAAATTACATCCATAAAATGAAATATTATGAAGGTGTTACAAATGCAAAATTTCACACATGTAATTTACGTAAAATATAACAAAGTATATATACAGCAGGATCTCCATAATGTAATAAATTACTTCACACACATATATACTTGTATGTGCATATAAATGTACATGGATTTCAAATGCTGGAAGAATGTATATGAAAATTTTACCTGTGATTCTATCAGGGTCACTTCTCACGTATCTTATTTTTCCAATTTTCTACATTAACTATGTATCACTTTACAAGTTAAAGAACAATTATTAAAATTATTTTTAAATTAAAAAAATAAATGAATATTGTAGAGGATATAAGTGGCTCAATGGTATCAGACCTCAATACGAAATATGTCATGACTACCTATGTAATTCAGGCACTGGCACTAGTGAGACTTTCAGCTTGGCCTTAGACACAAGGGGCCATGGAGATTCCCCACGATGATGCAAAGACTCAACAGGTCATTCTATAACCTAAGGAGTAGGTTCCCATTACACAGTTGTCTGGAACTCAAGCTGTAACCATAGTAAATACCAGTTTTTCCCAGTAGAGAGTTAGTGTTACCTGATCCATAACGAGTGAGACTGGCATGTTCATCTCCTGGAGTCAAGTGATAATAAATTGTAAATTGGGGGCTTATGTTTAGACCACTTCAGACTATTAGTAAACCAAATATGAGATAAATAAAAAAATAAATGATTTGAGGAAATAATAGAATAAGAGATTTTGAAATATTTTTCAGTTGACTTTTTCAGAACATAATGCAGAAAGGTCATAGGATATCATAGATTACAGGTTGAACATTGTTTCTTATCATAAATTTCGAGATCTAAAGTTGTCATAAATAATAATAATGGAGAGAAAACCAAATAAAAGAACACTGGCTTTAACGACTTAAGAGCCACATAGGAGTTCCAATTACACCAGTGAGTATAGCTGACGAACTTTAGGTATGTGTAATGACCTCTTCAGACCTTACTTCTGCATGCGGAAATTAAGATAATTCCACTGCCTACTTTACAAAATGTTCTGAGAATGAAGCAAACGATTGTGTGTAAAAATATTTTATAGCATTAAAAAAACACGCATGTGCACACACACACAATTATAGTATTTTTTTTCATCCTTGCAACTTCTAAGTCATTTAATCACAATTTATTTACAATGAAAGTAACTACACATCTTTTTATTTGTTTGTTTAGGAGCCAGTGAGGGTTTCACAGATTTAAAACAGATATTGTGAGATGTAAGATAAGACAAAAACTATTTTTCTTTCCTAAAGCAAAACTATTCAAGATCCTTAAAGAGCAGAATCCAATCAAATCTATCAACATGTTTCAAAACTTTTACTTTAGATCTTCCAGTCATTTGCTCCTGCCATACCCTGGAGAAGATTTCCAGCTGGAAGACATTGACACACCACTTAAGGGGTTAAGACATCAGTTGAACATTTTCCTACTAGCACTTCAATGTCAATAACCTCACTCATATGCTCTCTGAGCAGGGTTTTAACACTTCAAGGGATAGGAAAATATTTCTTCTTCTTGTAAGAGATGGAGACCGTGGATTGTGGGTGTATATGCACATGCATGCTAGTTCTATTTGCATCTTCTCATTTACCAACTTGAACTAGTAACTGAAATCAAAGGCAAAGTCAGACTTTAGTCTGCATATCTGGGTTCATTGCCTTGACATACATACATTTACAACATATAATTTGCATTTTAACCATACTTACACTAATGATACTCTGAAAAATAGTTATGTTTAACCAAATAGCCAAATTGATCATACTGTTCCAAGTCTTAGCCTAAATCAATGTCATTTTGCTCATATGAAACAGAAGATTCTCAATGACCTGAGGGTAAACAGAAAACAGAACTGCTTTGGTTAACCAAATGAAGTCTTATTTTTTTCTGATATTTTTTACACAAATGCCACTCCACTGCAAATTTTAATTATTTAAGTTATTACTACTATAATATTTATATATTTTATGTATGTATGTATTTATATGTTTTAAGTACACAATCCCTGGGGGGGAAAATATCCTATCCATCTAACATCAAAATTAGTGCTTTGCATGTCCTGAGGGTAGGAGAGGAGAAGGAACTTGCCAGAAAGAGAGCAACAAAACACATAAGTAAACAAAAACAAAGCATAAGTCTATCGAATCCATATCGAACAAATACACAATATTTAACATTGCTTCGGCTCTTCATTGAATCTTTTTTTTTCAGGATTGTTTGTATTTCACTGATTCTTTTTGAGGCAGAGAAGTCTTCTGAATGGTTGTCGGAATTTAGAATTACTCAAGATGATTATAACTGAATGTCCAGAGGGAAATGCTGCCATTATGTCCTTTACCACAAAGAAGCACTGACTTCCGTAAGGAATACTGAAGGTCATATTGGCCATGAAAGCAGCAAAATAAGAAATAAAGAAGCAAAAGAATGTTGTCACTGTTTTTAATGCATTTATATGGGCCTCTGTGCTGGCATTTCTAACACCATAAGATCTGTTTTGCATCCGATGAGTGTGCCTGTAGAGAGAAATGAATAACATAAAAGTGCACATCACAAATATGGCTAGCGGAAATAGTAATGCCAAGTTGACAAGAAGCACTTCATTAATTGGCCTTATCTTGAGTTCAGTCTTCTTCAGTGTGGCATTCTTGAGGAAATCATTATTGTCCATGTTTTTAGGGTAATCTGCATCGATGCACAGAGCCGCAATGCTCATGGAGGCCAGCAAGCTTCCCAGAAGCAGCCAAGGCATTAACTTTGAGATCCTGAATTTCAGCCAAAGAAAATAGGATTGAGTGAAGCCTGATATCTTGAGGCAGTAAAATACAGAAAGGCAGGTGGCAAACCAGAGACTTACAGAGCTAAAAAACATCCAAAAGAATAATAGTGCTGCACCATAAATTTTTACCCTATAAAAGTGTGGAAAGAACACAGAAAAAAAACTTTGTACCATTAACACCATCAGCAGACCAAATCTCGACATCCCTATACTTATACAAAGGAGTTGTACTGATGTTAGCTTTCTGCTTTTGATCAATTCTTTACAGTTGATGATGATAAGAAATCCATTTACTGTAATCCCTGTGATAAATTCTGCTGACATGATGATAACATGAGGAATCGCTGACAAAGAGGAGGCCATGTTCCCTACCACAAGTCTTAGCTTTTTCTTATGGGTGGTGTTAAATACCTCCTCCAGATGATCTTGCAGATAGGAACATACAGCACTGAGAAATCTGATCTTCTGCCAACTCTTGGATCATAAGTAGAATCTTGCACTAGATTGTTACCCTAGGGAAGAAAATCAGAGGGACTACTTTTTGAATCTGGTGCTCTTCAAAAGAAACTGTGGGAATGCAAATCCAAAGATTTGAATGATGGTTAGGTCTTCCAATTACATTCTAGGGGAAAATGCCATATTGGCATTTATCATTTCTCACTCATTTTCAGTTTTGCTGAAAAATATGATTATAAATGTTTTATTTAGGTTTTACCAATATTTCCTTTTTTTATTTTTTCCTAATGACAAATGATACATCCTCAAGACAATTATTTTTATTATTGTCACAAGTATCCAACCTCAGATGTGACTGTTTCCTCAATACACTTTTTTTCTAATAATAATTCCAAAACCCTTTAAGAAATTCCCTCCTTCCCACTCCCTACTCCTCCCACCCCACAAAGGCAATTTCTTCTCCAGACTTGAAAATTGTTTCCTGAAATGAAGAATCCTTCATTCCCCTAAATGATCTCTTATATTTTTAAAGATTTATTTGTAGAATTCTGACCTGAGCTTCAGCAAACTACAGTAATAAAAGTAGTGCATAACCAGGAAAAAATTCTCATGTTGAAGTCATCTAATTCTCCTGTGGAAGAATATCATTTCAAAAGGTTATTGAATCTCTTATTAAAAAGAGATGTTCAGGGGTGTCTGAGTGGCTCAGTCAGTTAAGCGTCCTACGTTGGCTCAGGTCATGATCTTGTGGTTCGTGAGTTTGAGCCCTGTGTCAGGCTCTGTGCTGACAACTCAGAGCTCAGAGCCTGGAGTCTGCTTTGGATTCTGTGTCTCCCTCTCTCTCTGCCCCTCCCCCACTTGAGCTCTGTCTCTCTCTGTCTCTTAGAAATGAATAAATGTTAAAAAAATTTTTTTAATTAAAGAGATGTTCAAATAACCTTACTGAACTTTAAGTGCATTAGATGTACTAAATCCCAAAAAAAACAAAACGAAACAAAAAAACCAATTTGATTAAGAAATGGGCAAAAGGTCTGGGTAGACATTTTTCTAAAGAAGACATACAGATGAGCAAAACATCATTAATTATCAGGGAAATGCAAATAAAAACTACAATGAGCTATTTCATCTGTTAGAATGGCTACTATCTAAATGACAAGAAATGACAAGTGCTGGCAAAGATGTGGATCAAAGGGAACCCTCGTTCTCTGATGGTGGAAATTTAAATTGGTAAAACCACTATGGAAAACAGTATAGAGATTCCTCAAAAAATTAAAAGTAGAACTACCATATGATCCAGCAATTCCACTTTTGGGCATTTACCTGAAGAAAACAAAAACACTAACTCAGAAAGATGTATGCACCCTCATACTCATTGAAGTATTATTTACAAAAGATATGGAAACAATCTAAGTGTCCTTTGGTGGATGAATGGATAAAGAAATTGTGATACATATCTCTCTCTCTCACACACACACACACTCACTATTGAACAATAAAAAAGAATGCAATCTGTCATTTGCAACAGCATGAATGGACCTTGAGGGCATTATGCCAAGTGAAATAAGTCAGACAGGAAAAGACAAATACTGTATAATCTCTCTTATATATAGAATCTAAAGACAAACAGACACCCCCCCCCAAAACAAACAAAAATACAAAATTGAGCTCATAGATGCAGGGAACAAACTGGTTGCTGCAAAAGGCAAGGAGTAGTGAGTGGGAGAAATGGGTGAATTTTTCTTTTTTAGTTAAATAAGTTGAATATTTTTTTTATTTTAGAGAGAGAGAGAGAGAGCAGGAGTAAGAGAGAGGGGCAGAGTGAGAGGAAGAGAGAAAGAAAGAGAGAGAGAGAGAGAGAGAGAGAGAGGGAAACTCTTAAGCAGGCTCCATGCTCAGTGTGGAACCCAACACAGGGCTTGATCTCATGACCCTGGGTTCATGACCTGAGCCAAAATTAAGAGTAGGACATTCAGCCAACTGAGCCACCCAGATATCCCTGAATAAATTAAAAAAAAAAAAAAGATAGTAAGAGTATTAAAAATCCGAAAAGGAAATAACTGGATTTTCCATTTACTGTACACACCTATTCATGTTTTTTAAAAGGCTCTTAGGGTCATTGCTAGAATGTACATCCACTAAACATGAAGGTAAATGTCAGTGCTATTTCTGAAACATTCCCTTGAGGGCTTCATCGCCTTTTCCACTCATCTTCTACACATCATAGCTATTCAAAACGCAGCAGGATTTATCCCATCTCTATCTCTTCTAAAATGGTTGTTTTGTGACCTGTACCTCAATTTTGCCTCTGGTCTCTGCATTTGCCATCCTCCTTATCTATAAACTTTGACTTTGCCCACTGAATGGTACTAGCTGGCCCCATGGTCTCCAGGAGTCTATTCCCAATTCTACGTACAAGGGAAGAAGTCAAATACTGTTGACTTCTACAGAATCTAGTTTTTAGTTAAACTAGAAATCAAATAAATTATAGTCTTCCATTTCCATGAATTCTGTTTTAATTTATTTTATAATTGTGTTTCTCTGAATGAGCTTGTTGAATTAAAGATGACTGAGAAAATGATGTACAAAAATTTAGCATATACATAATCAGCCAATTGATATTTACATGACAAATTACTAACTGTGCAATGTTAGCCCAAAAATCTTAAAATGTATACTATTGGGGAATTTTTTATTATCATGAATGTTTATTCTTTTTTGCCCATATTGGTACAAGGCATTATGGAAAAGACATATGAATATACCTGAAATATATCCTATTCTAGTGCAGCAATGGGGATCTTTTTTTATTCCAAATATATTCACCATGATAATCAGCATTTGGGGAGACAGCAATCACATTATTTTCTTCATTTTCCATTATTTCTTTTCTATGGTACTTTCAATTTTCTGTGATAAACTAGGGTAATAAAATATGGAGTGATATATGGAAACTTTTATTAGCCAAAAAAACCCTAATTAATTGTAATCAAGATTAATTTCTTATAATAAAGATTATTATTTTAAGTATATTTTTAAAAGCACTTTATTCTTTTAAATGTTTATTTATTTATTTTGAGAGAGAGAGAGAGAGAAAGAGAGTGTAAGCAGGGGAGGGACAGAGAGAGAAAGGGAGAGAGAGCATCCCAAGCAGGCTCTGCGCTGTCAGCACAGATCTCATGAACTGTGAGATCATGACCTGAGCCGAAATCAAGTCAGATGCTTAACTGACTGAGACACCCCAGCACCCTAAAAGCACTCTTCATTTTTAAAACTGAATGTATAACAGTGACTTCAGAATGCACAAATGCTATAGATACATAAAACCTTAAGAAAATATGAAATCACACAAAACATTTAAAAAGTTATTTTGAATCTCTTGTCCTAGACAAATACATAATTCATAAACTGGAAACTGTTACTGTTGAGTGTCCAAGTGATTTCACATATTTTGCTGAGTTAGTTTCAAACAACCTTGCATTTGTCACATTCATACAGGTGCAGCTGGTGGCAGAGGCTGTGGGTTATATGATTCTGCTATGCGATTTGAATTTCCCCAGAACTGATTGCATTCTGAAATCCTGGAATCTAGCTCTCATTTGCTTCTCTAAACACATTACTTAATTGAAGAGAAAGCTTGAATTTTCCAAGAACTATTCTAAAGGTATAATTGATATTCAGCCACAGTTTACCTGGTCAGTATTTGCATTTGTGATTTTCCTGTCATATGTGGACTGTTTTGCATTTGCCCTTATTGAATCCATTTTGGAAGAAAATTTTGGTGAAGAGCTCCTCCTCAGATCTCGGAAAAGTTAATGGTGAGTGAGACAGTCTTGAAATTAATAATTCATAGGCTTGTTCAGAGGTCTGGGAAAAGCAGGGGCCAACTGGAGAGAGATGATTTTCAAATTAAATAATCTTTGGAAGTTTTACTTAAAAACACGAACCTTGAGAATTGGTATACCTCCCATGGAGTTTTTTGTTTTTCTCTTTGCTTTGCTTTGCTTTGAACAATGTGGTAAGAGTCGCTGCATTCTAAGAAGGTGTTCACAAAAGGCTTGAAAAATTAGAATGAACTTTAAATATTGACACTATGACTACCTATTTCCCATGAACAGAAATCAGCTAATGGTTCTCATTGTTTCAAACTGTATAAATGTCTGATTTTTTTCAAGAAGCACATTGAATTGCTAGTACCTTCTAGTGCTTAAGGTAGGTGCTTTCCAGATCACTAAGAAATTTAAGTTGTTTTCATTCTTTTAGTTGAAAATATTTTTGTTTACAGTTTTCCCATTACCCTTGCTTTAGTATTGAAAGTTTGCAGAGAATTGGCTCTAAAGATTGAATCCTTTATTTGTCCAAATTCATGTATTGAATTGGCTTATTTCTGTAAAAAACAAAACAGAAACAAAAACAAAACAAAAAACAAAAAACAATCCTCAAAATGTTTTTTGGCCTTCTATAAAGAACTGACACAAAATTTCACTTATTATCTATCTTGTTGTCATTACATGGTCATGGGAAATGAAAGGAGTCTAAGTGTTTATATCCATGTTCATGTGTGGACCTTATTCATGCATTGGCAGCATTTGGGCCACTGTGTCCCTGCTAGGACCAGATTCCAATCACTGGAGAAAGAATGTTTTAAAGTCCATCCAATATGTCTTCATGCATGTTCAATGTAGTTTTTCTTTTATGTTAAGTTGATTTCAGTATTCTCATAGGTTATATGAATTTTGGGTTTGGAGAAAAATTTATTTATTATTAAATTTATTATTAAATTTATTCTCTGAATTCCTTCCTCAAGTTTCTAGGATAATAAGTATCAGGAGAGTGAGGGAGAATCCCAGGAGGGTGAGTATCAAGCTCATAATCCAAGCTGCCAAAATTATTTCCATATGTGTTATATTACATTCATGGGGTGATTCCCTGAAAAAAAATAGACATCAAATGTAAACAATAGAAACTGAGTAAATTTTCTAATTGTGCTCAGACTTGACAATAATGTATCCGTTGCTTTGTGATATTAGCAAATACTTATTTTATTCTTAAAATATATTCTAGACATTGTTCTACATACTTACTATCATTTAATTCTTACTGAAAAATTATGGAATTGCCTCATTTGATGAACACAGTGAAGTTCCAAGACTGAAGCTTCAGGATAGTGTAATAAGGATTTGAGTACAGGTGTTCTGTCTCTGTGGTTGAGCACACACTCCATATATGTCAATGGGAATACTTTGCTTCACCAAAATTTTTAAAGAATACATATAAAGGCACCTGGAAAATCACAGTTTAAGAGCCATCATCCTTTCTTTACACATAGACATTAATGGGAAAACATGGAATATAATCCATTTGTTTACCAGCACATCAGTAAAATGATAAAGCTGTGGAGTTGGAATTATTAGTGCATCTCATGGCATTTGGATACCATAGAACTAAGGTGGAAAACAGCAAATATAATCTAGTAATAAGCATTCAATAAATATTGTTATTGGTATTTTGTGGAAAATGAGACACAGCTCCATTCATTGGAAAGTTATAGAACTCTTAGGATTCATAAAAACCTTATCAGTACAAGAAAGAAATCAGATCCCACCACAGCCATGCCCATTTGTTGGAGAAAGATATTTTGAAATCCTCTAGGCTAAGAGACTTATTCAAGGTTTAAATGAGTAAAAATAGGCAGACCTTATTAGGTCACTTCAATTTTCTGGGCTTATATTTCCTCTTAGTCAAAACTAGTGTATAGAAACGAAAAATGAATGGCTACAACTTTGATTTTTGTCAATATTCTCAGAATCATCTTCTGCCAAAACCTTGAAGCAGTGGAATTGCCTTTACATATGTCCCATCTAGGACAGATAAAGAATAGGATTTCATGATCCACTGAAGACTGTATTGGATCAATGTCGTGCTTGCGAGCCAACTCTTCTCAGCACACCCCACTCAAGCTTATACTCTAATGCTTATTGTCATTCTGCTTGGAAGGCCTTCCTCTGTGCAAATTATAATTTGTATCTCAGATTATCAATGAATGAGGGGGTAGAGAAGAGCTTAGTTTCTCAACGTGACTCTATAATTAAGGAGTAATTAAGGACTTCATTTTCTTGTTACCATATCACTAAAATTTAACTTTCATTATTCCACTGGACAGTTTAAACCAATAGGAAATTAAGGATGCGATGCTTTTGAAAATTGCATAAAAATGTAAAGTATAAACTAGTTGTTATAAACTGGCTGAATATGACAGATATGTGTCTAAGATAATAGAGCAAGGAGGGGGCGCCTGTATGGTTCAGTTGGTTAAGCGTCCGACTTCAGCTCAGATCATAATCTCACAGATTGTGGATTCAAGACTTGCATCAGGCTCTGTACTGACAGCTCAGACCCTGGAGACTGCTTCGGATTCTGTGTCTCCCTCTCTCTCTGCCTCTCCGCTGTTCGCTCTCTGTCTCTCTCTTTCTCAAAAATTAATAAATATTTTAAAAGTTTTTAATAAAAAAAGGTAATGGAACAAAGATAAGTCTGTGGGAGGGACATTTGAATTGTTTCATTGCAATTGAGGAACTGTAAAATAACGTAACAGAAGTAGACAGAAGAAGAAAAGTTGTCTAAGAGTCAGAGAGAAGTATTTAGAGTGGGGTCCTACTAAGAGTAAAACGTGCATTCTACTATATCTCCATCCATTTCCATCCTGAAATGGACTATCGCCCACTTTCAGATGCCTAACATTCCATAGTAACACGCATGAGGAAAAGAAGCTGGCAGCAAAAAGTAAGGCCAGAGCATAAATGGTCTTCCCCGAAATAAGACTTTATATAATTTATGAGAGAGGGGAGCCTGGGTGGCTCAGTTGGTTGAGCGGCCGACTTTGGCTCAGGTCATGATATCACCGTTCCTGAGTTTGAGTGTCCGATAGACTCTGTGCTGACAACTCGGAGCCTGGAGCCTGCTTCAGATTCTGTGTCTCCCTCTCTCTCTGCCCCTCCCCGCTCCTGCTCTGTCTCTGTCTCTCTCTCTCAAAAATAAATAACCACTAAAAAAATAATTTATGAGAGAATAAGTAAATGGAGAATAATTAAGTGATACATTTTCTACCCGAATACTGAGTGCTAAAAGTTCTTTTAACTTACTAAAACTTTCTGATATTTGTAGAAGAAAGAATTATCTCTACTGTAGAAACAGGAAACTGTCATTAACTGTCTTGGTTAAAAGAACTTTTTTTTTTTGTTTGGTTGGTTTTGATTTGTTTTTCTTTTTCTAGCTGACAGTATTCTAAATGAAAACCAAGATTTTCAGTCAAGGCTAGTCATAGTTCTAAAAATGTAAGCTCTGTGATAGTAAAATTTTTCTGTCAAATAGAGATTAGTGATTAATTAATTATAGTGATCTAATTAATCTGGGTCTAGAATCACAATTGCATAAACTTTCAATAATTTAACATTGTTTCTTTTTTGAAAAGAATGAAGTTTCTATAATCATTCTATATACACTTAGTATAAAAGGAGCTCCATGTGGGTGGGAGTCATGTAGGGGATGGGTAAAATAAGTAAAAGGGATTAAGAGTACAATAATGGTAATGAGCCCTAAGTTATGTATAGAATTGTTGAGTCATTCAATTATATCATTTTGTATATAAAATTGTATATTAATTATACTTAAAAACTAAAAAATTACAAAAATAATAAAATAAAATAAAAACAAATATAATTTAAAGGGGAATCCCATGTGCATATGTAGCATATTAACTGACAAGTTAACTCAGCAATACAGCAGCTTATTTCTGTTCCTATTATATTGTGAGCATTTATCTTATTGAAGAATAATTTCCCAAAACATAATGTCCAATAGGTGAATAAAATTTCATAATACAGTCATACAATATTGAATTATTCTTAATTTATTAAATTTATTAACTTCTCAATGTATTATATTTTTTATTGTTCCCAATTTTTGGTAATATTAAACAGAATATCTTTGCAAGCAAGTGTTTGATTTTATTTCTGATTATCTCCTTGGATTGAGATATAGGAGTGTATCAAAGTATGTGACAATTTTTCATGATCTACATGGACATTGTTTTCAGAGAAACTGTACCAGTTTACATCCCATCAGGAGAATATGATTGTTTCACACAGCATTTTGTGTTCTTTCTAAAGATGATTTCTAATTTTTTTAATGTTTATTTATTTTTGAGAGACAGAGACAGAGCACAAGTGAGGGAGGGGCAGAGAGAGGGGGACACAGAATCTAAAACAGGCTCTAAGCTCCGAACTGTCAGCACAGAGCCTGATGTGGGGCTGGAACCCATGGGCTGCAAGATCATGACCTGAGCTGAAGTCAGATGCTTAACCGACTGAGCCACCCAGGTGCCCCGATTTCTAATTCGATAGTGAAATGACTTTTAATTTTTATTTGCATTTTCAGTGTAAGTGTGATTGAACTTTCTTACATATATGTGTTACCCACTTAAGTGTTCTCTTCTGTGACTCATTTTATATCCATTGCCTGTTCATGTTGTTATTTTAATTGAAGGATATGGGAACTTCTTTTCATCTTTATGCTTTAAATGGTTTCTTAATTAGAAAGTCAAACAATTCTATATATGTGGCTATAATTCATTACATATTTATTTGACAGAAGATGAACTTGTTGCAGTATTTATAAAAGCAGTTCTAACAAGAACTCTTTAATTTAGTTATTAAGCTTTGCTTTTTAATCTGTTACAATACCTTTAAAACACCATTAAAGATAGAGCTCAGAGTACATTGGAGCTGTACACCATTAGTCTGGTGAGTGTGAGAGAGACACTTGAGATTGATAAATTTTTTAAAAGCTGTAATTTTTTTATCTCAAATTAATTTATTCAGAAAATGAATGACTGATAAATGAAACCATCTAAGGATACTATTACCAGCACAAAAGAACCTGGTAGACCCAATAGATAATTCTGTTCTTCATAAACAAAAATTCCGGCTATTCTAATTTAATTTTTAATGAAAATATCAATAAAATACCTATTTTTACTTTCTTCAGAGAAAAACATATATAAAAATTTATAAAAATATTTATATGTATATTAACTATATAAAAATAAGTTATATGTATAAATATTTATACTCACATAAATATATATTAAATATGTAATATATTACAACTCTTTCATATACATTATATATATTGCAACATCTATGCGAAACTACTTGGAAGGCAAATATAGCCCTAAGGGAGGAAAAATGACAAAGGTGTTTTACACATTTAGGAAGAGCAAACAAAGCAAAACTAAACAAAAAACAAAATAATAATAAATGACAGTATTCTCTTCAATTAGGGAAATTAAAATGCAACACAGCAAGTTTTTGTTTCCAAAATGAATTTTTAAAAATAATATCTCAAAATATGAAATCTTGCCTGTATATATTGATGAGTTTTTAATTGCCCATTTTAACAAGTTAAATATAAATGGACACCAGCAATTAATTGCTTAAAATAGGATAAAAAGCAAATTATAATGGCTTTTTAGTAAGTGTGTAACAGAGTATGAAATGTTAAGTTGAAAGAACAAAGATTGACTATGTATTTATGTAGGCTCTTCTATTTTATTTTATTTTATTTTATTTTTTTACTTTTTGAAAGAAAGGGAGAGCTTGCACGCATGAGGGACACAGGAAGAGGGAGAGGATCAATCTTAAGCAGGGTCCACACCCACCTCAGAACCCAACATGGAGACCAGTGGTGGAGCCAACACAGGCCCCATCTCTCTCAAGATAGTGAGATCATGACCTGAGCGAAAATCAATAGTCGGAGCTTAACTGAGGGAGTCACCCAGGTACCCCAGGCTTTTTAGCAAATGACACAAAACGGCACAGAAACAAAAAGTAGTGCTTATTTCTTAAGTACACTATTATATATTAAATATGACAAAATGAATGAACCACTTTGGGACTCCTTTTTATTTACTTTGAACAGAAATTATGGTTCTTGTTACACAATTATTTGCAACTGAAAAATAATAGATAGCCTTAGATTTTAGTAATTTTCAGAAATACTGAGTGAGTGATTCTGTATACCTCATTTAAGTGATATGTGACTGGTATGCTGGGAAGAAAGAGGGGAATCTATCTTGAATGCAATAAACAGTAGCTATACATAAAATTAACTTATAAATATGAAAATTCAGTTGGATACAGACACTCAAACACTCCAGTGACTTTCTTAGATTCTATTTTTTCACTTTCTTATGCTCCAGTGATATCAGCGATGTCACCTAAGTATTGAAACTTTGTGGGTCATAGACCATTTTAAGAGTCTGATGAACACTATGAACTACCTCCCTTTAAAAATATCACCCCTTCAAAATGTATGCATATAATTTCAGAGATTTCACAGAAGTTAAGCTTGATTCACTAATTATAGACACAGATTAAGACCCTTGTCTCAAGGAAACAGGATATAAATATTAGGAGGTCATAATAGTTAACCTTCAAAATAACTGGATTTTAACATGTTGGGCATAATGATTAAGAGATATTTGGCCATTTATTTGTGGGATTTTTCTTTACAAAAATTACAATAAATAAAGTTCAATGAAAATTTGAGCTAAAATCAGTGACAGGTCAATGCAAAACTTCCTTGGGTAAGAAGTGTATTTGTTTATATTCAAGTTTAAATTTAATTTTAAGTCAACCGATAAGACTCTGGTTAATTTAGTGTTAGTTGAATAACATGTGGTTATAGAATTTTCTTTGGTGTGTTAAAAAGCAAAGTCTTTATTGTGAAGAGCATCAGGTGTGAATAACAAGACTGGTTTTTATGGAATACTTTCTCAAATCAATTTTTCTGCAGGAAATCATCCAGAAACAATCATATCCACTATTTGATTATAAAAAACAGTCTTTTGGCATCATATAAGGTCGGTTCAGAACATTTATCATATTCAACAAGCAGTATAGCACAGCTGATTTATTGCTCCCCCACATCAAGTGATATTCTGGGTTTTTTTTTCTTAGTTAATGGGCACATTATTGATCTATTGAGATGAATTGTCACTTAAGAAAAAATAAGAGTGCTTATTTTGTCTCTTTGTTTATAAGAATTCTCATTTTCAGTCTTCTGGTATGTTTTATTTGCAAAACAATTTCTAATTATAATAACTTCTGGAATACAAACAGAAAAATAAAAATACACATTTTCTTACTACTTAAAAATCTTTTTTTGATCATAATCCATCATCAAAATACAGATATTTTTACATTAATTATTGTATTTACCTTCTTTCATAATTAATATATGAATATCATTGTAATCTTTATCATTTAGTAACTGGGTTATAAGACCATTAAATCTATGATGTAATAGAAGGAGGCTAATTTTTAAGCCTCAAAATAATACTTGAAATGCGTAAATGACATATTTTATACATAAAATCATGTACTATGGTTTTTAATCCCACTTACCTAATCTTCATTTTGTTGTAGAGGTGGTTTGTATATACAGAATAGCACATATTTACATAAGGGAGGGATTGTAGTTCCTGTTGTGTCTGGTGACACATTAAATTATTGTACTATAGGTAAATATAGGTTTTGTTCTATGTAAATAAGTGAGATGACAGATCTTTTTACTAATCCATATTTACATGTATTACCTAGATTTTTACTGGTGACAATGAATCTAGTTAATAGCCATAGTGCTTTATGGAAATGTACATTGAGTGGTTTAAAATATCATATAAGGAAAAATTATTGTAGGTGAATTATCTACATATCATTATTGTTGTTTGTCACCATAATATAAACATATAACCATAATTTAAATTCAGTATTAAACATAATAGTCCAATACTCTGAAATACTGAAGTAACCTTTGGTCTGAAAAGAGACCTACTTAGCTGAACAAATGTTTATGAGACTATGTGCATGCTTTATGCCACAGCTCTACGTCTATGAGGATTTATCAACTTGGGTGTGAGAGAAATTTTAGGAAACTAGCTGTTGGTAAAACAAAACACAACTCTCCAGGCAGAGGTGGATCTACCAGGAAGGCACTGAAGCAGAAGCTTTGGGCTTCTTACTATACAACTGGCCATTTACTTGGAGGGCCTTACATGGGGCCTGTAGCATTGGGAATAAGTATATGCTTGTATGACATTTGAAAAACTAAAGTATTTTATCTGAAAGCAGTTAAGACTGTTCTCTGTTCACTTTGCCTTTTTTATGCTTCCTCGGGGTAAATGGGGTTGGAACGATTAAAGAAAGTTTTGACATCTGTCTGAAAGGAAGCTGAGTTGGAGATACATTGCAATTGAGTTTAATAGCACATGGTTAACGTGGTTCACAGTCTCTAACATGAATAGTTATGTCATTGCTGGTTGTCTTGGTGCAGCAATGGCTTTCTGTCATCCATCATGCCAGTTAGGCTGGTGTCATACCACAAGGATGTTACCACCTGAGTCCGAGGCATGTTACTCTATAAACATTGTCCAACAGCATCACTAGAAGCGAAATGGAGAAGAAAATTGGTCTTGAGATATACATACACAAGTGCTAGTCTGTGGAAATTTGTCCCAACCTTATAGCTTATAAATGAAGGAAACAACAACTAAAATTTTACATTTTAGCACTAGCGATAAGCTGTGAATCTAAAATAAATTTTTCTAAGTTATTAATGGTAAAGAAAATTGATCAACTATGCTAGATGATTGAATTATCTTCCAATTCTCTTTACAGAAAATGTTATAACATTGTTTCATGTGAGGAGGCACTTAAAGAGTATGCAGCTAAAAAATGTAGGAAATAGAATTACAGAAATGTGTGATGTCATTATTACTAAAAGTATGCATTTTATTTGGATTTTCTGATGTTTATAGTATTTGCCAACTTTTAAAAATATGTAACATGTCCTGATTTTTCTCTTTCTAAAAAAATATTCATTTTGTATCTCGTTTTGTAAGCATAAATTTGTATTATTTTTTATAAAGAGGGCCCAGATTCTATAAACTTTAGGCCTCATTGAAACTTGGTTCTGCCATTCCCTCAAGTTATAAAGAACTCTGGCCAGAGAATCTTCAGGAAGGAAGAAGCAGTCTAGTGACCTTTATCTTTTTCTTTTTTTCTCAGTGGTCTTCTTCTTGTGGCTTTCTTTTTTTTCTTAATGCTTATTTATTTTTTAGAGAAAGTGAGAAAGTAAGCAGGGGAGGGGCAGAGAGAGGGGGGGACAGAGGATCTGAAGTGGGGTCTGTGCTGACAGGAGATATCCCAATGCGGGGCTCGAACTCATAAAACGTGAGATTATGACTTGAGCCGATGTTGGATGCTCACCTGACTGAGCCACCCAGGCATCCCTTACTTATAGCTTTCTAATTTGTTTCCTGGTGCTGGCACTACACTTAGCCTTCAGGAAAATAGATTTCTTTTCTTCTCTTTCACTCTTTCCAAAAAAGAAAGTTGGCATCAAAATTATTACAGTGAGTAATCTTTGTATGGTAATATTATGGGTGGTTTTAAAAATACATATTCCTTTTTTTCCTCTTAAGTTTTTAATTCCAGTATAGTTAACATACAGTCTTATAATAGATTCAGGTATGCAATTACTCAGTTTCCATAATGATAAGTGTACTATTAATCCTCATCACCTACATCACCCATCTCACCACCCACCTCCTCTGGTAGCCATCAGTATGTTCTCTATAGTTGAGTTTGTTTCTTGGTTCCTCTCTCTCTCTCTCTCTCTCTCTTTAATGTTTGTTTATTTATTTTGAGAGAGAGAGCGAGAGAGAGAGAGGGAGCAAGTATAGGAGGGGCAGAGAGAGAACGTGAGAGACAGGATCCCAAGCAGGCTCTGCACTGTCAGCCCAGAGTCTGATGCAGGGCTCAATCTCACAAACTGTGAGATGATGACATGAGGTGAAATCAAGAGTCAGATGCTTAACTGACTGAGCCACCCACGTGCCCCTCTTTCTTTTTTAAAAAATACATATTCTTTTGATATTGCTTATATTTATTTTATATATTGTAATTGAGCTCTTGTTTTTTTTTAAGTAAGGTTTTATCTTAAAGAACTTGGCTTAAACACAAAGTGAAAATTATCTTTGTTGCCATAAATTCAGTTCAAATTGATCTTAAATTTATAGATTATTGAATATTACATGCCAGGCCCTAGAATTACCCAAATATTTAATTCATATTACAGTGTTAATTTTAAAAATGTATGAAAAAAAGCCCTGAAAAATATCAATACAGTGTGTGCTAAATATTCAATCTTACAAACCATAGCTTTCTGAAGGAAACACAGCTTATTTCTCATAAATTATCTTGAATCTCTTACCCTATCTGAGCAGTCAGTGGAGAAACATTTGACTGACTACCTGAGGAGTCTTTCTCTCCCCACTTTCTTCTTTGGCCCTTCCTCATCCACAGGGGCTTTCTGTGGAGGACAGTGAGGGATGATTGGGGTTAAAGGCTGTTATGGACTAAGCATTGTGCTCCCATTTTGCACGTTGAAATCCTAGCCCCCAGTGTGGTGGTTTTCAGAGGTGGGGCCTTTGGAGATAATTAGGTCTAGATGAGATCATGAAGGCAGGGCCCTTATGTTGAGATTAATGCACTTAACGAGGAGACTCAGAGTTTTGCTCTCTCTTTGCCATGTGAGGATACAGCAAAACGAAGGCAGACATCCACAAACCAGGAAAAGGGCGTTCACCAGACACAGGATTTGTCGGCATCTTGATCTTGGACTTCTCAGCTTCCAGAATTGTTAGAAACAAATGTTTATTGTTTAAGCCACCCAGCCTGTGATACTTTGTTATAGCAGCTTGAGCAGACTAAGACAAAGGCCCATCTCTGGGGAAGTGCTACAGATACTCCGTAGCTCTGGGGAAGTGTCCACAGAAGACAGACCACCTTCCAGATACAAAACAACTATCTCTTCATGTCTCTTCTTTCCCTTGTTTTCTCACTTCATCACGAATTATAGTTATTTTCACAGGGGGTTTAAATCCTACTCACATGTAGGGAGAACACTCTTAACTGTTGATGGGAAGACTCCTTGAAGGGAGAGCTTCTCTCTGTTCTTGGTGGAGGAGATGATTTAGTAAGCCTGCTTAAGGGTTCATATTGAGCCTTCAGAAGCCTGCTGTGCCTGGATTTCAAGCATTTAGCTAGAAGCATTTTGTTATAGGTTCAGGAACTTGCTTTCCCAAGGAAAACTCTAGAAGGGGTTACAGGATGGATGGAAGATCCAGAAGGACAAATAAATTCTCAGTTATTTTATTATAAAATGTGCAAGATCAGCCCCTTCATTTTGCTCCTGGTGAGAATGTTAAGACAAGTCTTTGGCTCAATGTACAGGCTTGATGCCTCTGCATTCTTCTGGGGAGGGATTTGGGTTCCGGGGAGTGCACGGATGCAGGAGCCAGAGGACAGTGGGACTGCTGGCATCCAGGCCATGCACAGTTAATTCTGGTGAATGAATGAATGATAAAATCTAAGAAATACATAGCGTATTTAGTGAAACTTCAAAGAAGTCTACAGATATCTGGATAGAATGTGAAGATAAAATGTAACATTAATGCAGCACAGACAGTCTGGCTCACATAGTACGCTGCTCCATTCCAAATCCAGTCCTGTTCCTCCAGGAGCAATCTTCCCTCCAGTCTGGACCAAAGATGATCCCTGATACACTGCGGGAAAATACAAGGCTAAGATTCTCTCTCAGAAGAAAAGTGATCATTTCAGGATATGAGCTGTCCTTTCACTGATTTAATACTTGTCTCTAGGTGTGACATACCTGTACCACCCTATGACTCCCCCAGAACAATGAGGAAGTCATAGCACCTACTAAAAGACCCTAATAAAGGGATCCTTCCTAGAATAAAGTACTTACCTGAAAGACAAAATACTGCCTCTATCCCATGCGGCAGGATCTTTTTGTAATTTCCCCAAAACACAGTTTTCCAGCTACCAATGTCTCTGCTCACCTTTTATATATCATATAACCACTGGCTGTTAAAATTTGAAAAGAAAAAGAGATGAAATGACATAAGATGCACTTAATACCTATAACAGAAATATGATTCAACTGAACCTGTATCTTAGAATTTGAATAATTGTGCCTTTTTGTAACCACTAGAATTAAATGAACTGTTACTTACATTCTCAACAAACATTAAAAGAGTCAAATCTGTTGACAGTTTGTGACTATGCAGTAAGCAATGTATACTAAAACCTGTTTCTATTAGCTTAGTGTACATTGTTTTTAAACATATCTAGAATAAAATCTTAGTCAAACATTTTCAGAGTCCCAAAATTCTAATGCTTAATTTCCTTCTTTGAAAGTAGAAATTTTATTTCCAAATATCCTGGCCATTGACTTAGTAGGGTTTTTGCTTGTAATAATCTTTTAGGTCATTTCAAACACAATACAATCGAGTTATAAAATTCTTCACGCTAAATGCTAAAGTACAACTATTAAATTACAAAAATTTGAAATAGCTCTTATCCTAAATGATGATATACAGAATGTTTTAAAATCAACTACTATATCTGTACAATCCACACAATGATACAGGAGTATGCAATCAATAAGGGGATAATATATAGTTTTCTCTATTAAAACAACAATAACAATAAATCACAAAATAAAAATACTAGTAGGCTACAAAGCACATGAATAGCAACCCAGTGGTGCTAAATGTATGCAGTCATACAAAAAAACCCTGAAAAGATGTACATTAAACTTTTTTACATTAAATATTTTTATCGAGTATTACTTGTTAATTTCTTCCCTCATACTTTCAATTTTCTAGTTTAAACATGTATGCTTAGATCTTAATAAAAATATAGCTCTAAGGTTGAAGTTAAATGTAAAAGTTAATAAATATATAAAATCAAAGTGGAGAATCAGAATCACTTTCAGGTGTTCAATGTAAATGGTATGTCTAAAATACTGCTTTAAGTTACAGATTGTTCAATGCTTAATTGAGTCTTTCGTTCCCAGTTTAAAGGATATTTAACCACCTTATCTTCCTCATATTTTATAGTTTATTCTTGAATCCGACAAATTATGCCTCCTGGCACCTCAACCTAAAACTAGCACCAGTTTTATTAACTTTCTTATTAAATAAAATAGGATAATTTTGTTTTCTGCAAAAAGAGCATAAGTTTCATGAGATCCATACCTTGGCTTTGTTCACCCGAACGCCTTACTATCACGCATGGTTTACAGTAGGTATCCAGCAAAACAAATGTTAAAATCTAACTGCCAAAACTTTTTCACTTCCATTTGCTTACTTCAGTCTCCCAAACGTTTCCTGTTGATGTTCAGCACTGACCTACTGCTTTCTTTTTTTTTCTTTTTTTATTAAACATTTTTATTTATTTTTGAAAGACAGAGAGAGACAGATCATGAGTAGGGGAGGGGCAGAGAGAGAGAGAGGGACACACAGAATCGGAAGCAGGCTCCAGGCTCCGAGCTGCCAGCACAGAGCCTGACGCGGGGCTCGAACCCACGAACTGTGAGATCATGACCTGAGCCGAAGTGGGACGCTCACCTGACTGAGCCACCCAGGCGCCCCTGAGCTACTGCTTTCTTATCTTACCCGTCCTATGAATCCTGTTGCTGATTTTGATGCGAAAACCATGTTCGTGATTTAGATGCGCGAACAACACAGAACCTTGTGTTATTCACTTGTGTGTGGACTTGATTCTTGGCTTCATTGTACTTGATGTCTTCGGGTCTTTACACTCAGTATATTTACCTTTTTATGTTATTGTATCTTTATTGACACAGATGCTTCAAACACTTTTGAAAATGATTTCAGGAGTAGGTTCCTTAATGCCCGTTACCTATTTAGCCCATCCCCCCCCCCACAAGCCCTCCAGCAACCCTCTGTTTGTTCTCTATATTTAAGAGTCTCTTATGTTTTGTCCCCCTCCCTGTTTTTATATTATTTTTGCTTCCCTTCCCTTATATTCATCTGTTTTTTATGTGAAAGTTGTCATTTGAGTGAAGTCATATATTTGTCTTTTGATTACTGACTGATTTCGCTTAGCATAATACCCTGTAGTTCCATCCACATATTTGCAAATGGTAAGATTTCATTCTTTTTTATTGTTGAGTAATACTCCATCATATATATATACCTACTGGGATGTAAATTTAAAAAATAAATTAAAAAAATAAAATAAATGAAAATGAAAATGAGAAAATTCGAAAAGGAAAAGTGGCAGCACACAAAGTAGAGAGTGGCTTTGATACATGTTGGTTATAATTAGAGTGATATATTATTGCTCAAACCATGACATTTTTGAGAATGAAATGGAGAGTGCATATTAATTACATGAGAACAAGACTGCTGCTTCAGGCAAAAGAAGATGTCACTCTAATTGTAATAACTTTGTGATTTGACAAGATCAAAGAAATGTTAATATAAAAATAATAATCAGTCATAAGATATTTGCTTCTCTGGTCCTGCTTCACCATTGAGATGATGACAGAGAACATGACTTTCTCTCTAACCCATGTTCTCTGTGCATGTGTCATTACCCATCTTTTTTTTCCTCTCCGGCCATGTGGAATATTTTTTGCATGGAGTACAATGTCACAAGGGTATAATTCTATCCATGAAGTATGGATTTTTCATTCTGAATCGTAATCTGATAAATTCTCCTGTGAATTTGTGAAATTAAAGCAAAAGCTGAGATTCTCAATATATTCTAGCTTTGTGTTTTTAAATGAATGAAGGATTGCTGATCCACAAGTAATTTAATAGCCAGAGGTGATTTATTGCATGGCACATTTAAAGGTATAATAAAATAAGCTGGATGGCTTAAAATAAATTAGAGTAGGTCATACAAAAATCAGATACCAGGTCTATAAGTTAACATGCTCCATTTAAAAACAAAAAGTATTTACAGGAGTCAGTTGACACCCATGTACACACAAATGCACACAGACACAAAACTAATTTCTTCTTACCCTGTTCCGTCTGATTGAAACATTTTCAGACTTCACTGCATTTTTCTCCAGAAATAATTCATTTTTATTTTATGATTTAAGCAATATGAACACAATCATGTTATTAACTATTCAGATTGTAGATGCAAACTAGTGAAAGGTGATATCACTGCATTAGGTATTTCTTAGTAAAATGATTGGCAATGTTAACTCCTATGTCAGAAGGAAGGGTCTAATGCTGATTTACTTAAATAAAATAACGTTACTATTTTGTTCTTTCAGTGTTAAGAAAGGAAAAAGCGCTGGGGAAGAATTATTTTGTTGTTATTGCTACCGTGTTCCTGTTGTTTACAATGCTGGTTATTACAGAGCCTCACTACTGCTTCAAGTATGAAAGGAGGTAGAAGAAATTTATCAAACAATTTTATGGATACAAAATTTCCCAATACATTTAATATGCTGATATTGGAGAGGGAGTAGAATCTTAGTATTCCATAATCTCAGTGTTTATTGACTAAATAAATGATGAAAATTGATTATATGACAAGTATGATTATCTAGTATGTATTCACTGTTAGCATAGACACTATCACAAATATGAAGTTTCTATTGGAATCAAACAAATTATATATATGGAACTTTAACAGTGTAGAATAATCTGTACTGCTCTCGTCTTTTAAGAGAAAAATATGCTCATCATCATCTGATTACTGTTATCCCCAAGCTTCTTCATTATCCTTGATCTGCATCTTTAGTAAACTATCCGTTTTTCTTGGTGGCATCTTCACTCTCTAGTTGGTGTAGATTATTTATTATGGGAAGGCATTTTGTTTGTGATTTCTTTGGGGGCTTATAAACAAGGGTAAAAACATCAAGTTTCTTTATAGATGGCATCTATAATAGAAACAAATCAAAAGTAACAATCAGGTTACTTATGACCTCACCTGTTATACAAAAATTTAATTCTACAAATTACTAACAAGTAGTTTTGCCAACAACAATATTATTCAATGATTTAGAAACAGTACCTAGATTTTGGTACAAAAATTCGGTGGAATGTCCTTCCATGAAAAGGAGAGGAGCTTCCTTCTTTGGGTGGTGGAACAGACTTTGGGAGCAGAGGGAGAAGACTGATCCTCAGGGACTGACTGGGACAGTTGTATTGAACATGACCGTTATTGGAGTTACACATAAGGACCCAACTCAAAATTTTGGGTCTCTACTTGAGCTATAAACTAAAGCAGGGTGCCCTGAAGTACTTGAAGACATGGCCAAGGGGAGATCAATTATACTGCTTTCATAATCAGTCAGATCCAAAAGACAGCATTCATTGACTTCAATGAAAAGAGTGTAAGATTAGGGAAATGGGCTGCTGACACCACATGCTCCTTTCCTCATTGCACCCAAAATATATCTTTCTCTAACCTATACCCATACTCATACCTATACTTAAAAATACCTGTACCTATGCTCATATACATATAAACTGTATCTATATACTCTATCTATCATCTATCTAATGTTATCTTTTTGGGAGACTAGTATTAAGAACGCTCTCAACTTCTATCCATAGCTATATGGAATATGTTCGTTACATTTAAAGGTTTGTGTTTCAAAGGAAAAATGAGTGAATAGAAAAAAAATACTGTGACACATAGGGGAGATTATCTTGACACTCATAATAATACAAGAGTTCTTACAAACTGATAAGAAAACAAATATAAAAAAGCGCAAAACAGAGGCACCTGGGTGGCTCAGTCGGTTGAGCATTGACCCTTGATTTCTTGATTTCGGCTCAGGTCATGATTTCACAGTTCATGGGTTTTAGCCCCATGTTGGGCTCTGTGATGACAGGGCAGAGCCTGTGTGGGATTCTCTCACTCTTCCTCTCTCTCTCCTCACCCCAAAATAAATAAACTTTAAAAAGATGGACAAAACATATAAAGAAAACATATGAAGAAAAAATCATAGATGAGGAAACACATGGTCAGTAAATATGAAAAAATATTTTACCTCACCACTGGTTGGAGAAATGCAAATTGAAGCAATATCATAATTTACACATCAGATTGGTAGTAGTTAATAAGAGTTTTCCTATTCAGTGTTGTCATTAATGTGAAGAAACGGAAATGCTCATGCATTTTTTTTTTTACCATTTTAAGTGTACTATACATGACATTAATTACATTTGTAGCGTTGTGCAACCATTGCCACTCTTGATTTCTAAAACATTTATCGCCTTAAATAGAAACTCTGCAACCATTAAGCACTAACTCCTATAACCCTCTCCATCTAGCCCCTGACAATCTCTAAGCTACTTTCTAACTCTATGAATATGCCTATAATAGATAATTCATATAAGTGGAATTACATAATTGTCTTTTGGGGTCTGGCTTAGCATAATGCTGTAGAAGTTCATTCATGTTGTAGCATGGATTAAAACTTCATTTTTTTATGGCTGAAAAAAAAATCCATTGTATGCATATACCACAGTCATTTGTGAATGGACGCTTGGATCATTTCCTCCTTTTGGCTATTGTAAATGTACTGCAGTGAACATTGATATACACGTATGTGTTCGGTCCCTGTTTTCAGTTCTTTGGGGTATATGCTGAGGAGAATTGCTTGGACATGTGGAAATTCTCTTTTTAGTTTTTGAGGAACCACCAAACTTTTTCACAATGGCTCCACCATTTACACGCCCACCAGAAATAAACAAGGATTTCAAATTTCTCCACATTCTCAGCAACAGTTGTTGTTTCCTGTTGCTTTTGAGGTTTTTAAAAATGATTATTATAGGCATCTTAGTAGGTATGAAGTGATATCTCATTGTGTTCTTTATTGTATTTTTCTCACAATTGATATTGTTGAACATCTTTTCAATTATTGACTTTTTGCATATTTGCATATCTTCTTTGGAGCAATGTTTATTCAAATTCTTTGCCTTTTAATTGGGCCATCTTTTGTTGTTAAGTTGTAAGTGTCATTTTTATAATCTGAATATCAAACCTTTATCAGACATATGATATCCAAATATTCCCTCCCATTCTGTAGGTTGTATTTTCACTTCCTTGATAATGTTTTTTGAGGCATGAAGGTTTTTAATTTTCATGAGGTTCAAGTCATCTCTTCTTTACTTTTGTTGCTCATGCTTTTGGTGTTGTACCTAAGAATTTATTGCTCAATTCAAGATCTTGAATATCTACCCCTCTGCATTCCTCTAAGAGTTTTATAGTTTTAGCTCTTATATTTAGGTTGTTAATCCATTTTGAATTAATTTTTGTAGACAGTGTGAAGTAGGGACACAACTTCATTCTTTTGCATGTGGAAATCCAATTGTCACAGAATCATTGGTTAGCAAGACTGTTCTTTTCCTATTGAATGGACTTTGCAACTTTGTCAAAAATTAATTGAGTTTAAAGTATGGGTTTATTGCTGGACTTTCAATTCAATTCCATTGTTCTCTATGTTTATACTAATATCACCACATACTGTTTTGATTACTGTAGCTTTGCAGTAAGTTTTGAAATTGACTTGTGAGTCCTCCAAGTTTGCTCTTCATTTTCAAATATTTTGGTTACTCATGAATCTGAGAATCGACTTCTCCATTTCTGCAAAACCTTTGCTGAAATTTTGAAAGGGATTGCATTGAATCTATAGGTGGGCTAATATTGACATCTTAGTGATATTAAGTCTCCCTATTCATGAGTTGTATTGTCATTTATTTAGAGTCTCTTTAATTTCTGTCAGTAATATTTTTAGTTTTCAATGTACTCATCTCACACTGTCTTAATAAATTTATTCTTAGGCATTTAATTTTTTAGATGTTATTGTAAATAGAGTTGCTTCATTAGTTTCCGTTTTGAACTGTTCACTGCAAGTATTTAGAAACACAATTGTTTTTTGTGTGTTAGTCTTGCACTGTGCAATGTTGCTGAGTTCATTTATTAGCTTTAGTAGATTTCTTGTGAATTCTTTGGGATTTTCTATATACAGGATCATATCATCTGTGAATTGAGATATTTTTACTTTTTCCCTTCCAATTTTGGATATCTTTTATTTCCTTTTCTTGTCTAATTATTCCTGCAAGAGCTACCAGGACATCACAGTGGTGAAAGTAGGCATGTTGTCTTCTCCTGATATCAGGGAGAAAGCTTTCAGTCTTTCACCATTGAGTATGATGATAGCTATGCGTTTTTCATAAATGGCATTTATAATGTTGTTGGAAATATTAATAATTATTGCTTTTCAGGCATTTTTTGGTAATATCAATAACATTAAATATATGAGTACTTTAGAGTTCCTGTTCATATATGATTTCCACAAAGACAAAAGGACCATTCCTAATAGTAAATTGTAAAATATCTACAGAGCAGTATTTTGAGGGGAGGCATTATTAAAAGCTGGTATCAACTTAATTATCCATTAATATTGTCTGTATTTTGATGTATACATTGTGGAATATTTTGAACTTATTAAAAATAATTAAATATATAAATATGGACCTGAAGAAATATAAGTGATCTATTTCCATGTAGAAAAATATTTTATATATATTAACAACATAAGCTCATTTTTATAAAAACAAAACTACCCTAAATATTATGTGTGCATGCATGTGTGTATGTGTGTTTCTATGGAGAAGGATACATACCATGTAGTTAGAATTGGTTACCTAGAAAATAGAAGGATGGAAAAATTTTGCTAATTTTTGTTATTAATTTTTTAAAGATTATCTTGTAAAATGGTATACATTTTTCAGAATAGGTAAGTAATATTTAATTACAAATTAATTGATGAGTACTTCAGAAAGATTCATTATGGAATGAATGATAAATACTTCAGGAATAGTCAGAAAAAGAGGTTCTTTTGTGAAGGGAAAATATTGTTACAAAAAGAAATTAATCAACTTGACAGTTTTGCTCAATGCCTAACAAACAAAAATGTAGAGGCCAGCCAGACAGCCTCTACATAGAATAAGCTAGAAGGTAGAGCTTTTGTAAATGACTCTGGAGATAATGAGTAATTAAGATAGGAAAACACTTCAAGGAGCTTAATAGACTCTGTTCTCTTCTTAGTGTTTCTGGAAAATTAAAGTTTACATCGTTGTTACTCATGTAAAGACTAAAATATAAAGTAGAATATGCCATTTTAACTTGTGATCAACTGCATCTTTGCACAGACCATTTCCCCCTAATTTTAGGAGCTTGCTGCCACCTATGGATGAGAGTAGAGTATGACAGCCTGCGTGAAGACTGCAACGTTCAACGGTGAATATCAAAGGCAGGCTTGGGTTTCATACATTTTAGTTAAGTTCAATTCAGTTCAAATAATATTTAATATCAATATTAACCTGGAAATTCATATATAAATAAGGCGTTGATTGTCAAGGAGCTTATAGTAGTTGAGATAAACCTAGAAACCGACATAATTTCAATACCGTGAGATAGAAGAAAATGTACAATGGGAAAATAGCAGAGTTCAGTTTTGATAATGCGTAAGTATGAAGCAGAAATTGTGAGGAATAGAGACATTAGGCAAAGTCCAGATCACGGAAAACTGTGTTTTAAGGCAGAAAAATATTTTATGTAAATTAATACAGTGTGTGTGTGTGTGTGTGTTGAGTGATTAAAAGAGTTACATCCTGGAGACATTGGCTGGGGATGCTGGCATATGAATATGAAGCTCAGACAAAAGTTCAGGAGTGGATATTCACATTCATGAGCCAGTGGATATGAATAATAGATAAACCATGACAGAGAATGGATCATGCAATAATATTATATAGACAAAGTGAGACAAACAATGAGGCAAAGAAAGGAGTTAGGAACACATTTATTAAGAGTCAGAAGAGTGGGACACCTGGGTGACTCAGTTGGTTGAGCATCCAACTCTTGATTTTGGTTCAGGTCATGATCCTGGGGTCATGGGATCAAGCTCTGCATCCAAATCCTTGCTGAGCATGTAGCCTGCTTAAGATTCTTTCTACCCGTCTCTCTGTTTCTGTCTCTCTCTCTCTCTGCCTGTGCCCCTCTCCCCTACGCATGTGCTCTCTCTCTCTCTCTTTAAAATAATAAATAAATAAATAAATAAATAAATATTTTTAAAAAAAGAGAAGAGCAAAAAACCCTACCTACCAGGAGATAATATATAAGGGTAAAACCAGAAGACTCCTAGGGCACTTAAAAGATTTTTAATTTTTTTTTCTGTGTCACAGAATTCTTTAAAAATGTTTGATAAAAATGTATGGATGCTTGCCCAGAATACAAAAAACCTGCATAAGGAATAAATAAGGCATTGTGCTTATTTGACTTCTTTAAAAATAAATTTAAAATGCAAAATCAATATAAAATAATTTTAAATAGAATATATAATATTAACTAATAGCACAGTATAACTAATATAATCACTATCAACTTGTGGAATTTACTATCATTCATAATATCAGTTATGGAATATAAAGCAACATGAACAACTAGTTACATCCTGTTATTCTAGGTTTATATTTTAAGGTACAGAAACAAAACTTGGAAAAAAAGAAAAAGCATAGTTTAGTGGAAAGATGGTTATTTTTTGAGTCTCAGTTTGCCAACTAGACTTCTATGTGCAAAATAAATATTATATTTGATATTAAATTAATATTTTATTTTAATTAATATTTACTTTTAAAAACTAAAAACGCTGCCTCATAAAATGACATAGCCACATGTAGGAAATAGCCTACAAAGTCTCCTTTGCCAGAAAAGTATAAGCAAGTGTAATACCACATCAGATTTTCTAAGACCTGATGCAGGATTCATTTCAAAGTCTATCTTACTAAGGACATGTCCTTGCCAGCTGGCAGCTGTCCTAGAAACTGGGGAAGGTACCTCAGGACTCCCACTTCATCTTCAACAAAAGCTGTAGATACACACATTGACCTAGATGATTTCTCCAAAAGATTTGACATGAATTTCAATGTAATTAAAAATAAGACCATATAGGTAAAAATTAAGGCGAAAGCCAGGCAGTTTGCGGAAGACAGGTCGACAATTATTAGTGTAATCTGCAAGGAATATGTTAGCAAACTGTGGGTGGCATGCCAGATAAGGCTGTGTTCTGTAATGTAAATAAAATTTTACTGTAATACAGCTATACCCATTTGTTTACAGATTATGTCTGACTGCTTTTACCTCACAATGGCAGAGATAAGTAGTTCTGCAAAAGACTGGTAAGCAAAACCAAAAATGTTTACTACCTTATCCTTTACAGAAAAAGTCTGCCAAACCTAGAGTAAAAGCAAGACATTACTTATCAAGCAGAAAGATTCTATCTCAGCTGGGGACTAAGTATTTAGAAATCCTTGGCTAAGTGTTGACTAAGACAGTTTTTGTGTCCTCTTAGATCTTATATTCTAATTAGTATGCTCACTCAGTCACCAACAAAAGAAAAAGATATTCCATTCACTATGTTTGTAATAATGACCCAACAATGACAGTATAGTAGCAATCACTTTATTAATTAGTATTTACCAGGCATTATGTTCAACATTGCATATGCATCTTTTTTAAAACTTTATACTAACTTAATAAGTGATTATATATTATTTCCATTTCTAAGAGGTTAAAATGAGGCTTAGATGTTTTCATAACATACTTAAGATCACATTTAAACCAACACAATGTCAACCGCCTCAGCTCTAAATAATAAGATTAGGTAGGGGGGCGCCTGGGTGGCTCAGTTGGTCTGACTCTTTTTTTTAATGTTTATTTATTTTTGAGAGAGACAAAGTGTGAGTAGAGAATAGGCAGAGAGAGAGAGAAGGAGACAAAGAATGTGAAGCAGGCTCTAGGCTCTGAGCTCTCAGCACAGAGCCCCATGTTGAACACCCGGACCGCAAGATTCTGTTTGAGATAAAGAACATCATGAAGTTAGTGAGAAGATTAGACTTAATTCACAAGTCTATGAAGCTCTTGAGTTTACCTGTGGTGAAGGCCAGTCCGCAGAAAGTAAAAACTTTGTGTTTAGCAGCACTTAGTAAAGATGCAAACAGGTCCACCTTTTCTCTGGGGGATACAAAGAATAGAAAAGAGAGTTACCAAAGCTTTCATTTAATGGAGTGATGATAGTTTATCTTTAAAGGCAGTCACTAGCACTCAAAGGAGCATCAAAATTCTTTCCAGTTCCAAGTGACTGGGACAAAGAACAATTTAAATGCAATTGAGAAACACAAAGAAAAACTAATAGCTTTGTCAGAGTAGAAAAATGAATGGTTTTGATGGAAGTATTCAGCTTCAAGAAAGCATAAAGCTCTTTGCTGGAGAAGACGCAGAATATCAGGAAAGAACAGGGAAGCTAAAGGTACAGAAAAAAAAATACTTAAAAACTTCCACACACAACGAGAGGCCTGGTCATAAATGATAAAGAGAACCAGTTAACAATCTCTGATTGAACTCTCCTGAGGATGATAAACATGCCAGGTCTCATTAGAGAAGATCATATTGATGGTATCAACTTAGAATTAGAGAAAAAGAGTGATTCAGAAAAATGAGAATTTAAGTATTAAAAAATATTTAAAAAGTTGTGTGAAGGTAGTCAAATGAATGAAACAAAATTCAAAGTTCCAAAGTGAGAAAGCATCTTTAGTGTGAAATGCACATGTTGAAAATGGGATTCAAAAGCTTCACCTGATACTGCCTCAGCTGCATCAAGAATACATCATGCAGCATCTCAGTAAATCAGCGGAGGAGGAAATTTATAGCTTCAGATGGAGCAGAACACACAGAGGAGAAGGGAATGTGAAGATGAAAGCAGAGGCCGCAATGATGAGGCCACAAGCCACTGAATGCCGGCAGCCACAAGAAGCTGGAAGGAATTCTCCCCTAGAGCCTCCAGGGGAAGTGAGACCCCACCAACTCTCTGATTTCTTCCCAGTGATGCTTATTTCTGACTCCTGTCCTCTGGAACTGTGAGATAATAAAATGTCTGTAGGTTGAAAGTGAGGTAGGAGAGGGAGAGCAATAGAGTAGAAACCCCCCAAAGTTTGTGAAAACATCAGCCTAACACATTGAAAATTTGACGCCTGTGGTAAGATGGCCAATGGCTTGAAGATAGAATTAGAAAGCGTCACTTTATTTTATCACAGGTGGATTTTCTTTTGTGACAAAAACCTGAAGAATATTGCTTGTCAGCTCTGTTGAATGAAAGAAAATTCCATGAGCTAAGGGAAGAAAATGATTGAAATGAATCAGGACTTAAAACCAAGCTTTTGCCAAGTGGCCCCTTTGCACCTGCTATTCCACACACAACCCTGGGCAGTGACCAGAGAGGATTAGGGCATTCCCTACATCCTCAGGTGCCTAAGGGAGAGGGAGGCTGGTGTGAGAGCACAGAGATCCAGGGGAACATACAGGTTTGATTCAGGTTTACAGCAGCTGACTCTGAACATCCACATTCACAGCTGTACATTTGATGCATTTTTCTCTCTTCAGAGTAATTTTAGTTGAGCTCTTTTTTTATAAATTTTTAATGTTTTTAAAATTTATTTTTGAGAGAGAGACAGAGCATGAGCAGGGGAAGGGCAGAGAGAGAAGGAGACACAGAATATGAGGCAGGCTCCGGGCTCCAAACTGTCAACACAGAGTCCTATGCAGGGCTCAAACTCATGAACTGCGAGATCTTGACCTGAGCCGAAGTCAGATACTTAAACAACAGAGCAACCCAGGTGCCCCAGGGTTTAGGTCTTCTGAGTGTAACCGTTGCCCTGTAGCCAATGATGCATGTTCTCTTTCAAAATTTTATATATTATAGCTCCTAAGAGAGTGCTTTCTAAGTATAGATGGTTGAAATATAATTCTTATTAGTATATTATTTCCATTGCATTGGACTTTCTAGAATTATATTGTATAAGTACTGCATTTTTATAGGAATAAATTGGTCCACAATTACTTTAGCCATAATTAAGGTCTGACATGACCAGCTAGAGATATTTGAAACATTAAAGTCTATTTCTATATACAATCAAGTGTACTAAGAAATCTGTAAAAGTAACTTAATATTTACTTTAATGATTGGTTTAAAAGTTACAGAACCTCTTCCCCCTGCCCCCCAAAGCACTCCCTCAAAACAACAACAAAATCCTAGCAAAACTTGTTAGGATTTTTTTCTTGATTCTCTTTAAGAATTTTCCTCATTTTTAAGTTATGTTTTTCTTTTGCAGATGTATCCATTTTCATTTGGCTTAGTTTCCCCCCTAAGCCCCAGCAAAATATATTAAGTTGTTTATTGGTTTAGTAATAATTTTATAGACCAGTTTAGGGGAGTTGACTCACATCCACAGGAGATCATACATGCATATTTAATTAAGACTTCTTTTATATATTATTTAGCATTTTTAATCCATGTTCTGTGTGTTTTTTAGACTTGTTTTTAGATATTTTAACTTGTCAATAATTATGAAAATATAATATTTTAAGATGTTAATCCTTGTTTCCTTCATTTGGGAAAAATTTTCTTTCCTTGAACTAGACTCCTTGCATAATCTGAGAGACTAGATACAATAGGAAGATAACAGAAATTTGTTCAGTATGTCCTAGCTTTTGATTTTGAAAAGCTTAAATCTTGGAGGAGGAAATTTGGAGAGTGAATAAAATATCTTTGGGAAAAAGAAGGTGAGAACAGTATATTCCCCTTCAGCTATCACTCTGCACAAACACAAAGGTGTGTGCACACCCCAACCAGGCTCCTCTTGATTTGGAAAAGATAGAAGAAAGACAGGGAAGGCCAGAGAATTTCAGGGAGTGATTGGAGGGCAGGTCTAGGCATAAAGACTAAGATCAACCTTGAAGAAAGCTTCCAGTGCCCCACAAATGGCTGTGAAGTAGCAGCAAACCGGGAGAACCTAAGGATCCATGATGACTAAGCCAATGTCTGTTGCAGGGGATGGTGTAGAAGAGCTGAACATCCCTCTCTGGTGAAACTTTGCCACTCAGTAGGGCTCCCTGATGACACCATGGCATTGTACCCACAAGAAACAAGCACTTTTCTGTTTTCCAAAAAACCCCTATGTCAAACACACACACACACATACACACCGATTTTGTTATATTGGTGGTATGTTTTCTCATTTAGCCCCACGACACCAGCCTCCCATCATTTTGTGGATTTATGAGGAATTAGAGCATGCTACTCCATCTTTCCCTTAGCCATTTTAGGTGAGAAACTATACATTGATACATCAGTTGCTGCTATGTTTACTGAATTCCACGAGCCACTCAAAATTTACAGTTATGCATGTTAATCTCAGAATTTGCTCTTTCTCTGTTCCACATGACACTAAATTTGGGATGTAGTTTTTCATGGATTGATATTTAAGAATGAAATTATTCATGGCTTAGATTTTTTAAATTTTATGAAGTTTATAAATATCACATATGACACACCCACATGTAAGTAAATCAGAAGTACACAGTGACTGTGTGAGCGGAAAGTCTTCTCCCTGTTACAGCACCTTAGCCAAGAAAAGGCCTATTGAGATCAAATCCTCCTTAACCTCCTCATCCCTTGCAGTTCTGGGAAGCTGAACTACAAGTAAGATTTTGGTTTAAGGGCATGAATCACCAATGTGACTGCTGCCCAATGCTTTTGTATATTTTCTTTTTAAAATAACAACCTCCATACACTTAATGTACCCTCTTTGTGTAGAGCTCTAAGAGTTTTCATAACATGTTCTGTGTGTACCTACCTCCCTTGCAAGATATAAAACAGGTATCTACTGCCCAGATGTACCTCTTGTTCATTGAAATTCAACAGATCTGCCATCTCCTGCCCCAGGTAACTGCTAATCTGCTCTCTGACCAGATAGTATGGTCCTTGCAGTAGTGACACGTAAATGAAATCTAACAGTGTGTAGCCATTCGAATCTGTCTACTTTTGCATAGCACAGTGGAACTGAGATTAATCCTTATAAAAATGCCATATTTGCTTTACAGCACTAGTGCTACCTGTTCGGCAATGTTTCTTTCCAAACACAGGCTGCCAGTGTCGCTTATTTGCAAGAAATAAATCATTTTTAATGTTGGAGAGAGACATATAAAGTTTATTAAAATACAGCCTGACAATTACTATGCAAGCATGGATGAAGATTAATGGGTGCAACAATGAAGGGGCATAGAGAGCAATGAATGTGACACGCTGGAGATGACTTACTTTTCCTCTCATGGAATTTACAACTCCTTTATCACTGGATTTATTTCAGCTGAATCATGAAGAGGATCTTGTCAGTAAGAACTGGTAGGAAAGGCAGTTTAGGCAAAGAAAACAGTGTGAACAAGGGTATGGCCATGTGAGGACATGTAGTACATTTTGATGTCACAGTGCAATACAGTGTAATTATGGAAAATGCTGTACATCAACCTCAATTTCCTAATCCAATACAAGACCCCACGACCATCTAAGATTCTGTAGTCTAGATATAATACCACTGAGTTATATCATGCTAAACAAGTATATAAATGGAATTATACTGCGACTTGAAAATCAATGGTAGATTTTTCAATATGATTAATTACTGAGCACTTTGTTGACATGTGTTGGTTCATAAATTGGCCCCTATGCAATGAGGGCAAAGAGAAAATGAATAAAGAAGCAGACCACTCCATATTGGGAGGTTTAATAAGCAAAGGAACAAGGCTTGGGTGGCTGCAAGACAAGTAGATCTCTGTACATACCTGCTAGAATCTTAAAAGTTTATGTATAGAGGCCTTAACTGAGTTCGGTCACATATAACATCCAGATGGTATTAATAACACACTACGCTCCCAAGGTTGTGTCCTTGAAACAGACCCAGCTATAGGAATGGTGGGTAGATCACACATTGCATGGACAGAGGAAGAGGTGAGGAGACACAGGTGCAGCTCTCAAGTCAACCAGTGTTCCAGCCCTCTTGACGACCTCCTCCAACAACTTGGTGGAGCAGGTAGAGCCAACTGGCAGTGATTATGTATCAACTTGGGTTTTGTCTTTTGTTTCCTAAATATTTGAAGATGAAAAAAAATGTGAGGACAAAGCAGTTGAGTTTTTAAACAGGTTATTTGGCAGTTTCATACATCAAAGCTGAGTCTCTCAGCTGATGTTGCAGAAGAAACTCTGTCTTCTGACACCAACAATGGGCCCATTCTAACTCTCCCATGAACCTACTGAATAACTCTGTCCTCTCAGATCCTTGACATACCTTCCCTCATCAGCACAATTCATACTGTTACCAGGTTCAATTTAATCAGGCAAATACTTTTTGAGTGTCATCAATGCCTCAGTTACTGAGCAATCCCTCTGGAGATAACATGTTGATCCAGACAATCCTTAACTTCAAGGACCTTCCAATTTGGTAGGATAGGCAGATGAGGAAATGTGAAATTTTCATGCAGAAAAGAACATAGAATGTTTAGTATATGAAACTATGGGCGTCTTTCTTAGTGGTTTAAGGAAACACTGGAAAAAGTAATGTCTCAGCTGAAAGTTAAGGCTGAGTAGGTGATAGCAGGTAAAAGGAAAATAAAAAGAAGAAGAAGGAATAGAAAAACCTTCAGGCCAGGAACATATCATATGAAAGAAATGAAGGAGAGGCTGGTCATATTGGGGAATTGTAAGCTGTTAAGCGGGGTTGCGGGGCAGGGATACGTGCTGATGAGAGAAAAAGAACAAATAAGGATGGAGGGGAGTCCATCCTGAAGACTCTTGCAGCTTATCTTTTGAACAGGGGGGCCTTATGCAAAAGACATTGGGTTAACTGATAAATTTAAGTAGAAGACATATTGTCCATAACATAGGAGAGAGGTGTTGGCTGTCTACCCAAGAAGTGTCAGGAAGAAAGGAAGAAGATGAACGGAATTGCGTTTTGTCAAAGGAGCAGGTAGGTTTTGGGGACTGGCTGGCTGTGGAACAAAATGACGATGATCCCAGGCTTCCAGCAGAGAGTAAGTGAGGGAATCATTCCTAAGATAGGAAATCAGGGAAAAGAGAATTTTGAAGCCGGTCTGTGAATCAAGGGACCCTACTGGATCTGGGGACCACGGCGCAGCTGTTCAACCGGCATTTGGTTTTACTGGTATGGAGCCAGAAGACAGGCTGTGCGGAAAGAACTCTGGCCTCACCATCGTACAGTGGTTACTGGTGTCATGTGTTTGAAGCATGGGTTAGGCTGTTCCTTTCATTTCTTAAATCCTGTGAAAGCTGCAGGGAAAGAGGGATGCTGCTGTTGCAACCTTAGCCTCCACCTTTCCTAACACTGAGAACGAAGGTGACCACAGAAGCATCTTCTGAGAGGCTTGGTTTTCACGAGCAATCCAGCAGCGACCGACGACTGGGGGGTTAAGGATCTGTCTGCTGGGACAGTGAGGGGCACTGAACCATACCTGGCCACATCAACTGGAAGTTCCTCTCTGCGGTTCCCAGAACTACTAATCCTTCCCCCAAACAACTGCCCTTAGCGTGGTGCGCGTGCCAAGCCCGCTTTCCCGGCGGGCCTTCCCGGGGGTTGCGCGCGGGCCGCGGGCCGCGAGGGCAGCGGCGCGCGCGCCGCGGGCCGCGCCCCTCCCCCACCGGCGTGACCTCCTGGGCAGGAGCCCCGCGCACGTAGACGTAGCTGTGCGCGCCCAGGGACGGCGGCGCCGTGAGCCCGAGCCCGCGTCCCACCCGAAGTGTAGCTGGAACAGCCGGGAAGTCCGGAGGTGGCTCCGTCCCCCCTGACCCTGCAGCCTGGGCTCTGTGACCTGTTTGACTCCCGTCCGCTGCTCCGGCGGCGACTGGGCGGAACCTGGGCGAGGTCACGCGCAAGGTCGGAGAGGTAGGGGGCTGAGTGGCGCGCACGACGTCGTGTGGGGTGGACGTGGGGGGCTGTCAGGTGACAGGAGTGTCACGGGGCATCTTTATGTAGGGCGGGCTGTTGTGGTTGGTCGTGACCCACGGCCCCCTGGCCCCTCCCCTGTCTTTGCCGGGGCCGCGCTGCCTCCACTGGTTTTAGTTTTCCTGTGGGTCCTGGCCGTGGTTGTGCCCTCCTCGCGGTCCTGCGTTTTCCCCGCCGATACCTCGCTCCTTAAAATCTCTTTAAGCATCTTTGAGAAACTTCTCCTGGGTTCTGAAGGCACCCTAGTGGCCAGGAAATGGTATTAGCAAAAAGGATAATCAGACCCTGTGTCTGTTCGGATCTACTTTTTGCGTCTATAAATTAGATCTCTATTGAGGGAAAACCCTCCTGTCCCCAACTGCTCTAACCTGGGCCAAGAAAGCATAGCTTAGTACACAGTGCTGTTAAAACAGCAACAGTATTCATTAGCCGTTCCGGGTGTCGTTCAGTAGTTATACAGAGAGGAATATTAAAGGAAAAGTACTTTTTTCTTATTTTCCAAGTAACCTTATGTTTCACAAAAACTACATCTGTCATATATGGGAAGTACAACTATCTACAACTTTAAAAAGTCAAGTGGAAGACTTATTATGAGTTTGTGTGTGTGTGTGTGGCGTACTGATTTCAGTCTATTTTATTTTGACTGATTTGATTTGTAAAAATGGGGAACTATTATCTCACCCACAACAGGATTTAAAAATGAGTATTAGACCCAACTTGTTAGATCCTATCCAGAAATAACACACCTGAGTGTGAGTGCTTTCCATTTTTCTCCAACGGAAATACCACGTCCTCATAAAGAATGTTTATGAGTGGATTTATGTAATACATAAAATATGTATTTACTATAAACACACAAAATATTTTATAAGAAAATACTTGGCCAACATTTAAAAAGGCAAGAGAGTGAGCTTCAAAATTTATTATATTTTTTCTATAGGCCACATATCCTCTTTTTAGCCTGAAGTAGCCTTGTCACCTCTCTACTTCAGGCAAGCATTGTCACGGGGTTTAGAGTTCCAGTTATCATTGATTGGTGCCTCCAATCACCAATATGAGCCAATAACAATTAGGCTCATATTGCATATAACTGAGGTGTTAATAAATCATTGAGAAGTGAGATCTTACTTTATTTTAGAATAGTAACTCAGGGGACAGTGTCTTGAAGGATACCTTCCTGGTTCTGATGGTGGAAACAAACCTTGGTGTTAGAAGGTGAAGGAGGAACAATATCCTCCAAACTGTGAAGGTCCTTTGAGATTGAAAAATGAAGGCAACCACTCCATACTGTATACACCGAGTTTTATTCAGGGTAACTTACTAATAGCGGTGTGGGGGGCAACAATCCAGGTTCAGCTATTCTCTGCCTCTTGGGGGACCTGAATCCACAGGTATTATAGAGCTAGGGGCATTGCGGTAAAGTCAAAGGGGAGGTATCTAACATGGCCCCTTTTGTGCACCAGTCATCTCTACTAGTTTGCTAAAATGGAGCCTTCTGTGTGCCACATTAGAGAAAATCAAAACAAGTCTTCCTCAGTTCTGCTCCAGGCATACATTAACCTCCAAGGGTCTTGGAAAATGTAGCCTCAGGGGTGCTCTTGTGTGAACATGAACAAGATGGAAGGCTAAAGATAGAGTCAGAGTTGTCCGCACTCCCACATCTTGATCCTTGTGAGAAGGTTGATCCTCAAAGGAGTAAGTAGGGATAGTATTGAATATCACATTTATTTGGATTCTGCATACAGACCTCCAACACAAAACAATAGATTTTCCTTTGAACTAATAACTCAAGAGGAATGCCCTAGAATAGTCAACACATTTACCGATTTTGCCGTGTTTGCCAAAAATCAAGTTGAAAAGAAGGGTCTGGCCACAAGAATTTTCTTCCTTCAGTGAAAAGAGGAGAAGTTGATACCACAAGCTACTTCTTTCCTCATTGCACCAAAATGTGTGTGTGTGTGTGTGTGTGTGTGTGTGTGTGTATGTATGTATGTATCTTGTTTCCTTCTCTGGAGCTTTATGTTTTGACTGCTCTTAGCATGTTTTTTTTTTTCTATATAGAGTAGCTTATATCAAATAATAAAGTTAGTTAGTTAGTTGAAGGCCTCAGAGTACACTAAAGCAGCCAGGGCACAAGGGCCTAAGATCCCAAAGAGAAGGAAAGTGTATTGAAAGGAGCTCTATATTCACAGCAGCTCTTCCACTCAAGGCAATACAACTGGTAATTGACTTTCCAACAATAATGAGGAAAGCAGATGACAATGAATAGCATCTTAAAGTTGAAAGAAATTAACTGTAAACATAGGAATATGTATCAAGTGAAAATGTCCTTCATAAACTAAGGCAAAACAAAATAATTTTAGTTGAACAAATACAGAATGTGTTACCAATTGATACATAGATGAAAATACCCAGTAATAATAGCAAAAACAGTAAGAGTTATAGTTTTTTGTTTCCTATTAAGAAATTATGCCATAATCGCTACAATAATCAATAAAGGAATAGAAAAAGAATGCATAACCCCAAAGTAATAGAAGGAAATTTGAAAAAACAAACAAAGCAATAGAGCCAACAAACTAAAACTAAAACAAACAAAGCTGGGTTAACTCAAAAGAAATCAAAAAAAGTTGTAAAAGGTAGGAAAAGATACAAGATGAAAAATTAGCAAACAAATACCAATTTGATAGATTTAAACAAAAAAGTATCAGTAGTTTCATTATATGTAAGTGGTATAAATATTCTAATTATGAGAAAAAGATTGTCAGACAGCAGTCTAAATACCCATTAATAAAAGAATAGACACTTAAATTATGGTCTATTTACACAGTGAAATTCTATGCTGTAATGTATTACAGTAGATAAAGTTTACCATGGGGCACCCGAGTGGCTCAGTCAGTTAATAAGCGTCTGGCTTCAGCTCAGATCATGATCTCACGGTTCGTGGGTTTGAGCCCTGTGTCAGGCTTTGTGCTAACAGCTAGCTCAAAGCCTGGAGCCTGTCTTCGGATCCTGTGTCTCCCTCCCTCTCTGTCCATCCCCTGTTCATGCTGTCTCTCTCTCTCAAAAATAAATAAAACTTAAAAAAATTTTTAAGAAAAGTTTACCAGTAAAATGTTGAGAGAAACAATACAGAAGTTTGTACATAATGAATGATTTCATTTGTATAGCGTTCAAAATCACAAAATAAATAACAAACAGGGAAATAAATAAGAAGAGTAATTTAGCTTTGGCAGGATCATAATGGAGTCTTCTGGGGGTGGTCATGTTGTAAATTTGAACCAGGTACTGGTTATACAGGTATGTTTACCTTGAAAAAAATCATCCAGCTGTACATTTAAAATTTATATTCTTTATGTATACTTAATAGAAATGTTTATAAAAATATAAATTATTAGGATAAGCCAACAAGAAAGTTGGTTTGGTTTTACTTTAAATAGTAGCATCATGTGGTATTGTGCAAAATGCTGAGTTAGGAGTCAAAAATTCTGTGTTCTGCTGTTAGGTCTGGCACTTACAAAATGTTATTCCTTGGGTATGTCATACCCTTCCAGAGTTTCAATATCTGCTCCTGTAAAATGAGTAATAGACACTTAATGATACCACTGTACTGCCCTCACTTACAGGGTGTGTGGGTGGATTAAATAAGAATATATTTGATAAAGTACTGCTGAGGCTAAACTCCTTGCAAGTGTATCAGTCAGGGCTCTCCAGAGAAACAGAACCAGAAGAGAGCAGAAAGATAGAGGAAGGGTGAATTTGCTCTCTACTTGAGGAGGAACATCCATCTTCTGCCCGGGGACATGGGTGTTCCTGGTTCTCCCGCCCTTGACTATGGACTGAAACTATACCACCAGCTTGTCTAGGCCTCCATCTTGTAGCCCACAGATTGTGCGCCTTCCCAGCCTCATAACTGAGCAAGCCAGTCCTTCGTATGAACCTCTTTCTATGTCTTTCTGTGTGTGTGTGTGTGTGTGTGTGTGTGTGTGTGTGTGTTGTAGCACAGACTAATACACCCATAATAACGATATTTGTAAGAGATCTATATGGCAGCGTTTTGGTTGAGGGAGCATCTAAAAACTGAAATGCGCTTCATTATCCATTGAGAAGGGAATATTGAATAGGTTGTGATAGGTCCATAACGTGGAATATTATATAAGCACATGGAGGAATGGATATTATATGTTTTAGTGAAGAAAACAGTTTGCATAGATAACTATAGTGTAACATCAATTTTGTAGAAACAAAAATAGAAACCCTGAAAAGTTTCTCTCATATACCCGTGTGTGTGTGTGTGTGTGTGTGTGTGTGTGGTTTGTGAGGGAGTGTGTATGTGGTTTCTATGAGTGTGTATGAATATGCAGAAGACATGGTAGTAATGGATTACCTAAGAAATAAAAAGAAAGATAAAATCCTGTGGTATTTTTTGTTTTTATAGAGACATCTTATGATACAAATACTTTAGAGTACATAATCTATATTTATATATTTTGTTAGAAATTAATTGATGAATACTCAAGTAAAAGCTATTTGGGATGAAGATAAAGCATTCAGTGATAGCCAGAGAGAAGATTTCTGTTTTGTTTCATCTGTCAAGGGACAGAGATCAGTTACCAAAATAAATTTAACCAAATTCACAGTTTTGCTTAGGGACCAACAAAGAAGAGAGCCTACACATTAGATTTTTTTATAAGAACTATCCACTGCCCATGACACACTAATCCCCTGAGCTTAACTGTTTGCAGGGTAACAGAAATTACTTATTTGGTAAATGATAATTTTAACGACTAAAGAAAAATATTTTAAATGATGTAAGAATTGTTTTTGTTTTGTTTCACAAAACAAATGGTGTTTTCAGTAAGTCTTGGTAAATTAGGAAACCCAGATAAAATGTGGATCCAATATTGTCTTTGATAACTTTAGTGAAGAACAGCTGTGGTCTTTAAGAAGTTGGTGATGGGATATTTCATTTCATTAATCAGTTGCTATTTTATGATTGTATCTATGTAAACACTGATTCATTATGTTAAAATGGATTCTTAGTCCAAAAATATTACATTTATATTAATTATATTTAATGCCAATATAGTATTTATATTAAATATAATTATATATTTATATTATATTTGTATATTTAATGATATAATATTTTTATATTAAACATAATATAATTATAAGTGTATAATGTAATTAATAATTATATTAATTTGCTCAACATCAGGAAAAAAGTCAGCTTTTTACCTATCCAAATGCTGTGTATAATTGTTATAGAGTATCTAGATAGTGCAGTAGAAGCAGGGATTTTAACTCTCCAATGAACTTTTAAAAGTTTGAGAAAGCTCTTTTGATCACTTGGTGTGGACATTGATAGTGACCCTGAGTTTACACCAAAAGGCAAACCTGGAAAGAGCGAGATAATGAGGTTTTTTAGGTGACTTTGGGATACGGAATAATAAGACAGAGAAACTCACACTTCAGAGAGCTCTGAGTTTTCTCTCTTCTTTTTGCTTAATATTTGTGGCAAATAAAAGCTTATTCAGTTACTATTCATATAAAGACTAAGTTTTATATAAAAAAATAATTTTAACCTGTATTTATATCTAAGGCACATTTGTACCATTTTCCCCATATTTTAGTAGCTTGCTTCCATAGATGGATAAAAATAGAGTATTAATAGTTTTTACCAGGATATTGTAAGTCAGGTCAACAATGTTTCTGTTATTTATATGAAATACTGAGTTAGGTACTGAACTTTCATAAAAAAAGCTCTGATCACCAGGAGCTTGTAGCCTACTGTGTAAGATAAATCTCAAGAGAGAAAATTTCAACTCCATGAGATAAAAGCAAATGTGCTTATGGCAAGAGCAGAGTTTAATTTTCATGATGTATGTGAAGCAGGAAGTGTGAGTGATAGAAGCTGAGAAATGTGTATATTATAGCTGAGTTTTGCCTTAGTCATTTTGGGTGCAGATGTTGATTATATGAATCTGAAGCTCAGGCAAAATGTAAGGATTAAAGAAACACATTTGTGAGTCAGTAGATGAGAACAATAGATAAGCTATGACTGTATATGCGTCATGTAAGAATAGTCAACAGGCAGGGGTGGCTGGGGGGCTCAGTTGGTTGCGTGTCTGACTCTTGATTTTGGCTCAGGTCATGATCTCATTGTTGAGGGGATAGAGACCAACATGCTGACAATGCGGAGCCTCCTTGGGATTCTCTCCCTCTTTCTCTGCACCTCCTCCTCCTCCTCCTCCTCCTCCTCCTCCTCCTTCTCTCTCTTTCTCTCTCTCTCTCTCTGTCTCTCTCTCTCAAAAATAAGTAAATAAACAATTAAAAAAGAATAGCAAACAGGCAAAGTGAGAAGAAAAATGGGCCAAGGGAAGTTAACCACACCACTGATTAAGAGTCAGGAGAGGAGCAAGAAATCTTTTGGGAATTAGTTTTGGTAAGGAAAAAATAGAATACATCAAGGACATTTCCAGAGGATCTTGTGTTATAGAATCCTTTCAAGAAGATAGAAAAAAAATGTAAGGTTTCTTTCCAGAAAATCTTTATGCAAAAAGCTACATAAAAAATAAATCATGAATTATACTTTTATTTATTTGAAGATAACTTCAGGATGCAAAATTAATATATAATAATGTATTTTAATAGGGTGTACATTCAGTATTAACTAATAGTAGTTAATATACCAAATATAATTAATATTATAGTTAATATGGCTCATATAATCAAGTAATATTGCCTTTTAAGCATGCTGGTAAAAAAAATAAAATACATATCCACAGTCGTGCTTACCCAATGAAGGTAGTGTGGCCCGTGCTTTCTTTGTATTCACTTATACCCAATTTTCATTCCTATCTAAAATTTATTAATATATTTATTTATTGTGATTAACGTATGCAAGAAATGGGACTCGGTGTTTCCCATTAGTTACCTCAGCTGATTCTCATCACAAGCCTATGAAACACACATTTACTTCCTTCTGTTATGAATAAGGAAGCTGAGACATAACAGGACCCAAAACTGATACCAGGACAAGACTGCCCAGCAGCACTCTCTAAACTCTTATTGCTTCCCTTAGCCCAACCCTCTTGTCAAATCAGAGATCATATTTTGCTAACTTAGACATGCACAATGAATTCACAGAACTTATACCACAGAACTATGCCTTACTCAAGTTGTGAAGATTTCTGAACATCCATACTCATTTCTGTAGGACCAGATTTCCTGGTACTTTCTTATTTCAGTGCAGAGATTCTTGTAAAGTGAGTGTGAGGGGTCTGTTAATACTGTATACTACGTTAAAATTGTTAGAACTAGACTCCACTTAGACTGTAACCTTTTCCATGTCTTATCTGCTATATCAAAGCATAAGAGTAGATGCAATTCTGGTATCTACTTTCATCTAGTTTCATATTTTTCTTTTAAGAGAACCCCATGTCCCCTAGCACCATTGTTGTATTAGAATTTTCACTTGTAACCCTCTTGTGCTGGGCTTCAGAAGCCTTGAGGATTCTCTCTCAGAGCTGCAGACCTGACTTCACACTTGTTTAACAAGTTTTTTTTTTCCCCTCAGGGTCCTCATTGAGGTCAGTGGCATGCCCTGCAGTTCATACTAGGAGGGTAGCCTCTTTTCACACGCTGGAAGCCTGATCAGGAACGATCCAGCTGTATGTTTTTTAAAGATATACTAGTTTTGATTTGAATAAAATTGATGCACTTAGTGATTTTAACCAGGTTTCTGCAAGTATTTTTGGCAGAAACAGTTTGTGACCTGTTTTTTATTGCTACGTCAGGGGTCTCCTATAATAGTAATTGATTTTCAAAATCATCCATGTCTTTCTTGGAGACCAGAAATCACAAACTTGGTAATATTTTTGAACATAGTAGACATTGCTGCTGGGGAGAGCACTGTGTCAACATCACTTAAAGTGAGGACCCCTGTGCTTTAAGTTGACCAGGTAAAATACACTTGCTCTTCCAGTTCCGATTAAGGGGTAGTAGATTCCATATAAAAGTAGAGAGCCTTATGCCATGTTGTATTAGAGGAGACATATTTCTATGATTTCATGAATTGAAGATTTTTTTTTTACCCCTGCCTGCTATCTCAAAACCTCTCCTCATCACTGGATTGTATCCAAGCAATAGAGCTGTAATGAATACTAATTAGCCTGAAGAACACATAATTATGAAGGTACATTTTCTGCTAAATTATAAAGTCAGAAAAATACAGTGCATTTCAAAGGAGTTATTTGTGATTTCTAGGTTACTGCCTTAGATGATTATTTTTACTTCTACTTCCTTCCATTGGCATATAGCCAAAATACGGACTGTATCATTGCTGATAAGTTATAAATACAAGGCACTATTAAAAAAGATAGCCTATTGTAATAATAGAGTGGAACAAATAATGTCCTATTCTGCCATCATTGAAAATGGTGGATTACAAGTGTATTTCATCTGTATCAATGGACTTGAAAACATTTTATCTTTTTCAAAGTTGTTTGTTATTTAAAATATTTTTGATTATTTTAGATTTTCAAGTAAAGTAGATTTCTGTCTCTCATTTCCAATTTTTCTACCTGGTTTTATTTGTCATAGCCACATATGTGGCAGTTCTGTTATTTTAGCACACAGCTAATGTTTTACTCAGGAGAGAGGAAAATCTGTATTTCAGCCACATTAAAAAAATAACAATGTATTCTTTATTTTGTCAGAAAAAGAAACAGAGAGAGAGAAAGAGAGAGAGAGAGAAAGGAAAGAAGGAAGGAAGAAAAGAAAAGGAAGTTATTTTTTATCTCTAGGATAACCTATAATAGTAAAAGAATATGTAACTATAGGGAAAGGAGATGTCATATTGAATAATAGCTTAATTATTCAAAACAACAAAAAACGGAGAACAAAAAGGAACAACAAAGAGATGAGGAAGAATATAAAAGAAATAGTAATTTGGGAGATTTAAACAAAAAGATCAGAAACTTTATTAAGTGTAAATGGCATAATAGTTTAATTAAGCAAAGATTGTGAGAAACAATCCAAATTCCAGTCCTCAAAAGAATACTAATTAAGTTGTGGTTTATTCACACAGGGATTTCCCACCCAGTGAACTTCTGTCAGCACATTACCATGGTGTATCTCACCAATATAATGTTAAGTGAGAGCAGCAAGACTGAAGACAGTACATGCTGAATGATTCCATTTGAATAAAATTCAAAACAGGCCCAAACTATTCTCTATTGACAGAAATCAGAATAGTGCTTTACTTTTGGCAGGGTGATGATTGTGAGGAGGCGTGAGGGAGGCTCCGGGGATGTGATGATGTTCCACATTGGAAACTCAGTGGCAGTGACACAGGCATGTTTAATATGTAAAAGATTATCAAACTGTACATTTAAGATTTATACATTTTAAAGTCAGGCAGAGACGGACAGATACCATATGTTTTCACTCATATGTGAAACAGGAGAAACTTAACAGAGGACCATAGGGGAGGGGAAGGGGAAAAATTGTTAAGGAGAGGGAGGGAGGCAAACCATAAGAGACTCTTAAATACTGAGAACAAACTGAGGGTTGATGGGGGTGGGGGAGAGGGGAAAAGGGGAGATGGGCATGGAGGAGGGCATTTGTTGGGAAGAGCCCTGAAAACCAACTTGACAATAAACTATAAAAGAAAAAAAAGATTTATACATTTTACTATGTGTATAAATCAACAAAAATATGGAAATATAAATTAATAGTCTTGAGTACTCTTTGTGACTTCTTATACCTACTTTGTCTATTCTCTCTCCTAAACCTCCTTCTTGCCTCATATAGCATAAATGGAGTTGACTACATATCCTGGACTAAATTAACTACCTACAAGGTGTAAATGAAGTACACTGGGAAAGGTGGTAATATTTTCCACCATAATAGCTTGAATTCCATCAGTCTTTGTGTCCTCTGATATTTAAAGGTTTTGGTATTTAAAGAACAAATGAGAAAAGGAGGGGAAAAATTGCCTCATATGTGGCAAATTGAAGAATACCAAAAAAAAAAAAAAAATTGAAGGACAATACCAGTAATATCCTTAGAGGTATTAAAACTGATAAGAAAAGACAACCCAATATAAAAAAGAGTTAACAATAAAGAAATAATTGTCAGATTAAGAAATCCAAATCATGTATAAATATGAAAAGATACTCATCCTCACCACTGATTGAAGACATACAAATTTAAGCAACAATGGGATATCATCATTAATCATGTTGACAGAAGTTAAAAAGTATACTATCTGATGCTGCCATGAATGTGAAGAAGGGCAACTCTCATGCATTGTTTGAAATACAAATTATTGTTGCTTTCTGAGGAATTCATTGACAAAATTAGACAGAAAAATGTAAAATATATATCCTTGAGTGAGCACTTCCTCATTTAAATATAAATTCCAGAGATATAAAAAGTCCACATTGGGGTGCCTAGGTGGCTCAGTTGGTTGAGCGTCCAACTTGGGCTCAGGTCATGATCTCACGGTTTGTGGGTTTGAGCCTTGCATTGGGCTCTGTGCAATCTGCTTCAGATTCTGTGTCTCTTTCTCTCTCTGCTTCTCCCCTGTTCACGCTCTCTCTCTCTCTCTGTCTCTCAAAAATAAATAAATGTAAAAAAAAATGTAGGCAAGACTAGAGAAATACCTTTGTAACTCAGTGCATAAGAAAAATAAATAAACCATCAGAATTGATGGATAATGCAAAAATATTACCAATACAGACAGAGTAAGAACAATGGGCCAAGGAAAGAAGTTAACATCATTGAATAAGAATCAGTGTAGCAAGAAAACCTTTCAGGAAAGAGTGAGATAAAGAACAGGAGATGCCAAGGGCACCTTGAGACTTTCTTGCTGTATTCTGTATCATAGATTCTGGTAAAAATTTTTGATAAAAACATAAGGTTCTTGGGGTCCCTGCCTGGCTCATTTGGAAGAGCTTGTGACTCTTGATCTCAGGGTTGTGAGTTCAAGCCCCGCATTGGGTATAGACATTACTTAAAAATAAAATCTAAAATAAAACCTCCCAAAACAAAAGGTTCCTTTCTGGAAAGTCTTTATGTAAAATCCAGCATACAGAATGAATCATACTTTTTTATTTTTTATTTGATGATAATTTTCGAAGATTAATAGGAAATAATGTACTATAATGGAACATGGAGTATTCAATTAATATTAACTAATAGTATTTAATATCATAATATAACAAATAAAAACTAATACTAGTTAATATAAGACATATAATGAACATACGTATTAGTGCCTTTAAACAGGTCTGGGAATTTTCTTTGGTATTTTGGGAGAAGAAAGAGGTCTGTTCAAATATGTCATTTTATTGAAAATGTATAATTAGCTCTGTTCAATGACTTTATTTGTAATAAGTACCATGGTTCCCCAACATTTGTAGAGTATTACATTCATTTGCCTGTTCATTTTGAACTGCACTTTCTTATTCTTCTACATTAAGCAAGTGTTGAATAGTAAGGGTGAAGCTGAGCTATTCAATATGTCATTTGTTACCTGCTAGACAGGTTCTCGTGTATAACTTTGGTGTACTTGCATGTTCAGTGTTATCTCTATGGTGAACTATAATTTCATCCCATCTCTTTTTAGAAAGATCCACAGAAACCTATGGGTCGGTGTTTGTTTTATTGCAAAAGAATACATGATAGTATATTTCTTGACCTATGCAGTAAGTTTTGAAGAAATTTATTTTTAGACCCAAAGGAAAAACATGTATATTTCTATTCATGCTTACCCAGTGAAGCTGATTACGCCTGTACTTTCTCTTTTCTCACTAACTCACACGCAATTTTTTATTTCTCTAGAATTTAGTAATAGCTCAATTTATCAAGTGACTACTGTATACAGGGTCAGGGATAATTCTCTCCATTTACTATCCCATTTCATCCTCACCACAGCCCTGTGAAATACACATTTATAAATATTATGTTACAAATAGGCAAACCAACACATAATAGAACCCAAAGCTGGAATTGTGGAAAGTTCTGTCCAGTTACAGAATCCAAGCTCTAACTGCTGCAGGATTAGCTCAAACCTCTTCTCAAATCAAAGATAATGTTTTCTTGAACTAGCATTTGGATACTGAGATTATAGAACTATATGCCAGACTTACTCAAGTCATGTAGATTTCTGTCATTTTAGTGTTTATTTATTTATTTATTTTGAGAGAAACAGACTGAGAGTGAGCGAGTTGGAAAGAGGCAGAGAGGGGGGAGGAGAGAGAGAGAGAGAGAGAGAGAGAGAGAGAATCCCAAGCAGGCTCTGTGATGCAGAGCTTGATATCATAACCTGAGCTGAGGTCAAGAGTCAGACACTCAACCACTGAGCCACCCAGGTACCCCAAGTCATGAAGACTTCTGACTCTCCATTCTGTCATCTATATCCTTTTGAGTACAGATTGCTAATTGGCAGCTGACTCAAAAGCTGCTCTTTGTGGTGTTTAATTTTTAAAATTAATTGCAACTTAAAAATTAAAATATACTATTAAAAACAAAAAGAAAAGAGTAAAAAGAAAATATTTTTAGTTTTTCTGAAAAAAAAAAAAAAAAGAAACCATTTTGCAAAATAAGGCCACATTCCCTCAGTGCAACAGCTGACTGGGATGGATTGCTCCCTTTAAACTGGCAATGCACTTTTGACTTCCTAATTCTTACTGCTTTCCATTGCCTTGCACTGAACAGAAGTCACCCATATACATTTCGTTCGCTGCTTGTGTGGACATTTGAATATCCATCCTGGCCTTATGTCATGTTTACCAAACTGACCTCTGCATAGGTAGTGGGTAGGACTCCAGAACTCCCACATCTTCTTCAACCAAAGTCATTGTCACAAGTAACTAACCTTGGATAAATTACTCTTCATCTTAAATAACCTTAAAAACTATTTCCCCAAATATTTGAAATGTCCTATTTCTTGCTTCTCAAATTCTCTTATGTATTTAAGATTATTTCTCCTTTGCTTTTAAAATTATTACTTGGTAATATAGTTACAAGTAATTATAATTACATAATACAAGTTCATGAGTAGAGTCACTCTCCATTTTTTTGAAGAATTTCCCTTGTAATTTTAGTATATTTAACTATCCAGAACACATTTTTATATTATTTTAGAGGGCTGACTTTTAAAAATGTTGCTTCAGAGGTGCCTGGGTGGCTCAGTCGGTTGAGCATCTGGCTTCGGCTCAGGTCATGATCTCGCTGTTCCTGGGTTCAAGCCCCACGTCAGGCACTGTGCTGACAGCTAGCTCAGAGCCTGGAGCCTGTCTTCGGATTCTGTATCTCCCTCTCTCTCTCTGACCCTCCCCTGCTCATGCTGTCTCTCTCAAAAATAAACATTAAAATTTTTTTTTAAATTTTTCTTCATATCCACAAAAAAGGACATAGTTTTATATATACTTAAATCAGTTTTCATATATTCATGTGAACTCTAGCTGTAATTAAACTCTCTAGAATTAGACATTCTAAGTATTGTATTTTAATTTAATTTATTGGTCTGCCACTTAAACCATAATTGAAATTTTACATGACTAGGTAGTCAGTAAAAAAAAAAAATCTGTATTCTGAATGATGTCATACTCAGAAAGTGTGGTCTGGAAGTGACTATACTGTGACTTAAAAAAATAACAGATTATTGAAAATATATTCAATTATTGAATATTTTCCAGGACTAACAGGGCCTAGAGACAATTAATGCCAGTTTGCAAAGATCACATATATAGATTTAGATTTTCTCTTTTTTAAGTATTTGAAGGGGACAATCTAACTGAGAAGACAAAAAGCAAGTTTAGTGTGTATATAGGTAGGTAGTCGCACATCTGAAGCCAGACCTCTCAATCTCTCAACAGGCCGCTCTGAGCACTGGAGCCCAGATTTGAGCTTTATCCTGAATTTTCCTCATGAGCCTGCTGTGTAATTTTGTCCACTGAAGATCTTGACCTACCATTCCCCATCAGTACAATTGATAGTTTAGCTGGAACTAATTTAATTAGGCGTGTTTGTATTGTGTTGTGATGTCTCAGGCACAGTTTTCCAACCCTGTGGAAAACTACGTCTCATAAACAGTTTTACCTTCAAAGGACCTCTCCTTCTTCAGGTAGAAAAGAATGTGAAGAAACAGCTTTTTTGTAGCAGTGCTTAATTCTGGTGCCCCATCTTCAGTTTCTTGAGTGTCTAGGGGTATTATAGTGAGTCTAGGGGTATTATAGTGAGCCTAGCGGCAAGACTTCCATTTTCCTCTTGTCGACATTCTGGCTTTTTGAAGGAGTGTTTGTGGTTGCAGAGGCAGAGGCTTCCTCATCTCCACCTACTGAATGCTGTTTTGTATAGAAGGTTATGGGTCTTTAAAATTGGTTATTTCCAAGGTAGCCTCTTGATTATTCACATTTCTGACGATGGCAGAAGTAGAAGCTCCCTTATCAGGGCAGATCTTCGTGCTGTGAGATTCCTGGAACCCATACTGGAGTCTTTTTCTCAGCCCTTGAAATGATTTCAGGAGCATCCGTTTCCTCTATTAAATCCTTTCTTCCATCACAGTCATTTGTTTCCAGCATTGCAACTTGATGGACACAACTTTATCACTATTTTTAAGTGACCCATGTATTATTTATATCTGTTTCTGCTACAATACCCAACAAATCACAGCCAACATAAGAATTTATTTACATGAAAAATGTAATAAATATGACTATTTTGATTTGGGAATTTTTCATACAACTAGATTATAAAACCCAAGTGTGCTGCTGGTTTGATAGTCTGTTCTGTTGTTTCCAGTGATTGTCATTATGAATAGGTCATGATGATTTATTCAAGCAAGCTTATCACTGTTTAAATAATTAGGTTTAAAGAGGACCATAGAAAGAGAATGTTCTGCCAAGGACTCCTGGGACTCTTCTTGTTTTATATCCTGCTTTTAATGGTGAGCTATATACTTGATTTTAGGAAATGAAACAGGAACATGGTGATTTGTTTTTTGAAACCTTTATTTAATTCAGATAATGTCCTCTATCATCTACAAAATCCTTTTATTACAGTACTTTGGTGGTATATGCCTTTTTCATTACTGCCTGAAGTTGAAATTGCCACTCAATAAAAACAACATGTAGCTCTAAGAAATGACAAACAGGAAATTCAGTTCCCTGAAGCAAGACTGGGGATTTTCTTTGGTAGTTAAAGGGGAAGAAAGAGGTCTTTTCAAAGGCATTTATTTTATAGGAAGTCTCTCATTACAGTTGTTGTTCAACATGACATAATTTATAGGAAGCCATATGTTCCCTCATTTTTTTCAGTCTCTTTTTGTGGTGAAATATATTCATGTGTCTGTTTATTCTGAGGTGTAGTCCCTTTCTCATCTAGATTAAGTGTCACAGCATTAAACATGAAACTGAGATACTTCATTTTTCACTGACACTTGGCAGATAGGTTCCTCTGAACCACTTTGATTGTGGATTGTCAGTGTTACATATGTGGAGGGCTGGAGTCTCCTTCCATCCCCCTTTGGGAACTTCCAAAAGCATTCACCTTGTTGTTGCTTTCTTTATTAAAAACTAATATAACTAGGGGGAGCCTGGGTGGCCCAGTCGGTTAAGCATCCAACTTTGGCTCAGGTCATGATCTCACGGTTCATGGGTTCAAGCCCTGCATCCAGCTCTATGCTGACAGCTCACAGCCTGGAGCCTGCTTCAGATTCTGTGTCTCCCTTCCCCTGCTCGTGCTCTCTCTTTCTCTCTCAAAAATAAAAATAAAAATAATTAATTTTTTTTAAATGCTAGAAGCTTTAAAAAAAAGAAAACTAATGTAACTAAACAATTCTGATTGTGTAATAATTTTTGGAGACATGTATTCTGTTGACTCAGAAAGATAAAAATGCATATATGGGCATAGTCACCCTAAACCAATGAATTAGACCTGTATTTTCACACTAACTCATCAAAACTTTCACTACCTTCTAAATTTTAATAGTGGTATCGTTAATCAAGTGATTACGGTATGCCAGGAATGGGACTAAGTGCTTTGCACTCACTATTTCATTTAACCCTCCCTACAACCCTGGGAAATATGCAATTATCCTTTTATGTTACAAATGAAGGATGAGACATCATAGGATCCAGAGCTGGGATTTCTAAAACAAATCCACCCAGCTGCAAAGTCTGCTCTTACCTACTACACAGTCAGCCCAGTTCTCTTCCCAAATCACAAAGTATTAATGAAAAATGCTTTTGGACACTGTGAAGTCAAAGAACATCTGCCAGCCTTACCCAAGTCACGATTTCTGATCTTCCATTCTTGTACCATAAAATGAGAACCTTGGTTCTGAGCAAAAATATATTTGACTTTTTAGAAAAAAAAGAGTTTATCCAGCAAAATAGGCCCAAATTCTGTTAGTACAATCAGCTGGCGATAACACTGCTTTTTCTATATAATCAATGCACACTTCATGCACTAGTCCCCGCCTCTCCCACTTGTCTTGCCCTGAACCACTTTCATGTATTTACCTCTTCTGCTCTGGCTCTGTGGAATTCCTAGTGTGTACCCTGACCTCAAGCCATGTTTCCCAAACTATCTTTGCAGAGCTGCTGGGTAGGCAAGGCTTCCATTTCATCTTTAATCAAAGCCTTTGATACTTTTTTTTTGACAAATTATCTTAAAATAAACTTAAAAACCATTGATCTTATGACTTTTCCACCTCTAAAATAGGTAACTTTTATCCAGATATAACTAGAATATCTTTTTTTTGTTTTACTGTATTCATTAGTATAAAGTAAGAAAATATAGAAATTCTAAGGTAGGCTTAAAATGCTCCAAGAAAACAAAAAGTAAGATCATATATTTAAAAATTAAGGAAGAAAGAAATTCACTATACGCAAGACAAGTAGATAACAATACATATAATCTTTTAACTGTGAGGGATCTACAAAGTATCAGCAATCAGCAAAAATCTGATTGCAGTCTGTTTTGGGGGATAAAGTTTTGTTGTAACACAGCCATACCCGAATGTGTCAGATCTTGGGGCACCTGGGTGGCTCAGTTGGTTAAGTGTCTGACTCTGGTTTCAGCTCAAGTCATGATCTCGTAGTTTGTGAGTTTGAGCCCCACTTTGGGCTCCGCACTGACAGTGCAGATACTGCTTCAGATTCTCTCTCTCTCTCTCTCTTTCTCTCTCTCTCTCTCATCCTCTCTCTCTCTGCCTGTCTCCCACTCGTGCTTTCTCTCTCTCTCTTTCTCTATCTGAAAATAAATAAACTTAAAAAAATTAAAACTAAAGTATCAGATCCCAATTTTGAATCAAATTTGGTCTAATCTAATAACATTTTTTCTTTTTTCCCGTGTCATGAGAATTCATATGTATGCACAAAATTTAATTTCCTGATACCTAAAATGTCAGGAAATCCAGAAACTTGATTATTTTCTTCTAACATTTTAAGCAATCTAATTGAAATTGAAATCTAAATTTCAGTCTAATTGAAATCCCAAAGGGTTGCTAATAGACAAATCACTCATGAAAAAGCTGCTAAAAATTTTAGAAATATTGACAATATTTTGAGGTGCAATATTCATAGGAACTTGAGAACCTTTCAGAGATTTACTTCAAAACTTATCACCCCAATTTTATATGAATAAATCTTTAAGAAGTTTTACTTTACCTCATCTATTATCGAATAAAATGCATTGACATTTTTTAAGTAATCAGTTTTGTTTTTTAAATCATGGCTTAAGGTATTATAACAATTTTGCCAGTAAAGCTTCAAAATTAAGTCATGAAAAATTTTTTGATCAATTTCTGATGGATTTTTATTTTGGAGAAAAGCAAATATAAACTGAGGAACACACATGTGATTACAAATTTGCTTTCCCTCTTAAAACAAGCTTGTCTGGAAAACAATATGGAAATTTCTTTAAAATGAAACATGGATGTGTCTTAATGACCCAGCAACGCCATTCCTAGAACTCCACCTAAAATAGTGAGATTATCGGCACCCACGCAGACATTCATGGCAGCATTATTTGCAGTGACCAGACGTGGAAACAACCCAAAATGTCAATTGATGGCTAAACAAAATACACTATATCCATACAATGGAATATCATTTGTCAATAAAAAGGAATAAAGTACTGGTAAAACTACAACATGGATAATCTCCAAAGGTGAAAGAACCCAGTTACAAAAGTACACATATACTCCGTTTTTATAGAATGTCCCAAAAGGCAAATTGTACAGATACAGAAAGGAGACTAATTGTTGCTTAAAATTAGAGGTTGGAATGGAGAACAACCACAAGCTGACATGAGGTTTATCTTTAGAGTGATGGAAATGTTCAGAAATTAAACTGTGGTAATGCGGAGTTCTGTAGATATGACAACATTCATTGAATTATACACTAAAAACAGGTGAATTTTCTGTTACATAGATTACATCTCAATAAAGTTATGGTAAAAAAAATCATATTGCATCTTATAAAATTCTGGCTTATTTCAGATTGGATTAGGGTGAGTGGGACAGTTGGAAAAAACTAAATTTACTAACATTTGTTAGAGTTTGTTCATAGATCAGACTATCCATTTCCTAAATAATGAAATTTCTCCTCCAATATTATCAAAAGTTTCTTCTGTAGTTACAGAATTTAACTAATTACATATTACAAGTTATAATTGTGAGACTCCAAATGCTTCTTGATTTAAAAAGGGATGATAACCATAAATCATATAAACAAAAATTGAAATGTTACGTAGCTTGCCCACCTGCTACAACATTTTATTTAAGTCTTCTAGAAGAATCTAAATAGCATTCAAGTATAATCATGACGTTTTCTAGCCAGACATTTCAGTTATAAAGGCATTCTATACTATATACTTCTGATCCAGACTATGACTTACGTGTGTGAATGGCTGTCTAAAGGGATAATATACACCTTTTCCAACTCCATTCAAAGGAACTTGAGTATTCCAATCTCATGTTTAGGTCACATTGTGGAAAATATTATGTTGAAACAAGTTAATTTCTGTATTAAAATAACTTCATAAAAGTTGCTTTTATTGCATAAAAATGAAACAAATCTTTGAAAAGTAATTTCTCTGTATTCTGTATTCTGATCTATAAGATAGGAAACCTTCTTAGCTGGTAAATCTTATGCTACCATGTCTCAGTTTATGTGGTTTTGCATGACTGATTCACGTATAATCAGTTTGTCAACCTCTTTGAGTTTATGTTCCAAAGTAAACTCAACCACAGGTTAAGCCATTTCTACCCCACGGAACATTTTAAGAAATCTCCTTGGAGCCAATAATGTTGAGATCTGTTTAAGGGCTCGCTTTCTGGCTGATGGGTAAAAGATTCATTCACTTTATTTTTCCCTATTATGGCAAAATATATATAACATAAAGTTAGCATTTTAACCATTTTTTCATTTTTTTCATTTTTTTAAATGTTTGTTTATTTTTGAGACGCAGAGACAGCACATGAGTGAGGGAGGAGCAGAGAGAGAGGGAGACACAGAATCGGAAGCAGGCTCCAGGCTCTGAGCTGTCACCACAGAGCCTGACGCGGGGCTCAAACTCAGGAACCGTGAGATCATGACCTGAGCCGAAGTCGGATGCTTAACCGACTGAGCCACCCAGGCGCCCCAGTGTACAGTTCGGTAGCAATAAATACCTTCACACTATTGTGCAACAGTTACCACCTCCATCTCTGGAAGTTTATCTTTCCAAATTGAAACTCTGTAATCATTAAATAATAACTCTCTACTGCCCCCACCCCCAGCCCTTGGGAACCACCCTTCTATTTTCTGTCCCTGTGGACTTCACTGCCCTAAGTACTTCACATATGTGGAATCATACAGTGTTTATCCTTTTAACTGGTTTATTTCACTTAGCATAGTGTCTTCAGAGTTCATCCATGGTTATATTTTATCAGAATTTCTTTCCTTTTTAAAACTGAATAATATTCCATTGTATTCATATTCCACATTTTGCTTACCATTCATCCATCAGTGGACACTTGCGTTTCACCAGTGTTTTAGCTATTGTGAGTAATGCTGCTTGGAACATAGGCATGGAAATATTCATTCTTATAACCAGGTTTCACACCAGGCAGGCAGCTCCCCTCTCCCAGCCTTTCCACCTTATTCCCTAGAGGCATGCCATAATAAACATTATAAAATTCACAGTTAATGGATGTTCTCAATCAATTTTCTTTAATATTTCAAGTCTCTAGTTCACTCCTCATTAAGAAAGGATTTGCTGTTGTTGGGAGCAAAATGTCTATTCCGTTTAGTGTCTCTATCTGGGAGCAATAACCTCCTGAATATAAACTGAGAGCCAAAGCCAAGACATTAATTTATGAAGCTCAAGTATTGATTTGGTGCTGCCATTATCTCCCCCGCCCATGCTATTTCCTGTTAACCCTGTCCCTGCCTAAACAAACAAATAAATAAACGTATGTATCTGGGAAAGAGCCGGACTCTTTTCTTTAGTAAAACACACACTGGCCAAGGAATTCATATGAGATACTAATGTGTGTTTTCAGTAAGTTTATTCCAAATTATTACTGTATGCTGTTATAAAGTAACACTGAGAAACTATGCGTCTTCATATAATAACAAGATATAAGAAAAAGTATAATTATGTGGTATTGCACCTTTGTTTTATTAATCGTAAACTATTATGTACATTCATTTTAGATACTCTGTGCCAGAACCTCAGTGCTTTCTCTTCAGACTCCTCCTCCAAACCATTCCTCACACATATATACACTTTTGTTTCTTAAACTCTGTGGAGTATCATCATTCCCATTGTACAGAAAAATGAGGTTAAGAGAGGTTAAATGCGATGTCCAAGGCTACACAGCTGGTAGCAGATCTAGGATTACAACCCAGGTGTCCTGACCTGACCCTCAGGTTTGTGCACTAAATAGCTGTGTCTTTCTGTCCCCTAAATTTGGGGGTTTTACCCAAACAAGTTCACTATCATTTTGCAAAAGAACCTGACAAGAGCAGAGTTATTTTCTTTTCCAAAAAAAAAAAAAAAAATCATCATTTGAAAGTTTCTGTTGATGGGCTTTTTTCTTCATTCAAGTTTTATTGTACTTATTAACTCTTGGCTGCATTTCATCTTCCCTCAGACATTCTGTATTATTTCTCTCTCTTGGTGATATCTATTGCATTTACTAGTGCCATTGATCTTTACAATAAGGGTACCAGGTATCTATTTGTTTTTTTTCTCCTTTTCAAAAATAAAGAATCTTAAAAATATTTGAATCTTATACAAATGTTTGATGAACTTCGCCAGATACATATGAAAAATTGTTTTTTGTTTAAGTTTCTTTGAAGTTTTTAATAACTTCTTTATGCATTTGGGCATCTTTTTTGTTTTTTCCATAATCTTATAACTAATTTTTATTTGGTATATTCTTGAAGAGCTATACCAGTTCAAGTAAATGTTCCATTGAGATTTGAAAAATAATTTCTTAAGTTCACTTTTCTTCCCATCTTAATATCAAGTAAAATTGGTTCTCTGTTAACAAGTCTATTGTAAACTCATAAAACGGTATTCATCAGTCAAAACCTGAAGGGAAAAATAGGACCCACTGTACTTTAAATTGTATAATCAAGGTTTGTTGGAAATTAGGTAAGTAATGTTGTCCTCCAAGAAAGTATAAAAGTAAATTGCATTTCTACACATACTGCTGGACAAAAAAATTTATTAAAAGCCTGTTACAATTTATTTATTTTATTTTATTTTATTTTGTTTTGTTTTGTTTTATTTTACTTTTTTTTAAGCCTGTTACAATTTAATCTTGATTATAGCCGTTACTTCATTCCTGGTTATTTCACAAAACGTCTGAGACAACTGATGTTTACTTTTCTGTTCCAGTTTTATTAGGGCTTTATAAGCTGAAACAAAAAGATATACATTGAAAAAAATCTCTGGGTTTTCATTCTACTCACCTTAAATTATTCTTCCATAATTAAACCCAAAGGTGAAAATCATCTGTCCAACCCACGAAAAAGTTATATTTCATTTTTGTTTTACATTGGGTGCTTTCATTGCATGTAAAAGGGGGCTACATGTATACCACAAAATTTTTTTTTCCCAAAATGGGTTAATACCTACTCTTTTGGAAAGAGATTTAAAAAATTTTAATTGTAATTTCTCTTTTAAATAAAAAAATATATAAACTATTTTCAAAATAACTTCTTTATGCATTTGGGCATCTCCTGCCTTTATCACCATGCCTCATCCAAGCCTCGTTCTTCCACATCAGTAGGTGGAACTGTGACCTGAATCCTGGAGCCTATCAGGACCTTGGAAGTACCTCCTGTAGACCAGTGTCTTCTTTCCCCTCGAATACCAGCTCTGAGGGAGAAGTGCCAGGTGATGGATAAGGTTCTTGAGAGAATGGAGACTTCCAAAGATAAACTAGGAATGTGAGGTTTCATTTAATGACATAGAAGGATGCAGAATTAGGGTGCCTGGGACATTTAAGTGTCCAATTGATCTCAGCTCAGGTCTGAGCTCAGGGCTGTGAGTACTGCGTGTGGAGCCTACCTGCAAAAACGAAAAATCATATTTTAAAGGTGGGGGGCCTGCTTCCTCTGCAGAGACCACCACACATGTGAAGATAATTTCACATTGGATACCACTCACAAGGCAACCTTGAGAATCATGTGACCATATGTTGAAGGATCCTGAGTCACTGGGTCACCACTGAACACCTGAAAGAATTTTGGGATCACCAGCAATGACAATAGCTAACTCCATGTTTGAAAGTCTCAATGTCGTCACTCCCACTTCTCAAAACTGTCTTGGAAGCAGAGGAAGAAAGCTACCAGTGTTGCACCATTAATCTTCACTCCCTCCTCCCATCCTTCATCACTGAGGCCTCAGGTGGCAGGAGCAATTTCTGAAAAGCATGTGCTCCTTTGGGAGGCAAACCATCACCCCCAATTATGAGTTTAAGAATCCATCTACAGGTATAACCAAGGGCACTCACCCTTCCAACAGACCCTTGCAAAGCTTTCATTGGAGATCCATCTGAACAATTTCTAGGATTATATAAACTTTTCTTAAAGTATTTGTTAAAACAGTGAGACTCGAGGTGCCAAGCTAGATCCTGTGAGCTTGTCCCCTGGATGTGAGACTGCCTTTGAGATCCAAGGTGATGGGTGTGTCAAGGCCTCAAAGGACCTGGTCTTCCCGGGGTGGGCGTGGCTTTACGCCGGGCAGGCGGGGCTTCGGTGGAGGAGAGTCGCTGCGGAGGGGCTGCACGGAAGACTTGCGCCTGTGTCCCAGGACAGGACGGCTGATCCCCCGAGCGAAGACACGCAGTGTCCTTGAAGACTGAGCAGGAAAGGATTGAGAAAGTCCTGTGATAGGAGGGCCAAGGTGTCCGCATCCTGCTTTCACCCAGGGCCCGGGCCCTGCGACACCTTGCACCCCAAGCGCGGTGGCAGCGATGCTTGGCCGAGTCTGGGCTGTGGCGCTGGCGCTGGTGCTGCTGGCCCCGGGCCAAGGTTGGCGAGGTAGGGCGCAGGCTAATGGGAGCTGTGTGGGGGTGGGGGGACACTCGGGCTTTAAGAAGGGGGCTGATTTCCTGGATGACACCGGAGCGTCCTTGTGCATCCTATGGCCGCATCAGATTCTTGTCCCTCTCCGATCTCCTCCCTGCCCTACTGCCTTCTTTGAACGGTCAAGTTGCATCCCTTCGGCTCTGCATTATTTCTTCGTGCTCAGGCGCTTGTCGCCTCCTCTTCTCCCGCTCTAGGACCCTCAGTCCTGTTATTGTTCCTCTGTTTTGTTTCCGGCTGACATCCTGCTCTTTAAGGTCTCTAATTTAATGTAAAAAACTTTTGCTGGATTTGCCAAGCATCCTAGCCCAAGTGGAGCTGAATTATCCGAAAAGAGTTCAGTTCCAAACTGCTCGACATCCACCGCACTCCCACTCCACCGCTGGAAATAAGTAATTGATGAACATTTGATCTATACAATAAATCAATAAGTTCAGTTGTGTGAGTGATATTTTGGTATGTCTGATAGAATCCCTCTTGCTCTGCTGTAGACGAGATCTCTACGAAAAAAATTATATTTTTCAGAAATAAATCTGATCTTTGTATATCTGCTCCCTGAAAAAAATGAATTTATAATTGCTTAGGATATAATTTTGTCTTCTTATCAATTTTACTAAGGCAAATTTGCTCTGTAAAAAAGAGGAGGGGGAAGAGAAAGCGCTTTCCCATGTAAAATTTTAAAAAGAATATTAAAACCCAATATATTAAGTTATTTCCTGAAATACTTTTAACAAGGTATCATTAGTCTATACCTTCTTTGGTTTGCTTACAGATTCATTAGATCTTCATGAAGAACTGTTAAACATGCATAGCATTAAATATGCATTTATAATAGTTAAATAAAATATTTCCAGAAAAATGACTAATGTTTATAGAGAGAATTTGCTTCAGTGTTTGCTATACAGCACAGAACCCCTTCTTGCCTTTATATAATAGCTTTATAATTTCTCTACTGAGGACAAATATTAACCCTTACTAAGTTCTAAGCTCACATCTTGGTAAAGTTGATAACTTTTTTATATTTAAGAAAGATAGAAGGAGAGAGGAATAGAAAATATTAATTTTTTCAAACAGCTTTATTGAAATACAATTCCTTATACCATACAAGTCACTCATTTACAGTGTACAGTAGTTATTGCAGTGTATGGTGGTCTGGTATTTTTTTGTATATTCACAGATATGAGCAACCACTACAGTCAATTAAGAACATTTTTATCACCTCAAAAAGAAATACTTTGCTTTAGCTTTCTATCCTCTATTGCCTCCATTACCTTCTCACCTTTGCAACTATAAGCAATCTCTGATCTATTTTCTGTTCTATGGATTTGCTGATTCTGGATATTTTATATAAATGGAGTCATGTAACAAGCTGCCTTTTTGACTGACTTTATGTTCTTTGCATTATGTTTTCAAGGTTCATCCATGTTGTATTGTATTTAGTACTTCGTCTCTTTTTATGGTGAAATAATTTTCCATTCTAAGTATTTACCACATTTTGTACATTCATCAGTTGATGAATATTTGGGGTGTGTTTCCACCTTTGGGCCATTTTTTAAAGTTTTTATTAATTTATTTTCAGAGAGAGAGAGAGAGAGAGACCAAATGAGTGGGAGAGGGCAGAGAGACAGGGAGAGAGAATCCAAAGCAGGCTCCACACCATCAGCATGGAGCCCCACTAGGGGGGCTCAAACTCTCTAACTGTGAAATCATGACCTTAGCCAAAATCAAGAGCTGGACGCTTTACTGATTGAGCCACCCAGGCACCCCCACCTTTGGGCCATTATATGTAATACTACTGTGAACATCCTGGTACAAGCTTTTGTGTGAACACGTTTTCATTTATCTTAGGCATAGATATACCTAGAAGTGGAATTACTGGAGCATGGAGTAATTCTGTTTAACCTTTTGAGGAACATCTAGTTCCAAAGTGCCTGGACGTTTTATAGTTCCATAGAAGTCTATGAGGGTTCTAATCCACCTCCTTGTCGACATTGAGATTTTGATTTTAGCCATCCTATTTTGCATGAAGTGACATTTCTTTGTGGCTTGTTACGTGTTTTCATGGTGGCTAATGATGGCAAGCATTTTTTCATGTGTTTATTGGATACTGGTATATCTTCTTTGAAGAAATATTACTCAGATGCTTTGCCATTGAGATGTAGGAGTTATTTATGCATTATAGATATAATTTTCTTACCAGATATGTGATTTGCAACATTTTTCCCAGTCTCTTTGAGTTGTCTTTTCACTTTCTTGATAATGTCTTTTGAAGCATGGAAGATTTTAAATTTATTGAAATCCAATTTATCTATATTTTTTCTGTTGCCTGTGCTTTGTTGTCATTTCTTGGAATCTATTGCCAAATTTAAAGTCATGGAGATTTACCCCAATGTTTTTTTAAGAGTTTTATAGGTATATCTCTTGTATTTTGGTCTTTGATGATACATTTTGAGTTAATTTTTATATATGGTACAACACAAGGGTCCAAGTTTATTCTTTTGCATGTGAATATCCAATTATCCCAGCACCATTTGTTGAAAAGACTGTTCTTTCTCATTAAATAACCTTAGCACCCATGCTGAAAATCAGTTGAAAACCATAGATAGATACATGGGTTTATTTCTGGACTCTCAATATTATTCATTGATCTATGCTTATCCTTATGTCAGTGTTATGCTATTTTGATTGCTGATGCATTGTAGTAAATTATAAAATAGGAAAATATGATTCCTCTTATTTTGTTTTCCTTTTTAAAAGACTGGTTTAACTATTCTGGGTCTCTTGAAATTCCATAAGAATTTCAAATTTGCCAGTTTCTACAAAGAAGTCACTTGGTATTCTGATAGGGATTTGATGAACCTTCTTGCTAATTTGGGGCAATTGCAATCTTAACAACATTAAATCTTCTGATCTAGGAATGTGGATGTATTTCCATTTACATAGATCTCTAATTTCTTTCAACATTTTGTGATATTTAGAGTATAAGTTTGTACTTTTTTGTTAAATTTATCCCTATTTTGTTCTTTTGAAGCTATGTAAGTGAAATAATTATTTTAAAGCTTATTTATTTATTTTGAGACAACAAGAACATACTCACATGTGACTGGGGAAGGAGCAGATAGAGAGTGAGAGAGAGAATCCCAAGCAGGCTGCACTGTCAATGCAGAGCTCCAAGTGGGGCTCAATGTGGGGCTCAATCTTATGGACCAGGAGACCATGACCTGGGCCAAAATCAAGAGTCAGATGGATGCTTAACTGACTGAGCCACCCAGGTGCCCCAAAATCATTTTTTAAAATTTCACTTTCAGTCTTTTCTTTGCACGTGTATAGGAGTATATTGATTTTGTGCCCTGAAATGTTTCTAAACATGTTCATTGTAATTTTTTTGTGTGTGGATTTCTTAGGAATTTTTATATAAAAGATCATGTCATCTGTGAATAGAGGTAGTTTTACTTCTTAGGCATTCCTGATATTATGAGAAAGCATCCAGTCTTTCTTCAAGTATATGTAAGCTGCAGGATTTTTTGTAGATTCTCTTTATCAGATAGAGAAGTTGCATTCTATTCCTAGCCTAGCCTATATAGATATATATGTGTGTGTGTGTGTATATATATATACACACACACAAAGGGTGTTAAATTTTTCTCAAATGACTTTTTCTGGATATTGAAAAGCACATGTGGATTTTTATTTTTTTATTCTATCAATATGGAATATTATGTTGATTAATTTTTGAATGTTAACCTTGCATACCTGGTTGAAATTCCATCTGGTCATGGTTTATAATTCTTTGTTTAATTTCTGGGTTCATGTTGCTAATATTTTGCTGGGTACCTTTGCATCCATATTCAAAAGATACATTGGTCTGCAGTCTTCTTTTCTTGCTATATCTTTTTTCTGGTTTTGGTGTCAGTAATACTGGGCTCATAGAATGAGTCTGGAAGTGTTCCATCCTTTTAATTTTTTTTAACTTTATTTATTTTAGAGAGTGAGAGCGGGCAGGGGAGAGGGGCAGAGGGAGGGAGGGAGTGAGAGAAAGAGGAAGAGGGAGAGAGAGAGAGAGGGAGAGAGAGAAAGAGAGAGAGAGAGAGAGAGAGAGAGAGAGAGAGAGAGAGAGATTGAGAATCCTAAGCAGGCTCCACACTCAGCATGGAGCTGGATTTGGGGCTCGATCCCACAGCCCTAGGATCGTGACCTGAGCCAAAATCAAGAATTGGATGCTCGACTGACTGAGCCACCCAGGTGCCCCTAGTGTTCCATCCTTATGTGTTATTTGGAAGTGTTTGTAAAGAAATGGTATTATTCTTTAAATGTTAGGTAGAATGCAGCATCAATGCCATCTGAATCTGATCTTTTCTTTATGCATGTGTTGTGTTGTATTTTTTTTTCACTCAGTATTTGTACATGATATAAATCTATTTGGGTTGCTTATTTCTACTTGAGTCAGTTTTGTTGTTTGTGTCTTTTTAGGAATTTTCCAGTCTCATCTAAGTTACCCAATTTATTTACATATACCTGTCTATTATAATATTCCTTAATAAGATCTGTAGTGGTGTCTCCTATTTCATTTCTGATTCTGGTAGCTGAGTCTTTTTGTTCTCAGTCTAGTTAGAGATATGCCAATTGTGTTGATTTTTTTAAAAGAACCAGCTTTTGATTTCATTTATTTTCTCCATTGTTTTCCTATTTTCAATTTCATTAATTTCCTCTCTAATCTTTAAAATTTCCTTTCTTCTACTTCCTTTAGATGTAGTATACTCTTCTTTTTCCATTGTTTTAAGGTGCAATATTAGTTTATTACATTGAGATCTTATTCCTATATAACATAAGGATATATGTCTATAAATTTCCATCTAAGTACTACTTTGATAGCATCACATAAATTTTGGTGTACTGTATCTGTTTTAATCTTTTCAGTGTATTTTCCCATTTCCCTCTTAATTTCTTTTTTGACTCATCAGTTATCTGGGTTGTTTAATTTCCACGTTTGTAAGCTAATTAAATTTATTTTTGCTGTTGATTTATAATTTCATTCCATTGTGGTAAGAGAACATATTTTGCATGACTTCTACTTATTTTTTAATTTATTGAGGTTTATCTTGTGATCTAGTGTATTGTCTATCCTGGACAATGTTACATATGCACTTCAGGAGAACTTATATTTGCTGGCTTTGACAGGTGTGTCAAAATGTCTTTTGGGTCAAGTTGGATTATAGTATTGCTCTAGCTCTATTTCTTTGTTGATCTTCTGTATTTTTGTATTCATAGTGAAAGTGGAATATTGAAGTCCCAAACTACTACTGTTAAGTATGTATTTTTTCCTTATGTTTCTATGAAGTTTTACTTGATTTGTTTTCATGCTCTTATTAGGGGTGTGTGTGTATGTTTCATAATTGAATATCTTCCCCATGGATTGAACCTCTCATCATTACAAAATGCCCTTCCCTGTCTCTGGTAACATTTTTAAAGATTTTTTTTTTTGTCTGATATTTATATAGCCAATCTATTTTTCTTGTGGTTGCTGTTTGCATGGTATTTCCCATACTTTTACTTTCAATCTATTTGTATTTCTTACAAGAGGCATTCAGTTTGCCTGTTGACATACAAAAGAGGGCAAAGTAAAGAGATTTCACAAACTAGACACTCTCTATTTGACCTTGCTTTTCAGCCGTTTGCGTTGTTGCAGAACTCATGGTCCTATTTTGAATATCAGAAGCTTTAGGGAAGCTAGAAAAATTTCAAAAATTCACAAATATTTGAAATTCCCATAGGACAATATACCAAAGGTTTTATAACTATAAACTCACATATTATGAAGTCCCTGTTTTCAGGCATTAAGCCTATTCATCTCTTAAAAATACAGTGATTTATCTAGTTTTTTAACATGTTTGTTTGCCTACCAATTATGAATCTTAAAGAATCCAAGCCATTTTGTAAAGCTAGAAAACAACTTGATACATACTACCTTTTATCTACAAATAAAACTAGAAAACTATTTTATCATTATGTATCTATTCTTTATAATGACACATTCTCCGATAGTATTTGAAATCCAGTTACTGCAGATCCTATTATATGCTGTCTCACTTATTTGAATCCAGTGGGTATTCACATAAATGGATATGTCAATTTAAGTAAATATTTTATGTGTACTTTTTTACGAAGGAAAATTTATATTGGAAGTTTGCTAGAAAGCTTGGCACCTAATTCATGTCATGAATGAGATGGACTTGTATTAGTATTTGAGGAGCTGAGTCCCCAGATTTCCAAATGGGAGCCAAAACTATCCTTATAATTCTCACTTAATTAATTGTGTACTGCATTCTACAGTTAAGGCTTTCATGAGATTTTTAAGAGTGTGGCTTCTTCGTTACCATTAAGATTTAAAATTTTTCTACAGAGACCTTGAACATTTTTTAAAAGGTAAATTTTTTAGAAAAAAAAATAAAATGAGCAACACAAAAATATCGGTTATTATTAACTATATGATTTAAGAATTTTCCTCTAAAATAAATATTAAATAAAAATAAATAAATGTTTAACAATTTCTGTGTAAATATTTTATAGTTCTTTAGTATTGCTGATGGTACACTGTGATTGCTACTACATTTATTACATCTTTAGCTTTGGACTAGAAAACAGTTATTCAAAGTGTAAAATCAGAGGAAATGTGAGAGCTACAGAAGTACTTAAAAAGAAGAAATACTGCACAGAATAAAGATGGACTTAGTGACTTTTTTTCCCAAGACAAAATTCTACTGCAGGAAAGAGAACAGAGAATACATTTCAAGAGAATACATTTCAATAATTCATGCAAACCTCACTAGGAATCTCTTTTTAAAGAGTGTCTTAGTTTCTAAGCAGGTACAGTGTTCTAGTATTGATAGGATCTTAAAGTTATTTCAAAATTAGATGAAATGATAGCACATCCCCTGAGTTCCATCCATACACATTTTATGAAATATTTATCCAGTGTTGACGGATTGCGATCATTAAAGTCAATAGAGCTTTTTGAATTACATTTTTCTTGGGAAATTTAAAACTGGTGGAGCAAGAGATAAAAGGAAGAGGAAACTTTTGTGCTCATTCCTAAATTTTTTTACTCTAAAAAATTCTTTAAGAACACTACACTTTGTACAGTTTAATTGCAATATCTATAAACCACAACATAAAGAGCAAAAAAAATTATAATAAAAATGTTATAAGCTACACCTACGATATTGACTTGCAAACAATTATTTCTAGTTTAAGCTCTTATTAATTTAAGTTCAGAAATTGATTTTGATTGAAAAACACTTCTGTAACCTAAATTATGTATATATGTTTGAGAGTTTTGTTCAGTTAGATAAATTTGTCCCACATGAGGTACTTTAGTAATGATTGGATTTTTCTTTCCCATTTCAATTTCATAGATATTATCTTTATTATAGTGCTTTCCTTCAATGTATTGAATAGCTGATATTTGGAGATTTTCTACCTACTGTGCCAACAAGAAAGCCTGATATCCAAATAAGGACAGTTTTCTGTGCTCCTTATCATTTGAGAGTACAGGAAGCTCAAACAAGAGTTATATTTTTAGGATAACTGTTTTTACTACCTCTGCTTCTCTCTTCTTGTTGGGAAGAGGAGCATGATGTTCTGCCTCTGTGGGTTTGACAGAAGTATCTCCCAGGCCAAGTGCTGCTGAGAAGATGGCTTCCCAAAAAAACTACAGAATTCTTTTTTTCTCCAGGGTGTTTTCTTGTTTCTCCTTCAAAACTGTACCCCTGCACCCCATTCCTCTTCCTGTGTTTGGTAATAAAAAGGGATTTCAACACTTTATCTTAAAAAAAACAAACTTGAAAACTCTATTCTTTCCTGTACTGAATAATGCAGGAAGCGTCAGTAGGAGGACACTTTGTAAAAATTAGATTGGCATTAAAAGCTTAATTTGTTGCCATCCAGGACTTGGTAGAGATGGGTCTTGGGGAGCATATAGCTACTGAGGAGGAAAGCAGGTCATGTAGGGTCAATAATGGCATTCAAACCTGGAAGGACATCCCCAAGAGGAGGCTTGTAGGGGCTGTGACTTCAGATGACAAGAATAAAAAAAATAAAATAAAATAAAAAAAAAACCTATGTCAACCATGATCACCAATATTGCTTGTCCAAATTAAATGAAAATAAAATTCTTGAAGCTTAAGTACCTCAAAAATACATTCTACAGTTTGCTGGCTGGATTATTGCATTTATGGAAAGTGCAAGTCATCTTTGACTCACTAAGAGACCCTGACATTTCCAGATGATCCTTATGTGCAGTTGTAGGTTATTTGTTTAATTTGGGGAAAGAATCCATTTTAATTGAGGGCTAACCTATGTTAATGAAGAAAACACATACATGAGACACTATCTTTTCCTCCTAGCTCCAGAGTGCTCTCCTGGGGGACACCAGGTTCTTCAGAGCCCTCACCGAAGTGTGCATTTTGACTCATTGCACCTCCAGCATTCTCCCTTTCAAGACCTGATATGTGACCATTCCCTGTCCCCTGGATGGTATCGGTTTCTCATCCTTGACAGACCTGCTGAGATGCCAACCAAATGTGTTGAGGTATTTGAATTCACTAAGAACTACATGTGCTTTTTCTTATATATCTTTTCATGAGCATTGAATCTTGTTACAACCAGTTTATTTCTCACTCTGAAATACTATTTTGCTTTTGTATCAAGATTGAGTTAATCCAAAGGGGTATCTCCATGTTCCCTGTTCTCATGATAATAGTAATAATTATGGTTAATGTTATGCTCATGCAGTCCACCAAGTGTTTTTACCTACGATATCTTACGTAGTTTTTACAAGTCTACGGTATTATCTGTCATCATTATTCCCATCATTTAGCACAGGAAACATAGATTCTTAGGCAAAACACTCCTGCTAGAGTTACCCAGCTAGTGAGTCAAACATCCAAGTTTTGATCACAGGCCACCAGTCTCCAGGGTTCACTTACTGAACCACAAGTAACCTGCAAACAGTAAAATACTGTATTCTAAGTGCTTCATTTCTTGTCAGTCTTAAATAGAAGGTTATTCCCCTTAGTGTTATCTATGTTTTGTGAATTATGCAGAAGCAATAATTATTTTCCTTTTTAAACATGTAATGTAAAAAACTCGGTAAAGATATCCAAATTTTAACAGTATTTAATTTTAAATGGTGACATTGTGGTATCTTATTTTTTCCTTTTTTTTTTGCTTGTCAATTTTGTGGCATTTTGTTTGCAATAAACTAAAAAAAATCAGAATTTAAAAGTAAAATTTGAGGAAATTACAGAAAATTCACTACATCCTTAAATATTTGTGTTCTTTTTCTTTGGCTGAACTAGCTATAGTTGATCTAGAAACTCACACAAATGTAAAGATAAGCTGATTTCACCAGGTCTATGCCCCCATGAGGAAGTGTTCTCTGCCCCTACTCTTTTATTTCCTCCTTGAGCCAAGGCTTTACAACCTCTAACTGGAGATTTGATCTTTTTTTTTTTTTAACTCTACAGGATAATACACGTCTGTGTAAATAAGTGTCTATTTATGATGTTTAGAGTAACTCATGTGCACTATAGAAAACTTAGAAAATAAAAGACGTGTAATAGACTAACATTCATTCATCATCAACCCACACAATCATACTACCATTAACAGTTTGCTGTCATTCCCTCTTTTCATATTGTTTTTTAAGGTTCGTGCTGCATGTTCACTTGCACAACATGCTGTTTTTCAGGTACTATTCAAGTTTTAGCATTTTCCTATGCTGTTGAAAATTCTTTAAAATTAATTTTGAACATAAGATGCTATCATATTTTTACTTAAACCATACCCATATGTGGCTTAAACCACATATTTAAAACATTGCCAAATTCAGGCTTTTGTTATAATAAGTGACTCTGCAATTAGCAAATGTGCACATAAATCACTGTTATATTTTAGTGTATTTAGTAAGATTATTTTTATAAGTAAAATTAGTAAACGTTAATGTCTTTTTGGTACATATAATCCTTTTTTTAAATATGCTAATTTCCATTTAAATAGCAGTAGATAAAAGTACCTTTTCTAATAAAGTTTATTTAATTTGAGAGAGAGAGAAAGAGAGAGAAGGAGACCGTGGGAGAGGAGTAGAGAGGAAGAGAATCCTAAGCAGGCTCAGTGGTGTCAACGTGAAGCCCAACACGGGGCTCAATTTCATGAACTGAAAGATCATTAACTGAGATGAAAGCTAGAGTCGAATGCTTAACCTACTGAATCACCCAGGTGTCCTTATGATCTTAGTTTTTATGTGGGGTAATATTATATCATTAAGATAAAATAAGTACAATAATGTGACAATATAATCCTATTAACAAATAATTTTTTCCTGAATTATTTTTGTCTTACATTTTAAAACTTATTATTTAAACACAAATGTCAGTCTCTTCCTTTATGATTTCCTTTGCTTTAAAGCATGGAAATAATAATATTGAGCATTATAATCTGGCTAACAATTACTGAGTCATTGCTATGTAGAAATTATGTTGTGTACATAATTATGCTTATAGCTCACCATGGTACAGTGAGGTACATTCTACAATCCACCTAGAACAAAAGGAAAGGATGTTGAGTGCCTTACCTAAGGTCATGCATTTAGCAAGTGCTTGGGTATTTCCCAAGTCATATATAGTTTCTTCTTATTTTTGCTGGGTTAGTTTTCTATTTAATTCCATTTTCCATCTCGAAATGATTTGATAATTGGCTTCAAGTGAGGCTTTAACTTCATTTTTTTTCCAAATTTCCAACCAATTGTTTTATCACCAAATTTTGAACAATCCTTTCTTTCTCCCCTGATTTTTGATGCCTCTTGAACCATGCATTAACTTCTTACATGTACTATATCCAGTAATTTTAGAAGAAATCTCCAAGGTGAGTTTATCTTTTTGCTCTGTATTGAGATGACTTTTTGCCTATCTTATCTTAGAATGTATTGCTATGGTGGTACGTTATCTGATACTGAATTTCTCTTGTTTGTAATATAAAAGTAACAGAATAAATTTAAATTGAATAAGATTATATTAACTATGAGCAATATACCTTAAATTTAATATTCCATAAAGTTACTTTTATAGTACAGGTACAAGTTATTAGATTTTTTAATGATAATTTAATATTTTAAAGGTGGTTTAGAAAAAACGCAAAGATGATTTATCTATCACATGTGAAAATAACTTGGATTTTCAACTTTTGTTTTCTCTATTGCAAAAGATGAATCACTGTGGAACACAGGCCCCCATCTGGCTGTCCCTGAGAGATTCAGAAACACTGCCTTTACCTGGAAAGATCAAGCAACTGACAGCTTGTGCCACATGGCAGTTTTTGTTTAATGCTACAAAAGACTGCTGTCTTTTTCAAATCCCAGTGTCTGTAAGAAACTGTGGAAAATTTTTTGTGTATTTACTACAGCCCACTCAAGGATGTATGGGATATTGTGCAGAAGGTAAGAAAACATAAGTAATATCCATGAACTGCTAGTCACAGAACTGTGTGTATTGGTGTGTTTGGGCCATTGTCTGGATAGGTTGTGTTGAGATAATATAAATCTCACTAAGAGTCTTGGTTTGCCACTATTGCTGGAGTGAAGCTAAATTTCTGGTTTAAATTGGCCAAATCTATTTAGGATTCTTTACCAAGAACCTTAAGATCCTCAAAAATATTTGCTGATGTGAAAATATCAAAGCAGATTTCTTGCCATTCCTCCCATTGAACATAATGATTGAGTTTGTTAAAACTTCTTTGGTTTCCTCATGCCCTTTCATCATTTTTAATTAAAGGATGAGGATAGTGAGTAAAAGATGTCATAGACTCTGAATCTAGAGTTCTCTCTTGTCCAGCAACAGAGCGGAAACAGGACTGAAATGCGAGAGAGACTTATGTGCGGGAGGAGACAAGAGCCCCAAGTAAGCGTCCTTGCTCTGTTTTTATTAGGATCAGAAGGCTTACCAGAATGATGAACATGCACCAAGAGACAATGAAACCATGAACTTTAACTCAGAGGTGTCAGGGAAAGGGGGTTTTGAAGATACGCGGTATTAGAGGTTTGGGTCAATACGAAACAGAGTCCTGGTGCTGGGCAGATGGTTGTTTAAGGCAGGCCTGAGTCTGTATATCTTAGCTAGCCTCGGGGATAAGATAGACCAAGCATGCTACCACAAGATCAACAAGGCACCTTTCTTTTACTAATTAGCTCTGCTCTGGGCAACTTCATCCAGCTTCAGTCTGTAGGCCCGTTTACCTATTTACCTATTTTGGTCCTTCCTTCCTGTGAAAGCAGCTTTCTGCTATTTTACTAAGTTGCCAGGTGCTTGCACCCTGAATACCTAATTTTGTAACCTTGGATGCTTTCATCCTGTGGCTTTCTATTTCTTTATGCCTTGTTAACCCATTGGTGCAAGTTCAGGATATTTCTAAGCTTACTCCCCACAAAAAGATATCATGAAAATGTGTTTTATATTATTTCATCTTTCATTCATTAATATTGATTGCATATTTATCCTGTGTCAGGAGTTATTTTAGGCCTTAGGGTTATGGTATTGAACAAGACAAATGAGATATCTTCCCTCATGGAACTCACATTCTAGTGGAGTGCCTCAAGACAACATATAAATGTAAACTGAATATGACTCAAAGAATAAAATAAATATCCACAAGTCCCTAATATATCAAGACATGATTAGAGAAATAAATTGATGGAAGAAAGGAGCCAAACTTTCCTTAAAGAAGAATTGAAAATATTTGTAGCCAGTATCCCACCTAGAAGATGGAACCTAATTCCTTTCATTTTGGTTGTGGGCAGTACTTAGTGACTTATTTCCAAATAATAGTGTATAGAAAGGAAAATATATTGATTTTATCATGGAGACACCTAGTAGACACTATATTAACCAAGTGATTAAGGTTAATATCATGAGTGATTATGTTGTTATCAGTTACCTGCTGATAACATGCAATAAGAGGTACTTCTCCTTTATGGTACTCGTCCCTAAAATCCATAACTCCAGTGTATTCATGAGAAAATTCACATAAATCCAAAGTGAGAAACATTATACAAAATGCCTGAAAAATACTCTTCAAAAGTATCAACATCATGAAAAGCCATGAGAGAGTGAAAAAACTGTCACAGATTGGAAAAGATTAGGGAAACATGATGAATAATGCAATATGATGATATACCAAATTGAATACCAGAACAGAAAAGAATGTTAGTGGAAACTGGTAAAATCCAAATACAGTTTCCAGTTTATTTAAGAATAGGGTCCTACCTGGGATGCCTGGGTGACTCAGTTGGTTAAGCATCTGACTCTTGATTTCAGCTCAGGTCATAATCTCATGGTATGTGAGTTCAAGCCTCGCATTGGACTCTGTGCTGACAGCGTGGAGCCTGCTTAGGATTCTCTCTCTCCCTCTCTCTCTCCCCACTCCACCAAAAAATAAGTAAATAAAATAAACTTAAAAAAAGAATAGAGTCCTGAGATCAGTTTTAGTTTCAACAAATGTATCATGGTTTTGTAGTATGTGAATATTCGTGGTAAGGGTATTATTACAAGAAAGATCCATATTATTTTTGCAATTTTATGTGCACTTAAAACTACTTTTAAATAAAATGTTTATCACAAACTGAAAATAAAAAAATAAAATTACTTTCGGAAGAAGAATGTGTTATAAATTAGAGAATACTGGTCAGTGCAATAGTGATTGGCACAGGTGCTATTTTACACAGAGTCCCTGAAGAAAGTCTCTCTGAACAGTTGATGAACTTGAGCTGAGCTCTGAATGAGAATGAATCAGCCATGAAAACATATGGGGGAAGAACATTCTAGGGAGAAAGAACAACACATGCCAGTGTCCTTAGATAGGTATGAAGATGGCTGTTCAGTGAACTGAAGGGGAAAAACATGGCAGGAAGACTGAATGGATGAGACTTCAGAGATGAGATCAAAGAAGAAGGGAGGGGACAGAATGTCTAGGGTATCTTGACCATGGTAAGAACTTAGATTTAGTCATAACTGCGGTATAAAAGTCTTATGGCATTTAAAGTAGGTGAATATGATCTATGGATTGTATTTAAAAAACTCCATCTAAGAGGCTGTGGAAAGATGGTGGTGGCTCAAAGTTTCGAAAAGGAGGGAATGGTTTCGACTAGTGACAAAGGAAAGAGGTTATTGAGTTGGGATGTCTTTTGGAGGCAGAGCTCATCCAATGGATGTGGGAGAAGATGGAAAGAAAGGAAACCAAGGACAAGGCCTAGGATTTTTGCTTGAGCAATTGAAATAGGAAAGCAACACATCACTTGGGGAGAGAGAGGAATGGAGAGTTCTGTTTTGGTCTCTTATCTAAGAGAGGACATGAGATATGCAGATATAAAATGCACATCAGATTCATGAGCCTGCCACTGACTGTGTTGTTGACTAAGGATGTTGGAGAATAGGGTGCTTGTGGGTGGTTCCCATAATACACCATCATGGAGCTCACAATAGATAATTGAACTTAATGAGTTTTTCTGTTTCTTTTTCTTTGTACTCAACTGTGACTGTGAACTCCTTGAAGACAATGTACCCTTTATATCAGGTCTTATGACCTCATGCCCGGAACAAAATAAGGACACAACAAATTTACATTTATTAGAAGTGTTTACTAGAACTAGTGACCCAACTCCTCAGATACAAGGAGCGCAAAATAGAATGAAGCTACATAATGGTGATTTTTTTACTTGACTAATTAGATAATAAAGAAGCTAATAATTGAGGGATTTATTCTTGGTTGGGGAGGGAGAGAGTGTGCTGATATGTGACCAAATTATGGGAGGAAATTAACCTCCCTCTACTATGTTATCTGGGCTCCTCCATATGTAGGAGACTGAAAATGCTAGGAGATATTGTTGTGGATTAGTGCTTTTAAACTAGGCAAACACTTGATTCAGCAAACAATGACAATTGTATTAGTAACAAGTATGAATATTTTCATCCTGAGGCTGTTAGATTGTCCAAATTTAAAAAAACCAAATAATAGATATGGCAAAACAGTGGCAAAGAATATATATGGAACCACAAATTGCAACAAATGGTGCGAATGAGAAGATTAGAAGTTGCTGTAGGGGTGCCTGGGAGTCTCAGTCAGTTGAGTGTCCTACTCTTGGTCTTGACTCAGGTCATGATCCCAGGGTCGTCGGATAGAGACCCACAGCTCTGTGCTGATCATGGAGCCTGGTTGCGCTCTCTCTCTCTCTCTCTCTCTCTCTCTGTCTCTCTCTCCTTCTGCCCCTCTCCCTCACTCGCATTCTCTCTCTCTAAAATAAAAATTAAAAAAAAAAAAAAGTTGCTGTAAATGAGAACACCAGAGGGGAGAGAGGGTGAAATTTGTAATGAGGTGCCACCTGAGAAAGCCTATTCTGAGAACAGGGTGTTGACATTGAGAGTTTTAGGGTAAACAGTCCTGGGTTAGATAAAGAATGTGGGGAAGAACATCCCAGACAGCAACAAAAGCACGTAAAAGGCGTTAAGTCAGTGAGTATAGTGTTGCTCCCAAGAGTGAAAGCAGCACAGAGATGTTGGGTCGCAAAGAGTGAGGAAGAGTGTTACAAGACATGGGTTGGAAAGGCAGCAGGGCCTGCTAGTTAGGGAACTCTTCATTTTATTCTCTGTGCTTTCAGAAGTCTTAGGAGAATTATCCTGAGAGCTTTAGCCAGTAAATCTTCACATTTCTCACACAGCTGCTAGCAAGCTGAACCTGGCCGAAAGCAGTATGTTCAGTAAGGAAGGACAGCATCTGCTCAGTTAATAGAGCTAATGTTGTTCATTGAGGAAAGAATCCAGAGAGATGCATCTGGAGTGGCCGAGAGATTTGAAAAATGTCTTTTTAGTATTTTTCATTATTCTTGTCATCAAAATAATTAATTTTTACAAAATTTCAAATAATATTACTAAGTGTGGAAAATTGTATAAGTGTTCCGATGGGAAAAAACAAATCTATGTTATTTTGTGAAATATTGGTTACTATTAAAAATGAAAACAGAACTTTCATACCACAGAATACCATAAAATAAAAGCAATCACTTAGGAAAAAATATTATTGTTTAGATTGAATTTAAAAACTCAATACATATAATTTGCATTTTATGACATGCTCTTAAAACTTAAAAAAAATTCCTATTAATGTCATTTCTACCCATTCAATTCCTCAAGCTTGAATATTCAAAATTATTTCTCCTGTTCTTCATATTCAAGTTCTCCTACTGGTTTTAAGTAAAAGGAATTTCTGGGAGAAGATTATTATCTTTTACTCTTTGTATATAAGTTATTAATCAGATATATACATGAATTATCTTCTCTGATGTGCCAGTAAAAGCTTTTCTTGAAACACTATTTTAGACTTGAATTAGACTTCTTGGAAAGCAAACAGAAATGAGTCACATAATACACTTAAGTGTCTCTTTCTCTTGCTTACCAAGAATCTGAAGCAGATGTTCCCTGCTGATGGTGACTTGGCCGTTTACAATGTCAAGCTGAGGTCTTTGTGAGTCTCTAGACGTTTCCTTCACAGTGACGAGATGAAGGTCCAGCTTAAGCCCTTTATATGCATTTTAGACAGGATAAAAGGGAAAGCCCAAAGGATGAAAAGAGAGCTTGTGCTAACTGAACTTACCTCCCTTTAAGGAGCTTATTTGGAAGAAGTCTTATCACAGCTACTTCAGAAGAATTCTTTGGCTTATCTCTGTCTTCAGAGACAGTCTGTGATATCTACTTTTTTACTTGTACATATTTCTGTCACCAACTAATAGACTATTGGATAGGCAACAATCAATCAGGCATATTTAGCTTAAAAATCATCAAAACAGAGGTGCCTAGGTGGCTCAGTTGGTTAAGCATCCAACTTGGGCTCGGTTCATCATCTCACAGTTCATGAGTTCTCATAGCCTTGTGTTTGGCTCTGTGCTGAAAGCTCAGAGCCTGGATCCTACTACAGATTCTGCGTCTATCTCTCTGTCTCTCTTTCTCTCTGTCTCTCTGTCTCTGTCTCTCTCTCTCTCTCTCTCTCTCTGTGTGCCTTTCCCTGCTAGTCCTCTGTCTCTGTCTCTCTCTCTCTCTCAAAAATAAATAACATTAAAAAATTTTTTTAAATCATAAAAACAGCAAAAATTAAAGTAAAATGTTTCCACTTTAATAATATATTCTCATGACTATTTTGTTTTTTATAACTTATGTATAATTTTCACACAATATATTTACAATTTCTATAAGGCAAATAAGAAAAGAAATGTTAATTCAAGATTATACTTATAATCAATGCCGTTCGAGCAAAAAGACTTATATATGTTATTAATTGAGAAGAATTTATTGGAAATTTTTTTTCACATTTTCCATATTTCTACTTAGCAAGGTGGTTAGATCCTTATGCTATACATGAGGAGGCATTATATCAATTGGAAGTAGGCTCTGAGAAATTGAGGACATATACTGTATACCCTGCAGCACCCACTAAAATATGTGTGTGTATCTAATAGCCAATAAAATAGAGAAGATGCACAAAATACACATTTTTTAAAGATGCAGAAACAGGTGATAAGTGCCAAAAGAACAAATAGGAAACAGCAATATGATAGATTTAAATCCTAGAATATCAACAATTATATTAAATATATATCATCTAAATACCCCAAATGAAAGTCAGAAATTTTCAGATTGGATAATAAAAGCAGCACCCAACTATATAGGTTGCCCAGAGAATCCCACTTTAAATATAAAGAAAAATGTAGTTATGAATATGGGGAAAGAAAAAGACTTAGGTACCACAAATCACAAGAAATCTAGGGTGGCATTATACATATTAGACAAAGTAAATTATTGAGCAAAGAATATCACCTAGTAGAACAAGGGTCATTTCCTAAAGATAAAAGGATCAATTGAACAACAGGATAAAACAGTTCTAAATACTTATGTACCTAATAACAGAATTCAAAATACAGGAAGCAAAACTTACCGATCTTTAAGAAGAAATAGACAAATTTATGGTTCATGGTGGAGATTAACACCCATCAGTCAATAATTGAGTGCATAGAAACAAAAACAAAAAAATGGAGGAGACTGGAAAGACTATATCAACCAACTTGATCTAAATGGCATTTAGAGAAGATTCCACAAATGACAGAACAACCCATATGTTTTACAAGTGCACCAACATTTACCAAGATAGATTATATGGTAAGTAAGAAAATTATAATACAAGAAAAAGTTTGATGTTAATAAAAAGAAAAGCCCACTAAATATACTGTGAAAACAAGAAAGTTTACAAAGAAAACAAACCTCATTTTATATGTTAAGAAACTAGAAGTAGCACCAATTAGACCAAAGTAAGCAGAATGGAAATAATGATCAGAGTGAAAATCAATGGAATAATACACAAAACGAAAAAAGTAAAATAAAAGGAAAGACAGAAATTTCCAATATTAGGAGTAAGAGAGGTGATAAAATAAAAGAGATATTAAGAATTAAAAGAATAAAGAATTATTATGAATAACTGCTAATACATTTGACAACTTAAATGAAGTAGACATATTTCTTGAAATACACAGATACCAGAGCTCACTCAAAAGAAAAAAGATAATTTCAATGACCCTATATTTGTTAAACAAGTTGTATTTCTTGTTAAAATCCATCCCACAGAGAAAACAAAACAAGACAAAACAAAACAAACAAACAAGAACCCTGGCCCAGATAGCTTGGGAATGCTTCCAAATAATAAAGTAGGAAATAATACCAATTTTACACAACTTCAGAAAAATGTGTGATAGAAAAATGAGTAGTAGGGACCAAAAAACTTCTGTAGAGCCAACATTACTCTCAAACTAAAAGCAGACATAGACGTTACAAGAAAACTATATCCCTCATGCATATAAATGCAGATGATATGATCATCTGTTGAGAAAATCCAGTGGAATCTACAAAATAGTTACTAGAGCTAGTAAGAAGTAATACTGAAAGAAAAAAAGATCAACATATAAAAATCATTTGTATTTATATATATATATTAGGAATTTTATCTAAAAATACCAATTATAGTACCAAGTATATGAAATGCTTAGGAATAAATATGGAGAAAGATGTACAAGACCTATAAAGTGAAAGCAGTAAAACTTCGCTGAGAGAAATTGGAAATCTTAAAATACTGGAGAGATAAACCATGTTTATGGAACAAAGATTCAATGTTAAGAAATCAATTCTCAAAATAATGTATACCTCTAAAACAGTCTTAATCAATATCTCAGCAAGCTTTTTCTTGTGGAGATTGACAAGTTTTCCTAAAATTTATATGGAAATACAAAATACAGTACCCAAAATTACGTTGATAAAGAAAAGATTTGGGCAATTTATAGTGACTTTCAGACTTATTCTAAAGTTACAGTAATCTATAAAGTGTTATGTTTGCATCAAGATAGATCAGCGGAAAAGAATAGAGTCCAGAAATAAATCAACACACATATAATTAACTGATCTTCAACACTGAACATAGTCAATTCTTTAGAAAAAGGACAGTAGTTTGAACAAATTGTATATCAATATACAAATTTAAAAAATGAACTCTGATCTAAATGCAAATAAAAATATAACTCACAGTGAATCATTAGTTTGACTTGTAAATAACAAAACAAGTTGAAATAATGTTTAAAAATCATGACCTCTAAGGATTTTAGAATATGTAATTGAATCTGAGGAAGAGTTAAATAGGAAGGCCTCAGAAGGTATGAGCATTAGAGCAGCTCACGTGATGTTAGCAATAGGAGTCTATAGACATTCGTATAGAACTTCATCATTGACTTGACTCAGCTTTCAACTCCTTAACTTTCAGTTTAAATTCTAAATTCTTCCAAGAAGCAATCTGATGGGCCTATCTTTGAGTATTACCCTTGTTCCAATGAACTGATGACAGCTGTCAACTCATTTCTGTAACCCTGCACATGATTATAGGGGAGACCAATTCCACAAAAGTGGTTCAAACCAATTGTATAAATTTATAGAAATTGTAGGGGCACCTGGGTGGCTCAGTTGGTTAAGTGTCTGACTTTGGCTCAGGTCATGATCTCTCGGTTCGTGAGTTCAAGCCCTGTGACGGGCTCTGTGGTGACAGCTCAGAGTCTGGAACCTGCTTTGGATTCTGTACTTCCCTCTCTCTCTGCTCCTCCCTCGCTCTGCTCCTCCCTCGCTCATGCTCTGTTTCTCTCTCAAAAATAAAGAAAGATAACAAATTTTTTATATAGTTTATTGTCAGGTTGGTTTCCATATAACACCCAGTGCTCTTCCCCACAAGTGCCCTCAAAATTTTTTTTAAACTTATGGAAATTGTAGTTGCATTACTTAATAATGTAGACTAAAATTTAGAAAACAAGATATGAAAGCCCTAGTTGTTTTAAAATATGATTCCAAATTATCTCCACTTGATCTCATCCTGAAAAGGGAAAAATTTGTTATAAATGAAAAAGAGAACAAGTAAGTCTTAGTCTGTATTAAAACATACTTCTCCAAAGAATTGTCATTTCAGATATTTTTGTATGTATTTATATCTTTATGCCCAATTGCATAAATACACAAACCTTAACCTTTTGCAGCTATTTCTGATGCAAAATTACACCCATGTGACCCTGATGAAATAGAAATTAGCGGTGACTGTGTTCGTAAGTATCCCATTTTATTTTTTTAGCAATTTATAAACTAACAATTTCAAAGTTTTTTGTTTATTCATTTCTCTTGAGACAGAAAGCAAGCACAAGCAGGGGGAGGGGCAGAGAGAAAGAGGTAGAGAGAGAATCTCAAGCAAGCTCTGTGCTGTCAGCACAGAACCTGACGCAGGGCTTAGTCTCACAAACCGTGAGACCATGACCTGAGCCGAAATCAAGAGTTGGATACTTAACCAACTGAGCCACCCAGGTGCCCCCATTTCAATGAGCTTTTATGTTCTGTAACTTACTTTAGATGTTAATTATGCTATTTGACATCGCCTCAGTCTAGTGACTATCAAGAATAAAAATCACTTTATCATGCCTTTAAGAAATAGTACTGGAATTAGCAAATTTACAGAGTTGGGCATTGTCCATACACTACAGACGTGTATATTGGTAGAATTTTTTATGATGAAATATTTGGCAGTGTATCTCAACAATATTAAGAATGCACATATATTTGTTCTCATCAATTCCATTTTCAAAAGTCTAGCTCATAGAAATATTTAAAGAAGCATGTAAGTACGATGTTTAAAACAGCAGTTTTCTAATCATATGAGAAACTAAATTGCAAATATACAGTCACTGCTGATGATTCAGTATTTTTAATGTACTCATGATGATAAAATATACTATAAACAATATTAAAATTCAGGAATATAATCTTTGATATTAGTGAATATTAATGGTACAGTGTAGCTAAGAAATCAAATTATATTGCACAATCTCATTTTTATTTTCTGAAATGATTGCATTTATACCAAAGAACTCTTGAAAGATTAACACCAAAAATGTTAATGGTACTCACAATTTTTCTACTCCTTCCAATATGTATTTCTTTTTTTTTCTAACTTAAATTTTTAAAAGTTGTTTCCAAACTAAAAAAAAAACCCTATGCCAATATTTCTTAAAATAAATCACTCTAAATAGATCTTCTGATAAATTTTTGATGTCTACTTAAGATGAGAAGACATTAAAATTATTATTGAAATCTTAGCCTTTTTGTGGGACCTTTTAGTCAAGTATATTGATGATGATATGAGGATATAATAAATGAATACACTATTGTTGACATATAATTAACTAAGGTGTTTGAATGATGAAAGAAACCATAATGACATAAAACAAATCAGGACAGGGGCCCCTGAGTGGCTCTGTCAGTTGAGCGTCTGACTTCTGCTCAGGTTATGATCTCATGGTTCGTAGGTTCGAGCCCCACATCAGGATCTGTGGTGACAGCTCAGAGCCTGGAGCCTGCTTCGAATTCTGTCTCCGTCTCTCTCTGCCCCTCCTCTGCTCACACTCTTTCTCTCTTTCTCAAAAATAAATAAACATTTTAAAAAAATTTAATAAAAAATAAAATAAAACAAATCAGGATAGATCATATAATATTTAGATACCAGTTCTAAAAACTAATGGTTTGCCTTTGAAAACTTCTCTTCTAATAATGCTCAAAATAAGGGGTGCCTGGGTGGCTCAGTCAGTTAAGGATCCGATTCTTGATTTTGTCTCAGGTCATGATCTCATGGTTGGGAAATTGAGCCCCATGTTGGGCTCAATGCTGGGCATGGAGGCTGCTTAAGAGTCTCTGTCTTCCTCTCCCTCTTGCCCTCCCCCACTCACACTCTTTATCAGTAAACACAATAATAATGCTCAAAGTAAATCACTGAGTTGTTTTTCTATGCTCTATTCCAGCTGTAAATGGATTTTCCAGCTCCTTTTTCTTGTGTTCTTTAAACAAGTTGTTATTTTATCTAAAAGTCTGTTTAATTAAATCCTGTGATTTAAGTTGTTAAGAGAACAAAACAATATCCCTAATAATAGTAATATTAAACAAAGTATAATTGTTATACTTTATATATAACTTGCATAATAGGTTTGGATTTTCTTTCTCATATACATATATTATAGTGAAATCACTTTTCTTTCTGAATAAGCAATAAATTTAAGCTATGTATGCTCTCCAGAAGGTTTATGCAAAATTGTAAAAAATGCTATACAAAATCATACACAATCTGGGGAGATAACACTTTGAATGGAAATATTGAGTCAAAAGTCACAAGCTTCAAGATAAAATAGAGAATATGTTAACATATTCAGCAGCTACGAATATTAGAATTGATAAAAAGATACAAACAGATAATTTATCTCTTGTTTTTGCAAACTTTTCCTTTAAATATATGTTGACAAAGTTTCTTTGATTTACGTTGTTGTGAGCAATGATCTGTTTGTTCACCCAGATAATTGATGCCATTTAAAATATTGATTCAAAAATTTTAATTTTCATGAGTTATTTTCTTTTCAGTTATCTGTCATCTCTTATTCTTAATAATCATTTCCATAGATAGTCCTTCCCTGTTTGGAAGTAAGTTGAACTTCTTTTTCCTAATTGATTTAACAAGAAACTTTTCCTCAGATATAAAAATTTTTTTAAAACCAATGTACTAAAGAGTAGTCTATTATTTCTTTAAAATCTGAACATAATCACTTGGCCTAATGTTTAAGGTATTTGTCAAGATATTTATTATTTAGATTAGGAGTACCTGGGTAAGCTCAGACAGTTAGTCATCCATCTCTTGATTTTGGCTCAAGTCATGGTCTCATAGTTTGTGAAATTGAGCCCTGAGTTGGTCTCTGTGCTGACAGCACAGAGCCTGCTTGGTATTCTCTCTGCACTTTCCCTGCTTGCGTGTTCTCTCTCTCGCTCTCGCTCTCTCACTCTCTCTGTCTCTCAAAATAAAAAAGAACAATATTTATTATTCAGATTAATTTGAAAAAAATTTATTTCCTATTGGGATTTTGTAATTGAATATCTAACAAAATAGCACTTTAAAATATCTTAAAATACACAAGATTATTTTTTCCCTTACAATTAGGTTAGAATCCCTCACAGTTTTCAAAAATCTATGACAGGACTGAAAAATTACTTTTGCAATTATTGTAAAATTACCATGTATCTCATAAAAATATTTGTATATTTCGGCTCTTATATTTTAAATCTTATAAAATTTATCACTTAAATATTTTTTCTACAAATTTAAAAAAACTCATTTAGAAACATTTTAGATCCACAAATCTAATCTTGTAAATGACCAGAGATGAAAACTGCAAAATCTTCCTAAGTTCCTAGAGAAAAATTCAAAGATTTAACGTCAGAAAAATGAAAAGAGTAAGACTGTCATTAAACACTTGATGTCTCTCACTAAGCAGTATAATTGCTCCCGTAATGAGCTGCTCTTTCAACCCTGAGTAATGATGGGTTGAGTTATAAGAGTAAATTATAAGAGGAAATTAGTAAGTCTTTTGAATTTACATTATAAAGACTATTTAAAAATTTATTTAATGTTATTTAGTTTTGAGAGAGAGAGAGAGAGATCGGAGGAGGGACAGAGAGAGAGGAAGACACAGAATCCAAAGCAGGCTCCAGGCTCTGAGCTGTCACCACAGAGCCCAAAGCAAGGCTTGAACTCATGAACCATGAGATCATGACCTGAGCCAAAGCTGGATGCTCAAATGCCACCCAGGTGCCCCATAAATGACTATTTTTTAAGCAAGAAATTATAACATGAGAAAACCTTAATTTTATTTCTTTGTTCAATCTTTTATAAAAGGGAATCTTTCAGAAATTGCTTAAAAGAAGGCAAATTACTTTTATGTTCAAGAGCTAGACTTTTCAATGGTAAAAACATCCAACATACCTTAATATACACTTGATGTGCTGCTAAATTTCTCTGCTATCAATATTTCTGTGATTATTGGGTCAAAAATAAGAATGTGCTGCTTTGCTGGTTGCTAGAAAATAGTTATCTTTCTGAATGTATTTTACTTTTCCTAATATAAATCCCTGAGTCACTGTCTCCATGAGCTTTTCCCTTGTCCTTATCCATTCTTTAAGATGCCTGACTGACGACAGATTATGCATCTTCTCCCATCAGGTCAGCCATCTGCCTCAGTGCCACCACCGCCTCCAGGAAGGCCAGAAGTTGTGGTGGAGCTGATTGAATCCAGGCTTTTCTGTAGGTGTGCTTTTGATGTTTCCCCTACAAACACTTCGGTGGGATTTCTCATAACTTGGTCTAGGCTTTCTTCTCAAGAAATCAAAGAGGAGCTGAAGCAAGAGACCACAGTGCAGGCATTCTCTCTTTTAGAACTGGATGGAATAAATCTCAGACTTGGAGATAGGGTATGTTCACAAACAACTGAGTCTTCTTTTCTTTTCATGAATGTATTACTTATCAAAAATGGATTTTTTTAACATAATCTAAAAATACTTTCATCCCCAGAATACAAAGCACTGATGTTTTTCTTTTTCTTTCCTTGTCGGCAATTGTGCCAACTCAAATAATGGTGAATGAGTCAGTAATCTTAATGACTACATATGAATATCTTCTATTACCATTTGCTGAATTATCAATGAACCCTTATAACTTGATGCCTCTTTCTGGCTTTAAAATGATATGTTTTTATTCTAGAAAAATGTTTTCATTTTTTTATTGATAATGTTACTTATTAGCCACTTTTAAATATATCTTAAATACAAAGTCTTTGATTTATGTTGAGGTTTGAATAGCTAAATTTTTAAATTGTGGAATTTTTCTGAATTTTCAAGCAAGTTTTAAAATTGTTTAACTTCTTATTATCTTTTATACACAAGCTACTATAAGTTAAGTACTTAATTATAATAGCTTACACATATTACCCCATAATTGTATTGCTAAATGATTATTCATTAACTTTGTTTATAGATATTCTGTAGTGCTTCCATCTTTTTGTTGGAGAATCCACGTGTACAAAGCTTAACCATCGAAAGCCAAGAATTTTTTGCAGGCATTAAGGTATGTAGCCATGGGGATGGATCAGAAAGATTATTTCTCTATCATTGTGTTTTCCATACTATGATCTGTGGATGCTGGTTCCAGGACCTCATCACAGACTGAATATTGAGATCCAAGAGTCTATATTTTTGAAAAATAACCTAAATAATTCTAATACACAGCACTGTTTGAGAGCCCCTGTTAATGAACTAAAGGAATATACTTGCATATTTTTTCAGAAATAGCCCAAATTAGAATAAAAGTGCAGTGCCTGGGTGGCTCGTTGGTTAAGTGTCTGACTTTGGCTCAGGTCATGACTTTGGCTCGCAGTTCATGAATTTGAGCCCCGCATCGGCTCTGCACTGACATTGTGGAGCTGCTTGGAATTCTCTCTCTTCCTCTCTTTCTCTCTGTCCGTCCTGAATTTGTGCACCCACGTGGTCTCTCTCTCTCTCTCTCTCTCTCTAAATAATTTAAAATATGAAAAATAAAAGTTTTATTCCTATAATTCATTCTATCACATATCTAAAAGTTAGAGTATTGACATTTAGTTAGCATGCATTTTGGAAGACAAGTACCAGGTACTGGCACCTCTGGCTAGAGTAGAATTGACCCAGAAATCTGGGGTCTGTGAACTGTGAAGATGGAGCTAACTAAGCAAGCAATATCTGTGGTCACTGCTGGTAGCCTGGGAGATCCAAGGACAAGTGAGCTATTACAGTGGATGAGCAGGCATGACAGGGAAACAGAAGTGGTGGAAGGAATGGGGCAGTATCATGAGGTCCAGGCAGGCAGGCATTATACACCCCTTGTGTCAGCCACAAGACTGGAGTTTGACCTGCACTCATCTCTAGTTCAAGGACAAAATGGTACAATCGATAGATTGTGTGAGTAGGACTCACAATAGATTGTGAGAGCCAAGACAAAAACTGTTCTGGAGGAAGTCCATTTATACACAGTAGGGACCAGGGAAGGAGTGAGAAGAGTAACCGTGTTGTCAGAAGATCATAATCACAGTAGGAGGGGAGAAGAGCTCAGACCTCGGGGACACAGAACCGTCCGATCTCCATTGGTGAACACTCAGCAGACAACATCCAGGTCAGCGGTCAGCCCCCAGGAGATGTTTCTAATTAGGCTAGTAGGGTGCTAGCCAAGAATTCAGACAAAGTAAAACCTTCCTGCCTCAAAAAAGGATTGGCCCATGAACTCGGTTGCAACCAGTCCTAGACTTCAGTACTCAGTGATCCAGCTGAGGAAGACAGAGGCTGCAAAATAAGCTAAAGGTGAGATATTTGAGGTGACAATGATATTTTCATTTATATATGCAAAAATATTTAAATTTCTAATTTATGTTAAGGATGATATTAATCCCTAAGAATAAACACACTCTTACATTGGTGAGTCAGTAAATGTTAACAAACAAATGAAAGACTATAGGCTTCTCTCTGTCTTCTCCATTCTCCAGTGCCCATCCCAGAACCAGAATCATTAAGGCAGACTCCTACCAGACTGCGTGCCATGTTGGGGAACCAAATTATGCCTCAGCTCAGAGCAGTACAGTGTCTCCGTCTACTCTTCTATGTCTGCTAATTTTTTAAGGGTTTGGTTTTAATTAATCTTGTTAAATTGAAAAATTCCAAGGCTTAAGTTATTACTCCCAGCTTATTTAGCAAAATATGAGCTGTTAAAAATGCTCTAGAAAAATTTTATCTTGGGAATAAATTCTATTTTTACGTGACTACATATTTTCTTATACCAGTTACACCCTGAATTAAGCACTATATCAGAAGATGGGAAAGAATATCGCTTGAAGATAGAGAGCACAGTTCCTGTCATTTGTTCTGAATTCATTGAGCTTGACCAGGAATGCAAAATCTCATTAAGACTGAAAACTGTTGATCAAGGTAATACACTAAATTCACTTAATTTTTTATTGGATTTCAAATAATAATTAATGCTTTTTTTCTCCTAGAAAAAGTCATTGGAGAGTATGCATATAATTAATTATGTTGTGTGTTTACATCAAATTATAGCTCAGCCATATTAATCATACAGGGCCATATTATTGACTGTCCAAACAATCTATGTTGCAATTCACATTGATCTCTCCTGGGCTCGTAGCATGTATTAAAAAAAAAAAACCGGAGATGAACAATTCTCATCATTGTCTTTCTCTTCCTCCTTCTCATTCTTGTTTTGCCACTTATTTTTTTCTTTGTTTTTAGGGATGGAGGGACAAACTGCTCTTTAAGATTTTCCAAATATCCCTAACTAGTGAGGTGTGATATGTTATACTAACATAAGTTCAAGCTTATGCAACATGAATCACCTAATATACTCTTTATACTTCTCTCCCTAATGTAATCTTGTGTTTGAGATCGTTTGTTATAAAATTGTATTTAAATTACAAATGACATAGATTGTGTGATGCATGGCTGCATATATGCCACTATCACAGCTATATAAGGAGAGATGAATTCTCCCATAGAACCCGATAGACTATGAGAGGACAAAGCATGGATGGCAGTGATTGGGTTAGTCGAATTCTGTTTCTCCCACTAAGACTCTGAGGTAGAGACCAAAGCATATAAGAGATACATAAATTAGAATATGACTTTTAAGAGAGATTCTGTTTGCATACCTTTTCACCATAGCACATGAAATTTTATGTAGTAAATACACCAAATACAATGAGTCTAGGTCTTCAGGTTTCTATTATAACTAATTAAATCAAAGAAGCAAAGGATAAAAATGCTTGAAGAGAGAGTCCCATGGGAATTATACACCCAGGAAAGAGACGGACATGGAAATGGAGACATCAGGAGAGGCTGTCCCAAGACAGGTGACAGTAAACAGGCTTAGGTAATAAATCCCCAGCCACTTACTAAGATTTCAGGAGCACTGTGAACAACACTGTGTTTTGAAATTCAACACAGAAATATGCAAGTAAACCCTCTCTCTCAGACTGTTTGACATAATGTTACTTCAAATTACATGTGAAAAGTATATTTTGTAAATTTTATTACAGCTTATGGGGGTGAATAGGAAGAGGATGATGTTAATATATTTTTCAAACTCATGTCAGGCAAAGATTTTCTTCAGCTGCAAGTATACTTCAGACTATATTTGTGTGCTCTCAATTCTTGCAGCAAGACAAGCATTATTATAATAATATAAAAGCAACATATATCTACAATTTAGGAGTTTCTATGTCCCTGCTATTTGTCAATTAAAAATAACTTCCTGGGGCGCCTGGGTGGCTCAGTCGGTTAAGTGTCCGACTTCGGCTCAGGTCATGATCTCACCATTCCCGAGTTTGAGCCCCGTATCAGGCTCTGGCTGACAGCTCAAAGCCTGGACACTGTTTCAGATTTTGTGTCTCCCTCTCTGTCTCTGCCCCTTCCCCACTCATGTTCTGCCTCTCTTGAGAAAATGAATAAAGATTAAAAAAAATTTTTTTAATAAATAAATAAAATGAAAATAATTTCCCTTTTTTCTGGATAATTATTTATGGATTTCATTCTGGATTTGCCTCATCTTATCTTTTTTAAGCGTTTTTTCATTATATACCTACTTCCAAAGAAAAAAGTTGATATTTCCTAGTGTATTTCCACAACTGCTATGCTGCTTTTTCACAGGCTTACAGAGAACAACACTTGGCCCTCATACCACGGACCAGGGGAAATGATGTCAGGGGTTATGTCCAAGCCAGACATACTCCATAGTAACTTTAGGGAGCTAAGAGTTTGGATGTTTCTGTTATTTTTTATGTGCATAGGAACAGGGTGTATTTCCAGGGTGAAAATGCATGAAGAGGAACTTTTTTTTTTTTTCAATAATTTTGAATCTAATGCAGTGTTCTACATCAGACCAATATAATTTTACACCTGAAAACCATGTGTGGAAGAAAAGAAGATAGAAAGTTTTCAATAACTGTTACTTTTTTTTTCTGGATCTCAGAAGGATTTTATAGATTTTATAATATTAATTAGATATGAGAGCACACTTCCTTTGTTGCCAGTGTTTGGAGCAATCTATCCTTTTTGTTTAGTTTTACAGATTCCCGAAGTTCCTTTCTGTCTTTTGTTACTATTTTCTTTCTAAATTATTATTTTTTTTCTTTTTTCCACAGGAAAGGGAGCGTCTTCAGATTCTAAATATATTGGGACATTGGGGAGATAAAAAGCAATAGAGAGTTTAATACTTGTGTGGAATTACTTAATTCATTTTAATTTTTCTATTTTTAGGTTGATGACCCAATAATCATCTGTACCAATAACCATTGCTATCAGTCAACGATGCATAGAACATGAGTACAAACCCTATGTAATATTACAGATATATCTGGACCCCAGGCACAATTCTTAGTCAGAAAGAACATCAAATTTTGTTTTTTGGTGGTGAAATTGATTTTTTCGCAGAAACAATAAATTTTATATATTGCTTTTATATGTTATAAAGGTGCTTATGGATTTATAACCTTATTGAAAATTGTACTACATATGTACGTATATGTATATATTGACATTGATTATTCATAAAGATCAAGCAGAGTTCAATAGCTTTAGACAAAATTTACACATTTAGACAAAATTACAACCAAATTTTTTAAATAAGAGAAAATTGAGAGATCTCTCAATTCAATTTTCCATGTTAATCAAGTTATTACATGCTTTTATTAGTATATTTCCTTACAAAAATTCTGAATGTATCTTTTTTCACAAAATAGGTAAAGAACAGCTAGGTTTAAATTTGGCACTGTCTTCCTGTCACGTGGACCTTCACCAGATATCATCCTGTGCTAATGGATCCTGTAGCCATGCTTTTGTGTCCTACACTGCTGTAACAGATTTTTCTCGAGACGGAGATAGAATCACAAACATTGTAGTGGAACCTATAGTTAATGAGGATTTCCTGTGGAACAGCTACATTCCAGACAGCATCCAGGTTGACAAATTACAAAAATATCTTTACAATTGAAGCCATAAAAAAGATATATTTAATTTGTTCAGTACATCTTATAAACTTTTCATTTCAAAATTACCTCATAAGTTTTTCCATTTTAAATGATTCAATTTTCTATAGCTATGATTAAAAACAATAACTAATTGAAAATTCATTGAGATTGCTAAGCATTTTATTGCATGTCACTAAATACAATTAATGATAATATTTACCAGAAATATCTTTGCTTTTAAGATCAAAGTAAAGGATGTCCCAACTGCTTACTGCTACTCATTTACTGACCCACATATAATTACATTTGATGGCAGGTAATTTCCTGAAAGTTTTTTTTCTTTTAATAGTTTTTGCTTCTTTTGGATTTTGCTGTTGTTTTGTTTCTAGTCCTATTCACTGAAAGATTAGAAAGGAAGGCATGTATAGATAACACTGGCTTGTTTCAAAATACTGATTTGTGTGGAATGTTTTTGCCTAAAACTTTAGCCTTTGGTAAATATACAGATGTGTAGGGAGTCTGAATTTGTAAAAATGAAGATTCTTACAAATATGAAGTTATTTTAACTTGTCCATTTAGTTATGTTTAATAATGATTAAAATATTTGCTGATTAGATTGGAGGTGAATGATTAGAGATATTTACCATATTGCATTTCAGCAGGATACTGAAATAATCTTTTTGGTTTAGGCAAGGTGATTAAACTAACACATTATAATTATTTGAAAAGCTAAACACTTCTAAAAAACTGAACACTTCCAATTCATGACAAGGATACTCTGGGGGAAACTACTGTGGCTATCATAAATACCTAGATGTCTGCAAATAAATAATGCAAATAAAAAGAGCAAAATAGCCAAAAAGTAATCTAAGCTATCTTGCTATTAATATCTGCCTACAAGGATTTAAACTCAGTTTATACTCTTCCAAAGAATACATGATTTTAAGATGTAATTAAAGAAAATTATAAGAACACGTCTTTGTTGAGTCAAAATTTTCTTCATGATGTAAGGTAGTTTATTCTTTTTAAGATATTTTTAATGTGATCATCGTCAGTAAAATTATTCAACATGAGAAAATATGTATAGAAATCCTCCATAGTAAGTGATACTCTGAAAGTTTGAGGAAGTATTAAAAAGTTGTAGAAATTGGCCCCACATGCAAGAATCCTTTATGGTTATGATAAACTTACAAGGTTTAATGGAAAAACCTCCAAGCATAGTGGGGATTAATTTAATTAGCTATAATTCAACAAGATTAATTGTGTAACAAATGACAAACCCTGTTGTAAATGCTGGGGTTATGGCAGTACATAAAACAACCATGCCTTCTCTCATGCAGCTTACTTCTGTAAAGCGGAAAAGAGATATGCATGATTAATAAATAAAATACATAGTGTATCTGAGGACCATAGATGCTATGAAGAAAACTACAGCAGGGGTAAGAGGAGACGGCTGGATGTAGGGGTTGGCTGAATTGGGGAAAAGAAGAAACAAGTTGTGAGATTAGGTGCTTACCACTACTTTGTTCCATGAGGTGCATTAGAAATAGGATTTTTCATTCTTGCCCCAAAATAGTATTGAATATGTATAAATAAATTTAACACACATTTTTTGCATTTAACATATTATAGTGGTATTTTATACCAATTCTTAATGCAGTTGATTTTTGTTAATGCTAGGGTGTATGATAATTTCAAGACTGGAACATTTGTGCTTTATAAGAGTATGTCACGTGATTTTGAAGTCCATGTGCGCCAGTGGGACTGTGGAAGCCTTCACTATCCTGTGTCCTGTAACTGCGGGTTTGTTGCCAAAGAAGAAGGTGATATAGTTACTTTTGATATGTGCAGTGGCCAGCTACATGAATCACAGCCATATTTATCCGTAAAGAGCCGAGATACAACCAGCAATATCAAGATAAGTGAATCTTACTTAGGAAGAAAAGTCACAGTATGTATGATACTTTAAGGTTCAAAATATTTTTCCTACAGATTTTGGATTGATTTCTGAACTTTTTTTCATCTCTATTAAATTAAGAGCTATCTTTTTTGAGCATTAGTTTTTTCCCCCTAAATAAAGCTTTTTAACACTGATCTCAGAAGGAATAACGTTTTGTTTCTTAATCTTCCACACACAAATAGACACAACATAGTCGCATCAAAGCAGCCTTATTTTAAGATTTCAATATGGTGACTTGGTAGGATATTCCTAAAAATTATTTTTGACAGTGCGTAATAAATCATATATTAGAGATGAAATGTATAGTTAAGAATAAATATTCAGGAATAGTTAGAAATACAGAGTTTTCATTCTTGCCTCAAAATATGCTGAACGTATATAAATTCAACACACATTTTTTTTTGTTTTTAATGTATTAATGTGGTATTTTATACCAGTTCTTAATGCAGTTGATTTATTTCTGTATTTCAGATCTGGTTTTCTTCTGGAGCATTTATCCGTGCTGATCTTAGTGAGTGGGGCATGAGTTTAACAATCCGAGCCCCTAGCCTAGACTACAGAAACACTTTGGGACTTTGTGGCACCTTTGATGAAAACCCAGAAAATGATTTCCATAATAAAAATGGAACCAAAATTACTTCAACTTTTAATAATTGTGTTGCTTTTATTAATGAATGGAGGTAAGAAAGTAGATTATTTTCATTTGTTATTATATTCATGTTAGACTTTAAATGAGTGGTCACACAATATTCTGTTTTTTTTGGCAACACATTAGTGAGAAAAAAATGTTCATGTCCAAATTACTATTCTTTTCTGTTTTGCACTTGGAAGGATTTTGCCAGGGAAAAGCATGTTTGACATGATGCCAGTTTCTCCACCATCGCCTGGAAAACGATCCTATTGTAGCTGCTCACTGGACACGAAGTCATTATATCCTTCTGATCACCTGGACAGTGCTTCTCAACCAGAGTTTGTTTCAGGTTGCAAAGATCTCAAACATGTCAAGTTCTCTTTCCTGATACCAGAACTAGATGTCACCTCTGAATATATTAATTCAGAAGCTCTTATCAAAGGGATAAATGGGTATACATTTGGAGAAAAAAATAATTTGAATTTCTTTCCTCAAGAAAAAAAGCATGCGAACCTAACCAAACTGGACTTACATTTACAAACACATCCTGGAAATGAAAAACAAGACACACCAAACACTTTGGACAATGGGAAACATACACAGGACCAGGGTAGCCGTAGCCAGGAGATAGGGTGGTATCCACAAAACAGATGGAAACGGCAAAACATAGATTATGAGTTTCTTCCTATGTTTGCTTTCCAAAGTCTCAGCCAAAGGGACCTAGAAGAATTCACTTATTTCTTCCCTGAGGACCATTCTGAGGATGTCCACCAAGAGTTTGTCCCCACGTGGCCCACACCCTCTGGGCTCACTGAATACAGCACCTTGGCACTGTGCCAGCAGACTCTTGCTAACTCCAGCATAGGAAGACACTGTCTTGCCTTTCTGGGCAAGAGCCTAGACAGTGCTATAGATATGTGTGTTAAGGATGTTCTCCTAAAAGATGATCTTAGCTGGGCAGAAGCAGGTGTGGCTCTTCTAGAAAATGAATGTGAAAAGAGAATTTTGGAAGAGGGGAAATACAACACAGAAGAATATGGCAAGTTAATTGAAGACATTCTCTCAGTGCTAAAATGCCCCAATTTATGCAGTGGCAATGGTCAGTGTATGGAATGGGGATGTGTATGTTCCCCAGGCTTTAGTTCCTATGATTGCAGTGATTCCCATGGTGAGTAAGTACCCCCAGCTTTGATATTGTGTATGTTATTTGATTATGAAAACTTCTTTGTTCTCTTTTAGTATTTTAACAGGGTTCCTTCAGATTATATTGGGAAAAGATCGTAAATTATATTAAACAATACAGTAATAATTCTTCCAAAGTGTCTCATCTTACTTATAGTAAAAACTGGGATACTTATAATAGCCTATAAAGCACAACATGTTCAGGCACACCATATATCTTCAAACTCATCCCCTACCACTAAAAACCTCACTCCTTTTGCTCCACCCACTTTGGTTTCTGTAACACTAGGTTCTCTTGACCTCAGGACCTTTGCATACAGTTCATCCCTCTGCTTGTAGAGAATCATTATTTCTCTAGAACTCAAATTCAGTGTATTTTGAGTACTGTGTTTATTAATATTTTACTAATTATACCAATTTGCTTAACAATTTCTCTAACCCATCTACGTGGCACAAGCTATTTTGTACCTCAGTATATTAGAGCAAGAAATTTCTAAAAGTCAATTGGATTTCATTAGCTGTTAAACCAGTCACTCCTGATTTTCCTTCTACTCACACCATCCTGCCCTTTTCTATCTCAGTAAATGTAAACTTCCCTCCTCTGATTGTTCATGTTAAAAACTGGTAGTCATTTTGGCTTCAATTTTTTTCATGCCTCATGTTTAATCCATTAGTAGCAAATCAGGCTCTAGCTTTGAAGAATTTCATCACTTTCCCTGCGACAGCTTAGTTCAAGCCACCATTATCTCTCACCTGGATTATTATAGATTCTCTCAAAGTTTATTTTCCATGCAGCAGCTAAACTGATCCCTTTGAAATATAGTGAGATCACAGTACGCCTGCTTAAAGCCCTCTGATGGCTCTGTCTCTCCTTCCGAGTAAAATCCACATTCCCTACCATGGCCTAGAAGACTCTATGCAGTCTGAGCCTCCTCTCTCACTGAATTCATCTACCATTCTCTCCGAAGTTCACTGCTCTCCAGTGTTCTTAAGCGGTTGCTTTGCTGTTTGTCAGAGAAACCAAGCCTGCTCCTACCTCAGGACCTTTGAATTTACTTTCCCTCTCACTGGAGCATTCTTCCAATGCATAGCTTTATGATTGACTTCCTTCTCTTGTCTGTGCAAATATTGTATTATCTCAGACTTCTTCCAAAGTCTTTCAAAATAGTTTTCTTCACACAATCCCATAGTCTTTATCTCCCTTGATAAAGTTAATACATATGTTTTCTCCATAGTCTTGAAAATATTTATGTGATACACTTTATATTTATTTTTCATTTGGTTATTTTTTGTCCTCCCATATTAGAATGTAAGTTATATGAAGGTAGGAACTTGTTCTTTTCATATATCTCCAGTACCTAGAATAACATCCAGAAAAATAGAAGTTGCTCAGTAAACATTTATTAAATATGAAAGAATAAACTAACTTTTTTAATTTCCATAAACATTTTTAGTGTTTTGAATATATAATTTATGATTTTATATTCTACTGCTAACAAAGTTATATTCACCTAGATTTTGCCAGTACTTAGGGGACTCAATTACTTTTATATGCTGCACTTACCTATTTTGACGACCAGATCTTGCTGATACATATGATGTGACCAGATCAGTTAACTCTGACTGCTAGGAAAATTTTTTCTCCTATGATTGAAAGTATACTTAAGATTATGGTGGCATATAAGATAGAAATAATACATAAAAACATTAATAATATTTTTATAAAATTTTGATAATCCTTCTACTGTTTAAGAATTTTAAAAAATTATAATACATTACATTGCTAATTACACTGTTTTATTACAGAAGTATTTTTTCTATAACCCACTTCTATGGCACAAACCAAAATGGCAAAAACAAAACATAAGCCATTGTAGTAATAATTTGCTAATCCTTGTAAATAATTGGTATTAAACATTATTAAAACATTAATTAAACCTGTGTATATGGGCACTGGTAGTATCTTTAATGCTACTTTTATTGGCTTGATGGTAGGTCACACTTCTTTTAATACCAGGTTACTCATAATATTTAATAGTTTAATTAAAGTACTAATATTTGGTTATACTTCAAAATATTATTTTGTATATACTTTTAATTTGGACCTTGCAAATAATTAGTTTATTTTTCTAGAATTACAGAAAATTTGTCCATTTTGTTTTATCATTTTTTCCAAAGATGAGGCTCCTGAAATTATAGAACTTGGGAATGCTGGATTCTGTAATATTCGAAAATATAATTGTATGACTGTGAGAGTATTTGGTAAAGGCTTCAAAGAATCACCTTCAGTTAAATGTGAAGTTACTAAACTGCAGGTATGTTAATTATAGTGTTGAAAAACAGTTAAGTTTATGAGTTATTCAGATTAATTTTATCTTGGATTAATTTCATCTATCAATTAGCAGCATAATCCCAGAGAATATCATATCCACAGAAAGCTTAATAATAAAATGGTTACATTGCTTAAACTTAAAGTTTCTTCCCTATTCGTTAACTGTATTAAACTTTTATACAATTTTTATTGTGGTATTGTCTCACTATTCCAGTTATGATAAGAAATTAAAATAATATTAAGGTTGATATGTAAACTTCTGCATTTATTAAAATGTAAAACCACAAAGAATACAGATCATTTTTGTCTAAGACAAATTTTTATGACTTAGAGATGTAGAGAGATGAATAATTCCATTTTACAAAACAAAAAGTAAAGATTAATTGCACTCATCCTTTATATTTCCCTTACTATGGATTTCAAAATAAAAAGTGTTTTTCTTCTTGAGGCTACAAACAACAGACATGATCACTCAGTTTGAACATTGGTATATCAAGTTATACCTTATTTTGATGACTGTGTGGTCTTCCTTTTCTTTATTCAAGTGGATTTTTATTTTAAGGAAAGCTCTTTGAGAGTACTTACTTGGGTAAGTTGAAAACTTAAAACAGAAGGTCACATTTTAGCATTCTTTTTACTTTTTCTCTAAATTGCTAAAGCCAAATATGATCCGGGGATTGAGAATTTAAGGAGGAAATAACTTTTGTGTCTGTCTTTTTTGAAGAATTATACAGGAAAAGTATTCTTATTTCAAGATTTTATGAGTAGAACTTTTCTAAATGAACCATAAAATATTTCAATCCCAATGAAATAATAAGACACAATAGAAAATGGAATGTATGCATAATTTTATTCACTTCAATATTACTCAAGAGACTAGATATTATATTGTTTGTGGCAGAATAAATCATATGACATCACACTACAATTAAGTGATTTGCCAAGAAAGAGTTTTATAGATCTGTATTCTCTTGGAAAGTACATTTTGTACTTACTTTCAGATAATATTATTTGCTGTTATATTTATTCTCATACTACTTTCTTTTTCTAAATATCTGACAGAGTACCCTATGAAATTCTCTAAGACACTATACAGAACTATTGAAAGAAAATATATATGTTCACTTGTCAAAACCAAGCTTACCTAGATTTTTGCAGCCTGTTCAGGATGTTTGTGTATTTCATTTGTAATACCATTTGGTTTATTTTTAAATATTTGTGTTCCACTTTAAATTCCCTCTACAGTCTGGTTGATTTTAGTTATTTACTTATTTGGAAATTAAGCAAAAAATCATGGTTCTGATAGTTGGCGTCATCCTGAAGATACACAGAGAAATGTCACTGGCTTTTCATCTGTACCACTCTGTCCATTACCCTTTCTTTCCGTTCCATTCCCATCTATCCCTGGAGGTATCTACTCTCATTATTTTCTGGTTTATCCTTACTGCATTTCTTTTGCCCAAAGGGACAGATAAATCCCTTCTCTTTTATAGGAAGGGTAGCATATTATAGCTGTTCTTTTCTATTTTTGCAATAGTAATTTTACACGTTTTTATCTAGAGATCCAAGCACCCAATCCTTTCTTTCACTCCCTACCTCTCCAAAAAGCAGCTAGAACTTTACAGAATCCAATTTTTAAATACTTGTAAGATTAAATCCAAGTAGCTTTCCTAGAAATGAATGGTCTTTTGTGATCCACCTCTTGTCTATTTTTGTAACCTTGAACCTCCTGCATACGCTATACTAAAATCTCATGCTGTCTCATGCATCCCTACCTTTTCACTTGCTATTTCCTCCAGCCACACTGAAGTCCAGTCTCCCCATTTCTCCTCCCAGTGTCCAATGGCAGTCTCCTCTTCTACTTTCAGGAAGAGAAGCCTCCCTTGACCATGGTAGACTCAGTGGCTTCTCTCTCTCTCTCTCTCATTGAGCTTAATTTAAATCTTGGTTAAGCAGTATTACAATTTTATTATTTGTCATTTCCTCTGTGATCTTTTTTCATCAGAAAATTCTCAACACATGTAGATACAAAATAGTGATGAATGGAAAATAAATATAACCCTATTTAGTCCTTATTTGGGATAGGCTTCTCCAAACAGGAGTGGAAATGATTTCTGGACTTGGCCGGAGTCTTTTTCCAACACACAACACCCTGTATCCTTCTAAGTGTCCATATCGTGAGTACTCTGAGACACTGTTGTCAGACCCCCTCCACTTGAGAGAAACCACTGATCTGTTTGGCCAGCCTGTACATACCCCCTTAAACATGGAGATCTGTACTGTGGCCTACTCTTTCAAGCCTCAGATCTTAAGAATACTTTCTGCTAGCCACAGATGAGCATGTTCTTACCTTCCTTTCCTTCTCCTGCGGACTCACAATATTGAAGCATCAGCATGCTCCTTGACCATTTCAGAGCAGTTGAAAGCATTATGCAGTCATAAATTTAAAAAAAATCTAAATCAAAATATTGGCAACAAAATACATCCTTTTAATTTTCTATGTAGTTACCAGTACCTAGAAAATTATTCTGGCTTTTCCTCTTTAGACACCAATGTATTTTAATACTAAGAAATTATACTTTACATGTAGATTAAATATGATACGCCACTGATTTATTAAGTAGGGTGAACTGGTTAGAATTTAGTTTCAAGTTACATAAATTCATTTGAATTACCTTGATCAAAGTAGTATTTATTATGAAGGTGGTGTATTTTTCACAAAATCAGGATAAGAATGTAATTGCTGAATTCTCAGGAACAACTTGAACTTGGGACTTGAACACCATGAAGATTCAGTATGTCTGGATTTGTGTGTGGGGAGGGGTATCTGTGTGTTTCAGTTCTGCTTTTTCTCTGTGGGCTTCATTTTTCCCTTTTACTAGATACTAGCTTCCTCCACATAGTGAAAAACACAGCCACCCACATCCCCATTACTTTGTATCTTGCACCTCAAGCTACCAGAAGCAGACTGACCCAATATTCCCTCTGGTGTAAAGTCAAATCATTCCAAGTAATCAAAGCATTGGCTCAGCTTAGATCCACCCCCAAAGCAGTCAAGCATAGCCAGGAAGATGGGTTATGTAAGAACACGAGAAGGTCCTGGGAACCATGTGGCTGTAGGACAGAAATAGCAATTTCATGTAAAAGTAGACGTTTGAGAACTTCTGCAGAAGAAATGAGAGTTTCTGGGAAAAAAATCAGTCCACTGCGTGTCAACTACATAGTCAAATGTGTTTCCTTTTGCTACAAAACTCATTACTTGGTGATTCATTATACATGACTAATATTGATAACTTCTTTGATTTACATCTATAAGAAATCCATGAAGCATTAGAAGCAGTTTATGTCTAATTAAGGTATATATGGTTTTCATTATTCTGGATAAAATTCACTATTGATGTAACTTTTATTACGTCATTCATTATATATTCCATTATATCAGGCATGCATTTTTTAAAATTTATATTTTGATTTTATGTAATTTACTAGCAAGGAATTTCCATAATTAAACAGAAGTTAATTGCTTTCTCATTATGCCTTTAGTATAATAGCAGTAAATGGGTTCTTGGAAAAGCCGTCTACACGCATACTGTTTTTCAAAATAGCAGAACTATTGATTGTCAGCTGCCCTCTGATGCTCAGCAGTCTAATTCCTTAGATCTGATGGGTGAGAAGCCAATTGCGAAGTGGCAGTTAAAGGTAAAAAAGAAGTCTCCTATTTATAAATAAAGTAAATATTTATATATTAAAATTTCATAATGAATTACATTTAGAACAGATTATCTTATTATAAAACTAAATATTACAGGTATCTAATGATGGTTATAGGTTCAGTAATCCCAAAATTATGATCATCTACGATGGGGCTTGTCAAGTTTGCGGTCTCTTTGGAAAAGACTTATGTACTATAAAGGTAAGCAGTTTTTCACTTACTTTCACATTTACATGGTAAGTATTTTCATGTCTCATGCTATTGGCATGTTAATGTCATCTATTTTTCACCTTCATATCAGAAATACTCATAGAGAAAGCCTTCATATAAACTCAAGTTTATATGAGGTTAACTGAACTTGTTACTCTGCTGGTAACTCTTGTTGAAATGGCAAGGAAAAGATTTCTACCTTTAATGTTTTGAAGTGGCTGGTTGTTTATTTAAAAAAAAAATCAAAAAGGGGAGGTTCAGATTGAATTTTAACTCCGACATGCATTCATTTTTACATAGTAATAAAGATTTTCCAGTAAGATGTCTCTCCACTATTGCCTGATCTTCTTTGTGGCAAGTGACATGCATTTCTTTGGAGCTTGTGAAATGTGTAAGGCTCCCACTTTTACAGGGAGTTTGTGTGTGTGTGTGTGTGTGTGTGTGTGTGTGTGTGTGTATGTGGCAACTGAATTCATTGAACTGTGCAAATATTCACTTAAGGGATTACAAAACAGTCCAGCCTAAACTGAATCTTCACAGCCACGCTCTATTAATCCATATCCAGTCTGTTGGTTTATCAACACATCTTTGTCATATGCCAGGTGCTGATTTAATAGATACCATGGAAGTAATATTGGCTATTCAAAATTGAGAAGCATATCAAATAAACTTATATAGATAAAAATTAAAAGTGTCATTATTTTGAATTTTAAATCTTTTTTCCCTTGAGTTTGGCAATTAGATCATATCAGTAAGAAGTTTCTGGGTTTCTTAATTATTTAAAAAATGTTTAAATGTTTTATTCTGTTTTTGAGGGGGAGAGAGAGAGAGAGCGAAAGCACAAGCAGGGCAGGGGCAGAGAGAGAGAGATACAGAATCTGAAGCAGGCTCCAAGCTCCTAGGTGTCAGCACAGAGCCCGAGGCAGGGCTCAACCTCACAAACCGTAAGATTATGACCTGGGCTGAAGTCAAACACTCAACAGACTGAGCCACCCAGGTGCCCCAGAAGTTACTGTTTTTAAAAAGTTGTTTGATTTTTATTTTCTCCTAAATATTCCATTTCCACATGTCTTACAATAAGTACTTTTAAAACTTTGTAATTCAAAATTGTTTTATATTGTTAGAGCTATTCTGTTCTTATTTTTGTGCAGAGTTCCAAGTGACATCAAATTAGATTACCTTAAATGGGCAAAGTTTATATATGCTGAACAAAATTTGGTCTTCTTCCCAGGTTGAAAATTATTGCTGCATTTAACATTATGTCTTTGCAGATCAGCCTCTCTTTCCACTATTTTGTATAAGGATATCCGTTGTCAAGTGTGGATAATTATGCTAAGGTTCCAGTTCAGTTTTGCCATGTTCAGAGGATAGTGGATCCCTAGAGAAAGGGAAAATAGCTATAAATTAATGCGTTTCTGTAAGATGAGCAAGGGGGAAAATTATTTCATTTCTTTATAAATAGAGCACTTCCTGCCTGAGTTAGCAGTAAAATGACCAGAAGAAAAGATAGATTTTCTTCCATGTTATTCATAAACTATAATTCTACACAGAGATACAGCTATATGTATTTTCTTATTCCTTCCCTACTGATCAGTCCCACAGGCAATTACACAAGAAGGAAACGATTTATTTTCTAACATACATTTATGATTAGGACATATGAAAGAATGTTTCCTAATCAAAACACTTATAAAATGGTTTCACTGGAATCATCAACATATATGGTGCTATTTTTCTATGTACATTTTTTTCCTCAACACTAACTCTAATGATGTCTTAACTGTTTTCCTCTTTTTAAAATTTCCATTAGGAAAATGTTTGCATTATCAATGGACTCTGCTACATTGAAAGAGATAAAAATCCTACCAGCCCTTGTTTGATTTGTAGGCCAAAAGTTTCAAAATTTACTTGGTCATTTTTAGAAAGTAAGTTAATCTTTATTAATCCAAATATTTCCTTTAAGTGATTTTAAGCCACGAGTTACATAAATGTGTTTAAGATGAACACTGTGCTTAATTTAGCATCTTTCCTAACTGCACGATTTACTTTGCTTGAACGTAATATAAGATGAAATGCTATTTTATGTAATTTCTGTGATTATACTACCATAGGGTTTGGGATTTACCTTTCAGTATTTGATCCTTAAAGCAAATGTGAATTATTAATGGAAGCAATGAGAATGGTTAATTCAGCTAAACACAGTTTGTACAAGTCATACAGCTACCAACAAAATGGCCTCTCAGCTACTATGTAAAGACATAAAACATCCATCAGTGAAGGCTGGTGGGTTTAGTGGAAGAGGACATTACTTTGAGACCAAAACCAAAGCTCTATATCCTGCTCTCAGCCTTCTTTTTAGTTTTGTGACAAGGCGTTTAGTATTCAAATTCCAAAGGCCATGCATTCATCACCTGTTAAAAGAGATTATCTGGACTCAAAAATCTATTAAGTGCCTTCCAGCCCTACCATTCTAGCACCCCATGAGAGTAACAGTGGGTACAGATAATGTCTGGATACTTGGTTCCACCCAAAATAACACCCCAAATCATAGTCATGTATCATATAATTTCTTCACATTCTTAAGTACAGCTATATATAATTCCACATAGTTGTTTCTTCATTCTCTTTCTTCAGCCCAAAGACCAAGCAGGCATAATAAAAATACAACAAGATATAATTACTCCCTGCTCCTGTCCCCATGTAATTTTATCTAAGGAGTCATAAAACCTTACATTTATACAGTGCTTTGTAACATCACTGTATATATTATTGTATATACAAATTTCATTATTGTGTTAGACTGTTTTTCAGATGACTTATTGTTCAAGTGCAAGACTCATGGGGTGTCATGGGAAGACAATGAAAATTTGGAGAAGAATTTAGTGCAAAAGACAAGGAAACACAATATAACTTCTGAATTGGTGTCTATGTTTTTCGTGGGTTGAGTATATAGTTGACTCATCATCGATTTACAATGTTCAAGGATTTAAGGGGTCTGGAAATCTCGTCTGTCCCATGTTTCTCATATTGAGGGGTGAGGAAATTACAACTGGTGAATTGTATAAAGATATAAGATGGCAGAACGGGAGCCAGAGTCACATTCTCTTGGCATCAGTACTTTGTCGATGCTAGTAGACAGTGTTTGTGCTCAGTGAGATGAAAAAGCCTATACCTTCCATGTATTAAGCCAGTTGGCAAGGAAGGGGGACATTTTTTAAGATGATAATATAAAAAGGTGTTTTAAAGCATTACTTGAGCACAAAGGGAGCTTTCTCTGTCCTCTGAAATTACCACCATTCCAGTGTGTGAGCTTGGCAGTGGGAAATGCCTCTGAGGAGCAGAGGATTGCTGTGATTTATATGGCTTTCAGTTCCTACTGGGAGGCAGGTACAGTGAGGAAAATTCAGGGGGTCAAAGGAACAATGCAGTCATGGAGAGTGAAGGGGAAATAAAAGGAGGTGTTGGGGAAAGTAAAGCTGAAAAGATAGAGTGAAAAGAAGATGAAGAAGATAGAGTGAAAGAACAAGCAATGAGTTGGTCAACCCCAAGCAATAATTTCAGACAGAAAAGAAGATGCATCCAGTGTGGGGCATGCAAATATGTTTATGTATTTTGTGCTGTGTTCAAAGTGCTGTTAAACTCTTGTAGCAAAGTATGAAGTCTTGCACCTGTCAGTTGCCTTTATGTTTTCTAAGAATGCCATTGAATTTATTCAGAATGTAAAAAAAAAATAAAATAAAATAAAAAAGGGCCAGCATAGTTAATGGAACTTTTAAGGGAGCTTTTGAAATTCATCAAAATGTTTCAGTTCCAGCTCTTTGCGTCATACTTTCCCTTTTCCTTTTTCTTTCTATCCAAGTACAAAGTAACTGTTTTCTCTGACAGACAATCAACCCCCACTGATTCAAATGCCACAAGACAAATTACAGACATTTTTCGGGGAGAACTTTGTGTACCAGTTCACGGCCGTCGATCCGGAAGGCTCTGACATCCATTTTGCCTTGGAATCCGGTCCTGAGGGAGCAGATGTTTCCTCTACAGGACTTCTTATGTGGAAAGCAGAGTCCCAGACTCCACAGAAATTCACTCTACTTTTTAACGATGACTGCAATGCTGAAACTAGGCTCACGATTATGGTAATATTTATAATTAAATAAATGCCACTGAATTAATTAACAGTATCAGTAACTATTTTAAAGTTAAAATAGAATTCTTACTTTGTGAAGAGGAACTAAATTATTCAACATTTCATGGAAAATTAAACTGCCAAAATGCTAATTTTGTCAGAATTTAAGAGCCTTTGTAGAATCTGAAGTCCAGAGCACAGATCTACATGATGAATTCCTAGACCTTTTTCTCCTGTACTTAAGTATGAGGGGATAAGGAATGCATTCATGTCTACCTTTCTGAAAGATCTATGATAAACCAAAGATTGAGAATTATACCCTTTTCTTTCAAGTGAAGTCATTTTTTATTGACTATTCTTTTGATATTACCAGTCATGATCTATTAATACTGTGTTTTTTGTGCCCTGTATTCACTTGAAATTTGGGACACACCTCCAGAGAAGTAATGGTATGAAGGGCAGTTGTGTACTATGTCATGCTAACCAGATAGTTCAAGTAACTGTTTAATCTCTATATTCTGGAATAAGTCATGTGACTAACTGCTCTGTACCTTAAGGATTTTTTCCAGTTGTTCCACTTGCATGATAGAAATTTCATCTTGTAACATTTTACTGAAAAATCAAGCATTTACTTTTTGTTTCTTTTGGAGGTGACCGTGAAGTCTTGTGATTGCTTGAATGGTGGATCATGTGTGTCAGATACTAAATTTCCTCCAGGAAGTGGAGTGCACCTGTGTGTCTGCTTGCCTGGCTTTCAGGGCAGACTTTGTGAAGTGGACGTCCCTGAGTGCCAATCGAACCCCTGTGGCCTTGGCAGATGTGTTAGTAGCTTTCACAGTTATTCTTGTGTGTGTCCGCCTGAACTCAAAGGTAAGTTTTGGTTCTTTGTGAATGAAATTAGTATGTGAACAAATTAGAAAGAAAAGTTCCTTGGTTTTCCAAGTAATTTACAGGTTATTCAAGCATGTGTGTGGTCCTAAAGATTTTAATAATATGTTTAAAAAGTCCAGTAAAAGTCATCACAAATACATTTGCTACCCGTATCCTTCTATCATTGTATCTTGCTTACATATACTCTTACAATTTTGCCAATTTTTATAATTTTACTGGCAATATTTTATATCTAGATTGTATTTTGCAGGTTCCTAAACATTTCTGTCTATATTTGCTAGGTAGAAATATATTTAAACTTATTACTACTGAAATATAATATGGGAAAAATCAAGAAATTTGCCATGAGAAATATAAAAATTATCATTTAAGAAAAGTTGATAATTCATTAACTTAGAAAGATCATGATACAAAGTTAGAGTGAAATCAAAGGAAATATTAGCATATTTGCTAACCCATTAATTATCCTAAAACGTGTGATTCTAGAAAGCTCAAGTTAGTATATGAATGACAACTTTTAATTTCCCAAGATATTTTAAAAGTCATACCAATATTTCCTCTACTTTAAATAGATATAAATATTAAATAAGTAAATATGCAGTTACTGAGCTTATATTTTCCTTGAAGGCATCTATTTTAACATTATAATGGAATTAAGCAGGATATTTATTAATTTCTTCAGCATTTTAAAATAAAAATTTTATTAACTGGGACTGTTATGGTACAGACTTCATTTGAAAGAATTCGTGTTGATTGCTTCATGGATCTTACTATTATGGAAGTAACCATCATAAATGACTGAATATATTCTTTCAACTAAGTTTTTAAACATTTCAAAGGGCAACACTTCATCTCAAAAACGTTATTGAGGACAGACTTACTTTCCTCACATACTGTAAAATTTTCATGGATTTTCACAGCTAATGCAGTCACTGCACTGAATAAGTTGTCCTTAAGCTAAGCAGGCAACTATTCTACTAACTTTTTTTTCTTAAATATCACTGAGTTTTTTTTTTAACAAAGTGAAAATTGCTGCTATGACATGGCAGTTTTTTGCCTTAGAGTAGTAATGGCCTTCTGTCTTCTTTTTTATAAGTAAAATCTTATGCACTTGAAGGGTCTTATTTAATGATAAATAGAATCTAATTAATGACTTTATACGTACATTCCTCTTAATGTATGGAGTTTGTGTAAAAGAAGTAAATGCAACTTTAAAGTAAAAGTAAAGTACTTTAAGTAAAAGAAATCAAATAATGAACACTTGATGGGTCATACCATGTTTTTCAAAATAAATAAGTTGAACTCTCAATCTGTATTTTGTTTAGGGAAAAATTGCCAGGAGGATGTTGATGAGTGTGAATCCAGGCTTTGCTTTCCAGGAGCAGAGTGCTTCAATACCTTTGGCTCCTATCATTGTGGTTCATGTCCAAAAGGATTTTATGGTGATGGAAAGATATGTCATGGTAAAAGTCCTTATTTTCTGCCATGAAATATTTGTTGCTACATTTACTTAATCCAAATCACTCAGTGTTATTATCTCTTTTACTCATGTATTCATTCAGTATGTATTCATTAAGTGTCATGCACTAAGCTGGACACAGAGGATGCAAAAATAGGTAAGACATGTCCTCTGACCTAATAGGTTTGAATATAATACCAGGGAGTATGACATGTAATCACATAGTTCAATATGGTGTTCTGTGTCTTTTGGTAGAAGTGCCTGTAGAGAATAATAGGAATACTACACAGGGAATCATGTCTACCTGGAGGGGTAATGAAAAGTTTTAAAAAGGGATGTTATTACAGCTAAATCTTATGTATCCAATCAAGTTTAAAGAAACACTTTCTAGGCAGAAGAAACATCATAAACAAAGGTGGAGAGACATGTAACATCCCAGCACACTTGGCCACTATAAATAATTCAGTGTGATTAAAATATAGAGTGTAAGAGGAACTGCTACAAGTGATGAAGCTAGAGAACTAGCTGGTGGCCAGATCACTGACAAGCCATGAGAAATGTAATAAAGATTTACATCTGAGACATCTACTCGAGCATAATGGTGGATGGACCACTTATGGGTAAGAAACTGTGCAAGTCTGAAGGTGGGAAGAAAAGCTAAGACAGTTATTACAAATAAATAGGAAAGACGTGGGGCACCTGGGTGGCTCAATCAGTTGAGCATCTGATTCTTGATTTTGGCTTGGGTTCCAATCCCAGAGTCATGGGATCAAGCCCCATGTTAGGCTCTGCACTGAGCATGGAGACTGTCTGGGATTCTTACACTCTGTCTGTCTGTCTCTCTTTCTGCTCCTCTTCCCCACCTCTCTCTAAAAGAAAAAATTTTAAAAAAATAGGAAAGATGTGAAGATACTCTGACCTTAGGTGAGGAGGTCATGGTTGAAAGAAACACCAAAGAAGCAAGTTGATTGTCTGTGGTCAGTGATTGGAATTAGCATGGCAAGGGAATGAGTTACTAAATTTCAAATGGTCAGTTGAGGTGAATGAGTGTGTAGAATTGTCATTCGCATTCCTATGCACCGAATCGTGTCACCTCAGAATTCATAGGTTGTGTTCCAAACCCCCAGTGTGGCTGTATTTGGAGTAAGGAAATAATTGAAGTTAAATGAGGTCATAAGGGAGGATTAGAATCTGGTAGGATTAGTATCCTCATAAGAAGAGACACCAGAGAACTGACTTTCTCTCTCTCTCTCTCTCTCTCTCTCTCTCTCTCTCTCTCTCTCTCTCTACCATGTGAGTACACAGGGTAAAAATGGCTCTCTGGGAGCCAGGAGCTAGGAAGAGAGCTCTCACCAGGAACTGAATGGCCCTGCACCTTGATCTTGAACTTGCTACCCTCTAGAATGGGAAGAAAATAAATTCCTGTTGTTTAGGACATCCAGTCTGTGGTATTTTGTAATGGCAGCCTGAGCTGAGTAAGACACACACACAAAGAAGTGATTTGTGAGGGGAAAGATAATGAATTCAGTATGGATATGTAGAGATTGAGGTGATGATGAAAATCCAAGTGGAGTTTGGGAGGGAGGATTAAGTTAAAGATACACTTCTTAGGGTCATCAGTCATGGATGAAATTGCCCAAAGATAACACCAAGAGAAAGAAGGACAAAAAATTGGTGGATATCAACATTTTAAAA
>CM053559.1:14883129-15024519 GCA_028646485.1 Cryptoprocta ferox
TGTGTGTGTGTGTGTGTGTGTGTTTATACACCACATCTTTATTCATTCATCAGTCAATGGACTTCTGGGCTCTTTCCATAGTTTAGCTATTTGTTGACAATGCTGCTGTTAACCATTGGGGTGCATGTACCCTTTTGAATCTGTATTTTTGTATCCTTTGGGTAAATATCTAGTAGTGCAATTGCTGGATCATTAGGTTGTTCTACTTTTAACTTTTTGACTAACCTCCATCCTGTTTTCTAGAGTGGCTGCACCAGTGAATAAGACCCCATTTTGATGAAAAATGTATATTAATGATGTAATGTCTCCTTGTGCTTCAGATTGAGGTGGGACTATCTAGCCCTGGAGATAACAGACTTGAGGAGCGTAGTGCTGGATGAAGGGGAGTTCAGTAGCTCAGTCACTCACATTTCCCCCTCAATATCCAGTTCTGAATACTCAACCATATCACATCCTTCACTCCATGCACTAAAGTGATCTAACTTGCCTTTTGCAAGCAGAGACCCATTCCCTAAATAAAACCTGTATCAAGGTGGAATTTAAGAGGAATGCAAGTTGAACGAAATCCCATTACACATGAGTGACTAGTAAGTTTCTTAACTGTGTCAGAGGCATTTGTGTATTTTAGGAAGATGCTTGTTAATACAAAATATTTTTTTTTATTGTTGGTATTGTTTACTTAGTTTTACAGTGGGCATCAGAGTCACTTACTGTTAAAGTAAATACAGCACAGTTCTTATTGTTGAGGTTGCTATCTAGAAGAGGAAGGAGACACATAAGAGTCAATAGAGTGAAGGACAAAGCTCTCTGGGAGAACAAAGATGGATGAAGTTGGGTGGGTGGGTGAGTCTGGAACTATAGGAACATCTGTTAGTCCAATCCGGCTTCCCTAACAGAATAAGCACAGGCAGGGTGACATCAACAACAGAGATTTGTTTCCTCAGTGTTCTGGAGTCTGGAAGTTCAAGGGTGCCAGCAGGGTTGGTTTCTGATTTCTCTCCCTGTCTTAGAGATGGCCACCTTCTCACTGTGTCCTCACATGTGCACCACCGCTTGTGGTTCCTCGTCTTCTTAAAAGGACACCAGTCCTACTGGATTAGGGACCCATTCATGACTTCATTTAAGCTTAATTACCTCCTTAAAAGTAATAGCCACATTTAGAGTTAGGGCTTTAACATAAATAAATTTGGGGGTACACAATTCAGTCTGTAATACAAGGATTTGCTGAAGAGGTGAAAGCTAGTTCTATAATTTCCTAAGAGTTCAATTCAAGTGACTTTTTTTTTTAAGAGAGAGAGAGAGAGAGAGAGAGAGAATCTTAAGTAGGGTAGGATCCATGCTCAGCACAGAGCCTGATGCCAGATTTGGGATCATATCTGAGCCAAAATCAAGAGTTGGATGTTCAGGGGCGCCTGGGTGGCTCAGTCGGTTAAGCGTCCGACTTCGGCTCAGGTCATGATCTCACAGTTCGTGGGTTGGAGCCCCGCATCAGGCTCTGTGCTGACAGCTCAGAGCCTGCAGCCTGTCTTCAGATTCTGTGTCTCCCTCTCTCTCTGACCCTCCCCTGCTCACGCTGTCTCTCTCTCTCTCTCTCTCTCTCAAAAATAAATAAAATATTAAAAAAAAAAAAGAGTTGGATGTTCAACCGACTGAGCTACCCAGGTGCTCCCCCAAGTGACATTTTTATTGTATGTTCTTATTCACAGTGTTTTGGTTTTATAATAGTTTGATCTGTTTTTCATGAATACATTTACAGTTGAAACACAGTTTTTACATGAATCTATGACACATACTGTGGTTCTTACAAGTTCTGATAAAAGTGAAGCTAAGGAAGAGAAAGATAAAAATACCATGCAGAGAGAGAGGCGTGTTAAGTCAACAAGCAGAAATGCCTGTATAAGTAACGGTCTTAGTTAAAATCTAATGATTAGCAATACCTCCCATTCGTTTTCCAGAACACTAACATGTTTAGTTCAGGAATTTTTGTTTTTAGAAAGGTCACCTAAGATTATACAATGCAGTTTACAGATTATTCTTTTTCTTGCTAATCCATTGACTTCTTTGGTTTATATTCTAGAAAAATGATTCATGTTGTATAATTAACAAATGATATTTAAGGTGATTTCAGAGAAGTTTATGGTTGGAAGTGACCATTTTAAAGTTACATTTTATAACTCCCTGGTCATTCAACATCTGCTCAAACTCTGAAAATAATAAGAAGCTCATTATTTCATAAGTCCTTTCCTTTTCCATACTGCTGTCTTTATAAGTCTTGTTTTATTCGATTCATATTCTGATTGTCTTTATAAAGGCCTTACAGATTTTATATTAGCTTTCTTTTTATGCCTTTGCATTATGTAATATTAGCTATTTACCTTGCAAGATATCATTGCACTTGTTTAATTTGCAAAATATCATTGTCGATTACTGCAACATAGGAAAGCTAACTTGGTTTTAATTTTTCCATGCATCCAATTGCCTTACTAAACACTCTTATTTACACTATTTTTATAGTAGATTCTCTTTTTTGGTTTTATAAATAGACAATACCTTTTGCCAATAGTGAATTTGTCTCTTTCTCTTACTTTCTCTATATCATAGTAATTACGATTTAATCTGTATTTATGATATTCCAGCTGTAGACAAATATTATTTATATATTATTTCATTCTCTCCTTTCAATAGCTAAAGCCTGTATCTGATATTATTGCCATTTTACAGCAGTTACTCATCTATACAGAGTCATAGATGGGTTATCTGTTCAGATTGATAGATGTTGTTAAAGAAGAGAGATTCGAACCTGAGCAGTCTGAATATAGAGTCCCAGTTCTCAAACTTGGGTCCTTATTGTAATGGCTGGGACCTCCAATGAAAAGTGTTTAGACAGGGAATTATTTCTTGATGGTTTAAATGGAAATTCTTTCCATGTTTCACCATTAGTATAATACCACGGTAGATTTCTGTTAGAAATCCTTCGTCCAGTTAAGGAATTTGTTGCTTTCTCAGAATCTCTTTAGCTTTAAATTAGAAGTAGTTTTTAAATTTTATTAGGTTTTCAGCATCATTTATTACTTGGTATAGTTTCTGTTAATGCTTCATTAGGCTAACTTTTTCAGAATGTTTTCAACAGATAATTGTATCAAATTACTTTTTAACATTATTTTACATTTCATTCTGTATTACGTAATTATGTAATAAAATTACATAATGTGATTACATAATATAATTATGTAATATAATTCGATTAGTAGAGATACAAGTCTATTCATCCTGATGTAGTAATCTGTAACTATACTGATGCATTTGATTTGCTAGTATTTCGTTTAAGTGCTTGTGTATTTTCATAAATAATAGTGACTCTAGGATTATGCCACTTCATCAAATGTTTATAAAACTTTTCATCTTTTTCTGTGCATTGCGAGAGTTTTATAATAGTCTTTCCTTGATTATTTGGTGATTTTTTCCCATTAGATCATCTGTTCTGGCATCATATTTGGGTGTGACTTTGGATTATTTTTGTTCTTTTATGGTAATTATTCTATCAACTCCTCTATCTTTTCTTCAGCCAATTTACTCATTTATGTTTTGCAAAAAATTTTTATATCTCATCAAGATTTCAGATTTCTTAGTTTAAAATTATGCATAGTATGTTTGTATAAGTTAAAATTTTTTGGAGAACCTGGGTGGCTCAGTCAGTTAAGCATTGAACTCTTGATCTCAGCTCAGGTCTTGATCTCAGGGTCATGAATTCAAGCCCAATTTTGGGCTCCACACTGGGCATAAAGCCTACTAAAATAAAGTAAAATAAATAAAATAAGTAAAATATGATAAAAATTTTCTTCAGATTATCATTATGAGTTGCTCACATGTCTGTATTATTAACAACATTATGCTTTCCTTTGCTTTGAGCCTCAGTGTATGAAGTGGTCAGTGATGTTTGTTGGCTATTTCTAACTCTTAAATAAAATTATTAGTTATTGTTCTTTAACTTTTATAATGTTTAAATTCTGTGTTCCTTGTGTATCTAAATAGATTATAAATCCCTTGAAGGCAGGAACTGTATGATGACTTCTAATTACCGCATTGTTCCTAATATAAAGGTATACATGTAATAGATATTATATGAAGGAATGAATTACTTAATGTTAAATACTGTGGGAAGAGCATAACATTAATAAATGTGACTGACTAACATTTCTTTTTCTTTTTTGGTTGTTAGATATAAAATTTCCGCCAACATCAACAGATCATTCACTGATTGGTGCGAACTTTACCCGCGGTCCTACTACTGTCAAAAAGTTCTTGGACACAACCAGTGACATCTCACACTTCTCATTAAAATCAGTTACCTCTCAAATGAATAATTCAAAGAAAGTTATTTCCCATCAGATATCAGGTTTTGAACATGCAGATCATACTATCAGTACAAATCTCAGTCTGGAGGAATTGGGAGTTTCTGTGAACAACCCTAGTTCTTTAAGCATTAACCCAAACAGTTCCCATGGTGAAGCAAAGGATGTTACACAGAGTACCATCCAAACAGAGGCAGGGAGGCACAATTCTCAAATCAACAGGTCTGCCCAGGGTGACACGCAATTTAAGGATGGGTTTGCATCATCAGTTACTAGAGCCATTACTGTTTTGCCGGATGAGCCTGGATGGACCAAAATACCAACTTGTGCTGAATCGCCTTGTTTTCTTGGTGTTTCCTGTGTGCCAACCACAGATGGTCACTTCCGATGTGGACGATGCCCCTTTGGATATTACGGAGATGGTATCAATTGCAGAGGTAGTATGAACATTCTTCAGAAGATAGAAAACTAATTAGTTCCACATTTAAGTAATTAAGAAGAGATGCTTTTCTATTTATTAGTTTATATTTACTCCATTTATTTCACCAGTTTCTATTATTTATTTATTTATTTATTATTTGTGTATATCCTCTTCACGTTTAAAAAAATTAGCATGGGTATTCCTGCATTATTTTTAGAAATAATGTTTCTATTATATAGTACTATAAACTATATAATATAAATATGTTTTTGAGTATCTACTTTGTTCCAAGGTCTATAGAAACATTTTGTATCAATTATGTCATATAATCCATAAAGATTCCACGTATCGAGTGTTATTTTTCCCATCATCCAGATGAGAATGCAGAACCTTAAAGGGCTGACTTTCCTAGCATTAAGCAGCTAAAGAGATAAAATAAGGATATGAATAACATTGTCATCTGGGTTCTTTTCATTTCACAGTGGGCATTTAGCACTTTAAATTATTAATTCTGGCATATTTGCTTATTTGTATAAACTAGGTTTCTCTGTAGTTCCTCCACCTCTTGAGGAAAAAACAAGTTGGGCATCACTTTAATTTTGAAAGGAGTGTTTACTTCTTTTCATAATTATCAGTATTGTTTTCTTAGATGCAAATCAAATTTTTGGCTTTCACACTGTAGAAGCTATTTTCTGTTGTTATTTTGTTATTATTGTTTTGTGTTGCTTGTGTTTTGGTTTGTTTGAGACCAACTTAAGCAATAGAGCTGTTAGGATATTCCTTTGTTCTTGGTATTACCGACAGGTACATTGTTTGTTTGTTTGTAGGAATAGTGATAATAATAACTCTCAGTACTTATATGTTTATAATATAAAACTCCATATTAACAAACAAAACAGCCACATACATTTTGGTCACCTCAGAAAAACATTAAATGCCTAATAGTTAGACTATATCAGGGACTTAAAGAGCTTAAGGAATACAAACCTGTAAACTTATGATGTGGTTCTAGTATCTTGCTCTTTGAAATTCTGATTATTCCTGTGATTTACCAGCATTTACCTGATTAGTATCTGGAACTTTACTGACTTCTGTGAAAAGTCTAATCCCATTTCTGGTTAACCACCATCTTCAACATCAGGTCTTGCTACGGGAGTAATTACATGTACGATACTTCCGTCTGACCATATTAATCATGTTCTTCAGTCATTCTACTAGTAAACCAAATATAAGGGGAAAACAATTTTATGGATAAATGCCGTGGTTATTGCTTTAATAAGCAGCATCAAAATTTTCAAATTTCAGAGATTTTTACTTTTCTTAAAGATAAGTCTATGGGCACCATGTATGTATTGTATCAACAACTCAGCCTTTTTCCCTTGGTTTTTGCAGCCATTTGTAGACACCCATGTGGGAAAAGCAGGGAGTGTGTTGCCCCAAACATATGCAAATGTAAACCTGGTTACACTGGCTCTAACTGCCAAACTGGTAGGTATAGAACTCATTAGGTTGCATAATGAATTTAATTGATAATTGATATTTCTAAAACATGACCTTTATTTTACACAGCTCTATGTCATCCTGATTGCAAAAACCATGGAAAATGTATTAAGCCTAACATTTGTGAATGTCCCCCAGGGCATGGTGGAGCAACCTGTGATGAAGGTGATAATTCAAATTAAAAATCAAATAAGAGAGCCAAGATAAAACTGTTTTTTTAAAGCTTTCTTAAAAAGATAATTCAATTTTACTGTATATTTACTGATATAGATTTATTAATGTTGGGGAGGATGTCTAAGCATCTTAAAGTTTTCTAAAAATAATTTATTTGAAGATTTTAAAAACTTTGATTTCAAAAATTAGACATCCAAAGAGTAATAGCTTATCTTTACTTGGTAAAATTGTTTTCAGAAATATCTTGGAGATTTAGTTTTAAGGTGCCATATCCCTATATATAGTTTAGCTTCCAGCAAAGGACACCTGATTATTGAATGACTTATCAAACATGGCTCCAAGAAAGTGCTAACTACCAAATAATTTGAAGACACTAGGTAGTAAAAGGAATCCTAAAAAGTGACTTTCAAAAACATGTGTATAGGTACATAACTTTATTATTTTGGTTGAAATCTTAAGAGGGGAGTTGATGAAATTTTTTAAATGGATAATATTTGAAAGAAATACATTTATTTTTAATATAATATTTTAAAGAATATACTTTGACAGATGGTACAAATAATTATTAATAAACTAAGAGCCACACTAAGTACTTTCATGGCAAGGCAAGGCACAAATTAACAAATTAAAGTAAATCCAGAGTGAACTAATAGAAACACTCAATATCAATAGCATAGGAAAATTTATGGAAATATAGAAATATTCGATTTTAGGGCAGGAATGTGTAAATCCAAGCCTTACTTTGCAGAAGAAACCTAAGATGGTATATTTCCATTCAGCTAACCACCAGTTAGATGATGCTTATAATTTGTTGGTGTTTTGAGAGTATAAATTTGTATAATCAATTCCACAGAACTAAATTTCATAGTAAAAGCGAACTGAGTTTATTATAAATTGCTTTTACAAGAGAGTTTATTGTGGCCATGATTCATAAATATAAACAGACATTTTCTTAATTAAGAGCCTAATTTGTGTCTGCAGAACATTGTAGTCCTCCTTGTCGACATGGTGGCACCTGCTTGGCTGGAAATCTCTGCACTTGTCCTTATGGTTTTGTAGGACCAAGGTGTGAAACAAGTAAGCAAAACTCTCTTGCAGCCTAATATAATGAAACTGCTCCTCTTAATAGTTGATGGCTTTAATGCTAAGGTAAACCCAAACACTAAAATAACATACATTCCTGGGGCGCCTGGTTGGCTCAGTCAGTTAAGCATCGACTTCAGCTCAGGTCACGATCTTGCAGTTCATGAGCTTGAGCCCTGCGTCGAGCTCTCTGTGCTGACAGCTCAGAGCCTGGAGTCTGCTTCAGATTCTGTGTCTCCCTCTCTGCCCCTCCACCACTCACATTCTGTCTCTCTCTCAAAAATAAATAATATTTAAAAAACCAAACATACAGTCATAATTTATTATGATGGTTGTCATTCTGTATACCATCAGGAACACTGGGTCCCAGTACTAAGATAAAGAAGTTTGTTCTTGGAAACAACTCTCTTCTTGACCCTATCCATGACCATTTCTTTGAGATAATAAGAATTCCGGTTTGTTTATTTGCATATAAGTTTATCTTGTTAATAATCTAAAATTATTTTCATTAATTAGTAACTAATAATTTTCTTAAATAGCCAACTCTTGTTTACCATTCAGTTCAATGATTTTCTTCTTTACCTGACTCTATTACCAAAAAATAACTTAATGTGAGAATTGGAAACCCTTTAAAGCCAAAGTATAGGTTTTTAGTTTTCACTCTGAATTTACTCATTAGAGGGTATGATTGGCAGTTATGAGCTACCTAGATAATACCCAATAACATGGCCAATTCCAAGCCTAATATAACTTGCTTTTATTTTTATTCTATGACCTTAGTGATTTGTAACAGGCACTGTGAAAATGGAGGTGAATGTCTTACACCAGATATATGCCAGTGCAAGCCTGGCTGGTCGGGACCTACTTGTGATATAGGTAAAATCAGAAATTTTTTCAATGAATAAGTCAGTTAAAAAAAAATGTTAAATGCACCAGTGTCCTAAACCAGCACCCCAAAGCATTAAACTAATCTGACAAGATTACTATGAAGTTTTAATAAAAGTATCCTTTATTTTTATTTTCTTCTTGTATCAGACTATAGAGTATATTTCAACATTAGTATTATCCAGCCCAACCAGTACTTCTTTTTTCTTTTTTTTTTTTTTGGTCTCTACATTCTCATCATCCACTTGCCTTATAGTGGAGAGAAACAAATCTTTGTTACATCTTCTAAAATCTCTCAAGATTTGTTGCTGTTGTGGTTTTTTATCACAACACAGACATTCTCTTTCATGAAACATTCAGGCAACTGAGTTAAACGACACCATCACACTATTCCATTCATTACCACAGTATCAGTCTTACTTTTTTGCCACCAATGTTTGCAGTTACCTGTGTTTGATCTAATCTATTGTGATCTCATGACTTTTCTCAACATAAATTTCACTTAATGTTTATAGCTTCCCAACTATGTGTGAAGCATGATTCAAGGGGAAACAAAGATCAATTTGATTTTTTCCTTGACTTCAATAAGCATGCCATTAGTGAAGGAGACACAGGATACAATTATTTAAAACAACTATGGTACAAGTTGGATTATAATAAGCAATGTAATTAATGCACAGTTCCTTGAAAGCAGAGAAGACAGAAATTCACTCTGCCAAGTGCAGTTTGGAAGAAAATAGTATTGAGGTAGACTTTGGAGAATGGGTAAAGTCTGAGTTGAAAAATGGATTAGGGGTGCCTCTCAAAGAGGAACAAAAGTAAAGAAGCCAAAATAGAGAATGCTTATGAGTGTGCTAGGACTTGAGCCCAGTGTTTATTTGAACTGAGATGGAGACCTAAAGAGGTACACATGTGGCCACATGTTTTGAGCAGATTACAGTCCAGTTAGTGCTGCTGAAATGTCTTCTAATTTCCCATCATTGTTTTCAGCTTGCAGAGGGCATTCTGCATTCTAATCATAACTTCCATATTCTTAGCTTGGTATTGTTTGTAAACTTAATGAACAGACTTTCAAAGCTATTATCCAGTTACTTCATTCCTCTTATGTTTGGCAAAGTCAAATTAATTATAGGTTATGGCTTTTCCTTGCAGTAAAAATAAAGTATTTCATTAGGCACCATTTTGTACTTCAGTGCAGCTTTCATTTTTTAAATAATAAAACTTTTATGGTCTCTCTTCTCCCTGCTGTTCATTAGCTTTGTGTGACCCCGTTTGCCTCAATGGTGGTTCCTGTGATAAGCCAAACACTTGCTTCTGTCCAAATGGATTCTTTGGTGCACAGTGTCAGAATGGTAATTATTCTTTCTTTGTGGATACAAAGAGAAAGGCATAAACAGAACTCTGAGTAAATGCAAGACGAATCTCAAAGGGGATGGTGCTGTTTTTTTCTCTATTTCTTGTGATGTTACAATTGTGGCTGCTTAATGACTGGATCCTGGAAATGTATGAGTTATTATATAAAATGTTTATATTTACTATGCATTAGGCTCCCAATTTTGGCACTTGTCCGTGCAGTTTTGTGGGATCAAGGTGTGAACCAAATAAGCAAAGTTCTCTTGGAGTCTGTTGCATGCAATGGTGTCATTTTTTCTGCCCTCACAGCAAAAATGTTTAAGGTCAATCTAATGCCCACTATTACCTCAGGATCTTCCAACATTAGCTTTATTAAACATTTGTGAAAACCTAGCTATGCACAGAACTGGACAAGGTGATATCAAGACATGCAGACGTATCATTCCCCCCCTATGTGGCCTGCTATTTCAACACTTTTCCTGATATAGAAATGTGATGGATTTTTTCAGAATAATGAGCATGTCCTGGGGCTGACAGTGTAGGCATGAATTAATGTCAATAAATGAAATTTAAGATCTTTTTTCTACATCTTCATGTCTTTGAACTTATGCAAAATGCAGAGTAGATTTTTAGTAAAACGTCAGAGGCTGTCCTAATTTAATTCCTAAAACCTATTCTTTCTTGAGCACGTTATACTTTGAGATTTCATTTCTTTTATTTGGAGGTTAGCTGGGATTCTTAGGTTGCAGTTGAGGTAGAGAAGAAACCATCACTGAAATACAGGCACAGCAAATGAGTTCCTCTAATTAAGATTTCCTTTAAGGAACCAGTGTGTGAAATGGGAAGAAGTAAAGACCACACTAAGGCAAACCTTGAAAACCAAGTGACTGTGTCTAACCCCATATTTCTAAGTTAGAGGTATAGATTTGACTCACAATTTAAGAAGCAAATAAAAGCTGATATCTCTCAGGCTCCTTGCAGTAGATTTAAGGTATAGTGAGAAAATGTCTCTAAACTTTATGTGCCAGCTGTATAACTGGAAAAGGAGGAAATACCTAAATTATTAAGTATTGAACTAAAAAGTATCTATTGAACATATGTTAGCAGGTTTTAGAATTAGCTAGCATCTAAAACTTCCTAGCTGGCATGGACTTTGGAATTAAAGTCTCCAGGATCAGACTTCCTGACTTTTAGATTTGAACTAGACAGTTGCCTTAAGGAGCAAGACGTACATACTGCAAGTGCATGGCTGGCTACCATAAATAATAGTACAATTGTTGTTAAGAAATGCTACAGGAGATGCAGAAAAAATAAAAACATGATCTTTATTCTCATCAGATCACATCCTCTCGTGAGCCTATGTGAGCCCAAATGGTGGGAAGGAGGAATGGTACACAAGTTCGAAGCCACTGAATAAAAATAGGCAGAAAATGCATAAAATATGGAACATATATTGTGTGTTCAATAAGGTTTCAAAGGAGGAAGATAAAAATTGAACTAGAGACATGATGAAAGAGTTTAAACCAGTCTATTCATAAACAAGGCTATAATGTGTCCCTGGAGAGATGTTTAATTACATTTTATTTCCTTCAAATCCTTGAATGTCATGAGTCCATTCCACATGGTGGGTGAGAATGGATTACGTAGCTCACTTGGGAGTCTGATGGAATATCTGTGTGAGGCCTAGAGAATATATAGGTATATATGTAGGTGGATTTTCTCTTAAACGTCCTTTTCCTAAAATGGTATTTGAAGTGGACAAGATCAAACCTGTTTTATGGCATCTCTTTATATTACCTTATTTACATATGTTTTGTTGTAAAAATGTAGTATTTATCTCTACACTCAAGTTTTGTGGTGTGGATGAGTGTTGATTATAGCAAGGTTACCCATAATAAATCGGTCTTTTCTTTTTGTTTTAGTTTTAAATTTCTAACCATAGTCATTTCCTACAGTGTTTTTGAAATAGAAAGTATACATTTTTTTCTAATAATAGGAATGATCATAAGTTGTATTAAGGTTAGGAAGCAGAAAATGTACTTTTTATAAAAAGTACTAAATAAACACCAGAGAAAGTAGACTGAAGCATTAATCAGAAAATGTTCAATCTAAAAGAGTAGAAATTATCCATTTGCTAAATTCATTCAGTTATTTTCTTATATATAAAATACTACATTTTCAGTTTTGAATCCAGTTGAAATTAATTTTTTTCTTCGACTGTTTGGAAATAAAGAAAGTAGTTATTAAAGATGGATCTCATTCAAAACTGGGAGTTAGTCTACAATAGCCTTGCTACCACAATCAGTTAATTCAACATTTGTTTTTAAAATACAAACTAAAATCCATTTAATTATCATTTAGAGAAAAAAATAAAGTTTTAAATTTCCAGGCAGGTTTGCTTATCTATTATTATTTTTAAATAAAGGCAGTTGATCGTCATATCTGGAAGAAAAATGAAGCAATATAAATTTTCTCATAAAAGATGATAAATATTAACTTCTGAATTCCATGGGGCAGAATCATATACATAGAAGATACTAGCACAGTGTAGTCAAGGTTATCCAATAAATATTCTTAACAAAGCCAGGATTTATTGTTAAAAGGACTTTTCACTAAGCTTTTATAGGAATAAGTCACATACTCAGCTGTGCCTTGATGACCTCAGTAGGTAGTCAAAAGTCAACTAAAAGTTATTTTCTAAAAATCATGAGACTTATTGTTGGGATTTTTATGTTTTCCACAGGAATAGGTACATTTCTTATTTTGAGTTAAATTGTGACTTATTTTCTTGGTTCTGCCAGATCATTTTACTCTTTACTTCTAAGAAAGGTGAATTATAAGATAAGCTTCGTGATTTAAGCACTGTAATACCAAAGATGCCATTTGTTATGAACACTTCATTAATAAATTTCAAATTGTGCTAATCCACTAGCTGCATAAAGCTATGAGCATTGGATTTTATGATTTAGAAAGGATAGTCTTAAGGACTTCCAGTTGTGATCTTTTGTATTTTAATAGCACATTTCTCTGCCTTATGGCCCCATAGATAACAAGCACATGATGCAATATGTAATATATAATAATTGAGTATGTAATATTCACAGATTGCTGCCATGTGTTCTTTTAGCTATCTGTCACCCTCCCTGTAAGAACGGTGGCCACTGCATGAGACATAATGTGTGCGCCTGTCGTGAAGGATACACCGGTAGGAGATGCCAAAAAAGTAAGATACCACTAAATGTGTTTTTTAACTACAGGTAAAGCAAACACATTAAAGAGCTAAACTATTGCTAATTGAGGGCTGATATTTTATCCTTTTACCTTAAGGTATCTGTGATCCCATGTGCATGAATGGAGGAAAATGTGTGGGACCAAATATTTGCTCTTGTCCTTCAGGTTGGAGAGGGAAACAATGCAACACACGTAAGAGGAATGCTCTTTTTAAAACAATTTTTTTAATGTTTATTTCCTTTAAACATTAAAGAGAGAGAGAGTATGAGCAGAGGAAGGGCAGAGAGAGAGGAGACACAGAGTCCAAAGCAGGCTCCAGGCTCTGAGCTGTCAGCACAGAGCCTGACGTGGGACCCAAACTCACGCACCTGTGAGATCATGAGCTGACCTGAAGTCGGACACTTAACCATCTGAGCCACCCAGGCGCCCCTAAAGGAACACTCTTGAATGCTGAAGCCACGTGCGTGCGAACATCAAGCAGAATTTACTACATAGGGCATTATCTTTTGTTTGTTTGTTTGTTTTGTTTTGATTTTTGATTCTTTGTTCCTACTTTAGGGGATTTTTTTGTGAACTAGAGTAAAATCCCAAGTGCTCTGAATTCATTCTTTCAGGTTAGCAGAGAAAGAGGATATGCTGTATTTTCCAGTCTGTCCACTGTGATTGCCAGGATAAATGGCAAGCCTTTAAGTTCTATCTTCTTCTCTAGGGGCCGGGGGAAGGTATAAAAAATTACTGATTCCGGGGCACCTGGGTGGCTGGGTTGAGGATCCAACTTTGGCTCAGGTCATGATCTCACGGTTTGTGAGTTCGAGCCCTACATCGGCTCACTGCTGTCAGTGTGGAGCCTGCTTCAGATCTTCTGTCTCCCTCTCTCTGCCCCTCCCCCACTGACACGGTCTCTCCCAAAAATAAAAATAAATCATTTAAAAAAAATTACTGATTCCTTGACTGCATCTCAGACCAACCAATTCAGAACCTCCCAAGGTGAGTGCCATTGCTTTCAAGTCTGGCTAGTTTTTGAGTTGATAGCAGCTCTCCTCATTCAAATGTTTCATTTTTCCCCTTGTTACAAATTACTTTTTAAAATTAGCAGCTATTAGAATGTATTGGTCAAAGTGAAAAATAAGAAGTAACACAAACGTCCAAAAAATTGAGGGAAAGTTAAATCACGATGCGTTTGATCAGTGAAACATTATACAACCGTTAAAGTCACCTAAGGCAAGAATCAGCAGTGACATTGGAAAGTGTTCTTGATAAAATGTTAAGGGAAAAGGTCCTTTAAATCATTAATTTTTAACTGTTTCTCTTTTTTTCTTTAGTGAGACTTCTTGTGGTTTACATGAGTACTTGACTAGCAAATTGAATTTTTAACTTGTTTATATTTCTGTTTGCAGCTATCTGCTTGCAGAAATGTAAAAATGGTGGTGAATGTATGGCTCCTAGTATATGCCACTGTCCTACCACATGGGAAGGAATGCAGTGCCAAATACGTAAGCCTACACAATTTGTTTTTTACTATATGTTCTGAACCTGAATCTGTTATGGTTATTAAACAAAGCATAGTGTGAGGAGAAATCATAGAAAAAAAGTAAATCCCAGAATGCTTGTACATTAAAAAAATGGTTTTGGAAATAAAAGGAAAACTTATTCATTGTTATACCCATTTAAAAGAAAATATGTTAAAATATATTAATATTTTGTGTGATACAGTAACTCCAAATTATGGTCTGTGAGCTGCCTTTGAAGTTCTTTCAGATGTGCTGAAGAAGGTTTTTAACATATACTTTAAATTTTTTTCATATTGTGAGGAAAATACATATCAATCATAAAAATCATAGAAAATATGAAAAAGTTTCAAAAACTAAATTGTCCCAGATCCTACCACCCAAAAGTAATTCCTATTATGGTTTTAGTATTTTAGTGTATTTCCCTTTTGTTTTAGTTATAAATTTTACATACATGGGTCTCAGGGTATTGCGGAAAATCAATTATCTAATTTTGAAATTTATGAAAACTTGAAATAACATGTTAAAATATTAACAAAGGTTAGCTTAATGGGGAAAACTGGAAATCTCCTCCCCCTCAAATATTTTCAAATGATCAATAATTATATCGTTTCAAAACTGATGATCCAGGTGTGTTGTAAACTGAAATTATACAGTTGCAAAAATGACCATGTATTTTTACTAAAAATACCAGTTCTACAATTTTGAAATATTGAACTACACTTGTTTCCATATATCACAGATTCTGCATATAATTTTCATGACTCTTAGACTGTATTTTATTATATATATGTATTTATAATAGCAACTATTATAATTTATACATTTTTCACCTAAGGAAAGTATTATCGAGAAATTCGCTTCTAGTACTTACTTAAGAAATATCTGCTCAAAAATCACTAATTCTCGTGATAAAATGCTAGTAAAAAGAGCCATCACCCTGCATTTGGGCTGCTTATTCTGGAGAGAGGTCTTTGTGGACCATGAGAGAGAATGATGAGATATTAGAAGCATGTTAATGTGGAAATGTGCCCCACTAAGTGTGGATTGAGGTACTCTTGAGTGTGACCTGAAGATGTGCACTCTATTTTTGCACCTTGCAACACTTCTGTGTGAATTTTCGAAGTCCACTTCCTCGAAATGCTTTATTTCCAACTTCCAGAAACTCTCAATATTGACGTTTTCTGACCAAGATGACTTACTGCCGTCTGCTGGAAAGCTATTGTAACAAATATGCAAATCTATGATGTCTGTGATATGAAAAGTGCTCCCTCAGCTGTGGAGCTTTGTGCATTGCACAACCTGCCCAACCATACACGACAGCACAGATAAAAACCTAATCTTTTAATGCTGCACTTATACCAAAGAGAATTATTCTTGAATTTTGCAAGCATTCAGTATGAACTATGGAAGCAGATACCTCTCCCATGAAAAATAACTGTATTGCATGAAATTTTATATTATGCTTATTTTCACTTAATATGACAAAAGCATTTTCCATGTCCTTTGAAAGATAATTTTGAATGAAATAATATATACCACTGTACGTGTGTATATATAATATATATTATATATATAATTCAATTGACTTTTTCCCTTATGTGGAACATTGTAGTCATTTACAAGATATTACTATAAGAAGCATTTTCTTTCTGTAAGTGGGTAGGTAGATAGATGATAATATAGGATAGATTAGGTAGATGATAGATAAATAGATGGATATTGAAGTATATTTAGATATATGTAGGTATTTTTAAATTTCTTGAGGGATTTTGAGGAAGAAATTTCTAGTTTAAAAATCCTTAGGAAGTTTTTAATAGAGTTGTTTCACATTAAACTTCCAATGTTGACATATTAAATTGTCAGTTTTCCATACACTGGCCAGTACTGCATTGTGTCTTTTAAATCTTTGCTAAATTATTAAGAAGAAAATTATGAATGCTATCTTATATTACTGATTTGAATCTCTTCTCTAAAGAAAACAAAAACATATAGCCACTATTTAAAAGGTAGCCAATGAAAATTTTGTTTGCTTTAATAATATCTTTATAGAATTGTGAAACTGTTATATTGAGCTTTGGGTGTTTTGTTTTTTCATGTGTGTGAGTATGTATGTCTGTGTGTTTTGGCTGCACAAGAATGGGAGTGCAATTGGTCATTCGTAAAATCTTATGATCATTTTTATAGTCAAGTTGCCAAATGGCTTCAGACCACCAGAAGAGAATATGTCACAGTATTTGTGTCAAAGAATGATCATTGTAAAATTGTTTATATTCCAGCAATTTGCAAACAAAAATGTCTTTATGGAGGCAGATGTGTATTTCCTAACGTGTGTTCTTGTTGCAATGGATATTCTGGACTCAAATGTGAAAAGAAAGTACAGGTATTTTAAATTTTAAACAGAAAATAAATATTAGATATGACATTTGCTATTTACTCAGATATTTTGCTTGGCAATTGACATCTATCTGTTATTGTTTTATTTTCATTGATTTCCAGATAAAAGACATGCATGGATTTACTATTTGCCTCTGAAACTAAAAATAGTATCATTTTTGTGTCATTGTAGATTTATCTTATTATTCAGAATTCTTCTGAGCTCTTAAAGAATTTCAATGTATAGATAGGACTTTCAAGTGTAATACTATTCTATTTCATGGCACTGGTGCTGAAAGAGAATAAATAGTCCCCCAAATGGACTTAAGACACCACAAATATTTGACCATAGTTTGGTCAAATACTAGATAAGATTGCCCTCCCCCCTCCCCCAACTGCTTTAAATCCACCACTTTTAAATCCACTGCTTCACTGATTTGAGGATGGGCTGTGTGCCACAAAAGCCTTATCTATCTTCACTCTTTTCCCAGACGGAAAAATTCTTTCTCTTTATTTGCTCCCTATTAAGATCCGTTTCAGGGAAAGCAATAAAAAAAAAAAAAAAAAAAAAAAAAACTCCTCATATCATTAGAAATAGGATTTATTTTTACATAAGAAATCAAGAAAGCAAAAGAAAAACAGATGCCTTCTTAGAGTTCCTGAAATTGCCCCACACTTACTTAGAAGGCCAGTGCTATATAAACATCTATTCTAAAAGTTTCTATAATCAAATCCACGCTAATAAGATTAAACTGTATTTCATTTTGTCTCCATTCTTAAATTTCTAAATATCAACAGCTGAGGCATTTTTTCAGTCCTAATTCCTACATGTACAAGGGTGGTGCTAATCTCTCTCTCTTTCTGTCTGCCTGTCTGTCTGTCTGTCTCTCTCTCTCTCTCTCTGTCTCACACACACACACACACACACACACACACGCAGTAGAGCTCTCAAATATTTCTTAAAGTTAATCTGTATTAGGTTTTTTAAATGGCAGAGAGAGAGGCGGGGGAGAGAGAATCCTAAGCAGGCTCCACGCTGTCAGCACCAAGCCCGACCTAGGGCTCAATCTCACGAACTGTGAGATCATGCCTAAGCTGAAATCCAGAGCCAGCCAGATGCTTAACCGACTAAGCCACCCAAGTGCCCCTAATCTATATATATTAGTTTAATTTTAAAAGCAATTATATGCTATTTAGTACTTCAGAAAGCCCAAGTGTTGTAAATATAAAAGTATACTGTAGTACTGTAATTTGAAAAATGATAAGGAATTTTCTTTTTGAAGTGTGATACTGGATCAGTCTGGCTTAGAGGCAAAGTGGATGTGCACATGTGTTTCTCCTTGCACTGGTGGTATTCATCCTGGATGGATACCGCCTCCATTTCGAAAATACAAACAAAATCAAAAACAAGTTTATAACAGTACTGTGGTTTGAAAGCCAGAAAACAAAAGCTATTGAGTGCCTGTTTGATCAGAGTTTTGAGAACAATAAAGGCAATAAAAATAGCTCAGGGACCACATCTCCTGCTTTACTATAACCTGTTCTTCCAAATTCTTGACTTTAATTCTCACTTGAGCTTTATTTTGTTGCTCATTGATGTCATTGCTTTCATTTGTTTTTTATATTTCTTTGGCTCCAAAACATAGGGTAAAAAACAAATTTCTTTTTAGCAGGAAAGAAAAGAAAACAACTATGGCTTGTGGGTATTGGGTGTTCACAGAACCCTCCCTGGCTCCTCCCAGCTCCTTTCCAGCCTACCTTCCTGGTCCCTCTTCAAGCATCCTGAGGTAGTGAGGGGAAAAAAGAAATGGAAGATAGTGATTGGGTTGAGTTGCTAGAATTTCAATGAAAACAACTACAGAGAATTACTAGCCAGAAACAAAGGACCCAGGGAAAGGAGAAATGGGCAAAAGAGGTGCTAAAAAGGGGTAGGTGGATAAAAGGCTTTGAGAGGCCTCAGAACTTGCTGCCCAGCTGCTAATTACATTTAGCATTGGCCCTGCAACTTGTTCACTCTGTAACCTTCAGCAAGGTATTGAACCCTTTTAAGTTCAATACTTAAATTCAGCTACTTCATCTGTAGTATGGTGCTAATAACACCTAATCATACGGTTATTAAAGGACTAAATATGTTAACATACGTGCTGGTATGTAGAAAACACTATGTAAGTTTGTTACTGGTTATTACATTGAATAGAGGAATAGAGAGCCATGGAGAAGGAAAAGGATGAGGAAGGAGACAGGAGAGAAATGTTGCAACGCATTGAAAACACTCTTTCCCTGAAGGGTATCAGGAAAAAATATGCTCGGTTTTATTGAGCATGGGTGTTTCTTGAATGTAATTCTTCTTCAAGGTGGAATCGTGTACTATCCAAGCTCCATTTAGTCACAACTATTTTGATACTTAAATATGATCTGGGGGCACCTGGGTGTCTCAGTCAGTTAAGGGTCCAACTTTGGCTCAGGTCATGATCTCTTGGTTTGTGGGATTGAGCCCTGTGTCAGGCTCTGTGCTGACAGCTCAGAGCCTAGAGCCTGCTTCGGATTCTGCATCTCCCTCTCTCTCTGCCCCTCCCCTGTTCATGTTCTTTTTCTCTCTCTAAAATAAACATTTAAAAAATTAAAGTAAATAAATCAGATCTGGAGTAGACCTCAGTTTTATGAAAGCAGTATTTACTCTCTAGTAGCAACTGTAGAACCAAAAGATTTATGTATCAGGTCAGAGAGGAAGAGGTAGCAAACAATGAATAAGGGTTAAAAGGTTTTCTAATATTAATTAAAACTTGATTTCTCACTTCTTACTACAGACAAAACGCCATTAATATCAAGTATATGAATCACAAGCCTGTCTTAAGAATGGAATTTTTATTTGGAAAAAGTTGAAGATAACTACTTGAAGTTTATTTTAACATCATTTTAAAAATCATTTCGAAGACTGAAGAAACTAATCAAATGTAGAATGGTCTTATCTGTCATTGTTAGAGAAAAGCAAAGAAGAAATCCAGGTAATTTGAATTGACTTTGAAATGTGATTTCATATTTACATATTGAGATGATGCATCTGATATTCAAGACATTCACATTATCTAATAAACTGAGTATCTCCCAATTCTTACAGTGATGGTTGGTGTCTTTATCATTAGGGATCAGTCAGGATAACAGAAGCCATGTGATATCCAGATATAAAGTATTTAAAGCAGAATTAGAAACTCTTAGGATTGTTGGAAGGGTTGAGGGTGAGGGTGGGGAAAGGGGGAGGTAGAGGTCAGGAAAAAAACTGCTGAAGGTCAGAGAGGCTGATCTTGAAGATGTTAGCCTAAAGCACCAAGCCATTGTTTTTCAGCTTTCTTGGAGCTGCTGCAATGTGTGAAAATCTTCAAAAACTCCACCGACTATCTCAAGCTGTCATTGTAGAAAATTTGCTTGGAAGCCACTGTGAATCTTTTATCTATCAAAATATCTAGATGCAAATGCCTCTGAAAAAAATGACTTCCCACTTCCATCTTCTATCTCTCTGGAAAGCTTTTCTTATTGACAAACCATAACCCAGAACCACACAGAGAAGGAGATTCTAGAAAATGTAGCCCTAGCCTTAGAAGTAACTGACAGCAGCACCAAGGAGACAACAGTGAGCTAACAAAAAGACATACGCTACATCTTATGGCTTTGGACCATATTACAGAGATAAAGCCATCATTTTTGTGTGATAGGAACACCATGTTTAGTTTTGCCTATTTTTCCCCTCCAGTCTTTCTGCTTCTCTGACCTCTACCATTTCTGGACAAGGTGGAAGAAATTCTGGTTTTAGAAGATTTACTTGGCCATTGTGTTTAGATGTAAAAAGGGCATGAAGATGTCTGTTTCGTTTTTCCATTCTTTTGGTACCATGATCCATTTGGGTATAGAAGCAAGAGAGAAACTATCACAAAATCAAATCTTTCTATAAATATCAAAAGAGAAATGAGTCCTCAATGAAAGCAAAATTTAATGGCATTAATTATTTTGTTGGGGAAGTGGGTAATGTCAACAAGGTATATACATATATAATTGAAACATTTGTCCCAGAGATAAAAATAATTATAGATTATCTACAGTTCTAAATTTTTCCTCTTCTAACTTGGATTTGACCTCCAGCTGTCTTTTCCAAAAAATACTTTTATTTTACTTTGAATATATCTATTTTAAATCATACAAGTTTACAGAACTCATTTTGTTCTTTTAAGTGGAAATACTGAGCACTCCTAAGCCATCTTTAAACTATAAGATTAAGTAAAACATTGTTAGAATAAACAATGCTAACGTTGAGAAGAATGTTTTAAGTAATAGTATCCAATGTTGGAATTAAAGAGATTTTAACATGTCATATTTGCTGAAAAGTAGTTTTAAAGAATTGAAGAAAATATAATGTTTCACTATATTTTAAAAAATACAGATATATAAATGCAAAATAAACCTTTGACAATTAACGTGTACTTAAATTTTTACACTCTGATGAAAATATAAGTACAAGGGGGCCTGGGTAGTTCAGTCAGTTAAGCATCTGACTTCTGCTCAGGTCATGATCTCAAAGTCCGTGAGTTCAATCCCTGCATTGGGCTCAGTACTGACAGCTGAGAGCCTAGAGCCTGCTTCAGATTCTGTGTCTCCTTTTCTCTCTGCCCGTCCCCCCCCCCCATGCTGTCCCTCTCTCCCTTTCTCTCTCTCTCTCTCTCTCTCTCTCTCTCTCTCAGAAATAAATAAATACAAAAAATATATATAAGTTCTAGAAAGAAAAACACACTCTAGATAAAAAATACTTTTCAAAATTTAATAATTAGAATTGAAATCCCTACAAAAATAGATGTAATAAAAATAGATATGTTTAATATTTATCTCTTTGTCACCTTTACTCCGTAACAGCATAGCAACTTTATCAATGGCCTTATTAAATTTCAACTTATTCTTCTTTAAGTTTAAAAGTTATAATCACTCAAGGATCTATTCTGAAATGTCTAAACCAACACTTCTAAATCTTTCATAAATATTTTCTAGATCCACACCAAGAACCCCATGCTACAATTAAAATATTAATCAGTAGACTATCCATTTATAATAGATTTAATGGGCCTGTACATGCTAATAATGAAGAAATGCTATGGTTTACAAATTTTATATAAGAGCACTTCTTATGAAAGCTAATGACTCATGCAAATGAAACTAATGTTTTAGAAATATAATGTGAGTTTAGAAAAGCAAGTAATTTGATAAATTTATGGAGAAAACATTTAATTTTTCCTTACTTTTTGTTAACATTTTCACATTTATTAACTTTAAAATGTTTTATTCAAAATCCACTTGGATAATACTTTGAAGATAATGAGTGCTAGACAATTAAAGCAAAAGTACTTTAAAATATGTACCTTTCAATGTTCCCTTCGTAATCATTCTCCAAAAAGAATTAAGATTGTAGACCTTATTTAATATGATTGGCTATTTTGTGTTTATTCATGTTAACATTTAAATGAAATGTTTGAGTTGTCCAATATTCTTTGTTTTTTACATTTATTTATTTTTGAGAGAGAGAGAGAGAGAGAGAGAGAGAGAGAGAGAGAGAATGTGGGGGGAGGGGCAGAGAGAGAGGGAGACACAGAATCCAAAGCAGTCTCCAGACTCTGAGCTGTCAGCACAGAGCTCAACGCAGGGCTCAAACCCACGAACGTTGAGATCATGACCTGAACCGAGGTCAGAGACTTAAACAACTGAGCCTCCCAGGCACCCTGAGTTGTCCAATATTCTTATCCTTTCTTTGGCCCTCTATTTAAAACATGAACTTCTCTACCTAATTTTAAAATGTGTCTACCAGCCCTTTATTCTAAAATATTAAAGTATCATAATCTTTTTGATAGAATTATGAATACGTCTTATTTTTCATATTCACAAATTATAAAACTTATCCAAATTGCAACATACATAATAAAATTTTAAATTTCAGGGAAGAACTATTTGGAAATATTTGGAACCTATAATGGAACATATATATATATTATATACATTCTACAAATGTCATTTTGACCATGTAATTGTTTTTAAAGTATTTATGTGCTAGAGTTTAAACCAGATATATTTATATTAGTTAAACGAATGTAATATTTTGCTTTCCTTTGTGCCACTTAATATTTCATTCCTTAGGATATGTATGCCAGTTATTTCTAAAATGAGATCAAGTGGCCTAAATAATAAACATGCTAACTAGGGGGAAAACAATAAATACAGAAAAGTTAAAAAAAAGAAACACTGTATTGTATCTACAATGTTATAAATTGTAAATAAGGAGTAAATAATAGGCAGTTATAAGATTGTATATTTTTAAAAAAGATGAATAGCCATTTGTTCATATAAAACTTAGTAGATGATCTAGGTGGAATGTATTAATTGATTCTTATATAATAGATTTTGAAGCCCTGTAACTGATATTTTTCTCTGTCGCTGTTTGCAAATGATACAGAAAACATCAAACTAAAAACTCTTGTTTTTAGAAAACTTTTACTAAAAACTCTTGTTTTTAGAAAAGAAAAGCCTGACAGTCTTAACATTGCATAAATCCTCAACACTTTTTCTCATCTGATGAGGTGGATGAAATGGTGTATTTGTAAACAGTGGCAATATAGAGTTGTGCTGAAATCACTAATATTTAATTTTGAATAAGAAACATGGGGCGCCTGGGTGGCTCAGTCTGTTAAGTGTCTGTCTGACTTTGGCTCAGGTCTTGATCTCATGGTTCGTGAGTTTGAGCCCCACATTGGGATTGTTGCTGACAGCTCAGAACCTAGAGCCTGATTCGGATTTTGTATCTTCCTCTCTCTCTGCCCTCCCCCACTCTCGGTCTGTCTCTCTCTCTCTGTCTCTCAAAAATAAACATTAAAAAAAATTAAAAAAGAAAAGAAACATAAAGCCTTTTCCTAAATACCTTCCATTTTTCATAAAACTCAGCCCCTTAATCCTGAAAATGGACTGCCAGAACTGACCCTGTTGATTACTTTGTCAGTTTTTTCCCCTAGTTTTCAATTTGCCTCCCAAGGACCTCTTCAGATAACTCTTTCTTGATGTTGACAACGATGGACAGCATCATTAACCCTGCATCCTCTAATCATCTGTTCACAATGGCCTGGAGTGCTCTGGAGTTTGCTGTGGACAAGTATGTTGGACTGCTACCCACCCCTGGTGTAGAAGATTGGACAACTGCTCTCAATTTCCTTCATTTTCTATCTTGTCTCACTTTGGTGAATCTGCTTCCCCTCTCTAAGGTACAAACCATCAGATTGAGGTTTAAGTTTGATTGAACTCAATGAAAATGGGGGGGGTGGTGCATGGGTGGCTCAGTCGGTTGAGCGTCCAACTTCGGCTCAGGTCACGATCTCACAGTTCGTGGGTTCGAGCCCCGTGTCAGGCTCTGTGCTGACAGCTCAGAGCCTGGAGCCTGCTTCCGATTCTGTGTGTCCCTCTCTCTGTGCCCCTCCCCTGTTCATGATCTGTCTCTCTCTGTCTCTCAAAAATAAGTAAATGTTAAAGAAAATTTTTTAATAAAATAAAGAAAATGGTGACTTAGTAAAAGGATATAGAGAAATCTCACAGAGCTCAAAGGCAAGACATGAAGTTGGGCTTAATTGGAACCAGAAAGCAATCAAGAAAAGAGATCCACTCTTTTCTCTTACTGGAGCTGCATAGACACTTCCTCTTAGCTTTTTTGTAAACCTCTACTTCTCTCTACCCATTGCTGTCTGTCGTTTATTGATCTACTTCAGGATCCAACATGGCCACCAAATCTACATGGCAATCTTTAGTTCCCATAGCAGCCACCCATTGGTTAGAAACCATGTTGTTTAGCTCAAAAATCTTGAGTGAGAAAAATCTCAGAAAGTAATGAACAGGCAGGGGATTGAGTAGGCTTGAGCCAGGGTCCATGGCTGGGCAATCAGCCATGATTACAGCCAGAAGAGTCATATTGTGGGTGGAGCTCCCTGTGTTTAGGCTATGAGGAAGTTCATGTTCTGAGTTGGACATAACAATTCTGAGTACAGGAAGATCCCCATATGCCAGAGTTTCCAGAATTTGATCTTTGTGATGCTGAAATTAATTGAGGTAAATAGGCCAGAATAGGCCCCTATTCTTGAGAAATTATGGTAATTCTAGACAAAAAGTTGTTAAGGAAGATTTCTTATATTTGGAGGGTTTTTAAAAAAATTTATGTATTTAAGGCAGGTAAACTAAAGCCCATGTGAACAAATATGTCTGTTAAAGGACAGTGCTATGGTATGATATTATCTCCAGTCAACATCTACTTTATTTTCATAAATATTCAGTAGCACACTATGAGAATTAGAAGTGTTTTCTTAATTTGAAGTAGATCAGTTATGTGATTATCAAATTATCAGGCAAATTGAGAGAAAAACCTAAAGTGTATTGAGAGAAAAACCTAAGGTGTATTGAACACACCACTAGGGATTTTAACACATATTAATTATTTAGACTTCACAAAGCTTTTAAGATAGGGAGATTCATCCCATTTTATAGGTGAAGATTCTGAAGACCAGAAAAGTCCAGTATCCTGCTGCCTATGTATTGCAGTGATTGTATTCCAATGCATATCTATCTGAAACCAAGGCCTATTATTTAACTGCATTATTTAAAAAAAAAAAGAATTTTCAGTGGCTTCTAATGGCTCAAGACCACCTGATAATTTCAATAAAGGAGTCTATTTGGGCATCTCTTCCCCCATATCTTTTCAATTCACAGTATGGGCTGATAAAAGAAAACTATGCATATTAAAATAAGACATTTTAATTTATTCACTTATCTATCAAAAATAGATATATATTTTTTAATGGTTATTTTTGAAAGCCAGAGAGAGCGTGCACAAGCGGGGGAAGGGCAGACAGAGATGGGGACAGAGAATCTGAAATGGGCTCTATGGCTTTGCGCTGACAGCGGTGAGCCTGATGTGGGGCTCAAAGCCACGGACTGTGAGATCATGACCTGAGCCGAAGTCAGACGCTCAACTGACTGAGCCACCCAGGTGCTCCATCCAGCAAAAATATTTTTGAAAGGAATATAGTTCAAGAAACTTTCTGAATTAGTAGCCTATTTATTTTGGCTGTGAAATATGCATTCGTATCGAGAATGGTGTCTGATAAGAAAGCGCTCTTTGCAGAAATAGAACTAAAGGCAGAGGAGCCACAGGACATTGAGCTGAGACTTTAGTGTTGGGGGAGCCTGAGTTTTAGTTCAGCCCCAAATCCTCACTCCACAGTGATATGGACTTGCGCAGAGAGTGCCTGTGCAAGTCCATATATATATAAATACCTCCTTCTATATTTAATTCCTTCATATATAAGATAGAGGTAAATAATATTTACTTCATGGGATTTCTGGGTAATTTTAAATCAAAAATGAATTTTTTAGAAATGGTTTTTCACAATGACTGTCACCTAATAAATGGCAAATATGTGGGTTTTATTATTTTTGTTTATATTTCTTTTATTCATATTTCTTTTTTATTATTTTTGTTGCTAAAAATAAATCAGAACCAGCTGAGGAAAGGAGGACAGGTCGACTCCCTTATCTAGGTTTTAGGTTTTCCAGGTATTCCTGTATATTGGTGTTTCTTGTTCCCTCATTAAAGAATTTACTTTAAAAAAGAAAGCATTGATTAAACAGTATGTGAATTGAACACAAGCTAAAATAAGAGCATGTGAATTTTTAAATCAAGTCTGCATACAATTAGTAATAACCAGACTGAAAAGTTTTTAAAAGCAGGCACATAATAACTAACATTTGTCAGCTGCGTGTAAGCCAGGCTCTGTTCTAAGGGGTGTGCAAAGGCTCAGTTGATTGCTCCTGCTGACTCATCTGTGAGGAGGTACTCCTCACTCAGTTCTCCAGCACTGTGCAACAGTCTTCCAGGGAAACCTCTGGGCTCTAAGCCCTTTTGTCTTCCCAGGCCCCTTCCTCCACTTAAATATATTTAAAATGATATTCTACAGATGTGTTGCTAAAAAGGCCAATATATTAATATTATATTTTAAAACATTTTCTTTGACCAAAAAGTTTATTTTTTCTTCTGATATTAAAAGGAATTAAAACATTTTCTTGAGCCTTTAAAAGTACTGTGGACCCTAGTTGCTGTGCCTCTTGTGCCTGATCAGAAAGGTGGCCCTGCCTGCCACAGTGTGGTAGCCTGTGGCATACCAAGTCTTAGACCAGAGTACTTCTTAAATAGCCACTGTGGATGCTCTGAGCAAATGAAAGAAAGGGAAGACAAATTAGATGGAAATTCACTTTACATTTTTACTGTAAGGACTGCCCTCTTCATTGGAGAAACAATTTGAAACTCAGTTGGGACGCTTTTTGTAAAACTTCCGCAGATTTTTGCCTGCAGGTGGTGCTAGATCCTAAGTTCCACGGTAACACACCAGACATGCAGAAGGACCACTTGAGTAAGAGAGTATATTAAATATTTAATGTAAACATGACATTCTCCAAAATGAAAATTCTTCATTAACAAAATATCAGTCTTTCATGTGAGCCTAGAAGTATTCATTACACCTGGTGAATAATCAATAATAATAGCCGCTTGTCTGAGTGCGGTTAACAATCCATTTAAAGACTTGGTGTTTTAAAACACCCAATCCATACTAGATTAAAATGGTTGTTGAGAAGTAGTAGTCTAAGCAGAAAACCCTTTGATTTTCATATATACATTGAACTTGGAAAATTCTAACAATTAAAATTTCAAATATTTAAAAATTATCTTTTTCCCCCATCATTAACAAATAATTGTAAATCAATATGTAGCACACCCTGAGGAAAAAAAATAATCTTTGTAACGGATGCTTCCTGAATAGGCTCCTACTTGGCATCATCATTTTGCCTGAAGTAAGTAGGGTCCGCACAGCTATGGGTCTTGTACATGACAATACCTGAAGAATCTTTGAGCTGACATACTATGAACTTAGGAAAGGAGTAAGACTTACTGGATACAGATATTGATAATAATCCCAATTTATTTTTTAATTCCCTCAGATAGACAGATACATAGATCAAAATATATAGAGTGGCTTCTAATATCAGACTTCAGTCTTTCTCACCATGGAATTGTTAATGTGGCCAAGAAATACTGTTATTATCTAATTTCAATTCTCATTCTAGGATCCCGCGATCTTCATCTGCATTTCCTTGACTGCTTTGACTTAATGCTACCTAAGCTAAGATGTTCCTTTTTTGGTTGAGGACTCTGATTACAAGTCAGATGAAATTCTTAGGGTTTGCATATTCTACGGTTCCAAGATGTATTTTTAGCTATCGAGACATGTCACTCACTTCTAGAGAAGGTCTTGATGCTGCCTTGATGTTGGTTAATAGAGTTGGCAGCTGAAGGATGCCTCATCCCTCTACGCAGACTGCTTTTTGTCAAGTCAGCGTACAGTGCTGATGCATTCTTAGTGATGATTGACGATTTCTGAATACTGTAAAAGTGGACAGGATTTTTTAAATTTCAAATCCCTTCTTGTGATAATTGTCAATTCTTTCTTTGGAGTTGACCTATCTCTCCATATCAGAGTTAAGCCATTTCCACTGTAATGTCATAAACACATCCTGCTGCACTGTTACAGTTGAAATGAATAAAGCATTAACGATGATATATTTAGTCTGACCACTTCATTTCCTACACTGTGGCCTACATAGAAGAGTAGAATGGTTCAATCCAGGGGAAGAAGAAAATCACAAGGCAGCAGCAGAGCTTGGTGGAAAATATGGGCACCTTTACTGAGAAAATCCATCATGTGTCACATGAGTCACAGACAAATATTTTTAAAGAATATTTTAGTTTCATTTGTCTCCCCATAAAAGAAGAAATAGCTAAAGGAAATGGAATTTTGCATTACCAGACCATAAAGCCTGAATTGCTCATTTTGAGGGTTGGCATATGGCCATGTGCCTGGCTCTGCTGAGCAAGAGTGGGATTTTTCTAGAGCCATATGGTTGAATCAAGAAGGGCAACGGGCTAGAGCAGACAGAAGGCAGTTTACAGTTAATGATAAAGTCCTGATGCATAATGTATTCTAAAACGCTTCCAATGTCAGATATACATTAAAAAGGGGGAGGCTGCCAAGGAATACATTGGTGTTTTTCTCCACCTGAAATGAGACAACAAAGATCCAAACACAACACTACCTGTGAGCTCTGTTTAGATGACTTAACCTTCCTATCACTGTTAAGCCAAGCAATTAAGAGAAAATTCCTATTTCTAATTGTTTTGAACACCACTGCAGTCTTCCAAGTGAATAAATATTGAGTTTCCACTAAAACTGAAAAATCCTTTACCAACCCATGCAGGCAAGCAGATTACAGGCTGTCAGTCCCCTAACAAGTGATACAACTTGCTAGAAAAAGCAAATTGGTAAGCTCCCCACCCCTGAGGGAATACTAAAAAGACAAGAGTGGTTGAAACCAAAATGAATAATCAGCTTGTAACTTCTGATAGAATACTCAAGCTGGAAATAATACATGAGAGATTTTAACTAATGAGGCTCCAAGCTTTTTGTAAAAGCCACATTGCAATTAATTAAGATGATTGCTACTCATTATTTTTTTAAAAAGCAAAGTAAGTTCTTTATTATAGGCATAAAACTGTCAGAAAAGAGCAAACAATCTTATACTACCATATTATAGTTCTTATGCTAATGTAGATAAAATATTTAAGACTAGCTTTATTATTGTTAAGCTGTTCATGTAGTTGAAATTGGCATGCTATCATGGATACCTTAGCTAATATTAATAATGAATTAAAAAATGAAAATTAAAATCAAGATGTGAACTTTTCATTGAGCCCATATTTAAAGAATTATCACATCTATTTTAAGAGTAGTGCTATGAAATGGGGAGCTGTCATTGAAAATTTTGAGAAATATGGCCATTTTTTAAATTTTTTTATATCTTTATTATTTTATTTTGAGAGACAGAGACAGAGAGAGAGCGGGGGAGGGGCAGAGAGAGAGGGAGAAACAGAATCTGAAGCACACTCCAGACGCAGGGCTCGAACCCAGGAACCACGAGATCATGACCTGAGCTTAAGTTGGATGCTTAACCTACTGAGCCACCGAGGCGCCCCAGAAATATGGCCATTTAAGAAAGTGCATGGAGATTTAAAATAATACTCTCTGGTATTTTACTCTTCTGATAATTTATTTTAATTATTAGCATAATTCTACTACCAAAAATGTTTACTGTGGGGCAGTTCCCAGTATGAAAAATAAAAATTAATAAATATTATTTTAAATGATTATCAATATGAAAGTAGTTAAATTGTTACATACTCATCTATGGAATTTCTATACACCCAATAAAACTGATTCATGAAGAATGGTATCTTATATCTTGTGAAGATGGCTATATTAAATGAAACAGGTGAGGAGGCAAATTTCCAGGCAGTAATTATAAATGCATGTATGTTTGCATCTGTGTAAACACATGCGTATCTTTAATAACAGAAAATTTCTAAAAAGACATATCAAATATTTAAAATTGGCTACCTCTTAGGGAAGTGGGATTAGGAGCTGGAGGGTGATTTTTCACTTACTATTTCATGTATATTTATATTGCTTCAAATTTTTTACTGATCTTATTTTTGTAATTTATATTTTTATAAAATCTCCAATTAGTCCCAAACAATGCAGCTTTATTGAAATAGGAATTGAAAATCAAAGAACCAATGCATAGTTTTCTTCAACTGAAAAGGGTAAATAAAAATTAATTAAAAATTTAATTTTTTTTTGTATAAAATTTTAGCCATGATGCTTATACTCTTTAAAGAGAAAAGATTTTGCTAATTCATTATTGCATATGTACTTAACTTGGAAACCATTGTATTTAAATTAGGGAGAATGGTTTACAGTCCCAGGAGTCTTATCATAAGATTAAAATTAATTGCTCAGAATTTTCATATGAGGCCAAACTGGACAGATAATCAGTCACAAGCTAATGTTATTAGCTTGATTCATGTATCAAACTGTATTTCTAATACTATCAGGGAAGGGGGTGGGAAGTAGAGAAATATGCTACATATCAAAATGACTAAACCAAGTTCTTTTGTTTGCATTAGTTCTAATATTTAGAGGTCACATTTACAGCTAAGCGTTGAGTTTATTACCTGAATAATTCAACCAAAGAGCTCACATTTGCCTAAATTTATGGGAGCAAATACACCACAAAATAATGTTTTATACCTGTAAGTTGTAGAGTGCCTATAATGTAAAAACTTGGAACCTTCAAAGGAATGACTTAATGATACTTTAAAATGAATTAATGAACATTTCACTTTACAGATAGGATTAAAATGCTCTATTTATTTTTATATATAGTATGAGGCAGGCAGAGATGAAGCAACCTTCTCAAAGACTCATAAATCAAATGAAACACAATGGTTAATTTTCAGTAGAAACTAAAGTTATCAGAGGTCAGCCTATAATATAGGTAGAGATTTGTTTTGTTTCAAAAGATGGCCAGTACCTTTCTTTTTGAAAAATATGTGATAGTTCATGCATGCAAAAGAAAATAGTACTGTATGTCTAAAGTTATAAAGCATACCAAAATGGACACCAACAATTCAATCATCCAATCCAGAAATATGCAATGTCAATATGATTGCACCTACTCCTATGCTCCTCTTGTGACCCTGCTTCTTCCCACCCCAAACTGTTTCCCTAAATTTTCTTTGTTATCTGTACCCGGCAGGCTATAAGATGCCCGCCAGTGGCTACCACTTTCTTGTATCCATACCCTCATGTAATCCCCTTCTTTTGAGGGTGGGCTACCCTCAGAATGATTCACGTCTAGCAAATAGAATATGAGACAAGTAATGGCTGTCACTTCTTAAATTAGATTATAGAGTAACTATAGCTTCTCTCTTTCACTCCCTCCCTCCTTATCTCCCCCCTTTCCTTCCCTCCTCTCACCCACCTTCTCCTCTGTGGCTTGCTCTGAGGAAAGCCAATTGCCATGCAGTCAGTTTACCTACAAAAAGGCAGCAAAGAATGAGAAGGACTTCCAGCCAACAGCCAGGAAGGACTGAGTCCTTACGTCCCAAAAAACCCAGAAGGAACTGAATCTCAACAATCACCTAAGATTTTGAAGTGGATCATCCCCAAGTCAAGCCTTGAGATGAGACCATAGCCCCAAGCATCACCCTGACTGAAACTTCAAAGAGACCCCAAGACAGAGGCACTCAGGTAAACCAAACTCAAATACCTGACCCACAAGAAATGAAATATAATAATGTGTGCTATTTTGAGATGCTATATTTTAGAGTGATTTGTTTGTCAGCAGTAAAGAACCCATATATTATTCTTGCCTTGTATAAAGTTTTAATAAAGAGTATATTAATATATATATTATTAACATATATATTAATATATGTATACACAGAGTATATTAATTTCTGCTAAATCAAACCCTTATTAATTTGTGTTCAATTCTTTACCTTATAAGTTTTTCAGCTGCTTAATTTTCTAATAATTTAGAAAGGTATTGAAATTTCTTTTTATCATTTTTGTAGTTGTCTCTTTCTCCCTGTAACTTTATCAAATTTTACTTTATATTTTCAAGGCCATTAAATGAGATGCTTAGAAGTTTCTAGTATAGTAAGTCTTTGATCAGGTAGCATGTCATGGTGGGTTAGTGCATGGACTCTGGGGACATACTACCCTCTGGATTTGAATCCTAACCTTACTAGCTGAGTGACCTTGAACAAATTACTTACCTCTATCCCTTAATTTCCTCACTTGAAAAATGGAAATAGAAATAATGACTACCTAACAGGATTGAAATGAGGTTTAAATAAGTGAATACTGACAAGCCCATAACAGAAGTTGACATACGGCTATTGATAAAGCAATAAATGTTGTGACTTCTTTATACCTAATAATGCTTTTTGCTTAATGGTTATTAAAGGTTACTTATATTGGGGCACCTGGGTGGCTCAGTCAGTTGAGCATCCAACTTCGGCTCAGGCCATGATCTCACGGCTTGTGAGTTTGAGCCCACCGTCAGGATCTGTGCTGACAGCTCAGAGCTTGGAGCCTGCTTCGGATTATTTGTCTCCCTCTCTCTCTGTTCCTCCCCTGCTCACACTCTGTCTCTCTAAAAAATAAACAAACATTAAACAAATTTTTTTAAAAATAAATAAAGGTTACTTATGTGTTATTTTGATAGCTACTCTTTTTTTAAAAGAAGGATGTTCCTGGGGGGAAAATCCTCCTGATTAATCTTTTTCTACTGTATTTTCAACCTTTCTTTCTCCTTAGGTTTTATGCCTAAGTGAGTTCAATGTATAGCTGGATTTCTTTTTTAATATATTTCTTTTTAAAAATACAGTTAGTCATTCTCTCAACTGGAAAGAATTGAATGTTGTGATTATAAGTACTTTGACATTTCTATCATTTTGTTTTTACTAGTTGCCCCATTTTTACTATTCCCCCCCCACCCCTTTCTTTCTTAATTTTGGAGTGACTGAGATATTATATTTATTTGACTTTTGGTTCTTTTCCCTTTAACTGGCTTGGGAGTAATATATATTAAATTTTGACCCTTTTGACTGTTGCCTTTGAAATTCTCAATTGATGAACAAAATATAAATCGCTCTTCACTCTCATTTCAAAAAAAATATGAGACGTTTTCTCGTTCCAAGTTACATGTTATTGTTGTATTTTAATTTTATCCTCTTTTATATCCTAAATTAGAAGTTATTATTGTTACTTTATAAAGACAATTATTTGCTTAAATTTAGTTAAATGTTTATCGATTTACTCACTATTCTGTCTTGACTCTTGACCTTCTTTTTGTAATTAATTTTCTTCCTCCTGAAATACATTGATTTTGAAGCTCCTTTAATGACAGTCGTGATGGTAAACATCGTTTTTATCTCAAAGTACTACTGTGATTCCCTCATACTTGAAAGTAGTTTTGCTGGATACCTAATTCTACGTTCATAGTTATTTTCTTTCTATACATTGAACTATTACTCCAATGTTCTTAAAATTTCTGTTATTAATCTAATTGTTGTTACTTTCTTTTATTGTGGCTCTTTTCCCTTTTTTCTCTTTGTAGTTGGTTTTCAGTAGTCTCATTACAAGATTTCTGAATGTCAGTTTATTTTTTATTTATAGTGATCGATAATATTGTTTCTTTGGATCTTTGGATCTATGCTATACCTACTCATAAGACTACTTTTATTAATCTTGCCTCCCCCCCCCCCCCATTATTTATATTCTTTCCTCTAGGACACCCATTAGAAATATAAGACACTTGTGTATTCCATTCTTCATGTCAATTACCTAATTAATATTTCTTATTTTCCAAATCCTGTCTTTCTGTGCTACAGGATAATTCTTCCAACCTATCTCTAAGTCACTAATTATCTTTTAAATTTTCTTAATCTGATGTTTAACCCATCTGTACTGGTGCTTAGTCAGTCATTATCTGCCTGACTCTGTGCCCTGCCATTGATCTTTAGAGTGCCTTACCTAGGCTCCCTGCCCTGTAGCTTCTGATGGGGCCAGGACAGTGGGAGTCAGCAGCTGTAGATCTAAGATTAGGAGGAAAGAGACCTCAGGGTGTTCAGTCTCCCCTCTCTCCCTGTGGTATCATAACACTTGCATTTTAATGGGGTTCATATTTTACTTCTTTCTGAAGGTGGGATTTATTCTTCGGTATATGAAAGACACAAAAACACAAAGGCTGTTTTTCCTCAAACAAGAGTGAATTGAATGCTTCAGAATCATGACCGATTCCCAAATAAACCAGGAAAAACAAAACATTTTTGCTTCACGTGAATATTGCCATGCCCGTCATCACTGGGTGTTTTATGTGAGATTACTTCAACAGTGTTAAAGATAAATAAGCAGATCCTTTTCCACTCCAAATAAGAGAGGCAGAGCAATTCTCTTTAGCTGTAGCACATCTGGTAACAGAATAGGCATTGTTGAATGAAGACAGGAAATCTGATTACAAAAAAATGTTTTAAAAATGCTTAGAGATTTGGCATAATGGATCCAAAAGGTTTAGGAAAGGAACAAGTAAAGACTGCTGAAAAATGAACTTATAAGCTGAAATGTTTTTTCCTTCCTGACATAAAAGACAGATGCTAATCATAAAGATACTTTGCTACTTTTTGATATAGTTCTATGACTTATTTACAGGCAATTACTACAATATTAAGGACACATGTAAGGTAGAAAGATTGTAAGTTGACTTTTAGATTTAGGAAAGAAGAACAGAATTTAAAAATTGAAGAAATTAATTATGAACTGTAAAGGAAGCTGCTGCGTCAGCACAAAACATTGTCCCCATCTATATTTTACAAACTTTCCCTGATCATCTAAATTTAATAAGTGTGAGAACAGGAATGAGCCACAGTCCAGGCTCACTTTTTTCCCTACCAAATTCAGTAAGACTGAAGCATGTATACATCATTTCCAGAACTTCTTTACTCTCGACACTCCTAGTTTGAGTTAATAGCTGGAAAGCTTAACAACTCCCCCATCCTGCCCAATGATCATCTTACAAATCCTAACCTGTAATAATGTCCCCAAAGTCCTTGGGACCAGAAATAACTAAGTCAATTTGTCCAGAGCACCTCTAACCACCCCTCCATTCTTGAACTTTCCTTTTTTACCTACCCGTGCTTTTAACCACCCTACAATGACAGAAGTAAAATAGTAATGAAATCTGGTATGACAGCTGTTGACCTTGATATTCATGTTTTTAGTTGTTAGGTCAAAGATGTCTTATTACTTACATAAAGAAAATTATCTGTAATATTTTAGCACATAAAATATTCAACGTATACTAACAGTTCAATTATTAATTTATAACACATTTAAATCAGGAAAGAAAATCTAATGAGATCTGTTCTATGACAGAGAAACTAGAAAGTACTAGTATTCTCATGTTGGAGTTGGCAAATTAAGCTTCTTTCAGAAATGCCAGATTTATCTAAACAGAAACCTTAAATGCAGAGTAGTATTGACTAATGCAACAATGTACTACTTTTGATAACATGACACTCACATGGAGATTTGCTTCAGATCAAGAAAGGCATACATTGTGTGTTTTGAAAGAGCTGAGGACAGGGCAAGTATGAATATTTCTAAAGCCAAACCTAATTTATTCTAATTTTAAATAAATTGACTAGAGAATGACATCAAGGAAGAAATGGGAAACAGCACTCTCTGTGTTGCTTCAAGTTAGATGGGGAGAACTATGAACAAATGTACCTGTCTTGAAAAATATATAACTGAACTCTGCAAACTCAATACTTTTTTATCAATTATTAAGGATTCATATAAAGGGATTTATTCAGCATACTTTTCTTCTCTCCTCTGCCATATAGTTTTAAAGGTGTTTTGTTCCTTCTGATTTATTGTCCTCTTTGTGCATTCCAGCCCCAGAGTCATAGATAAGGGGACAGCTAAAATTAAGGGACTAAGGAATAGTCTGGCAATCTTTGCCCTTTGGGCAGAAGGCTGCTATAAAGCAAATGAAAAATGAAGCATCATTAAGAATAAATTATAGGTTTTGAATATGTTCCTTTATTCTCAAAATGGTTTTTCTTTTTTGAGAATCATCTCTTTCCATTTGAATTGGCTTGTATTATAAGCTGATTGTGGCATTCTGTTTTCATCTGATTCTGCCCAGATGTTCCTTCCATTTACAGGAAAAATTTCTACTTCACAGTCAAAATTCTGTATTTGTAAGCCCTATCTGATGAGTTATGTTTCAAAGTCCTAATAGGTTTTCAGAAACTTTTTTTTCTTTGACTCTACATTTTGTTTTGAAAAGTTTTGTTGATTTTTTTGTTGTTGTATTGAGGTTTGAAAGTTTTATTGCATTTTACCAATTAGTATAGTTTTACTTTCAAAACAGCTTCATGTTAAAAACTGTAACCTGAATATTCAGCTTTAAAATGTGTTAATAGCAGGACGCCTGGCAGAGTTGAATCTCCAACTCTTGATTTCGGTTCAGGTCATGATCCTAGGTTCATGGGATTGGGATCAAGCCACACATTGGGCTCTGTGCTGAGCATGGAGCCTGCTTAAGATTCTCCATCTCCCCTCTGCCCTTCTCCCCTGCTCACACTTACTCTCACTAAAATAAAAGAAAAAAATTCCAATGTATTAATAGTTTTATTTTTACTTTTTGTTTCCATTGATTATTATTATGGATGGAAGTTTTAATAGTTTCTTTTTAATTATATTCAATTAATAAATACAGAAGACCATATATAAATATGAATTAATATCACAGTGAGCTGAGTAGATGATGAATGCACATTTATAATTATGCATGAAAGGCAGGAGGAAAAAATAAAACCTAATCTTTCAATATCATTATTAAAAGCAGTTTTAATCAGGAGCACCTGGGTGGCTCACTTGGTAAGTGGCCTGCTCTTGATTTTGGTTCAGGTCATGATCTCACTGTTTGTGAGTTTGAGCCCCACGTTTGGGCTCTGTACTGACAGTGCAGAGCCTGCTTGGAATTCTCTGTCTCCCTTTCTCTATGCCCCTTCCTGGCTTGCTTATGTGTGCTCTCTCTCCCTCTCAAAAATTAATAAATTAACATTTTTTAAAAGGCAATTTTAATCAATTTTATTAAATAATTCCAAGTTAAATCAAACTCAGTATAGTTAAAATATATATTTAAGAAAATAAAACCAAAAGGAACAATTTATCTACCACTTATGATATATTTTAGACCTGTTTTTATGTTGATCATAAGAAATTTTACCATTTTTACCAATATCATTCAGTCCCCTAATTTCTGGATGTTTCTTGAAAGGCAATGTATAACAACTTTTTAAACAGACAAAGCAATTTTTCAAAAAATACTCTTAAGCTTATACCAAAAATCTCAAAAACTGGGGATAAAATTAATTTCACAGATTAAGAAACATTAATGAACTAAATTTAGAAAAAAAGTTTTTTCAATATCCTTTTATATTATCTCAAAATGGGTTTTAAAATTCAAATAAACACAAGCCTTAAATTAATGTATCAATAAACTGCTCTATTGTGATCATTTTGCAATATATACAAATATGGAGTCATTATGTTGTATCTCTGAAACGAATATGTCAATTATATCTCAATAAAAACTTAAATAAAGAAATATACTACTTTGGTAATTGGAATCACAGTGTATACTGAGGAACAGAAATAAGAGAGGGATTTCTTGAATGAACTAAACACAGAATAATAAAGATAAATATGGCCAATATTATATGTACTTTATAATGCAGTGCATAATAAATATTTAATGTTATCATATAGATATAATAAATGTAAAAGATAAATAGGAAAAAAGGGGGATAAAGGTATTTATTTAAATTATTTAAAACTTGCCTCAATTTGGGGTGTTTAATAGTAGGACCCAGGAGCACCTCTAGTCACAGATAAAGAATGACATAGTTTACATATAAAATTTATGGGGTGAAATAAATACTAGCACACCAATGATTATGAAATATTTACTACTCTTTAATTATAGTATTATTTTTATTACAATAAGATTTTTCTCTACAAACCATAGAAAGGTCTTCAAAATTACATGAAATCATGTAAGAAAAAAGTTCATTAGTCCCAAAAGGTAAATAATAAATTGTTAAATCTAACACTAGAACTAATCATTGTTCAAATACCTAAATGTACACTAAATTAAGGTTACAACCAAAATTCATTACTAATGACAATCAAAGGGATACAATACAAAATTAACATTTATTTACCTTTTATTTTTAAAAATCCAGGTGAATTTAATACATTATATTAAAGAAGATGTTAAATGTTAGTATTCTGTAAGAATTACCATGAAATATTCTTTGACTTAGGGAACACAGAAAATTCCATTTCAAAGCAAATTTTGTCATAACTCTGTATAAGCCTTAGGTCAGTTAGTGTCTCTCAATTCCGTGAGATATACATATAAATTCAAACCAATGCCCTATACCCTGGGCAAAATCCTGGAGGAAGAGTGGAATTGTTGTTGTTCTTGTCTTGTGTTTTGTGGTCATTCCTTCCTTTATACATGGCATTTACCCAAGCATTGCACTATTTTCTCTCTCCCTCTCCGACTAAACCAATAATGCAAGATTTGTAAGGAGCAGAAATTTTGCTCAACCATTACAGTGCACATAGTAAATAACAAACTTTAATTGGACATGCTTGTTCTTGAATGTTTCTAGAGCCCACCCATACCACTAAGGGTTGCTTATTTATCATTGTATACATTACACAGAATTCAGCCTTCCACGCTCTCATTGCCACCTTTTGTTCTAGTCTTGGCCTTTCCTTCCTTTTTTGTTTTTGTTTTTGTTTTCCTTGCAAGAATAGGAAAAAAAATGTCCTCTCTTTCTCTTTTGCAGAGTAGTGAGCCTTCTCTTTTTATTGCCTTGGCCTCTGCTGAATATTACTTTCTACCCTAAATAGCTCAACAAGGTCTTTTCCTTGATGGTGGCAGTTCCTTCCTAGGAAGGATTCGATTGGCAACTGTTGGGATCCAGTGATCCCATACAGTGTTCATACATTTGTAATTACATGACTCAGACTTACAAATCTATTGTTTCATTTGAGGAAAACAAAAATATTGGCAAACTATGATAGAAAAGAAACCAGGTCCTGTCCACAAGTAGCCTACAAAATAGAATGGTAGAAAAGAATTTCTCAGACCAGTTATTATTATAGGACCATCATTGGGATCAAAGTCAGGACTTTACAGAAGCCATTCCTCCCAGGTCTCAATATCCAAATATAGGGGAAAGGAAAACGTCTTCAGGTATTCCCTAGAAGTCGATGGAAGGCTAATGCCTGGACTCTTGCACTGACAGGAAGAGCTGTGCAGGGTACGTCAGCAAGTGCGAGAGAATACTGAAGATTCTCCCATAACATAGCCCCCCTGCCACAGTGTGCCGTCCTCCAGGATCTTATCCTAGTATTCAGTGTCCTCCTTACCCTCCAGGCCTTTTTCTCCTTCCCCCATGCGAAGAGGCTTGAACTGCTGTAAACCCACAGGCCAATTTTTATTAACCCTTTTAGTCCCAGCTCGAGGTTAATTTCCTTAATAGTTATTTCCTGGCTCCTCCAGGGAGCTGGAGTAGCCCATTCCCAGAGCCTTGTGCCGATTTTAGCTATCTCTGCTTTCATATTTTATTACAAAGTCTTGGCACTAGTCATCATTCCTTGTGTATAGGAGGTGATCAGAAATGTCTGCTGGATTCATGAAGGAGTCAGCAAAGCATGTTAGTTCTATTTAAACATTACATTGACACAGCATTTTAAAAATTAAATTAGCATGTGGGTAACAAACACTTGGTTACTATGATAAATTGATGCTCTCTTAAGGATATCATGTTCGTTTTCAGAAAACATTTTAAAACTTACAAAAGCTGGCTGTGATTTTTATAAGTGATCCCAATATTAGCTTTTAATGATTCAAATGCTGTTATAAAATTTAAAAAGAGGCCTAATCCTCAGTTACCCAGTGCAAATTGTCAGGCCATCAGTTGTCACCATACTGAAATTTAGTAAGAGTGGAGGATTTTTGTTGTAAAGAGGCTCTGAGGTCAATTTTTTACAAGAACTGTATTCTCACTATGATTGAAAATATTTATTAGAGGAAACATAGCTTAAATTTCAACAATTTTTTAGCTACAAAGTGTTATCTATAAATTAAAGGAAACTGAATGTTGTTTTTAGGCTCTGAGTGACCCAGGAGTGGACAAGTGCAATGGGAAACTACCAGGATTTTCGCGTGTACAAAGATCAGTCTATATCTGAAGAGAAACTGATTTATTTTCTATCTTCATAATAGAGGATAAAGAATTAAAAGTGTTATTCCAGCCATATTTATTGACGCATGATCTTTTCCCTCAAATTATTCTGGCTTGTGCATATTATCACCATAACTTTTAAGTTTTAGTGGCAGTTTTTAAAGCCTTTCCAGTGCCAAGATGGAAAGGGATGGCAACATACTGGATTTACAGGGGTTGAAGGTCTTTTTAAATACTTTTGGGCTTCTTCAGCATGGACTGATTTAAGAATTGGATGTTGTGAGGCCATCTTTTCTTCTTTCCATAGCTTAATGGCAGTTATCACCAACCAACCAATGACACAGTTCTTATATCATATCCCATATCTCTCAAGTGCTAGTGATAAAGCCTACAGATCACTTTCCACCTGTATGTCACCCCAGTTCACCACAGGTGAAGATCTTACAGATACTACAGCATTTGAGGGACAATCACAGCCTATTTTCCACCAACAAGGGGACTCTGTTGGCATTTACCTGGTAAGTGATCCAATTCCACTATCGTGTCCCAAGGATTTACTTTTGGTACTGTCTTAATTTTATTTCTCCCCATCCCAAGTGTAGTCTAAAACAAGGATTTGAGTTCAAGTAGTTTATTGGAAGGTAGATTCTAGGTAGCATTTGTAGGGTAGTGGAAAAATGAGGCAAAATAGGAAAGAAAGTTGACTAAGAGATTTATTATTGTGGTCAGCTGAACCCGGTTTCACACAGAGTGATGGCTTCACATTTCAAACCCATTCACTGGAACTCTGAAGTGGCAGTAGTATTTATCTACCAATTCCCACCAGTCACTGTTTTGAAGGATGTTATGGAAGACTAGAAGGCAGTTATTAATTATGTGCCACTCCAGTTGGTATAGGCAAAGCAGAGCAGCTAGAAAAATTCCTCTGGCTAAGAAATGCACATGTTGACAATTAGAAGTAAGGTTTACGTATCATGGTTATTCCAGAAGCAAGACTGAGGTGCAACCAACAAAATCACTTCTCACTTTATATAACCCCAAAATATCAAGAGCAAATGAGAAGGAGGATACTACAATGGAAAAATCATTGATTTGTTACCCAGTTTATAGATGTAAGCCATTTCTCAATCCCAATTCAAAGAGATGTTGGGTGCTCATAAGGAAGGACCCTGTAACACCACAGCAGGTATAGTAGGTATTCCTGGTCTGTCCCAGAGGGATCCATGATATATATCCATATAACTGTATAGGCGAGGAAGAATACTGAGATTCTTCAAGACTGTTGGACACAGAGTTGAGTTGTGACTGAAACAACCCATTTTATGGCATAGGAGGTACAATAGACAGCATATGACCATGGACCTCACAGATTTTACTATATAACGTATCACCCAAAAGATGCCAGGCTGATAAAATTTTGGAATGGCCTCTTAAATGCCTAGCCGAGGCTTCATTCTGAGGATGACACCTTGAGTGGTTGGGAGTTGGGATACTGTTCTTTAAGATGCAGTGTGTGTGTGTGTGTGTGTGTGTTTTAAGTTTATTTGAGAGAGAGGAGAGAAAGAGCAGGGGAGGAGCAGAGAGAGAGAGAAAGAGAGAGAGAGAGAGAGAGAGAGAGAATCCCAAGCAGGCTTCACACCCAGGAGGGAGCCCAAGGCAGGGCTCAGTCTCACTAGGATGAGATAATGACCTAAGCTGAAACCAAGACTGGGACACTTAACTGACTGAGCCACTCAGGTGCCCTGAGATGCAGTATATATTTTAAACCAAAAGCCATTATATGGTGATAGTTTCTCAAAAATCAGAAAGGATGAGGGGCGCCTGGGTGGCTCAGTTGGTTGAGCATCCGACTTTGGCTCAGGTCATAATCTTGCTGTCCATGACTTTGAACCCCGCTCTGTGCTGACAGCTCAGAGCCTGGAGCCTGCTTCAGATTCTGTGTCTCATTCTCTCTCTGTCCCTCCCCCTCTGTCTCTCTTCTCTCCCTTTATCTCTCTCTCTCTCTCAAACATAAATAATCATCAAAAAATTTTTTTAAAAAAATCAGTATGCATGAGGCTGAGTCCTAGGCATGGGACCAAAGGTAGACTTTGTTTTCATTACTCCTACTTCCCCATTTGAGGAATGTGTGCTTAACTCTGCCACAACTTTAGGCCCTGTGGCATTAGAGAAAGTGGTTTAGGGAGGGGTATGGAATGGAATGCTTCTACCAGGAGACATGTAAGGATCTGCTACTAAACCTATAGCTGCAGTTGCCACCTGGACATTTTGGATTTCTGATACCAAAAGACAAGCAGGCAAATAGTTATGATAGTGGGAAGCAGTCATGGGAACTGATTATCATGAAGGCATAAAGTTGTGGCTGGTAATCAAGGCAGAAAGAGTAAGTGTGAAATTGAAGTGGTTCCGTTGAATGTCTCTTGCTGCTTTGTCATCCCCAGTGATAACCATGAATGGACAACTGACCATACACAACCAGTCATCACACTGGTGAGGAGGAAACAACATTTTGATGCTAGATTGATATAAAGAATATTAAGATACTGAGAAAAAAAGTTTCTACATTCAATTGAAATTTTAAAAATGTAACATCATTTTTCAGTATCCATTATCATTATAGAATATGATTTTTTAATTAGAAAATGGGTTATTGATAATGTACAATAAAAAGAGATGACATTGTAGATACAAAATCTACTTTAATACCAGAGCTTGTGTGAAAAGCTACAGTGTAATAAGACTTCAACTGAGAATTGAGGAGGTTAAGCTGTTTGATAAAGAACATCTATTTCTAATTTCAAAGATTATTAAAATCAATTGAGAAACTCTGTTTTGCCTCCATCTTCTTATTCCACTTCATGGCACTCGTATTGACCCCACGGGGCTGGTACAGTCACAGCAAGCCAGCTATTGTGCAGCAACATTTTAAAGCTCATCATGTAGTCATTAAGATTGATTTTTTTTCTAAAGTAATTTTCATATTTCTGATTAAACCTTTCCATAGATTTATTTAAAAAGGTGTGGGACACATCGGAGATGTATGATAAAGTAAATGGTGCCCAAGTTGAAACCTTACTTAAATCACTGTCTGATATTTTAACACGTTTAACTAATTGGCTCCTTGTTAAGAGGTAATTTTTTTGAGATTCTCATTTTTTGTTTCGCTTCCACTGCTATGCTGACTCCCTGCCAATATCCCTGATACCTTCCCTATCTTTTCCCACTCTGTTTTGTGCCTCAGGGTGTTGAACCCAGCAGGCATCAGTGATTCCCTTCCTCACAGGCTTTGGCTTCAGCCAATGGGACAAAGTCAAGAGATTGGAAAGAGTGAGGAAAGTAATGTTAAGATATGCATTCTTTCATATTCCGAACCTGGCTGTCTGTGGTCTGCTGACAAGCCACCTTCTCTACAGAGCTTTCGTCTCTGGGATCTGATCATTGCTACCTCTCTTGGCCTCTTTCAGCCTAAGGTTGGTAAAGGCTCAGTGTTGTTAGCTGCATAGGCTCAGTGCATCTCCTTGATGCTTTTTCTAAACTATGCTTTCACTGTAGTAAAGTCCTTTTACCAAAATCTCTCATTCACAACCAAACCTGAGTGCACATGTGTTTCTTACCAAGACCCTGATTGATATAATTACTCTATATTTTTCTTCACTACAATAAAAAGCTAGAAAATTTATAAAAGGAAGTAATTACTTTAGAATTCATGACTTATAACTGCAACACTTCATTTCCTTAGACACACACTCCTCAGCTTTTAAATCCAATATGGATTTCTTCCTTTACAGACAGAATATCTTTCTTCCTATTTTCTCAAATCAGTTTTATGATCAGTTTACCTTGAGCTCCTTTCCTGTGCTTCTCTCCTCCTATTCTCTGCTTCCTCCTAGTGAACCAAAGATCTATATTGCATTTTTACATTACGTCAGCCTCCTCTCCAACTAAAGCCTAGAATAACTTTCTCAGTTTGGAAACATCTTAAGCAGTTTTCAAGTTCTACCTTTAACCAATGTCCAAATGAATACAATCAGTTATCTACTGGACATTTACACCAAGTTATCAAGCATCTCTGACTTAATATGCTTGAGCATATTGTCTTCATTTTCCACCCGGTTTGCTACTTTTCTTGTATAATAAATGGTAGCAGCATCCTTACCAAACTATAAACTGTGTTCATCCTCAGCTTTTCTTTTTTTTTCTTTCTCTGACATCAGGTAATAATGGTTATTATAATGATAGCACAAAGCATGAATTAATTACCCTTTATGTCCAGGCTCTAAAATCAGTACTTCACATAAATTATTTTATGTAACATTTAAAACAATAGCTAATATTTATTAGGAAATTCTATTTTTCAGATATGCTGAGTTTAATTTGTATTAGCTGAATCTTCATAACATCACTTTGATGTTAAATATTATCTTTGTTTTCCCAGATGATACTAAAGCACAGTAAGCTATATAATTTCTCAAAGTTACACAGATCATACCTAGCATGATCTGAATGCAGGTAGCTTGAGTTCAAAAACATGCTATTAAACCACTACTTTTCCTTTTCTAAATCCATACAGGAGAATTATTATCCCAATTTCACAGATGACAGAACTGATTTTCAAAGATGCTTAATAAACTTGTCAAAGATTATATAGCCAGTCAGATGTGAAGATAGGTATAACACACAATTTTTCTTTCAAAATTCCCAGAAACATAATTCTCATTAGATTAGAAATTCCTCCAGAAAATATTTCTTCTTTTTTTAAATTTTTTTTAACATTTATTTATTTTTGAGAGACAAAGGAAAACAAAGCATGAGCGAGGGAGGGGCAGAGAGAGGAGACACGGAATCCAAAGCAGTCTGCAGGCTCTGAGCTGTCTGCACAGAACCCAACACGGGACTCGAACCCACGAACTGTGAGATCATGACCTGAGCTGAACCCAGGCACTTAACTGACTGAGCCACCCAGATGCCCCCAGAAAATATTTCTTCTAAAATATCCTCCAAACCTCAGTATTTGAGAAAATCTGGATTTAAAAAATGATATTTATGGACTATTTTTAAATAAAAATTGTGCATACAACTTGTGTTCTAAAAACACCACAGGAAGAGGAATGAGGATTATAGCTTCCACGGTCTCACAGCAAAGCCCAGCTCCTTTATCTATTCTGTTATTATTAAATATAAGAAATAACTCTTTAAATTGTTCCTATTTCCTATTTCTATGACTACTGTCTCACCATTCCTTTTCTTGAGTTACCCAATAAGTTAGTCATTGTTCTTCCTTCTTTCTTCTTCATTTCTCCCAACTCACCACCCACACTATTTTCTGAATGGTTTTTTTATAATCAAAATCCAATTACAGGGAAAGAATATTTGTAAAACATTATCTATCTGATAAGGAACTAGTATCCAAAATATGAAAGAACAGTTATAACCAAAGTACGAAAACACAAATGATCCAATTACATCATTGACATAAAATTTGAAGAGACATTTCTCTGAAGATGACATTAAAATGGCCAATAGCACTTAAAATATAATCAACATCACTAACTTATTGAGGATATGCATATCAAAACCACAATGAGATATCACCTCACAGCCACTAGAATGACTATATTGTAAAGGATGGGTAATAGCAAGTGTTAGCAATAATATGGAAATATTGGACTGTTCATACATTGCTGGTTGGAATGTAAAATGGTGCCGTTGCTCTGGAGAGTCTATTCAAAAAATTTCCAAAAAAATATTTTCAAAAAATTAACCCTAGAGTTACCATAATATCCAGCAATTATACTTCTCAGTATACACCCAAAAGTTTGCACAAAAACTGTACACAAATGTTGATAGCAGCATTATTCATAACAGTCAAAAAAATAGAAACAACCCAAATGACCGTCAATGAATGAATGGATAAACAAAATGTGATATATTCATACAAAAGAATATTTCAGCCACAGAAGGAATAAAGTACAACATGGTAAACCTTAAAAACATCATTCCAAGCAAAATAAGCCATTCACAAAAGGACACCTATTGCATGATTGTGTTAATCTAAAGTGTCTGGAATCAGCAAATCAGAAAATAGATTAGCGTTTGCTACAGGTCATGGGGAGGAGAAAATGGGGAGTGATTGCTAATGCATATGAGACTTCTTTTAGGCCAAGCCTTTTACTACAACTGTTATAATAGGTTATATTACATATACTATATTAGTCAAATAGACTTGGTGATGCTGTACGAATAAACCATAGTAAAATCTCAGCAGCGTAACACAATCAAAAGTTAATTTCTTATGACTGTTGTAAGAAGTATCTCATATTTACTATCATTTACTAGAAAAAAAATCAACTTGTCAACCACTGGTGAAATGTTAACTGTATCATACAGAGAATAAAGGGAGGACAGATTTGCTTTGACCACCCTTCCATTGATAGCATCCTTAGTAAAACAGATTTTTACAATATAGGCTATATTTTGCCAATTGTTTTTTCTTAAGAAAAATCCTTTAACTAACTTAATAAATTTGAATGAAGCCCTGAAAATTCATTGGTCTTTAATGACCTGTAAAGGCATTTGTCTTCCTAGTTTAAATATGTTTTATGCCTAATTAAAAATAAAATAAGCATCTCTCATGTGGTGAATTTTCATATCATTTTATGACTATAAGAAATAAAATTAAATTTTGTAGTCAACAGCCTGCTAATTTTTGTGGTTTAGTAATAAAAGCTTAGATGTAATGAAAGTATGTAGTGATTTACCTTGTAAATTATCAAATGATCAAGTCCATTAAAATAATTTAAAGACATAGATTTTTAGTATAAAGTAATTCATTTTTGTTACTCTGAATAAACAACTAGCCAGTTAAGACATTACTTCTTAAACTTTAGAAAATATTCAAAAAGTTCTTAACAGTAGCTCAGATTTCAAAATTGCTATATTTCAACAAAATTTTGTTATATAATGAGGCAGAATTTGAAAGTTAAGTAACACATTCTATAACAGTAGGATCAGCCTCATGGGTAGACAAAATAAGAATTAGCCTATATGATATAATTTGGGATACCTCTCCAAAGACACTCCAAGTTGCTATTCTGTCTTAAATTCCAATGAAAGAGTCGGTCACACAACAAATATTTATTGATTATCTACTATGTATCACATTTTGTTCAAAGATTTGAGAATCCAACAGTTAAAAAAATCTGTCCATTTTTTGGAAACCTTATTCACTGTCACTTTGATAATGCTTGCCATGTGTATGTTTGTGTGTGAATTGCAAATTTATTATCTCATTTGAGATAAAAGGAACTTTAAGCTGAAGTTATTATTAAGGGAAAAACAAACCCTGTCATTGGTGTGCTGGACAGTTTTTATTTGCTCAGCTAGAACACTATTTATCTTCCCCCTACTCTGTATTCTGGAGGACAGGACTTCTGTGGATTACATCACCAAGGTCTCTTGTTGTATGACATCCTGTTCAATTGGGTAAGGCCCAGGGGCACCGGAGTGGCTCAGTCGGTTAAGCATCAAACTTCGGCTCAGGGAATGATCTCACAGTTCACTTTGTGAGTTTGAGCCCTCCATTGGGCTCTGTGCTGACAATCAGAGCCTGCAGCCTTCTTTGGATTCTGTGTCTTCCTCTCTCTCTGTCCCTCCCTTGCTCATGCTCTGTCTCTCTCTTTCTCTCAAAAATAAATAAACATTAAAAAAAATCAATTGGGTAAGCCCCAGCAGGAGATCAGAGGAAGGGAGGAAAATGAAGTCTGAATGTGTTTTTTCCCTGGCTTCCTTCCTGTAGGGTGACATGGGTTGATGGAGTCTCTCAACTAGATCTCAGCACCTGTCAAGAATTCCTGTCAAAACGGTCCTTTTAATACTGTCCTCTTCAGTCAAAACGGTCCTTTTAATACTGTCCTCTTCAGTCATAAGGGTGATATTAGTGCCATGATTCACTCGTCCCAAGGTATGGCACTATTTCTTGTGGTTCTCCTATACTTTGTCCACACACTTAAAAAAACAACAACAATCATTTTATTAAACATTCCTCAAATTATCTCATTTGAATGTATCACTTTTTTCCCCCCTGCTATGTCCCTGACTAGCTCAGTCATTTATCTTCTGAGAAACTTCAGTGGTTTGGGACCAACTATTCAGCACATACAATTAATCTTTCATAAGGAGACCTAATTTTAAAATGGCATTTTACCATAATTGTTTTATATTTCAGAGAAAACACTCTACACTATCATTAAAAATCTGGGTCCTTGTTTTCTATTCTATCTTTATTTAAAGGGGGGAAAATTTGAGAAATAAAACACAAAATTTCAAAAATAGCTAAAATCTCCTATTATCTGATTATAAATACATATTAAAATAATTGTGTTTCTTGTAATAAGTTTTCAAAATTTAATGACTGGTCTGGCTAATCTAGAGTAGTTAGAAACAGGCTTAAACTCCCCTTGTGAATATAACAAAAATTAGAAAAAACTTCTAAATTTCAAAAACAATAATTTGTAGGCAATGAAAAGCTATCACACAGGGTTACCTATGATCCCTGAGCAAAGAGAAGAAGATAAGGTGACCCCCCACATTCACTGGCTATCTCACTGAGGCTTTTTCCAAACAACAATCCAGGAAAACAGAGCCCAATCAGAGAGCGCAGTTTCACTGGGTTAAAAGAAAACAAAGATGAGAGTTCAGAGTTACATAGTCAGTTGGGATTTGAGGATCAAAGTACTGAAGATAAGAAGGCCAATACAATAAGCCCCAAAAAACTGCATAAAAATTTCCCTCTAGTCTTTGGCCAACACTAAGCTTTGTATGTTTAGTAAGAAGCACTGGGAAGTCTAGCAGGGAATAGCTGTTGGGATACTGAAGGGCTGAGCAGGGATGTTGGAACCTGCACAGAACTGTGCCTTATAAGGACAAAAAACTAGGAGGAAGAAGATAAGAACATAGACCATGGCTACGAATCCATACATCAAGCCTTTCGAAGTAGGTGCTGTTAATTTATTGCTTGCCAGAGGAAAACATGACAAAAGCTAGAATATTATAATTAAGAATTCCCACATAAAAGAATTCACAATGTTTGACATAAATTAAAAATTACAAAACAAGCAAAACAACAACAGGTAGCCACTGATACTTAAAATGTAAAATAGGCAATAGATTCAGACCCAAAGATAACTAAGGAAATCAATTTGTAGAAAAATACTTCAAAATTACTGTGATTAATATATTAAAGATAACAGGAAAATGAAGAAATGAAGATTAATGATTTCTATAGAGCTTTAGAATCTATAAAAAAAATTAATGGACTTTTAGAACAAAGAACAGCAAAATATAGTATCTGAAATTAATAACATTGAATGGTTTTAACAGCATACTAAGCAGAGGAGAAGACAAAATTAGCAAACTCAGAGATAAAACTTGAACACAAAACCCAAGAAAAGTATGGGGACCCTCTCCAAGACTGTGGCCTCCCAAAGTTTCTCATTTTCACACTAGTTCATGCTCTGCATCTCACGATTCTTCAAAGTGACATTTAAGTATTCCTACCATTTTGCAATCTCTATCAAAATAATACCAGAATTCTTCACAAAGCTAGAATAAATAATCCTGAAATCTGTATGGAACCAGAAAAGACCCCAAATAACCAAAGCAATCCTGAAAAAGAAAACCAAAGCTGGAGACATCACAATTCTGAACCTTAAGGTATATTACAAATGTGTATTTATCAAGACAGTATGGTACTGGCACAGAAAAAGACACAAGGATCAGTGGAACAGAACAGAGAATCCAGAAATGGACCCACAAACGTATGGCCAACTAATCTTCGACAAAGCAGGAAAGAATATCCAGTAGAAACAAGAGTCTCTTTAGCAAATGTTGTTCGCAAAACTGGACAGCAACATGCATAAGAATGAACCTGGACCACTCTCTTACACCATACACAAAAATAAACTCAAAATGGATGAAAATCCTAAGCATGAGACAGGAAGCCATCAAAATCCTAGAGGAGAAAACAGGCAACAACCTCTTTTATCTCAGTCATAGCAACTTCTTACTAGACATGTCTCTGGAGGCAAGGGAAACAAAACCAAAAATGAACTATTGGGAGCTCACCAAGATATAAAGCTTCTGCACAGTGAAGGAAACAATCAACAAACTTCAAGGTAACCTACTGAATGGGAGAAGATATTTGCAGATGACAGATCAGATAAAGGTTAGTATCCAAAATCTGTCAAGAACTTATCAAACTCCACACCCAAAAAACAAATAATCCAGTGAAGAAATGGGCAGAAGACATGAATAGACACTTTTCCAAAGAAGACATCCAGATGGCTAACAGATACATGAAAAAATGCTCAACATCACTCATCATCAGCGAAAAGTAAATCAAAACCTCAATGAGATACCACCTCACAGAAGTCAGAATGGCTAAAATTAACAACAACTCAGGAAATGACAGATCTTGGTGAGGAGGCAGAGGAAGGGGAACTCTTGCACTGCTGGTGGGAATGCAAACTGATGTAGTCACCCTGGAAAACAGTATGGAGATTCCTCAAAAAATTAAAAATAGAACTAGTCTCTGACCCAGTAATTGCACTACTAGGTATTTACACAAAGGATACAAGAGTGCTGATTCAAAGGGGCACATGCACCCCAATGTTTATAGTAGCACTACTGGCAATAGTCAAAATATGGAAAGAGCCCAAATGTCTATCAACAGATGAATGGATAAAGAAGATGTGGCATATATATGATGGAATATTACTCGGTGATCAAAAAAATGAAATCTTGCCATTTGCAAGAATATGGATGGAACTAGAGTGTACTATGCTAAGCGAAATAAGTCAGAGAAAGACAAATATGATTTCACTCACACGTGGAATTTAAGAAACAAAACAGATGAACATAAGGGAAAGGAAGCAAAAATAATATAAAAACAGAGAGGGAGACAAACCGTAAGAGACTCTTAAATATGGAGAACAAACTAAGGGTGGCTGGTAGGGTGTTGGGTGGGGGGATGGGCTAAATGGGCGAGGGACATTCAGGAAGACACTTGTAGGGATGAGCACTGGGTGTTATATGTAAGTGATGAATCACCAAATTCTATATCTGAAATCATTATTACACTATATGTTAAATAACTTGGATTTAAATTAAAAAATTTAAAAAATAATTTTAATAAAGTAAAGGGAAAAAAATACTATCCAAACTAACAATTTACTTGTATTATCCAGAATTTTGCCTATTTTGGATTATTTTATATTAAAAAAAGTGTTCTTAACCATGGTTCTATTGAACATAAGTTACTTTTATTTTGGAATATAATTATTGGCATGTTTTTCTGTAAATGCATTTAATATAAATAAGTAAAAAACTCCACATAAGTCCACCAGGTTTAATAATTTTTAAGACACTAGTCAAATTCACAGATGCATCATGATTTATTTCCTCAAGTAATTTTGGTTTAATTCTACTTATATCTTCAAAACATTCAAAAGTAGTTCTTAGTTGCTCACTTATCTTTAATGAGTATAACTAAAATTTTAATAATCAACTATAAAAATGAAATAATTATGTCTTTTTTCATAGTTTAGTAATAAATTTCAAAAAAAAAAGTGTTACTACCAGTTTGCAGTTCCAGCAGCTTCTGTTCCAGGTAAGCTGATTTCATGTGTGATTCTCTACGTTTGCTGATGTCTTTAGACTGCTTGGTGGTTTGCTTTGCAACCTCAATTCTCCAATAAGCCCGAGATAAATACCTGATTAGTAATTTTTTTCAGCATTTTTCTTGTTGCAAGAATCTGAGTGATGACTTCTAAGTTCTTTATGTATCAGAGTTCAAACTGGAAGTCTGCATACATTTTTTACATAGAGTTTTCAGAGGTTATCGTTAATTCAAAACTAAACTTAGTGCCCCAATATCAAATAAAGAGGCATTTTTCAGAGTGTCTTTTTTTTTGGTTTTCTCATCTTCCACCTTTCTTCTTTCATTCTTTCTTTCTTTCTCTCTTCCTCTTTCTCTTTCTTTGTTTTGTTTTTGTTACAGAATCAGTCTGTTTCCTCCAAAAGAAATGTTATATCTGTACTTGTTTCTTGGATGCCTGCAAGTATCTCAAATACAATTTGGGAGAGAGATGACCATCTTCTCAATAATGGTGTTGGGTCAATTGATTTATGAAATTTTTTTTAAAAAATAACCTAGATCCTTATTTTATACCACATACAAATTATTTCAAGGTTGGTCACAGGTTTAAATATAAAAGCTAAAACGATCAAACCTCTACAAGATACAAAATAAAATATATGCATGCATCAAACCATAAAACTATTGACATTTGTTAAAATTAAGAACTTGTTTATGAAAATAAATTATTAAGAGAATGAAAAGTAACCCAAAACTAAAGGAAAATATTCTCAATATATTTATATGAACAGGCTCACATCCAGACCTCCTAAAGACTCCTACTATTAAATGAGGAAAAGAACATTCAATTATTAATGAGGAAGAGTTAAACACTTCTGAAGAGAGAGTATCAAAATAATCAATATATAAAAAAGATTCCAAAATATTAGTTATCAGAGAAATGCAAGTTAGAACTACTCCACATCTACCAGAGTAGCTTAAATGAAAATAAACAAAAGAGGATGGCAGAGGATGTGGAGCAACTGGAACTTTCACTGTTTACACCAATTTGGAAAAATATCTGCCTTTTCCTACAAAGGCTAAACATATTCCCTGATCTACCAATTAATGCACAGTAATGAAAAGGAACTTACTGCTGATACGCATAACATGTATAAATCTGACAGACTTAATGTTGAGTGAAATAAGCCAGATGCAAAAGAGAACATGACCCTGTTTATAGGAGGTTGAAAAAGTAACAAAACTAATGTAGTGATCAAGGTCAGAATACTGCTGTGTATGATGGTGGGGGGCGGAGAGGAGTACTGGTCGGCATGGTACAAAGGAATCTTCAGGGAGGTCTAGAATGTTCTATATTTGAATAGGATAGTAGTTCTATAACTGAAGCAACATGTCAAAACTTACCAAGTTGTGTATTTACATCTTGAGCACTTTATTTTATGTAAGTTATACCTCAGTTTTTAAAAAGACACATTCTCCTTTCCCATGCAAATGAAATCAATATAAGGTTGAAATCTTTCCTCCCCACACAATTTTTAGTTCTGCTGCACAGAAAAAATGGAAACATTATCTTCAAAATATAGTACAAATTTTCCTTTACAACTTAATTGCTAATGTATTTTTATAATAACGTTAAGCTTCCTTTTAATTGTTCATGCTATAAAATACTGAAGCAACCCATTGCCAAGTATATACAGAACCATCTACCCTAAAGTTTTTGTCAAATCCTGAGAAGTGGGAGTGTGATACTAATCACAGATCTAAAGCAAACATATTTTTAGGGTTGAACAAAAGTTTCTGTTGGATATTGCCTCTAAAAGAAAATGTCTCCTTCGATGGTCCCTTCATTGTCTACTGAGGAGTTCTCAAATTAAGAACTAAGAACCATAACTACCCAGTTAACTTTTTATATATAGTTTTCCTTAGGTTTGCACAATATTTGCTTAGTAACGGTCAGTCAATTCCACTTAAACCAGTAAGCAAAAATGTAACAGATCAAGAATCTAGAAATGTTGGCAGGGGAATGTTTACACTAATCTAAAAGAAAAATGGTCTATGTATAAATTAAATTAGCGTAAACAGAAATATAGTCCATGTATAGTATTAAGCAGGTTTTGGGGCATTTGTATTAATGATAGATCAGCCATTTGGGAGAATTTTAACACAAAGATCCTGAGATTAGGAATTTGGCACCAACACTATTTAATTATGGAGCCTTGGCTAAAGCTCTGGGTCTCAACTTCCTTATACATACATACATATAAAATGAAGGGTTATTTCTAAAGTTCTTCTATTGCCTAAGAGAAAGTTCCATAATAATTTTTTAGCATACTGTATCATGATTTTCTACATTAATAGTCATTTATATATGCAGACTTATTAGGAATTTAATCATTTTTCCACTTTATATTTAAAATCAGTGCTTTGCTAACTGTGAGTAAAAGAGTCATTTTTTTATGTGTGGCAATACAATTTTAAGAAAGCTTCATAGTATGCACGAGATTCCTTCATTCTCTTTCCCCTCTTCTTGCACTGTCGCATGAAAGTATTATAAAAATATTCATCGAAATCAGTCATTTCCTCTCAGCCCTACACCAAAAGTTGTACCCAGTAAAACCATTATGCCCTGTTACACAATCAGGTCCAGGTGTCCAAACATAAAACTTACAGTAACCAAGCCAACAAACTGTTATGTAAAATATATTCTACCTTTGTAAAAACAAATACAGCTTTACAACAATTTTTCTTTCAATGTGGGTAAAGGGACAGTAAAATGGATAGCATAATTTCGAAATTGATTTCATTTTTTGCCAAAAACATTGTGGGGCAAGGCAGCCTAGGCAGCGAAGGGATTCATTTCTGGAAGGATTTAAGGCTTCTCTTTACCCAACCCAGTCCAGGCCTTGGATCCTCTGACCACTTGGTGATCTCAGGCCCCACTTCCTGGGCTCTTCCTTAAAAATCTTCCAAGAAGCTTAAGGCTGAAAGGCCATGTTCTATTTGAGACTTTTCAGAGTTTTCTTTGTTCTACAACTAAATATAGTGATGGCGGGAATTGGTCCAATGCCATCTCCAGCTCTCTCCACTCTACCACCCACTCTTCCTCTCCATCCCTTCCCTCCCCAGCATCACTCCACACTTGGGCCTCCAGTGCCCAAAGGATACCCTCACATCCAGGATCCATGGATATCACTGCTAACAGCTGTTTCTTGACCACCCTTGGGGGTGTAGGCATGAGTACACTGGGCTGAAAAGTGAGCTCAGGGTTTGTGGAACAGACATCCAGAACCTTAAGCACCGAAGGCCTGGTCTAGAAAGGGGAACATGATCTTCGGATGCCCAAATCTCCTTAGCCCTAAATGGGGTGACATGGTGAGGACAACTCCAGCACCTGCTGGGGTAGAGACCCCTGTTGTCCAAGTCTAAGGGATGTACTGATCACAATGGTACCTCAGGGACGCTCAACATGTAAAACAGTTAACTGTGTTCAAATGTCAATGCTGTAAATAAATAGCAGAATGCTGTCAAGAATATCTAGTGAATAGGAAATATGATCAGAGGCATAGGACTGTGATACTCATTGGCAATCACATCTGCTCCCAGGCAAAACATAAAGCAGGTAGGTTTTGTATTGCTGTCTTCCTGCCTATGTCATCTCTGCCCTCTCAAGATAAGGAACCTGCTTGGGGCTCCTGGGTGGCTCAGTGGGTTAAGCATCCAACTTTGGCTCAGGTCGTGATCTTGAGGTTCATGGGCGTGAGCCCTGCATCAAGCTCTGTGCTGACAGCTCAGAGCCTGGAACCTGCTTCAGATTCTGTGTCTCCCTCTTTCTTTGGCCTTCCCCTACTAAGGCTTTGTCTCTCTCTTTCTCTCAAAAATGAATAAAAATGTGAAAATTTTTTTTAAAAAAAGAGGAGCCTGCTCAAAACTTGGTACAGGCTTATCCCACTCAGAATTACTCTCCACATAAGGATGTGACCCTATTATTTTCCCTTTTCTTCTAGAAATTCCCTTTATCTTAAGGAAAGTGATGTCACCTTAAGGGAAAGGCAGAAACCAAGGATGAGAAGAGTAGTCTCCTCAACAGAAAAATTTCAGAGGATTTTTCATTTTAAAAGATGATACTCACTGGCAGAAAGGAACCTTTCTTTGGTGAAGATTGTAATAGTACAGCAAAACTTGATGAAGAGATTGTTTGGACCGATGTTTTTTATCTTTAGCTACCTAAGTTGAAATGAGGGAAATACCACAATCAGTGGTCTTTTGGAAAATACAATAAAGATATATAGGGTTGTGAGGATTTTTTTCAAACTTAGTAACATTAAAAGTACTATCGTATTGTATAAATAAGTGATGGAGGGGAGAGTGGAAAGGCAGAATAGAAGATGTATAAACATAATGTATACAATTTCTATTAATTAATCAGTTAAACAGAGAAAGCATCACTACAATTTTTTCAGTGTAAAAAAATCAAAATCTTGGCTGTCTCCTCCATTAAAAAATAGTAGTGTTTTTTTCAAATTCTTTATAGTCATTTATATACTATTCCAGATTTTCATTTTCCTACTTTACAACCTAGGAATGAATTTTTAGAGGCACAATTAATGACTCCATTCTCTTTCACTAATATGACTATGATTATTTCATTGGAAATCACTACTATGTATTATTTTATACTTTATTTCTTCCATAATTTTGTTCATATATTAGCCTCATATGGTGCCTACCTTATATGATATTATAAGATATGAAATCAGGAGAGATTTAATGTAGAAATAACTGGTATATGATATCCCTACTTATTCATTTATGCTTATATAACTTTGGAGGTGCTCAAAGAGTTCCACAAATATTAAGTCATTAAAGCTTAGTACCCCTGTGAGGTGCACTTAGTTATTATCATTATAGCTTATTATTATTCCTACAGATGAAGTTTCCCCCGGAGTGCTGAATGGCTCCTGCAGAAAGTGCTGGCTTTTTAATATTCTGCATTTGAGAATCACATTTCAGGCTAATAAAATTAGCTCATTTTTCCTTGTCTCTTGTGAGTTACCAGCGGCTATCATCCACTTCAGGTGCTCACCCACCCTTTAGAAAGCCTTCTAGTTAAAAGCACATTTTGTTACATATAAGAGATAAGGAGAAGAGGAAAAATAGTTGAGGGAAAAAAGTAATCAGTGGGTGGTTTGCTTTCTGACACCACCAATTCCCCAATGTCCGGTGAACACCAACTGGCTATCCCACAAATTTAACCCAATTCTGACACAATCTACCTGAACCTAGTATCAGATCCCACAGGTTAATGGCTCAGCCCCGTTACACTGCCCCTAGTTCAGACACCAATTTCAAGTCCAGATTATCGGACTTTGGACCCACTGTCTAAAACCTGGAGTTCCCATAACCCCTTCCTTGAATTTAGTAATTTGCTAAAATGGCTCACAGAGCTCAGGGAAACATTTACTTATGTTTACCAGTTTTTTATACAGGATATAGATGAACAGCCTGATCAACAGGTACATTGGGTGAGGCTGGAGCCTGGAGCAGAAGGTCCTCAGTACAGGTGCTTCTGTGTCCCTAGAACTGAGATTTGCCACCACCACCACCCCCATGGCTGCCCCCAGCACCTGGATACCTTTAACCTGAAAGTTCTCCAAACAACAGTAAGTCATTTTGGGTTTTTATGGAGCTGTCATTACACAAACATTGCTGATTACATCATTGGCCATTGGTAACTGAACTCCCATCTCTAGTCTTTCTCTCCTCCACAAAAATCTCAGAGGTGGTGTTTAAAGTTCTAACCACTAATCACAAAGTTGTTTCAAGGGCAACCAGCCCCCATTCTTAGGGACTTTCCAAATACCACTTCATTAGCATAAAGTCAGGTGTGGTTCAAAAGGGCTTGTTATGAATAACAAAAGGCAATGTTACCACTCTTACCACTTAGAAAATCCAAGGGTTTTAGAAATTCAGTAGCAGGAATGCAATGAAGACCAAACACTGATTTCTTATTATAAATCACAACATCACAGTAGGTGTCATGAAGATTATTGGTAATTTAAATAGTATCAAAATTCAGAGTATTTAAATGAATCAGTGTGGTCTTACATACAATCTTCTTCATACAGTAAAATGTGAGTTTGACCTACAGTAGACGTAGACACAAAGAATGAACTGACTTTTTAACACAATAGCAATGTTTTGGCCTCCTCTGCATCATTTACAGAAGCCACCGCTGAAATCACTAATGGCAAAGTAATGATTAAACACCCATTATATAGCTAAACAATGTGTTTCGTATTGACTATTACAAATAAAAGACCTTGAAAATATTAAAACATTTGCTTAAAAAAATTTTTTTAACATTTGTTCATTTTTCAGAGACAGAGAGAGACAGAGTGCAAGTGGCGGGGGGGGGGGGTAGAGAGTGAGGGAGACACAGAATCCGAAGCAGGCTCCAGGCTCTGAGCTATCAGCAGAGCCCGACGTGGGACTCGGAACTCATGAACTGTGAGATCATGACCCGAGCCGAAGTCAGAGGCTTAATCAACTGAGCCACCCAGGCGCCCCAGGAAGGTGCTGCTTTTAAAGTAAGTGTGATAATATGAATATCCAAATAAAGTACTTTTAGAAAATTCCATATTGCTTAACTTAAAAAACACAAAAGTTATCTGGTAAGGACACAGTTAAAATTAATATATAAACAAGTGGGGATGTAATTTTGAAAAGTTACAATTTATAATGTGAACAAGTAACTTTGGGCTTTTAAAAGGCTTTTTTACTCATATTAGACAATTTCAGATACATGCAAGTTTACATCTGAATCTCTATAAAAAATTGGACTTTAACCTTATTCTTATCTTCACATAGGTTGTCACATATAACCAGTATCTCCATTTCTATCTGGAAATAGATAGACTGTCTGACCACAGCAAACCCCCTTGGGCATAAGGTTCCTCTTAAGAATATAACAGACACCACCTCTTGAATCTGACAAAAGACCTGACCAAAAATAAGTAGACCATAAAACTTAAGACCCACAAGGAGTGTTATGGACATAGATCACCCCTCATACAATGGAAACGAGCCAATCAGAGATGGACAACTCAGCACCTAGAGTTATCCAGCCACAAGAGCAGACCCTGAGAAGGAACAAGGGGGAAGGGAAGGTGGTCTGACCACAACCTTATAAAATAAGGACTCTTAACTATTGCCACTGGCATTCACTTCCGAGGGTCCCTTCTCTGTAAAGAGGGCTTTCATACTATTCTTACCTTCTGATCTTATGTGTCTACCTCTTCATTCTTTGAAGCAATGAGAACAATGAGCCCTAGGCATTAAAGTAAAAAAAAAAAAAAAAAAAAAAAAAATCCTGCAAATTATTGGGATTTTATGGAAGATGGTGCTTTAAAAAATAGGTTCATGGGGCACCTGGGTGGCTCAGTCAGTTAAGTGTCTGACTTCAGCTCAGGTCATGATTTCCCAGTTCATGATTCAAGCCTCACATCGGGTTCTGTGCTGACAGCTCGGAGCCTGGAGCCTGCTTCCGATTCTGTCTCCCTCTCTGTCTCTTCCTCCCCCACTTGCACGTCTCTCTCAAAAATAAACATTAAAATTTTTTAAAAAAATAGGTTCACAACTAAAATAATAAAATATTCCAAAAACCACTATTAAAGGAGTGGAATCTACCAGAAAAAAACTCATGAATTTGCTGGTGATTCTTCTTTCTCCCTTGAGAACCTAGCTAAGTAGAGTATACCCAGGTGATCCTTTTTTCCCTCTATTATTCTATCAAGTTATTTTTGGTTACATCTCATCTAACTTCTGATCATGCAACTTGATACAAGATTTTAAAAATTGTAATTAGAACATTTAACTGTAAGCTGGCAAAACATGTTTGAGTAAATATTGATTAAAACAAAAGTTGAAAGCAAGTTTTAAGTTCAGTTCAAACAAAAAGTCTTGAATTCAAAAACAAAACCAAAATCTTTTTTTGTGATTGGGCAACTCTTTTAAAAGTACACATTTGGGAAAAGAAGTTACCAAATGTTTGGGTGAATATGCAGGAAGAGAGGAATAGGTGGGTGAGCCACTTGGGATGAACACTGAAAAAGAGAAGATTGAAGGATTTTAAAAAATGTCCAAATAAATTTCACAGAAAAAGGAAGAGAATTAGCAAAGTATGGAAAATGGAAAGAACTATTTCCAAAGAATGGCGAACATCTCAATTTGGCCTACACACAGGTGAAAGGAAATGACAAGAAAAAGGAATATGAATTTAGGTGGGGCCAAACAATGAAAGGTTCTCAACACCAAGAGTAAGGGCTTGGGCTTTTTTTCAGTTAAAAAAAAAAATAGGGAGTATTAGCAATAGAGATTTCAAGTATGAGACAGAGTCCAGAGATATTACAGAGATAGAACAGATAGAATTTGACAACAGAATGGAAGCTATTTGGATGAAAGAAAAATCAAAGATGATGCAAGTTGAATTTGGGTAAGAACTAAAAGGACTTGAGAGCTTTGAGGTAATGGACTTTCAGTATCTGTGAGGACTGTTTATGTCAAGGATATTTCAAAAGTACAACCAAGATACTTGACTGATACAAATTTTATTTTTCATGCTAAAATGTTTACAAATTTTATTTTGTCATACACAATTACAAGAGCAACAGTAACAAGTAACTAAAAAAATAGCATTTGAGGGCACTCTATTCCTTTTGCTAACATAAGCATGTTTTGTTACATAAACAGCAATAATAATTACAATTACAGAACTGTTTAACTTGGAAATTTAGTGTGTTAGGATGAAGGCTAATCCATGAAACAAGCAAAGAGTAAGTGCCCAAACAAAGTCTTTCTTTATTCCATGATTAGAATCTACCCAGTAATGCCATCATTCAAATATCTGACCAATTAGGTCGACTCAGCATTTTCCAGAATCTGACTTAATTTAGTTCTAGAAGTAAATCTAAGACAAAACACACAAGGCATAACTTGCTGATATTTAATGCCTAAAACAAACCATTACATAACGAAGTTCTGCATCTTTTGTAACTTGGCACGTTTTCCATCTCACACAATAACTCAAAGCTGAACAGTACCTAGAGCACTGAGCGTCACCCGACCACAGCTGATAACAGTATCTCCCAGACTTCTAGTTTCTAAAATTCTGGGGGAAGTGGGACAATTTGAACAGTAAGAGTCTACACGGTAGTAATATTACCTCTTGGCCATTGGCCCAATACTAATCCTTTTTGTTTTTTAGTATACAAAATATGCTGAAAACATTTCCTTAAACACATTTCAATTAATGTAATTAAACAGAAGGCAACAATTTCCTTCTATAAGAGTTATTTAGCTATGAAAAACTTGCCATATATTTGTTAAATTAATTTATGGAATATTTTTAGGGTCAATACAGATATTTAATTTATAGCCTATGCTAAACATGTGTAAAAAGAACTACAAACATAATCACATTAGTTTTTTTTTAAAAATGGAAATTACCATTTTTATCCCTATAGTAATTTTATAAATATATCACTTGCTTTTATCCAAATTAAGGATAAATTTCAAAAATCCACTGTGAAATTTACATTCTCACTAAGCACAAAAATACACAAATGTTCTAATCAGAAATTTAAGCTAAGTGAAAAGTTTTACTCTGAAATAAGTAGACCTGGGATATACAAGTAAAAGTTTTGATCGAAGCAGATCACAAATATATTCTGTTTTCATGTAAAAATAATTTTTTAAAGAAATAATGTTTAACAATCTTTTAATCCCATCTTTTCAAACATATTTTTTCTTTTAAACTAAAAGTTTCAGGTAAATATCTCATTTAAAATCTGATTTTACAAAAAAGAGAAATAAAGTTAATTATTCTTAGATGTATTTGAGCCAGGTAGTTGGTGCTTCCAGATGTTATGAGCCACAAATCACGACACTATGGTAAGTAACCTTTGGCTTTCAATGTAATAACTTGAAATTCAATTCACACTGCCTACCAAAAGAAGTCTGATGTATATTTGTCAATTTAAAATTTTACATCTTTTAAAAAGAAAAACAATTCCTAACAGGTATTATTTTAAAAATCACTGATAAGCCATTTTTATCTGACCAAAGAGCTATAAAATAATAAAGTATCTTAATAGTATTTTTGAAAATACTATCAAAAACTTCAAAATCTTATATATATTAAGTGCAACAACCAATACATTTTTACAAACAAAACATCTTCAAAGGCTGGAAAGAAAGTATGCTAACTTTAAGAGCAATGATGTTTGAGTCAATCGGTCATGTTTTGAATCTCAAATCTGCTACTTCCGAGCTTATCTATTTCTTAACTTCTCTAAAACTCTATTTCCTCAGATTTAAAATGGGAGGCAACATCAGTATCTACCTTAAAGGGCTTTCTGAGGAATAATCAGATAATGCACATAAGAGATTGCTACAGCATCTGACACAGTAAGTAACTAATAGGTATTAGCTATACTGAGCAGTGACTTCCTTTAGGGTCAAGTACCCAACAAACTATTTTCTTAAATAAAATATAATCATTATATGAAGAATTATTTATTTTAAGAATTAAAAAAATGGTGTTGAAGGGAGCTGGGGACATGCCCTACAACAAAACACCCCTATATTGCAATAATGATACCTTTATTGTATTTTGGCAATCACTTTCCCTCTATTTTAACACTGTATGTATCACTTCCAAATTACAATTCAGAAGATCTAAATTCAATTTTTTTTGTCACGAATCTTAGAGAAAATAATTATCTCATTGGCCTAAATAAATGAAAAAGGCACAGAAAAACTGCTCACAAATAAAACCACAGTCATTTACATATTACGTACCATAGTAAAGGTGGTTATTTAGCAATTTCAAGCAATTTATCTGGTATCTACTATTTTCACACTGTTATTTCAAATCTCAAATACATTAATCTCTATTATTTATATATAGCCTAATGTGACAGTGTATCAGTCATACCTTCATTGGAATGACCAAGAAATACTAAATTTTAACAGAAAAATTCAGCTATAGATTATGGTCCAAAATATTTCACAAATGCTCATTTTCCTTTTAAAATATTCCAGGTACCAACTTAAAGGTATCCAAATCTTCATCCATCAGTATTATTTTGATTGTCACTGTGAACCATGTGAATGTTTTCTCTGATTTTTAGTCATACTAACTAGAGTCAATAGGGCTTCCCAATGGACTCTGTTTTAAATGATAGAGCACACACACAGGAGACAAAAAAAATTAGGTCTGGCTGCAATAAGACTGTTTACTAAATATGTGATCTTCCGCAAGTCCCTTAACTTCTCCATGCTACTTCTCCCTCTTCTGAAACATGCGGATCCTGCCGCTCTCCTTTGTCTGACTCACAGGACCAGGTAAATTATATAAGAAAAACATATGAAAGAGCTTTACAAGGGCACAGTGTTAGATACACATAATATCAACACACGGAGACTTGTTATAGTATTGAATTTGGTTAGAATGCTCTATTAACAGCGTAATTTAAGAAAAAATTCTTGAGAGTATCAGGGAGGGAAAATTATAACATCTTTACCGTATCCTTTGAATAAGATCTGAAAGCAGTTTTAAAAAATATATTGCTATCTATCCTATTACTATGTAAGAAAAAATACACCGGTCAGTGCTCATTCATTCTTTCCTGTGTGTTTTTCTTTTTTTAATGGCTGTAATTCTGTTTCACCTGAATGTGTTTTGGTAATTTAATAATCTATAGCCTGCTCTGTTCCAAGCTTTTTCTGGCAAGTTACTTAAACATCTCTGAAAGTAGTCACAGGTGATCTTTTTTCCTCTACTACTGGTTTGCACTTATCTTAAATTCTATGCTTTTCTACCTTAGGCTTCATGGAAAGTAGGTACAATAAAGAGTTTTAATTTTTAAAAATGAAGACAAAATATTCAAAACTAAGTCATTAAAAGCAAATGTTCCTTCACTTTCCTGTCTCTTCAGCAAATACTATGCATGCACTCCAGAACGATATGAGAACCACAAATCAACAGAAAAATCCATTCAACTTACACTACATACTTTTGCAAGGTTAAAAGATACAGAGCAGAAAATAAATCAGGATTGATTTTCGAAGGAGGCGTATCTGAAGGGTGATTTTGAAGTAAATGGGACATCAGGACAAGGAGAGAACAGAACAGAATATGATAAAAAAATTTTTGAAACATTCGATGATTTTCAGTGATGAGTTACTGAAATACTATCTCTAGGTCACTAGCTAAATGAGAAGCTTGACAGGTGACTGGTCAGGTATATAAGATTTGGAAGCCCTAATATAGATGATTATTGGTTAAAGTCACAGGAGTAGAAATTTTGAGGGAAAAGAGGGTCTAGATAATACTCATTAAAAGATCAAAAGATCAGTCAAAAGACAGGAGGAGGGAAAATGAAATGAGAATGACTTGAAAAATACAAATAGAATCAAAACAGAGGAGTGTTCAGTTTCAAGGAGAGTGGGAGTAGTCAAAAATCATAGAAGAAAAAAACATGAAAGCTGGGTTTGACTAGTGAGTCTATAACAAATGGAATGGGGTGACTTTAATAGAAAAGATGGATGAGTTAGCAACGGATTAAGGTAAAACAAGCAGTCAAAGAAAAAAAGTCTGTGCATTCTACTCATTTAAAACGTTCACTCAGGAAAACTTGAAGAAAATTATATCAATGCTAAGGGAAGACCTGAGTGTGTTTAAAGGCAGAACAGAGGCTTCATTAGCTCTAAATAATTAAACAAAGCTTGTGTGTAACAGTTGAGAGTCCAACTGATAAACAGGTATGTTTCAGACCTAAATTAGGCACTTTGAGGGAGAGGGAACCTGACTTCTGTCTCTAGGGAACAGAAAGAAATTAATCTCAAGCCACTTATTTATTTATTTATTTATTTATTTATTTATTTATTTATTTATTTTTGGTATCATAGTTGATCCCTACCCTCAGTGGTAATATATTTACAAGGTAATTAGAACTTGGTAAGTGAAAAGGCATGAAGCCCAAAAAGAAAATGGTACTGAAACTATAAGATGACAAAATGCAAAAGTCAATAATTTCCACTTGAAAACAATTTTAAATTAAATACAAAGAAAAAGTTGAAAATTTAAAAATGTTAACTGCTAGAGGCATGATATCCATGTGATGCATAAAGTGATTAAATTTTTAGAAAGCATAATATAGGTTTCATTTTTATATAGCCACCATCATTTAACAAGATTTCTTGGAGAATTTCTACCAAAGACATAATTTCATCCTTAAAAAAAGGCATAAAATGGATGACATGGGACCTGGGTACCTAAGAGTTGTGAAAAGTGTCTCCACAACCTGTTAGTCTGAAAAGCAACATTAAAAAAAGTGGAGCATCAAAATAGTTTATTTCAAAATTACGTGATGCCTGATCCTGTATGTAATTGGAACCATATTCATTCTTTAAGTTTCTTAATTTCAGTTTCCCGTTTTATTTTTATGAGCAACTTTCTTTATTTTGAATCTGTACCTTATTTGACATTTATTAAAGCTGTATAAAAGCCATGCACAGTTTATTTACAATATTATACAATAACGATGTTTGAAGACTACACAAAAATTTCACAAAACTTACTTCGATGGAAAGACATATGCAACAGGGGGCCTTCAAAAATTTTAGGTTCAGAATTTTGCAGAGATTATTTTGGTTTCTAGTGTTATGCAAGCACTGGCTTGAAATAAGACTGACAAAAGCGTGCAAATGAGTAGAATTTCAACAAATGAAAAACTACAAATGTTTAGCTCAAAGCTAAAATATCTTGAAATCCTACTATGTAGCAACAAGAATTTATAAAACAGAAAAAAAAGTTATTTTTTAAAAGTCTTTCATGAATAACTGGCTCTCAGTAATACTCTGTAAAAACATTCAGAAATAAAGTTCCTCAAATTATGTTCATCATCAAAATTAGGTTTTCAGTAGTGACTGAAGCTGTGAATTGTAAATAATTATTTACTGTCCTACATGGGAAATCTCAATTTCCCTCTCTAGGAAGAGGGTGAGAAGAAAATCAATCGGCAAATTTAGATTCAAGTAAAAGATCCTGGTACAGATAACATGAACACAGAGTGGAGCGCTGCAGTAATGTTCGATTCCACATATTTTTACCTGTACTCCTAAAATGGAAGGTGTAAACGTTAGGTTTCTTCAATTTAAGATCTCCTATCAGGAAGTAAGTACCTCATCCTTCAGTGTTCTGGAAAATACCGACAGGGATTTCTTTTTTTCCAGTGGCATCTCTTTCAGGTTTTACTGTTGTGGCTGAAGTACATTTAGATACTCAGACTGCCCCAACTGATAAGTTGTGTTCCTTCCACAATCAACATACTGGTATCTTTCCTGGGATATCTGTTCAGAGTGTCCAAAGTATGTTGTTGTCACAGTAACTCTAAAAAAGAGAACAACAACAAAACTCAAATGAGACACATTAAATTGTTACTTACATAGAAGTTTTCTGAACTGAGAATACTTTCATATATCAAAATTTTCTCCAGGGAGAGACTGATTAATGATAATATTGTGGACATGAGCCTCTCAGGGAATATTTTCTTAATAGATAACATAAATGCTGGTTTAGCAAGCCCGACTCAAATAATTATACACAACAAATACAATGTTTTCAGAACATTTATCATTAGTTAAATATATGTAAGTTCATTTCACTTTTAAAAATAAAATTCTCTATGGAAACCAACCTGACAATAAACTATAAAGTTTAAAAAAATAAATAAAATAAAATAAAATAAAATAAAATAAAATAAAATAAAATTCTCCCATCATAGGAAAAGGGTTATTCAAATGTCAGCTAATGGTCCAAATACCAAACCTATAACTTACAATGTTTTACTGGCCTAGATTAACACCCAATTTACAAACCAGTAACAGTACTTCTCATTACTGTTAAGGACTATTTACCACAGGCAGTCGAACATTGATGCTGAGCTCTGTCCTCTTCTTCATCCCAACCCCTGCATTTTCCCATGTTCTTCCAAGGCCTAGATTCACCACTTCTCCGAATTCCCCATTTCCTCATTCTTAAAATAGGATAATATTTACTCATCTCATCACACTCTTTAAAGGCTTAAAACCCCATTGAACTGATATTTGTAAAGGTGTTGTGTATGCTATAAGCCAAAGTTACAAATCTAAAGTTTAACAAAGAAATATTTCCTTCAAGAAAAATTCATACTTACTGCATCATGAGTACAATATTATGAACTTTAATTGATATCAGTGTACAGAAATCACTGTTAAAAAGAAAAGAAGTGAATAAATGTGGCTATATTATAAATTTAAAATCACTTAATTATGATTCCTCTCCTTATGTTAAAGCTAATAGAGATATGATAAAGAAGATGTAAGTAAGCATTTATTGAACATTTTCTACACCTAATAAGAATAAATATTTCCATAACTTTCTATTCTAAAAACAGACATGCATTTTTACTACAGCAGTTGCAGAACTGTTTCACACTGGCTACAAATTACTGCTACTTTTTATTCACCTTTTGAAATTTTAGTAAATCGTGGTTGGTTTACTAAGCGTTCTATGTCAACCTGATACTAAAAGATGATAGAAATGTATCTTTTTTTTAACAAGAGTTAATATTCACTTAGACCCAATGTAAAAACTCTAGAACTTCAATAATCGAATATTATATAATACTAGCATTTTTAGTTCTCCTATACTAAAAAGTCAACAAATACTAAAATGTATAAGACTATGGTTCTCATAACATAGTAAATAAAAAGTGACATGGTGTGCTGAATGGGAAAAATATGCAGCCAAGAATTCTTTATCCAGCAAGGCTATCATTCAGAATACAAGGAGAAATAAAGAGCTTCCCAGACAAACAAAAACTAAAGAAGTTTGTGACCACTAAACCAGCAAGGACTGGACTCTCTGAGTGGAGGAAAAAAAAAAAAAAAAAGACCAAAGCAACAAAGAATAAAAAGGACCAGAGAACATCACCAGAAACACCAACTCTACAGGTAACACAATGGCACTAAATTCATATATTTCAATAATCACTCTGAATGTAAATGGACTAAATGCTCCAATCAAAAGACACAGGGTATCAGAATGGATTAAAACAAAAACAAAAACAAGATCCATCTATATGCTACCTACAAGAGACTCATTTTAGACCAAAGACACCTGTAGATTTAAAGTGAGGGGATGGAGAACCATCTATCATACTAATGGACAGCAAAAGAAAGCCAGAGTAGCCATACTTGTATCAGAAAAACTAGATTTTCAAATAAAAACTATAACAACAGATGAAGAAGGGCATTCTATCATAATTAAGGGAACTATCCATCAGGATCTAACAACTGTAAATATTTATGCCCCAACTTGGAGGGACCCAAATACATAAATCAATTAATAACAAATGTAAAGAAACTTACTGATAATAATACCATAATAATAGGAGAGTTTAGTACTCCACTTACAGCAATGGACAGATCATTTAAGCAGAAAATCAACAAGGAAACTATGGCTTTGAATGATACACTGGATCGGATGAACTTAACAGATATATTTGGAACATTTCATCCTAAAGCAGCAGATGAGACCTTCTTGAGTGTACATGAAACATTCTCCAGAATAGATCGTATACTGGGCCACAAATCAGTCAGGTACAGAAAAATCGAGATCATACCATGTATATTTTCAGACCACAATGCTATGAAACTTGAAGTCAACTGCAAGAAAAAATTTGGAAAGCCCTCAAATACATGGTGGTTAAAGAACATCCTACTAAAGAATGAATGGGTTAACCATGAAATTAAAGAAAAAATAAAAAAATACATGGAAGAAAATGAAAACACGACAGTCCAAACCTTTGGGATGCAGCAAAGGCAGTCCTAAGAGGGAAGTATATTGCAGTAAAGATCTTCAAGAAGCAAAAAAAGTCTCCAAATACACAACCTAACCTTATAATTAAAGGAGCTAGAAAATGATCAGCAAATAGGGCCTAAAGCCAGCACAAGAAAGGACATAATACAGAAAAAAACAACATAGAAACGACAAAAAAAAAAAAAAAAAAAACAGTATAACAGATCAATGAAACTAAATAATGGTTCTTTGAGCGAATAAACAAAATTGATAACCCCCTAGCCAGACTTATCAAAAAGAAAAGAGGACCCAAATAGATAAAATCACAAATGAAGAGGAGAAATAACAACCAACACCAGAGAAATACAAAGAATTATAAGAGAATACTATGAAAAATTATATGCCAACAAACTGGGCAATCTAGAAGAAATGGACAAATTCCTAGAAACTCAAAAAGTACCAAAACTGAAACAGGAAGAAATAGAAAATCTGAACAGATGCATAACCAGCAAAGAAACTAAATCAGTAATCAAAAATCTCCCAACAAATAAAGAGTCCTGGACCAGTTGGCTTCCCAGGGGAATTCTACAAGACATTTAAAGAAGTTAACACCTATTCTTTTCAAATTCTTCCAAAAAACAGAAATGGAAGGAAAACTTCCAAACTCATTCTATGAAGACAGCATTACCTTGATTCTAAAACCAGACAAAGACCCCACTAAAAAGGAGAATTACAGGCCAATATCCCTGATGAAACTGGATGTAAAACTTCTCAACAAGATCCTAGCAAATAGAATTCAACAGAACATATATTAAAAGAACTGTTCACCATGATCACGTGGAAGTTATGCCTAGGCTGCAGGGCTGGTTCAATATTCGCAAATCAGTCCGACATGGTACACCACATTAATAAAAGGATAAGAACCATATGATCTTCTCAATAGATGCAGAAAAGGCATTTAACAAAATACAGCATATCTTCTTGATAAAAACCTTCAAGAAAATAGGGATAGTAGGAACATACTCTGTCATAATAAAGGCCATATATGAAAGAGCCACAGCTAATATCATCCTCAATAGGAAAAACCTGAGAGCTTTCCCCCTAAGGTAAGGAACACTTCAGGGATGTGCACTCTCACCACTGTTGTTTAAAAAAGTACTGAAAGTCCTAGCCTTAGCAATCAGAAAACAAAAATAAATAGAAGTTATACAAATGGCAAGGAAGAAGTCAAATTTTCACCCTTGGCAGATGCCATGATACTCTATGCGGAAAACTCGAAAGACTCCATCAAAACACTGCTAGAACTGATACATGATTTCAGCAAAGTCACAGGATATAAAACCAACATACAGAAATCAGTTGCATTTCTATACACCAATAATCCTTTGCAGAAAAAGAAATCACAGAATTGATTCCATTTACAATTACACCAAAACCAGGAGATACCCAGGAATAAACACAGCCAAAGAGATAAAAGATTGTATGCTCAAAACTATAAAAAGCTTACGAAAGAAACTGAAAAAGACAAAGAAAAGGAAAAACATTTCATGTTCATGGATTGAAAGAAAAAATATTGTTAAAATGTCGGTACTACCCAAAGCAATGTACACATTCAATGCAATCCCTATCAAAATAACACCAGCATTCTTCACAGAACTAGAACAAACAATTCTAAAATTTGTATGAAACCAGAAAAGGCCCTGAATAGCCAAAGCAATCCTGAAAAAGAAAACCAAAGCTGAGGCATCACAACTTTGGACTTCAAGCTGTATTACAAAGCTGTAATCATCAAGACAGTATGGTACTGGCACAAAAACAAACACATAGGTCAATGGAACAGAATAGAGAACTCAGAAATGGACCCAAAAATGTATGGACAACTAATCTTCAACCAAGCTGCAAAGAACATCCAGTGGAATCAAGACAATCTCTTCAGCAAATCGTTTTGGGAAAACTGGACAGGGACATGCAAAAGAAGGAAATTGGAGCACTTTCTAACACACCATATACAAAAATAAGCTCAAAATGGAAGAAAGACCTAAATTTGAGACAGGAAACCATCAAAATTGTCCAGGAGAAAACAGGCAGCAACCTCTTTGACCTTGGCCACAGCAACTTCCTACTAGACATGTCTTTGGAAGGGAAACAAAAGCAAAAATAAACTATTGGGACCTCATCAAGATAAAAGGCTTCTGCATGGCAAAAGAAATAATTAACAAAACTAAATGGCAGCATACGCAATCGGAGAAGATATATGCAAATGACGTACTAGATAAAGGGTTAGTGTCCAAAATCTATAAAGAATTTATCAAACTCAACACCCAAAACGTATAATCCAGTGAGAAAATAGGCAAAATACATTAATAGACACTTCTCCAAAGAAGATATCCAATGGCTAACACACATGAAAAAATGCTCAACATCACTCATCATCAGGGAAATACAAATCAAAACAACCATGAAATACCACCTCATGCCTGTCAGAGTAGCTAAAATTAACAACTCTGGAAATAACGGTTGTTGGTGAAGATGTGGAGAAAGGGGAACACTTTTGCACGGTTGGTGGGAATGCAAACTGGTGCAGCCACTCTGGAAAACAGTATGGAGGTTCCTCAAAAAAATTAAAAATAGAACTAACGTACAAACAAGCAACTGCACTACTCAGTATTTATCCAAATGATACAAAAATGTGGATTCAAAGGGGCACATGTACCCCAACGTTTAGAGCAGTGCTATCAACAATAGCCCAAGTATGGAAAGAGCCCAAATGTCCATCAACTGATACATGGATAAAGATGAGTGATGTGTGTGTGTGTATACATATATACATACAAACATATAAACATGTATACATATATATATATAAAGTACAGAAACACACACATATACATACAATGGAATATTACTGTGGTCAAGAAAGAATGAAATCTTGCCATGTATTATGCTAAACGAAATAAGTCAGTCAGAGAAAGACAAATATGATTTCACTCATATGTGGATTATAAGAAACAGATGAAGACAGGGGAAGGGAAGGAAAAATAAGATAATAGAGAAGGAGGCAAACCATAAGAGACTCTTAAATAAAAAGAGAACAAATTGAGGGTTGCTGGAGGGAGGTCAGTGGGGGGATGGGTTAAATGGGTGATAGGTATTAAGGAGAGCACCTGTTAGGATAAGCAGTGGGTGTTGTAAGTAAGTGATGAATCACTGGATTCTACCCCTGAAACCAATACTACACTATTTGTTAACGAACTTGAATTTAAATAATTATTTTTTAAAAGGTTACATGGTGTATTTGACCTTAATTTTGAAAAGTAAGAAAAAATGAATATTAAGCATATAGGTACGTAATATACATAAATATTATGCATGTTGACAAGAGAGAAGAAGAGAGATAATCAGAGGCCAGAAGGAGTATTCCAGAATGTGATTTCTTGACTGCTAAGATTGTGGGAAATTAAAAAAGCTATCCATACACTCCATTCTTTGTATTTTATAATTTAATGAGAACATTATTCAAAAATCAAAACTTACTACATATAACTCATTTCCTCTGCTATGATAGTAGGTACTGTATAATCGATCTGAAAGGCAAAAAAATGAAAATAAGCCAACTGTAAAGAGGAGCAAAGCATCAAATATTTCAGACATGTTTCGCAATTTCAGAGAGTTTAGCATCTCTCCCTTTTTGCAAGGCTGAGTCTAAGACTTTCTCTTATACATGCACGGAACGCATGTCAAGGTCAAGTTTCTGAGGAAATCCTCCCCCTCCCTCAGGCTAATATGATATAGAAAGTCAAGAGTCATTGAACCCCTCCAAAGTATTTCATGATGGAAACTTACTTGTTTCATATCCAGTGGGCCAATGTTGGTTATGTTGTTTAAGCGAGCCTTTCCAATAACTGTTTTTGAAAACTGAACTTGTGCAGTGATATTTTCAACTTCAACAGAATAATAGTTATTGTTTGTTATATTTAGTGTGTTCTGCAAAAGAAAGTAGGGAGAAAATGTATAAGCGTAACAAATATATATTCAAAATTAATTTTAAAAAATGACATCAAGAGCGCCTGGGTGCCTCAGTCGGTTAAATATCCAACTTCAGCTCAGGTCACCATCTCACAGTTTGTGGGTTTGAGCTCCGTGTCTGGCTCTGTGCTGACACTTGGAGCTGGGGCCGGCTTCAGATTCTGTGTCTCCCTCTCTCTCTGCCCCTTCCCAGCTCACGCTCTGTCTCTCTCTCTCAAAAACAAACAAACATTAAAAAAACAAGTGACTTCAGCTGTGGCAATGCTTCAGTTATTAGGAGGAAGAAAAATATTGCCAAAAATATCAAAGGACATTAAATAAACTGATTATTTGGTTTTATGATGAATACTCTGTATATAATATGCTGACAATAAACACACAATTAAAAAATAACAGGCCCACGGGACACCTGGGTGGTTCAGTCAGTTGGGCGTCCGACTCTGACTTAGGTCATGATCTCATGGTTCCTGAATCTGACCGAGCCCTGCATCAGGCTCTGTGCTGACAGCTCGGAGCCTGGAGCCTGCTTCAGATTCTGTCTCCCTCTCTCTCTCCTTCTCCCTGCTTGTGCTCTCTCTCTCAAAAATAAATAAATGTTAAATAAATAAATAAACAAATATATAAGGCCCAGAAAATGCACATTACAGGAATATAGAAAATCAATGTTACAAAATGCATGTGTCCTTAGCAAAAACTCTATAAAAATAATTTTTAAATTTCATATAAATTTCTACTATATGGTAATATATAAATGTCTTCATAGACTACATTAGTAAGGTATTTCCTATTCTATACGGTACAAAAATGACCATTTAAAATATTAAACAGTACTTTATATAAACTTTTTTGTTTAAAAGAAATTGGTGTTTTCCACCAGGTCATTTTGGAGAAGAAATGGGATGGATTCAAATCTATTTGTTGGAAGGAAATGGAGCTACATCATTTCTATACTTAACAGCAGGGGCAATTTCCACAATTCTAATTCACAACTATGTCAAATTATTTTAGAAAATGAACAGTGAAGAAAAAATATTAAATCCAGAAATAACGATAACAAATAAAACATCTAAAACAGTCATCACAAAAGAAAATCGATAGTAACTAAATGATGAATCTTAAATATTTGTAAGGCAGATTGTAATGGTTACCATGTATACAAAGAGCCCTCACAAACTGAAAACAACGAAGCCTTTAGAGGTTAAAAAACAAAAACAAAAGCAAAGTATAAACAAAAGAGTACAAATATAATTGGCCACGAAAAACTTAAAAACCCTCAAATTCATTTAGAGTTGGGGATAAGCTAGTAAACTTAATATTCATTAAACTAGTAAAGCTTGTAGAAACAATTCTATTCTTTTTTTTTAACGTTTATTAATTTTTGAGAGACAGAGACAGAGTGTGAGTAGGGGGAGAACAGAGAGAGAGAGGGAGACACAGAATCTGAAGCCAGCTCTAGGCTCTGAGCTGTCAGCACAGAGCCCAACGTGGGGCTTGAACTCAGGAACTGGACCGCAAGGTCATGCCCTGAGCCGAAGTCGGACACTTAACCAACTGAGCTACCCAGGCGCCCCAAGAATTCTATTCTTGGTAGGGATCTGAGCAAAAGGGTCAATTTTTACATTCCTGGGAAACATGTGAAGCATTGCAGCCATTCTGATAAGTAATCTAGCAATATCTATTAAAATAAAAATAATGTACATCCTTTGACCTAGCAATCCTACTTTTGAGCATTTATTCCAAAGAAATAAAAAACATTAGGATGTTAATGACAATAGTGGCAAAAACAAAAACAAAAAGAAAAGAAGGTGAAGGCCCATTCAAAAAAATAATGATTGATTAGTATTAAATTATTGCATGGAATATCATGGAGCCCATTAAAAAGCATGGAGTAACTCTAAGCCAGAAATTTAGGAGAGATTTCTACAAGCTATTAACAAGTGAGAGAACCAACATGCATAAAATATGTAAAAAATATTGTTCTTTGGAAAATAATAATTAATTTAAGAAAAGCTGAACATTTGAGCTTATAAATTAATATGAATGTGGAAGATGAAAAGATGCAATAAGGGATAAGTGGAAAGAAGAATCTCAGTTTAAAAAAAAGGATTAAAACAAGAGTGTGTTAGTGATCAGCAATAACATGATCACATTTAAGCATTTATTTAAATCATAGTTAAAAATTTAGAGATTTTTTAAAAATTCTATAATATAGTAGAAATAACCTTTACCTAAATATACAAATGTTTTCATCTACTTGGCTGTTAATACCCATGTCAATATAATTTCTAGACACTGCAGGAATGGGACTGTTAATTTAAGGTCAATGGACCTTCTGATGCAGGCCAAAGAATGGGATTCAGAAGAATCTCAGAATCCTTTGTACATGCAGAATAACGTTGGTATGTGTCTTTTTCTGAAGTGCCCACAGCTTTCATTAGAATATTAAAAGGATCAATGATATATTGAGGGCTAGTAAGGTAACAAAGATAAACACTGAGAAAGACAAAAAAAATAAGACAATAAGTTTAGTACTATCAGACATTTTATTGCTTAGAGCAGTGAAAATCCACTTAATTTGTAAGTCAAGAGAGCACAATCATAAGCTTTTCAATAATGATTTTAAAAAAAAAATTAATGTTTATTTTTTGAGAGAGAGAGACAGAGTATGAGCAGGGGAAGGACAGAAAGAGAAGACACAGATCCCGAAGCAGGCTCCAAGCTGTCATCACAGAGCCCAATGCAGGGCTCGAACCTATAAACCATGAGATCATGACCTGAGCCGAAGTCAGATGCTTAACCCAACTGAGCCATCCAGGAGCCCCTTAAATAACGATTTATTATCAAAGGGCTTAAACTATCTGTGATCTTTAGTTACATGAATTTATCCTATAGAAATAACCTGAAATGGAAAACAAAGTTTAAAGTACAAAGAAGTTTTCTGAATATTTGCAATAGCAAAATTAAACATCTATTAAAAAATTGGTGAGTAAATTTGTAATACAGCCATATAAAAGACTATATGAGACCACTTAACATGGGAAACTGTTAAGATCTCAGAGTAAAATGTGCAAATGTATACACTTGTACATATGTGTGTATCCCTTACATACATATGAAAATGTTTGACTACATTTGTAAATGCATATACGTATGCAAATGTACATACATACATCATTAGCAAATATATATATGCTAATAGTTAGGTCTACGTAGTAGAAGTAAAAATATACACAGTATTTTTCAAATGTATAATGAAAATTTGATCATAAGTAGAAAGACAAATGTTACTAAAAAAGAATAATACTAATATATATTACTCATATTAAGAAACAAAAATAATATTATATAATTCAATTTTTCAAAATACTGACACAGAACCTATGGGAAACTCAACCTATCATCTCATGACTACCCAAACTTAATGTTTATCTTATACAATAATGCTATTTCTTATATAATGTTCAGCTTTTTCAGTTAATTGTTAATATCCCAAAAACTGGAATTCCTGAATAATTATGTGATATTTACATCTGAATACACTGATACTTAACAGGAAACATGACATGACTTTTATTATTTTTTTATTATAAATTTACAGTATTTGATACTAAAAGGCTTTGGAGGTTGGCCAAGAAAATCTGGCCACTTTTTTAAACACTTTACAAACAGAAAAACACATTCTTCATCCGGGATCGCTGTTAAACTGAGAAAATACTCAAACTTTCCAGTCATAGGAAATGATTTACAATTGGCATTGTGTTGTTTTATGCACGGTTTTTCCACAGATTAAATCAGACTGACAACTTCTGATGGTAAGCAATGAGAATAAATGAATCCATGGGAGTTCTCTGTGTTCCTGTAATTAATGAGTAATTCCCCTTTAACATACCACCCCTTACATTCCTCTCTCTCCAACCGCTCGCCTCCCAACTACCACCAGGTCCATCTCTACTTCTGCTTCAAGCATACCAACCACCTCTGTGAGGAAAACCAACGAAAGTCCCATATCACTCTTCCAAAAAAACCCAGTCACACAGATGCACCTTGAGGCCTGAAGCCATAAACAATTGCTAATGGGATGACCAATACACATCTCCTTTTTAATAATACAGTGGTTTGCAAACCATGCATTTTTTCAAACAAGTGTTAACAGGTAAATAGGCAAACTTTCTCTAAGGTTTTGTTTGTTGTTTTCAGGAGTGGGGAAGCTGTAGAGAGTGCTAAAACTCACTGTCCAGGAAAACACTGAGGATATTTCCCCACATACTAATTTATAAGAGAAATCAAACAGGCACTTGTACCTCATCTTTAAACACAATAAAGGAATACTCTGTTAAAATGGCAAAAATTGTATTTCGCCAAATATAAGGAAAAGAAAATGTTACCTTTATAACATTTATAGAATCAACCTACTTTAACACTTTGCTAGGAGCTATTCAGAGTCAAAGGTTGAAAAGTAAACAGACTGTAAATATTTTTTATTCAGAATAGTTTAGTTTAGTTATCATCTTAAAGGCCCCTTCAAATGCTAAATGATTCTGTGTACACAATTACCAGTACTTACTATTTGCCATCTCTGGCACAACGAGAAATGACAGAGAAGATCAACAGCAGACTCAGAGCAAGCAAACTGACCAGTGTCATATTTAATACTCTCTCTCAGGGGGACAAAGATGTACTTAATATCATAAAGGAATGAAGTCAAATATTTTAATGTAAATTTGTACTTACCGTGATATTTAAATATACTGTACGCTTTTGAACATCATAACTGACATATGCTGATTTTACACCAATGTATTTCACGTCAATAGAGCGAGGGAAAAGGAAAAACACAGCCAATCCAGAAAGGAGCAGACACACAAACACAGAAGCCATCACATACAGCTTTCTGAAAAGAAAAATGGGAGTATTAAAATACATGTGCATCAAAAATTACACAATGAAACATTTAGAGAAGATATTTTCAACTTGAATTTTTCCCATATTATACCAGCAGGAAGAGATGTATAATTTTACCAGTTTTTTATATTACAAAAGTAATTAATAGGGTTGGGTCTGGTCTACAGTGTTAAAATGTTCTCCTTAAAAGATGTATATTCCGTTTTGGAGACTGGGATTTCAGGGTTACTGCAGGTAGAACATTTACTACAGTGATTCCTAAACCAGGCTGCACACTAGAATTAATTAAGCTGGGGAGCTTTATAAAAACGTGGATTCCAAGAGTCCCTCCTCTCCCTTCTGAATTTACTAGAGCAGAATTTCCAAGTGAGTTTTGCCATTATATGATTCCCAAAGTGACTGCTCATCAGAACCACCTGTGAAGCCCTTAAAACCATGACATAACCACATGCCTCAAGAATCTCACTAAGTCTCACTAAGACTTTTTGAGTCTCCTCATTCCAAAGTATTTATGTACTCAGTTTTCAAAATATTGTTTACATTAATCAACTCTGCTTTAATGATCCTGTTAAGCTGTTTCTTGAAAATCAAGAAAGGGGATAATAATATGCAGACATAAGACAAGAAAAAGAAAAAACTTCCTATGCCTTTGCTAGTCTTCTAACTCTCCTTGAAATGTATCTCTTCCATCTCCCACTCTTTATTTCAAATCTCTGGAGATAAAAATTGCCTCTATCTTCAATTTTACCCTCAAAATACGGTTTCAAAATAAAATTTTCCTGGTTTCTCCAATAAAAAGCTCTCAGCTCAAAGTCCACACCTTTTTTTTAACTAGGTCTTGTATGTCACTGACTTTATCTTTTCTTTATGTTCTAATCATTCAAAAAATTCTCATTTTATCCTTTCTTCCACATTCTCTTTCCCACCAACTCCCAAATGCCTTAACAGATGTAATCTTTGCCTGCCCCACAACTGTTATTTCAAATGACTCTTGCACATGTTTTATAAATGTTTCTGAGTATTCTAAGAAAAGAGAACAAAATGTTTTATTAAAAAAATAAAACAAAGATTTGCTAAGTCACTACTACTAGGCCCACACTATTGTCTTGAGCAAACAAAGACGTTCCCACTCACTCCCTCTAGATTTCCTCGAAATCTGAGTAGGGTGATGATCACTACTAGACTACCTACTAGATAGTTTAAGCACATATAACTAGTTAAGTACTAGTATATAGTTAAATACCATAATTAGTTATGTACTAGTTATAGTACCTACTCTACACCAAACGCCTAAAAAAGGTATAAAAAGAGTTTGAAACTCATGATTAAAAAAATCTGAACTTTGTTAGATTTTCTTATATTTTACTGTTGCTATTTTTAATTACTGCTAGGTGAGCCCACTGTAATCTATTTAGGGCTTGGAGCCTATAAATCAGCTCCAGGTGTTAATATATGATCAATGTTCTAAATTACTCTGCACCCCAAGTTTACAGCAATAACAAGTATTATTGAATCTGATGGGATAAACATTCCACACAGTATTTCCTACCAAACTGAAAAATTGGCTAGTTCACTGATGAAGAATATAGATGTCTATTACAAAATTCACCAGTCATCATTTTTCTTATGGCTCTAGGGACAGTAATGAATCCTAGGAGATACAGAACTGATAAAGCTATAAAAATTATGTGGCTTATTTGGACTCAAGTTACATTTTCACTTTTGCCATTTCCTACCTGAAATACTTTAGGCAATTTACTTTTTTGCTCAACACTTTAAAATCTGTACATTTGTTTTGAGGACGAAATGATACAGCTAAAATATGCAGACAAAAGCAATGAATAAATATAATTTCCTAACTACCTCATCACAACTCTCCCAACTTACAAATAAAGAAGAGTTGTTCATAAAATATTAGTTTCACTAAAAATTGCAAGTTATTGTTTTTTCATTGCACATCTGAAATTCCTAAAAATTCTTAAGGGGCTGTCTATCTATGGTTTTCAGATTTCTTAGCTTACCAATGGTGTCAAGATCTGGACCTTATCATTTTCTCAAGCTTCTTCTCTACCACCTTCCAAGAGCACCATTTACTTTAGGCACACATCCAAGTACCAGCCTATTACTCTTGTCCACGGACGTGTGCTGTTCCCTCTGACTGAATGGTCCACCTCAACTTTCTTTTTTCTACTTTTCTAAGATTCAGCTAATGCTTCATCTTCTTTGGAGCCTTCCCTAATTTCATAAAATATTTTATTTATTTATTAAATGTTTATTTTTAAGAGAGACACAGTGCGAGTGGGGGAGGGGCAGAGAGAGAGAGAGGGAGACAGACACAGAAGCTGAAGCAGGCTCCAGACTCTGAGCTGTCAGCACAGAGCCCAACGTGGGGCTCGAACCCACGAACCATGAGATCATGACCTGAGCTGAAGTTGGACGCTTAACCGGCTGAGCCACCCAGGTGCCCCAAATTTCATAAAATAATTTAGATACTACCGTACTCTGCTCTCATAGTGCTCTGGAAAAACCTCTAACAGGTAAGACAGAGGTACTGTAATCACTTGTTTACATGTCTGTCTCCTCTATAAAAATCATAATTTCCTTATACCAAAGATACCTTTGAAAAATTTGCATCCCCAGGCCTTAGAACAATGACTGATTTCACAGGTACTCAGTAAGTGTCTAGGCTGCCCTCCAATAATATTTCATAAAATATGAAAAATATACTTTTCTGCCCCTTTCCCCACCTCTTTTCCAGGGTCTTCAATTATATATAAACAGGCCACCTGAATGTGTTCCACATATCACTGATGCCTTGTTCTTTTTTTTTCAATCTTTTTTCTCTTCATATTTCATTCTGAATACTTACTATTGCTATGTATTAAATTTACTCCTCTCTTCTTCTCAAGCGTCTAATATGCTGTTACTCTCTTCCCATGGAGGTTTCATCTCACTCAGATACTGTAGCTTTCATTTCTAAACATTTTACTTGGATCTTTTTAAAATACCTTCCATGTCTATTCTTAAGCTCCATCTCTTGAAAATACAGAATATAGTTAAAGTAATTATTTTACTGTCCTTGTCTAATGCTATCATTTATTGGTCTGTTTCTATAAATGGTCTTTCTCATTATGAGCTATATTTTTCATCCTTTCCAACCTTGTTAATTTTTAATTGGATGCCAGACTCATATCCTTTACCATGTTGAATGCTGGGTATTTTAGCATTCCTACATTTAGCATTCCAGCTCTGTATTGGGATATAGTTGAGTTTCCTGAAAACAATTTAAACCTTTTGAGCTTTGCTTTTAGATCTTGTTAAATATGAGCACTGTAGCTTTTAATCTAGGGCTAATTTTTTCTGTTACTATGGAAATGACCTTCTGAGTACTCCACCCGATTCCCTATGAATTAACAAGATTTTCCACACTAACTGGTGAAAACTATCCCTGGCCCTATGTAAGCGTTAAGGACTGCTCCCTCTGTTCTGTTTTGCATTGTTCTTCCTTCAGCCTCAGGTTCCTTCTTCACACATATAGACTGATCAGTACTCAGATAAACCCTCCCGGAGTACCCAGTGTAACTCTCTATCCTCTGGTACTTTCCCCTACTAACTGTGGTCTCGGCCTTCTAGATGCCCAGCACCATCTAACTCCTCAGTTTAGGGGTACTGCTAAGCTCTGCCTGCGTTCTTTCCATTGCACTGCGATTTGATATATTTTCCCAGACAGGAAGGTGGTACAATTGTAGGGCTTACCTCATTAGCTTCCATTTTCTCAGGTATCAATCACTGTCTGTACTGCCTGATGTCCACTGTCTAAAAATACTGTTTCGCTTACCTGTCCAGTTTTTAAGTTGTTTCAGACAGAAGAATAAACCTAGTCCCTATGATTTCATGTTGGTTGGAAGTGAAAAAAATCTAATTTATTTGATTTTCTACTTGTATTCCTTTGTTTTTAGGCTAAGAATCTTATTCTCTAATGGCATTAGTACATAATTACTTACCTGCTTTACGTATGAAAGTTTCAAAATTACACTAATATTACTAACAACGTGGCTACTGAGTACAGTTTAAACTTTTGTTGTAGTTGTTTTTGTCATTTAGAACACATCTTCCAAGGGGCGCCTGGGTGGCTCAGTCAGTTAAGCGTCTGACTTCAGCTCAGGTCATGATCTCACAATTTGTGAGTTTGAGCCCCGCGTCAGGCTCTGTGCTGACAGCTCATAGTCGGGAGCCTCCTTCAGATTCTGTGTGTGTGTCTCTCTCTCTCTGCCCCTCCCATGCTCATGCTCTGTCTCTCTGTGTCTCTCAATAATAATAAATAAAAATGTTTACATAAAAAATAAAACACATCTTCCTAGACATTGACAAAGTGCAATGTGTTCATGTCACTTAAAGTGATACTTTCATCTGCCATTATGCAAACAATTGGTTATACAGTTAGAATCATTTGTTTCAGTTTGTAGGAATTGCTTTTTTTTTAAATTTTACTTCAGATTTTTGAACTATTAAGCTCTATTTAAAAAAAAAAGTACATGGTTCTAAAGTTCAAACAATATAAATATATACACACACAGAGATCTCACTTGCTTACCTATTCCCTCTTCCAAGTTCCCTCCCAAACTCTGAGAGTAATCAATTTTATGTCTTTGGTTTATCATTCCATTGTTTCTCTCTCCTTTTCTGTATGCATGTGTGTGTTTTCAGATAAAAACATGCTCTGGATATGAACTGTAGTAAAATACAGAGTTCTTCCTCATTCCATGTTATCACTGTATAGATGTAGTGTGACTTATTCTACCAGACCCTATTATTGGCCATTTGTGTTTCTTCTAGTCCTCTGTTATTATTAAACCCTGGCACAGTGGATAAAAAGCCATCTACTTTATTTGACAATTATCCTTAAAAAAACATTTTCAAAGTAGAATTTGTGAGCCAAAGGGTAAATGTATTATGTAATTTTCCTAGGTAATGTCAAATTCCCCTTCACTAACAAGGTATGGATGTGCTCATTTCACACAGTGCTGCCAACAAAATACACTGTCAAAATTTGGAGGCTGGCTAATCTGATAGATAAGAAATGGTATTTCAATGTTCTAATCTGTATTTCTCTTTATGAGCCAAACTGACATCTTTTCACATGTTTAAAGGACATCTGTATTTCTTTCTTGTGGACTAGCTGTTCATATCTCTTATCCACTTTTTGTTTGGTGGCGGCCTTTTCCTCTCAAATTGTGAAACTCTTTACAGTGTAAGGATATTGGCCGTATGTTTGCGGTAATGTGCAGACATCACTTCCCAGTTTGCCATTTATATTCCGGCTTCAACTAAGGTTTTGTTTTCAACTTGTAGAAGTTAACCTATACCTTGCCAAATTAATTTATCTTTTCTTTCCTCACTGGATTCTGAATGGCAGTTAGAAAAGTTTTTTTCATCCTAAGATTATAAAGGAATTAAGCCGAATTTCTTAAATATCTATAACTATCTACATGATTTATAATGAAAGGTCAGATTGACTTTTTAAAATTTTTGGTTCATTTTCTTTCCAATGATATTTAAATATGCTGCTCTACTGATTACTTGTTTGGAGCACTGTGGTCAAGAAGCATGCCAATCTGATTTTCTGTCCTTATAAATTAATTGATCCTTTTGCCTGGGGCTTTTCAAAGGATTTTGTTTTGTTTTGTTTTTACATTCAAAGTCCAGTAATTTCACTAGGATGAGTAGCATGTATCTTAAGATCATGGCATATCTTTTCAATATGTAGGTTCATGTCTTGTTTTACCTAAGGGACATGTTCTCAAGTTGAATATTTAGTATTTATTCAATTTGATTCCTTTGGTTTTTCTACAGGGGCTTCAATTACATGTATGTTCAATCTTCTTTCTTTGTGTTCTATAAAATTTTATCTTAAATACTTTTCATTCATGTATGTGTCTTGTGTTTTCATTTACTCCTTTGTACCTTCTACTTCCTTTGCCATCCTTTCCATGGTATCTATTTGCACTGTGTTCTTTCAGTGTTGTCTTCATTTCTGAAATTAATTTTTTCTAATTCTTTCAGGGGTTCATAGTCTTTTTTCAGGTCCTCATATTGTTTAGTCATCTCATTTCTGAGATTTTCAATTTCTGACTCATGCTGTTCTATCATAGCTTCTATAGTTTTTTTCTTTAATTTTTAATGTTTGTTTATTTTTGAGAGAGACACAGACAGAATGTGAGCGGAGGACGGAGAGAGAGAGAGGGAGACACAGAATCTGAAGGGGCTCCAGGCTCTGAGCTGTCAGCACAGAGCCTAACGCGGGGCTTGAACTCACAAACTGCGAGATCATGCCCTGAGACGAAGTCAGACACTCAACCAACTGAGCCACCCAGGTGCCCCTTCTATAGTTATTCTTAAGTTACAGTGCTCATCTGTTTTTCTGATATGTTTCCACGATCTGTTAACATTTTGTGTCAGTTCACTTTCTTCTTGTTTCTTTTTAACTGACTTGTGTGACACTTCACTGCCTTATTTTGTTATTGCTCATGTTTAAATGAGATGTTTTTTTACTTTTCACAGAAGCTTTCCATTTCCATGAAGATGGGCCAGGATGGCCTTCCTAGCTTCACTGCTCAAAAACTCCATCCTCTGTTATAATACGAGGTATTTCTTTTTTAAGATGGCCTTTATGTATATCCACTTCTATGTTCCGAGATTCTCTCTCTAGTTTCTGGATCTTTCCTCCCTTTCTCCTATTCTTTCCCTGTACAAAATGGATTCAGTCCCCTAAGGCTTTTCCTTAGGATACGTCTGTCCTTTTGCAAGAGCTTTTGGTGAGTTTTCCTAAGGTCTTTGAGGGCTCAAGGCGGTCTAGTTCCTTCTGGATCTCCTCAAGGCCTCTAGGTGAATCTCTGTGGCCTTTTTTTGCCCTCTCTCCAAGGTAGAGGAAGTGGAGGACTCCCATTCTGACAGGTTATTCTCAGAAGTATTAGCTGGAAGTGGGATCCTCTTCTTTTTAGGAACTGAGTATCAGAGCATTTGCTTGGCGTATTAGGGCTCTCAGGACCTTCCACAATTCTTCTTGTTTCTCTTCACAAATTCCCCACAGCTGCTAACAGGTTCTGACCCTTGTTCCATTTTCATTCTGGGGTGAGCAGGAGAACCTTAACACTCATTTTCGATGAAAATGTTTCTGTGTTTCCTACTTCTATTCTAGGTTTGTCTGTTTTAATAAATAGGTTTGAGAAGATTCAGATGCTCTACTGCTTTGAAGGCCTTACCCCAACCAGGAATCCTTTTTTTTTTTAAATAATACAAAGCATCTGATAGCATAACTTAACAACCTGGTAACATTTTTCATTTTAACAGTGTTAAACTAGAGTAATTATACATAATTTGAAAAGCAAAGAATACCAAAAAAATTTGCTATTTTCTTATCGTCACTTACGTCCTTCTTGGCCTTAATCTCTGATCACTATATGGAATCAATGCCACCAGCTGGTTTTCTTGTCCTAAAAGTAAAAGTAGGTTTAGAAATTTATTAACACGATTAATTAAAAATATAGCTTTCCCTCCAAATCCAGTTTAGAAAGATCAGACTACAATCCAGCTCCTATCTCATTCCTTTAGTAAACTGCTCTCAAATGTTCACAAATTATCAAGTGGACATTGAGTTCTAAAACAGATAATGTATTTTTCAGAGCTTGGTGTCTAAACAGTCAAAATAATACAAAGAATGAGAAAGAGTAATCTTTTCACTAAAAAAAATCTAAAATGTCCCAGCTTTCAGAAGATCTGAATTCACCACGACTTCATTTGACTGCGTATTTTTCATTTAGATTCTGATTTGGGTATCTGAATAAGAGCAGAATAGTGCTCCCTTCGTATCCTGAAATCCCTTGTAACTACAGAAGTTCCCACACTGTGCTCCTGAAAATCAAAACTGACACATAGCAAGTCTCATGCTTCAAGAGCTTATACAAAATGAGGCTTTCACAACTCATTTAGGTCATACACTGTCTGCATTAAGTCACTCCAAAATCCATCCTTTATTTCTTGGATTGGGTTATAACCATATACTTTAACAGATAAACTAGATCTTTCATGAGTCAATTTTTCCAATCTCATCAGAACTTGGCTCTTTGTATTAACTCTTAAAGCACTATAGTCAAATTCTCTTTTAACACTTGCTGTAAGGCTTCCATTATTCCTCTCTGCCCCTTCCACAACTCTCCCTTCATTTATACTACCTCTCCACACCCACATGTACACATATATTACGTATACGTGTCTCCCTCTGTGTGTACACATATCCATCTTGTTTGGTAGTGTTCATTTGGCTAACCTACAATCCTGCTTAAAAGCAACCTTTTAGCTACTACGCTAATATCCATACGGCTGAATATTTACAGAGAAACACATACAACCATGCTCACTGGCTTCATTTAGATCACTAATTTCAAGTGCCCTTTAATAATGTCAATCATCATACAACATTACCCAGTTCACACTCTCAATCTGACTCCCCAAAACCACAATTTCGAACTTCAACTCTCTCTTCAAATCTCCAATAGCTCTTCCCCTATGATGACGTGACAAACAAAACAAGTTCCAAAGCTCCCACCACCACATCGACCCACCTGTTTCTGTGTCCATACACTCTACTTTCTCTCCTGTTACAAAGAGTAAAGTGCCAGTGCTCCTCTGTAAGAGCAGCCCCCTGCTCTTGTGGGTTACATCTAATATTTCTCCCATCTCTTGCACTATCAATTTTTTTCCTCTATGGATCATTCTCATCAGCATAAAAATTATTTCACTCAATCTTTTAAAAAATCCCTTTCCTGACTCAGAGCCCCCTCCAGCTACCGTCTCTATTCTTCCCTTATACATACAGAAAAACCCATCCAAAAAACTACTTTCTTACTACATAACTTCACTCCTCCTATGCTCTCTTGATCCCACTCTATACATGCTCTATGCAACCTGCCACCACTGCCCTTTTCAAGGTATCCAGTGGACTCTATGTGACCAAATCCAATGTCAGTTCTCAGTCCTTACACTACCTGATCTATCAGTAACATCTAACAGCTCCACACTCTCTCCTCCTTGGTACACTTTCTACATTTATTTCCAGGACACCACAGATACACTGGAAATTCCTCTTTCTACTCTAGCTGCTTTTCCATTGTCTTTGCTAAATCATTCTCCTGTCACTGACTTTGAAATGCTGAAATGCCCCAAGGTTCAGCATCAGGGTCTCCCCCGCCCCTGTTCACACTGATAAACTTGGTGCTCTCATCCAACTCGGCTTTAAGTACCACCTAAATTATGATGACTCCAGCCAAGGCCTTGCATTTGAATTCCAGATGCTCATTATAACTAAGTCCTATTGAATATATCCACTTAGATATCAAACATGCATCTTACATCCCTCCCGATTTACATCCCTAAAAAACTCCTGACCTCTCCCTGGACATACACACTCAAACTTTCTTTTCTCCATTCTAATTAACAGCTACTCCATTCTTCCAGCTATTCAGGCAAAAATATCTTTGGAGTCATCCTTGACTTTCTACTATTCCACAATCTACCTCCAGGCTGTCAAAAAAGCCTATCAGTTATACCTCAAAAAAAACATCCAGATTGCTAAAATAGTCCTTTTTGTTTTTTCCTGTCTTAGCCTAAGGCACTAATCCCTTCACCTACAAAAATCCTTTCACTGTCTAACAGGTACTTATCCCTTCAATGATAAAACCATCACATTGAAAGGCCAACTCATAAATAAACTTCCCCAATCCAAGGCATTGCTTAGAAACTCTGGTATACCTTATAGTCACTGTCCTTCCCCCATGGCTTCTTCAGGGTTACCTGTCAGCTTCAACCAGGAAGAACATGAAAATGGCACAAAGTATTTCATTATTTCTACTGTTGCCACTTCTACTAAAGTTTGTGTAGGCTACAAACACCACATGAAGATCACTCCCTTCTAAATTGCCCTATGATGTGCCACAAACTGATTTTCCCCCATACGACCCATCTTCATTTACTATCCCTTTTCATGTAGTTCCTCTTAAAAATAACTAATTAGGGCATGACCGGCTTACTATTATTCTTTACATAGTGAACTAAAAATATTAGGTCACCAAACTACTTACTTTGTTCCTAGTGCCAACATGTGATTATAACCAAATAGGATTAAAAATTTTCAGTCCAAAAACAGTGCAGATCTGGTATCACAAGTGGGAAAGAAAACAATCCTAGAGGTAGAGGGGTGGTTTTCATTACTGCTTTAGAAACCTTAACGTGTTGATGGGTTTTTTTTAATGTTTTATTTCTTTGTGTCCCTTTAACTGAAGATAACTCATACATGGTTTTAACTTTAATTCTACAAGCTTTTAAAACACATAGGGATGTGCTTTGACCTATGGGTTTTATATAATTATAAATTCATCATAAATCCAGTGGAAGAACTCTTTAAAGGAAAAATAACACAGTAACACATACCCCTAGGAATTCTTCCTGTTCCTTGACAAGTGGGGCAAGTGACACTATCTCTTCCAGTAAACTCCACATATGGAAACTGAGAGACATCTCCACTTCTTCCATCTTCATTATGGACTTCATTATTAACCAGTCCATTCCTCATATTTTCAGTTGCCGTGACTCCATCATAAGCATCTTCTTTATTTGAATGCAAAGGCAAATGAGAAAAAGACTTTCCCATGTCTAAAGAAAAAGAAATATGTTAAATTTCAGGATAAAAGTATGTATATTCAAGAACATTATGGGATTTTTATACCAATATAATTAATATAGAGCAAACTTCAAGGGAATAGTCAAATTTTTTTCAGATTAGAATTATATTTAATCAAGGTAATATTTGAAACAAGGGGGCTGAGAGTCCAACATATTTTTTCTAACAAAATATTATAAAATGGTATCATATCACACTCATGATGAGAATGGGTTCTCAAACATTAAAATTTTACATAAGTCTGGACTTCCTTAGGGTTCTCTGAAAAGAAAGTGGACTTTACTAGAACAAAACAAAAAGCGTATTCTACCTTTAAACCAATTAGCACTAAAAGGCTAAAGTTGCTTTAGGCAGATTATGATTATGTATTATATGGATCATCAGGTAGGTTTGAAAGACTTCAACTACCTCCAGTTCCTCCTCGGTCTGTACTTTCTAAGTGATTAAATTCTTTCCAGCTTATCGCTTAACTCAGGCAGTAGACCCTGAGGGCCAAGCACCCTGTGATGGGAAACAAAACTAGCCTTCAAGGAGTAAGGGCTTCCCTGACCCCAAGACAATTATCGATCTGACCTTACTGCCCACCTACATGTACCCATCCACCGCTGTCCCACATTTCCTTATATAAACTCACAAGTATTTTCAGCATTTTGGAGACAATCTTGGTGACATTAGTCACTGTCTTCCCCATGCTGGCCTCACTGTAATAAATTCTTCTCTTGTTTTGCTACCCCTTGTCTCTCTGCCTTTGGATATTGTCAGTGGCGAGTGGCCGAACCTCATCAATTTGGTTCTCATCTCATCAAGAGTACCCTCGGATCCAGGTACTCTTGCACCACTAAACCCTGGTTACAAGTTAAAAGTAGTACTTTTCAGCCTTTTAAAATTCATGCCTCGTTGTCATAAATAAAACTCACAATCCTGCTCATTCTCATGTTTCCAGCTTTAAACATTTAAACATTTGCAACAAAAACTCAAAACCAAATCCTGCAGATCTTTCATTCAACAGGTGGCAGAGTTAAAATTTCAAAATTATGGTAAAATTAACATTCCAAAATATTTAATATAATTCACCAATACAAAGCAACATTTAGAACAATTAATTTCAAAATTTTAGGGAGACTATCAAAAATAACATGGGTAAAATTTAAATTTACATTTAATATAAATTTAACACCAAATAAGTGGTAACCTACATATATGCCATAGCTCTACCAAATCACCTCCGCAGGTAGGTAATGCAATAGTACTGCAGTTGAGTCACACAATTTTAAGGATGAAAACTTAAAAGTCATATAATCCAATCTGCTGATATTCTCAGGGAAAATTAATAAAGAGGGAAAGCAGAGTTACAAATAACATTTCTTCTCTTTCGAAATTTGACCATTTATCTTTTATCAGTTCCTAAAAAATGTATTATTATAGACATTCATACAAAGAGATAAGCATGTCTTTTAGATATTCTCATTGATTTGAGTAAGGAAAACTGACACTCACTAATTTAAGTTATAGTATAATTTAGAGAATAGTTTACTTTTTAATGCTGGCATGCCATCCACGTGCTGGGATCATTCAAACATAGTATACACAGCAGGATAAAAAATATTCACAACCAGTAGATCAATTTAAAATTGTAGAATGCTGAAGATGCTTATTTTCACTATTTTACTATTTAAAAAATCTATGTACACATTATCCATGTAAGTTCAAAAACATAAATGATCTATAACGTCCACAAATGGCATCAACTTCTCTTGATCTGTCTCAATGACATTAAACCCGAGCCAAACCAATATTTGCCAGTCACAGGTGGTTCAGGGGTGAATTAACATCACTATCTCCACACACTGACCTTGGGACCTATCTGGAATATCAGCTGAGTAGGGATCAGGGGCCTCAACAGTGTGGCCACCAAGCCCTCCTTTCTGGGATCTTAGTTATCCTAACAGGAGGGTAAGGTGTATCCCCCTAGAATGCTTTGGTCAGGGGGGCAGGGAGACACAGAGGGCAAGATCAGGTGGCTCTCAGTCTGGACCTGTTTTCTATCTGCCCCTAACAGTTGTCTTGATGAGTCTGCCTATGACAGGGGTTTATTTCAGCAATGCTAACTGACAAGCCTCAGACTTCCTGAAGCACTAGGTATCCCCGCCCTCCCTACTGGATGCTCCTCACAGCAAGCAGTATTTAGCCACTTTTCTTCCTAAAGACTCGTTGGTTTGTTTATGAAGAGGTGCTACACCCCCCTTCTCTTCCCTGTATTCAACGTTTTCATCGCAATCTCTTACTGAAAACCCAACATGGATCTAAGACTTAGCAAGGAGACAGAGGGGGGAATAAAGTACAGCACTCCATCCAATCTAAATGGGTCGTTATCTTCTATAACGAAAGAAGCCCGCACCTTTTATAAGCTGCATAAACAAAACACAGCACACAGCCCACAGCCTACTCTGGAAAGGTTAAAATTAAGATCAAGGCAACCATGCAAAAAACTAAATAAGAGCAAAAGCAGAGACCACCTCACCGCACAAGGTGTGGGTTCCTGGAATCAACCCCAAGCTCCGGGCTTAGCCCGGAGCCCCCAGGCAAGAGACTGCGTCCTGATAGTTGGTGACACACACCGCCATTATCCAACCCTGAGCGCCCCCTGGGTCTCTGGGCCGGTCAGGCTCCCCTGCGGCCTCCCCTGCTCTACCTCCTTCCTCCCGCTTGGCTCTTCCCAGGACGTCGCCGCTGGGCTCTACTCCGAAAAAGGGACCGAGGGCCTGTGTGTTCAGGATCACTCACCGGCACGCGGAGCGCGGCGCAGTCCCGAGCCGCTCCGGCGCGCACTGGCCACAGGACAGGGTCACGGGGTCTGCCGTCCCGATCGCTGGGGCTGGGACTACAGGCCTACAAGCGCCGGCAGCTGCGGATTCGGGGCGGGGGAGGGGCAGCAGGACGGCCGCTTCGGCTGAGGCCAGGCGCTGCTGCAACCTGCGTCCGCGCCTGCGCAGAGCGCTCTCCTAGAAGGTGTGTGACCCAGCAGCGCGCACGACGCATGCGTCTTTCCTCCGCCCTGCTAAAGTCCGGAAGCGCCACTGCTATGATTGTGCGCTCTCCAGGTTTTGTTACCTTGGTTTCTCAAGGCTTAAAGGTAAAAGTCGGCCGCCCTAGCCCTGGAAAATTTTTAAATAATGCTACTTCCTTTTTCTTTCTTTCTTTCTTTTTTTTTTTTTCTGTCAGGACTTTCCCTTTTGCAAAGGGGAAAAAAAACAAAACATACACTATCTGCCTCAGACCCTCAGCTAAGCAGCCTTCTAGTCCACGCCTTGAGAGTCATCCCTGACTGACACTCGGCGACGCTGGGAGTAGGATAAACTGGTTGGTAGACACCGCATCTGACAGCCGAAAAGTCGCATCACTTACAATTTAGAAACTCTAACCTTGTAGAACGAAACTAAGAGCGGCAGGAGCCCTATTTTTGTTTTGGTTTTGCTTGTTTTTGCACATGCGTCACCGCCCTCCACACCCCCTTCCTGCCCTCCTTAAGTCCGTGGTTACAGGAGTGTGAGATCCCAGCCCAAGTCCCTGTGTTTCAGCTTATCGCTGTGACTTGGGGTTACTGTCCCCAACGTCTAAAAGGCTAGGTTATCTGGTTTGAGATAATGAGATAAAATGAGAATAACAATACGGTTGCAGACTAGACTCCTTGCCTTCAGAGAATTTAACGTTTAATGAATGTTCTCTGTTGTTAGAATCATGGTTACAGCATACATAGTAACCGAGAAAGGAAGTGATAGTATTGTTATTTCTCTTCTGGCCGGATCAGTGTGTTTGACCGGTGGAATACTAAGATATGTAAAAGTGAGAAATACAAGTCAAAATCATATGCAATTTAGGATTTAAAGTTCTTATATTCACATGTGAGACAATAAGCCTTCTCACCCAATGTTGGAAAATGTAATTTCATAACTTTCTGACAGCCAATTGTTAGCAATATGTATGAAGAGAAACATTTGGGGGCACCTGGCTGGCTCAGTCGGAGGAACCTGCTGACTCGAGCTCCAGGTGGTGAGTTCCAGCGCCTTGTTGGGTGTAGAGATTACCCCCCCCCCACCAAAAAAAGATAAACTTAAAAAAAAAAAGTATTAAAAAATTTTAATTTTCACTTTTTTTTCTCCAGGCAATCCCACCTATTGGAATTTATCCTAAAGCTAATGAGAACTCCCAAAAGATTTCTGTACAAAGTGTGTTCATTTAACTTAAATGTCCAATAACGGGATATTGATTAAATCATTTTCAGCGTCTCTTGTTTAGCCAAACCCTCCGGAAGTGGAGGAAGGGGGAGGGGCTGGCATCTTCCACTAACATTGTCTGAATCTTCAAAATAAGTGCTACACAAATCGGAATCTTGGAGACGCCCCCTCTTCTAGTCGGAAACAGAGATACACAACAGTATTTTGTATACATTTTCAAAGGGTTCACAGATTTTCATGAAGTCTGTCTGTTAAGACCACAGGAAAATCCCTGGCTGGAAAATAATAAGGTTTTAATGTGGCAACCCATTTAGATCAACATGGTTGTATTTAGACCTAAATCAGTACAACAGGGGTGTTAGATTTTCTCATTTGCAAAAGTTGCTTTAGGAAATGGTAATTATGACCCAGAGATACAGAGGATTCAATCATGGTGTATTAATACTAGGTGACCCCACATTTCTTTTCAGAAAACTCTGAATAGATTCATCCTCTTTTTACAACTTTTTAAAATTTTCCTCCGTTAAAAAAGTCATCATTATTTAAATTGAGTTTAACATTTAAAGGAATGAGTTTTAATTTTTATTTATGAAATGGGACACCCATGATTCTGGCTATAGTGGTTCTTCAGAGTTGCCTCAGTGGCCACCAAGGTGATGAATAGTGAAAAGATGTCTAAATAAAGTCAGTATTTTGTGGATCATCTTTTTAAAAAAATACAAATGCCTTAACCATATAAGTAATCCATTAATATAATACAATAAATTCAAGGTAAGAATGAATGAATAAAAATCAAATTAATTAAAAATTTAAAGTTTGTCTTCTTTAAAATTTTTTAATGTTTATTTATTCTTGAGACAACATGAATGAGGGAGGGGCAGAGAGAGAGAGGGAGACACAGAATCCGAAGACAAGGCTCCAGGCTCTGAGCTGTGAGCACAGACAAGGCTCCAGGCTCTGAGCTGTGAGCACAGAGCCTGATGCGGGGCTTGAACCCACAAACCGTGAGATCATAACTTGAGCCAAAGTCAGACGTTTAACCAACTGAGCCACTCAGGGGCTCTATTTAAAGTTGAAGTCTTAAGGGAACTTCTGTATAGAGAGAGCTCATTACTTCCACATTTAGTATCCTCTGAACTCAAAATGTTTTAAAAAATCTAGTTAGAGAGGTGCCTCAGTGGTTTAGTCAGTTGAGCATCTGACTCTTGATTTTGGCTCAGGTCAAGATCCTAGCTAGGGTCGTAGGGTTGAGCCCCAGAGGGGGCTCCACACTGAGCCTGTAGCCTGCCTAGTTTTCTCTCTCTCTCTCTCTCTCTCCTACCAACCCTTTTTTAATCTTTATTTATTTTTGAGAGAGAGGGAGAGAGACAGAGTGCGAATGGGGGAGGAAGAGAGGGAGAGGGAGACACAGAATCGGAAGCAGGCTCCAGGCCCCAAGCTGTCAGCAGAGAGCCCGACGCAGGGCTTGAACCCACAAACTGTGAGATCATGACCTGAGCTGAAGTTCGACACTTAACCAACTGAGCCCCCCAGGCGCCCCATCTCCTCCTACCCCTTTACCACTCTGCAATGTGTTCTCTCTGTCTAAAATAAAATAATAATTTTAAAATCAGTAATTAAATACACTTATATTTTTTCATTACATATTAAATCTGAAATAAGAATGGAAGTAGATGAGAAACTGAAAATATCTGACTAGAGATTCCACATATATAATTACCCAGTGTGACTCCCTCGTTCTCCAGTCTTCCTGGAGTCACCGTTTCCACGCAAATGAAATAACCTGAACCTTCTCTAAGTAGAAAGAGCTAGGGGTCCTCAGAAAACAAAGTCATTTTAGGACCCCAGCTATTTTCTTTGATCTTACCGGCTTTACTTGCTCTAACACACTTCTTGCAGAACTTCCTAGAAAGGGTCAGAATTTTAAATAAAAGCAGAAACCTCAGTAGTTAATGATTTTAAGGAAACAAAGGGAATGCAAAAACTAACATCTCTAATCGGCCAAGATATAGCCTAATTCTATCAGAGACAATAAATTAGTGGTAAAACTCCCAGTGCCATTTCAAAAGTGAGCCAGGCCCTGCATTCCTTACCTGAGACCAGGAGCCAAGATGTCATCTAGTTATCACTGCTCTTGGAGCATGCCCATAACTCCTTCTCCTTGTCCTAGTTACCTCTGCTTCATTATGTTAAAGCCTTCACCCTGGGAGGAGCACAAGCTTTATTTAGCATAAGTTACGTGTATAGGCGTGTTTTCTAAGTGTGCCTGTGCAATGTGATGATACTTACTTGTGATGATAAAGCTCCCATTTCCAAATATTCTAACCCTAACCCTAAATAAAAGAAACCCGCTTAACCCCACTCAGGGAATCATGGCTTTGGAAGTTATTCACAGTGATCTATCTCCTTAGTTGCTGTAAACAAAGTTTCCTTTGTGTGACAACTTCACCTGGTCTTTACCTGTAAGGGACCAAAGAAAGAACTCTAGTTAGTTCCCTTACACTTCTTCTTCAATGGAGTGCATTCCCCAACTTTTCTAAATATTTCTGAGAAGAAGGGCTTGCAGCTCTGCTGATAACTGACTGTCATTATTTGATGTGCTTAGCTCCTGGCTCAAGTCTTGATCACTTTGCACTGTCTAATCACTGCTTCTGGATGCTTCTTCGTTCTCTCTATATTCCTCTGCCACATGTTTAAATACAGTTATTTTCCATCATATCACAAGTCACCATGAACAAAAAGCTGTATGTGCAACAGATTACCAAAGACTTGTAGAAATTGAAAAGTCGTTTATGTACAAACAACAACAATGAAACAACTTAAAACAGTATCAGACACTGATTGTTTTTTTTACTCAAGTTCAAAGTTCATTTTCTGCCAAGAGTCATGTTGTAGTGATCCCCCTTCTTCCTAAGCCCTGTCGCTTTCATCTCTTCTTCCCCAGGGCCCACTCTGACTCTCCACTGAGCTTTTTCCCAAATGCTTTTTTTTAAGTTCTGAAGCCCAGAATCCCTTTATTCTTCTCAAGCTGCTACAGATGAAAATGGAGAGTTTGTCTTATACAGTCCAGTTTGGTGCTATCTTTATCTTAACCGCTGTCTTAGGAGACTAGCCTAGAGACTTCTTTTTACAACAAAACCACCAATTAATATTTGTTCACAAACCCAGCACTATCCTTCCAATCCTTTCAGAATTTTGTGACATTGTGGCACCTGGGTGGCTCAATAGGTTAGGAGTCGGACTCTTGATTTTGGCTCAGGTCATGATCTCACAGTTTGTGAGTTTGAGCCCTGCATTGGGCTCTGTGCTGACAGCTCAGAGGCTGCTTGGGATTCTCTCTCTCTCTCTCTCTCTCTCTGCTCACTCTCTTTCTCTCTCTCAAAATAAACATTAAAAAAAAAAGAATGGAATGACACTGTTATCAAAATTTTGGAATCCTTTCTTCTTTTGTTCCTCTATTCAAAATAAAATAACTAGAAGTTAGAAGACCTAACTGTAAATATGGAAATTCTTCCTCTGAGATGCCAATTATCAGTTCAAGCCCTGGATGAAAGTGTTTATACCAGTGCTGTCCCACACAAATGTAATTGAGAAACAAATGTAAGCCATAGGTGTAATAATTTTAACTTTTCTAGTACCCATGTTAGAAAAAATAAAAAGAAATTGGTAGGATTAGTGGTAACAACCAAATATGTCTAACACATTATTATTCCATAAAAATTAATGGGATACTTTACATTTTATTTTTCATATGAAGTAAACAAATTTGTGATTCAACTCTGAGTAGCCACACATCAGGTTGTCAATAGCCCCATGTAGCTGGGACATATTCTTTTAGACAACACACTCCATACAATAATGCAAAACACCAGTAGAGCTCCTAGGATTTTTTTATTATGTAGAGGTAAAAAGTTTTAGGTTAAGAGAGAAAATATCTTTTACATTTCATCTTTTTTAAAATTTTTTTAATGTTTATTTATTTTTGAGAGAGAGAGAGAGAACAAGCAGGGGAGGGGCAGAGAGAGAGAGGGAGACACAGAATCCAAAGCAGGCTCCAGGCTCAGCTGTCAGCACAGAGCCTGATGTGAGGCTTGAACCCACGAACCATGAGGTCATGACCTGAGCCAAAGTCAGACCCTTAACCGACTGAGCCACCCAGGAACCTTTGATTTACATTTCACCTTAATATCTACTAAGATTTTTGTGCTAACCCCAAACTGTCCTTTAATTTCCACTCTGCTTGTTGTCTTTTCCTAAACACTGCTTTCTAAAGCCCCTCCACCCTATGACTCCTAAATTGTGACAGTTTGGTACAGCTTGGCCTATTAATCTTATTATTTGTTATATTTTCTAATATGGGACTCCTAGCAAAGGTTTTTGGGAATTTTTATGAACCACAGAAATGCATAGGATGACTCAGTTAGTTTTAGATTTAAGACAGAGGAGGCAAGTAGAAACTGGCATACCTATAAGAGGTATGTCAGGATATATTTATTTAACATTCTAATTTCAGTTTTTCAAAGTTCTTAAATAATCAGCATGAAATATTGCATGTTCTGTTGATTTCCAGATTACTGTTCACAAACACTAGTAATTAATAATGATGACCTTAAAAATATTAGTAAAATGATATTAGTAACATTAGTAAATATTAGTAAATTAGTAAAAAATATTAGTATATAGAAGTGGGAATTGGGTATCAGTACAGGACAATGTCCATTCAAAAGTCAGTGTTCTACTTTGAACAGAAACAATGTGTGTTTTCTGAAAGGACCTGTTTTATCTCTAAGAAATCAATCTCAAAAATAGTATCTTTCCCTCTATGTTGATAAAAATCTAGTGAGGTAAACATAAATTAACAAAACAATAAAATATGGTAAGGTATATGAATAATAGAAGAATACTATCTAAACATATGTATATACTTGTGAAACCATAGCCATAATCAAAATAATCTATTCACACCCACAAAAATTTCCTTGTGTCCTTTTCTTTGCGGGGGGTTGGGGGGAATACTTGTGTCCTTTTTTTTTTCTTTATTTTCTTTTGTTTTGTTATAAATTTATATCCAAGTTAGTTAGCATAGACTGCAATAATGATTTCAGGAGTAGAAGCCAATGATGCATCCCCTAGGTGTAACACCCAGTGCTCGTCCCAACAAGTGTCCTCCTTAATGTCCCTCACCCATTTAGCCCATTCCCACTCCCACAACCCCTCCAGCAACACTGTTTGTTCCCCATATTTGTCTCTTATGTTTTGTCTCCCTCCATGTTTTTATATTATTTTGCTTCCCTTCCCTTATGTTTGTCTGTTTTGTATCTTAAATTCCACATATGAGTGAAGTCATATGACATTTGTCTTTCTCTGACTAATTTCGCTTAGTTTAATACCCTCTATTTCCATCCACATTGTTGTAAAAGACGAAATTTCATTCTTTTTGATTGCTGAGTAATACTCCATTGTATATATATACACCACATATTCGTCATACATTCATCTGTCGATGGACATTTGGGCTCTTTCCATACTTTGGCTATTGTTGATAGCATTGCTATAAACATTGGGGTGCATGTGCCCCTTTGAAACAGCACACCTGTGTCCTTTGGATGTATACCTAGTAGTGCAATTGCTGAGTTGTAGGGTAGTTCTATTTTTAATTTTTTGAGGAACCTCCATGCTGATTTCCAGAGTGGCTGCACCAGTATCCATTCCCAACAGCAGTGAAAAAAGGTTCTTCTTTCTCTGCATCCCTGACATCTCATGTTGCTTGAGATGTTAATGTTAGCCATTCTGATAGGTGTGAGGTGGTATCTCATTGTGGTTTTGATTTATATTTCCCTGATGATGAGTGGTATTGAGCATGTTTTCATGTGTCTGTTAGGCATCTGGATGTCTTCTTTGGAGAGGTGTCTATTCATGTCTTTTGCCCATTTCTTCACTGGATTATTTGTTTTTTGGTTGTTGAGTTTGTTATAGATTTTGGATACTAACCCTTTATCTGATATGTCATTTGAAAATATCTTCTCCCATTCTATCAGTTGCCTTTTAATTTTGCTGATTGTTTCCTTCACTGTACAGAAGCTTTTCATCTTGATAAAGTCAAAATAGTTCATTTTTGCTATTGCTCCCCTTCACTCTGGAGGCATGTTGAGTGAAAAGTTGCTGCAGCCAAGGTCAGAGAGGTTTTTGCCTGCTTTTTTCTCCAGGATTTGAATGGTTTACTCTCTTACATTTAGGTCTTTCACCCATTTTGAGTTTATTTTTGTGTATGTAAGAAAATGCTCCAGTTTCATTGTTTTGTATGTCTCTGTCCAGTTTTCCAGCACCATTTGCTGAAGAGACTGTCTTTATTCCATTGGGTATTCTTTACTGCTTTGTCAAAGATTAGTTGGCCACACATTTGTGGGTCCATTTCTGGGTTCTCTGTTCTGTTCCATTGGTCTGAGTGTCTGTTTTTGTGCCAGTACCATATTGTCTTAATAATCACAGCTTTGTAACACATCTTAAAGTCCGGAGTTGTGATGCCTCCAGCTTTGGTTTTCTTTTTCAGGATTGCTTTGGTTATTTGGGGTCTTTTCTGGTTCCATACAAATTTTAGGATTGTTTTTTCTAGCTCTGTGAAGAATACTGGTATTATTATGATAGAGATTGCATTGAGTATGTAGATTGCATTGGGTAGTATTGACATTTTAACAATATTTGTTCTTCCCATCCATGAGCATCTTATGTCCTTTTAAATTCCACTCTTGCTGTTCCTCTACTGATACAGTTTCTGTCCTTCATATTAGCTTGCATCTTCTAGAATTTTACATTAATGGAATCAAGCATTATATACTCCTTTGTCTAGATTTTTTTCTTCAGTCTACTTATTTTGAGATTTTTGCAACTTGTTGCAAGACTAGTAGTCCACCCCTTTTTATTACTAAGTATTCCCTTATAAGGATACACAATTTGTTCAATTGTTATTGGATGCGTAGGTTACTTTCAACTTTCTGACTGTTATAGGTAAAACTGCTATGAACATTCATATACAAGTCTTTCAAAGACATGTTGCTTGCATTTCTTTGTAGTTATACCTAGGAGTAGAATGTCCATGATAGGTGTATGTTTAAAGTTTTAAGAAATTCGGGCACCTGGGTGGCTCAGTCATTAAGCATCCAACTCTTGATTGCATCTCAAGTCATGATTTTTGCGGTTTATGAATTTGAGCCCCACATTGGGCTCTGTGCTGACAGTGCAGGGCCTGCTTGGGATTCTTTCTCTCTCCCTGTCTCTCTGCCCCTCCCCAACTTGCACTGTCGCTCTCAAAATAATAAACATTTAAAGTTTTAAGAAACTGCCAAACTGTTTTCCAAAGTGGCTGTATCATTTTATTTTCCCACCAGCAGTGTGTAAGAGTCTCCTTTGACACACAACTTTGTCAACTCTTGGAATGGTCATTCTCTTAAATTAGACCAGTAGTGGTTTCTTATGCTTGTAATTTGCATTTTTTAAGGATTACTGATATTGAACATGTTTTTAAGTGGTTATTTGGCATCTTTTTAACATCCTTGATGAAGTGTTCAAAATTTTGTCCATTTTTTATTGTTATTATTTTGTTTTCTTTTTACTGAGTTATGAGAGTCTTTAATTCTGAATACAGGCATGGATTCTGGATCAGATGTGAGGTGCAAAAATTTTTTCCCAGTTTGTGGTAGTTCTTTCATTCTCTTAACTGTATCTTTGAAAGAGCAGAAGTTCTTAATTTTGATGACATTAAATTCATTAATATTCCTTAGAACCTAGTGCAGAAGAGTTAAGTAAGTCAACAATCACAACATAATGTGATAAATGCTATGATAAGAATTTCACAGCAGACATAGAAAATAGCATTTGGTTCTGATTTAGGGATTAATACAGATTTCCTAATGGAAGAGATATTTGAGAAGGAGTTAGCTGAGTAAGATTGCAAATGGAGTTTCAGGCAAGAAAAGAACATGGGCACAAGCCTTGAGCTATAAAAGAATATGGTATATTTAACTATAAACATCTGTATGACTGGAACATGATCTACCTATGAGGACAAAATTGAAAATGAAATTAGGCTAAAACTGAGAAAATAAATTGTTATGAAGGATCCTGTGTACTACGGAGTTATGACTTAATGCTTGTCATTATAACCATATATGCATTTTAGAAAGATTATTCTGGAATTGCTGATGAAAGTGAATGGGGGTGGGTGGGATGTGGAGGCTGACCCGGTAAGAAGTATGAGAAGGATCCAGAACAAAGTTAATGATGCCTGGGGAACAGAGAAGATGAATAGGTAGGAGTAATTGGGAAATAGAATCAACAGGATTTGGTTATTACAGAGTATTTCCTAAAAGACTGTGAAAGGCGTTAAATATAGAGTTTAGAGAAAGGGGTTTTTAAACCTAAACAAAATCAGTGATGCAGCTGAGAAATGGAGCTACATAATTTGAAATTTCGTGAATATTTTAAATATATTTTATTTCCTGACAGACTTTTGTAATGATATCAATGAGATGGTCTTTAGATTAATAATAGCTACTGGTAATCAAGAAATAGATGAAGCCCACCAAAAATATATATACATATGTTTTCAAAACTGAAGATTATTGGAGATTCAAACAATATATTCTTATAGTATTAATATCTTAATTAGTATCTCCTATATTCATATTTTGAGGTTATATGTTAAATCAAATAATCTGAACAGCAACCCAGGTGAAACAACAAATCCAGTAAGTTATTTGGAAGACACTGGGACTATTCAAGTTGGAGTTCTTGTAACTAAAGGGTAGGAAAAATGACAAAAATAATTTGTTTTGTTTTTTCAGTGGCCATAGCTATAGATGATAGCAAGTTCAGTTAGGCAACTAGTCAAGTCCAAAAGGTGAGTCCGGCTGGGAAGTAGTGTTTTCAGATTTTAGGGTTAGACAAGATGGTTAGTATTAAAGAAACAAAAGGTTTCAGGAAGAAGCAATCCTTAAAATAGAATGAGAAAATCTGAACAAAAAGCCGCCGTAATACAAGTTCAGGATCTAGGCAAAATGTCTGAGTAATACATTTGTGGCAGGTACTAGTCCAAGAAGCGAGGTTAATGATAACCAAAAGCCTTAAGGTAGGTTCTACTTATATCTATGTTAGAACAAAGGTCAGACTTGTTCTCAAAGTACGGGAAGACCCGAGTATGCATAGGAAGAAAAGAACGAAGACGTGACTGGAGTAAGAGACTCAGGGAATAAGAAACGAGGCCAGATATGAGTCATGGGGGGTGAAGTAGCTTTCTATGACATGAATACAAAGGAGAACAATCAGCAAAATTAAGTGGTTAGGGGATAAGAGAAGAAGTGTTTCCAGTTTCTTAGTAGGAGATTATCACCACTTTGGCGAAGTGGAGAACTGGGTCCGCAAACCCTTGAGGAGGTGTTCTGAAAGGGTTATAATATAGGAAAAATATAGAGCCCAATCAGTTATTTTAAAGTTACAAGAGAAGTTCGCCCAGGCCACCAGCATAAGCCAGAAAGGATTTTAAAAATCAGTTATGGGGGCACCTGGGTGGCTCAGTTGGTTAAGCCTCCAACTTTGGCTCAGGTCACGATCTGACGATTCGTGGGGTTCGAGCCCTGCATCTGGCTCTGTGCTTACGGCTAGCTCAGAGCTCAGAGACTGCCTCGGATTCTGTGTCTCCCTTTCTCTCTGACCCTCCCCTGCTCATGCTGTCTCTCTCTGTCTCTCTCTCTCTCTCTCTCAAAAATAAATAAAACATTAAAAAATAAAAAATCAGTTATGAGGAGGAAACTTATCAGACCCGAGGACACGAACTTTAATAAATTTAAATACAAAAGGTAATGATAATTTCCTAACAGAGAAGAGAATGACAGCTGCTTTCATTTTTTACAAAACAGTTTATGGTGCATACATTGTTTTTATATTACATAAATACACCATAAACAGACATAAAGAGAAACCAGCCAATGTTTAATCGTTGTGTGTAGCTTGGAATGATAGATGACAATTTCATGGAGCTCCAGGCAGAGTAAATGTACATCCACCCTTTAACTCTATTCCAAAGGTCTTAACTGAGTGCTCAAAAGTGGTATGTGAAAGGCAGGGAGTGAGGCAGGATTGCTGGGATTCCCTTTGAGGATTCCAATCCTTCGTTAAGTGTACTGCAGCAGCCCTTGGAGGGCTGGGGGCAAGGCAACGCGATGGAGAGAGTTACACTCAGGCACAGTAAGGCAGGCAAGACTGAGGAATAAAGAGAACAGCCCTCAGACATATTGGTAGCTGGGCTTTTGAGCTAAAAGAGTAGCAGTTTAGTGGATTAGCTATCAGGTACAAAGTAATCTCTAGAGTTGTGTTAGTGTTGAGAACCCAAGCACACTTTAAAGAAATGAACGGCATCTAATTAAAGCTCCAAAAAATCCAGACTCAGCAAATCCAGACTATCAATACTCTCAGGCTTCCAAACAAGAAGTCCAATAGAAAAAGTGCCAAGATATTTTTTAGGGCAAATGTTATTTACCCTTCTCTCTCTCTGTCTTTTTCTCTCTCTCTCTCTCTTTACAATATCTAGCATTTAGCAAGACTTATGAGATGTGTGAAGGCAAAAGAAAATGTGAGCTGGGTCAAAAGAGAAAACTGTTAATATAAGCAAACACAGAAATGGCTCATTTGTTGGAATTATCTGAAAGGGACTTTAAAATCACATTATAAATATGTTACAGGTCTGTAGAGAAAGTGGACAACATGGGAAATGTTAAAAAATGGAAATACTAGAAGAATAAGTAAAATATCAGTGATAAAAAAATCCACTTCATAGTATTACCAGCTAACTGGAAGCAGCAGAGAAAAAAAAATCCATAAACCCAAGACAGGTTAATACAGATTATACAAACCAAATATAAAGAGCAGAAAAAAGGACAAATGAAGAAAGAGTCTAATATCTTCAGGACACTATCAAATGACCTAGCACACATGTACTTAGAATACTAGGAGAGGAAAAAAGAAAGGGACAGAATAAATATTTGAAGAGATAAAAACTGAGAAAACTCCAAACTTTACTGAAGATAACAATTCATATATTCAGGAAGCCCAGTGAATCCTAAAAAGCATAAACTCAAAGGAAAGCATATCTAGGGAATCATACAAAAAATCTTAAAATGAGTTTTAAGATATATATTACATACAGGAACAATGATAAAGTCACTAGTGACTTATATCAGAAATACTGGGTGCCATAGAAAATGGAATGGCATTTTTGTAGTGACCTAAGAATATTAAAAAAATAAATGTTAATTTAAATTCTGTATTTAGGAAAAATGCTTAAATATTTCAGGAAAGATAAAACTATTTTTAGACAGACAAAAGCTGACCAAACTTATCACCAGGACACCTCTAGCAGAAATTTTAGAATTTCTTTAGGCTAATGTGAAATAATACCAGGTGGAAGTCCTGCTATATGAATAAACATATAGAAGTATTTTTTATTATCTTTATTTTATGTATTTCATCTATTATATCTATCTATAGCTATATATAACTTTGAAAGATTATGGCTCGAGTGAATATAGTAATGATATAGTTTGCATTTATAATATCTGTAGAAGTAAAATGTATGCCAAAAAGGGCGCAAAATGTAGAAAAATGTAAATAGAATTATAGTATTGCAGTGTTCTTATATTTTTATTTGAAGGTAAACTAAGATTTGAAGATACATAAAGTAAAAAGATAGGGTAGAATATACTATGAAAACAGTAAGCATAAGAATGTACCACCATATCAATATCAGAAAAATAAGACTTCAAGAAAAAGAGTATTACCAGAGATACAGGGGCAAATTCATGGTGATAAAAGTCATTGTATAAGAAGATATAACAGTTTTAAACATGTATGCAGCTACTAACAGAGCCTTAAAGCCACAAAACAATAATTGACACAATTAAATGGATAAATACACAAAACTGCAATACATAATTGATAGAAGAATAGACAGAAGCCCAACGAAAGTATAGAAGATTTAAATAACACTGTGTACTAACTTGATCCACTGAAGTTAGTACAATATGAAGTCCATCAACTAAAAGTACAAATTCCTTTCACCTGCACAAAGAACATTCAGCTAGATAAGCCAATTATTTGCTACAATTTAAATTTTTTTTACATTTATTTATTTTTGAGAGACAGAGAGAGACAGAGCGTGAACAGGGGAAGTGCAGAGAGAGAAAGAGACACAGAATCTGAAGCAGGCTCCAGGCTCTGAGCTAGCGGTCAGCACAGAGCCTGATGCGGGCTGGAACCCACTAATCACGAGATCATGACCTGAGCCGAAGTCGGACGCTCAACCGACTGAGGCACCCAAGCGCCCCTATTTGCTACAATTTAAAAAAGTCTCAATAAACTTCAAAAAATCAGAAACATATAATACATGTTTTATGAAGACAGATTAGAAATCAGTAACAGACAAATACCTGGAAAATGGCAAAATACTTAGAAATTAAGTAATTCTTTTCTAAATAACCCATGAATCAAAGAAGAAATCACAAGGAAAAAAAAGAGAAATATTTTAAACTCTATAATGAGAACATAATATATCAAAATTTGTAGGATGCATCCAAAACTGGTATAAAATGGAGATTTATAACATTAATTGCTTATATTAGAAAAGAAGAGAGGCACCTGGGTGGCTCAGTTAGTTAAGTGTCAGACTCTTGATTTTGGCTCAGGTCATCATCTCACAGTTCATGGGTTCAAGCCCTGTGTCGGGCTCTGCACTGACATTGTGGAGCCTGCTTGGGATTTTCTGTCTCCCTCTTTCTCTGCCCGGCCCCCTCGAGGCACAGCTTCTATATTAGAAAACAAAACAAAACAAAAGATAAAATTAAACCCAACTTAAGAAGAGAAAAGGAAATAATACATATGAAAATAGAAATTAATGAAGTAAAATATAAACAGAGAAAATAAAGCCAAAGTCCATTCTTTGAAGTGATTAATAAATTTGATAAACCCCTAACAAAGAAAAAAAGGAAGAAATTATAAATTACCAATATCATTAAAAATAGGGAACATCATTACATATCTTACAAATATTAAAGACACAGTAAAGGGATATTATGAATAACTTTATGTCAGTGTTTCTCAGGTGGGGACAGTTTTGCCCAGAAGGGATATTTCACAGTATCTGGAAATAGTTTGGTTGTCACAACCTGGGGGAAGAGGTGCTACTGATATCTTACGGGTATAGGCCATAAGCTTCTAAATATCCTACAAAACACAGAGCATCCTCCCATAACAAAAATCTATGCAGCCTCAAATACCCATAATGTTGAAGTTGAGAATCTCTCCATTGTGTCAGTAAATTGAGTAACTTAAATAATTGAGTAAATTTCTTAAAAAAAAAAAAACCAGCTTACCAAATTGACACATAAAGGAATAGAAAAATCTGTGTAGCCTCACATCTATTAAGGAAATTAAATTGTTATCAAAATCTCACAAAGAAAACTCAAATTTCAAATGGATTTACCATTAAATTATATCAAATATTAAATAAAAAATAAAACTAATATTGAATAAATTATTTAAAAACCACAGGAAGGAACACTTCCCAACTCATTTTTATGAAACAGCATTATCTAGATATCAAAATGTGGTATATACAATAACTAAAAGGAAAATTATAGACCCATACACCTTCTCATGATCAAAGATTCAAAATTTGTTAATATTAGCAGATTCAATACAGGAATACATAAAAGAGCAATACTATTGACTAACATTGAAACTCAATCTATGTAATTCACAAAATAACAATATAGAAGAAGAAATCATGTGATCATCTAAATAAATACAGAAAAAAGTAACTGACTAGTTTTCAGTTCTCTATTCATTATAAAAATTTCACCATAGAGGATAGAATCATATGATGATAAATTGGTAAATGACTTTCCATCATCATTTCACTGTAATTCCAACCCAGTGCAATAAAGCATGAAAAAGATGGAAATGCATGAAGTTTATAAACAAAATTGTAAAGAAACAGGATTTTGTATGTAAAATATTTTATGGTTCCAAGAAAAATATACCACAAGTAATATATTATTTTAGTTAGTTCATAGGACAGAAGGTAAATATATCAATTGTAATGATAATTTTCAAATAAAAATCTAAAAATACCATTTACAATTGCATTAAAAAATACATACCTAGGAATAAACCTAGTAAAACTCATGCAAGATACCTATACTAAAAACTGTAAACTATTTCAGTCTTCATTAATTTCTTTCAAATAAACAGAGATACTATTTTAACAAATTCAAAGGCTCAGTGTTAAGATATTATTTTCTCTTTAAATTGGTCTATAGATTCAATTCAATATAAATCAAAGTCTTAGAAGTCTTTTTTGATAAAATCAGCTATTAGATTCTATAATTTATATGCAAATGTGCATTTGGAAGAACCAAAATAATCTTGCCAAGGAACAACAAAATTGAATGACCTGTAATTTCAGATTTCAAGCTTTAAAGTTAATGTAATTAAGATAATGTATCCTTGCTATAAGAGTAGCCAAATAAAATCATTAGAACATAACAGAAAGTTAAGAAGTAGACTCATGCATTAATTGACCCATGGTCGATTAACTTCCCACAAAGTCAACTCAGTAGTGAGAGGAACAATCTTTTAATTTGGAACCACTAGATGCTTATATAGAAAAATATAAGCCAATCTGTGGGGTGCCTAGGTGGCTCAGTCAGTTAAGCATCCGGCTTCGGCTCAGGTCATGATCTCATGGTCCATGAGTTTGAGTCCCGTGTTGGGTCTGACAGCTCAGAGCCTGGAGCCTGGTTTGGATTCTGTGTCTCCCTCTCTCTCTGCCCCTCCCCTGCTCATGCTCTGTCTCTCTCAAAAATAAACAAACATATAAATATATATATATATATATATATATATATAAGTGTGTATATATATGTAAGTGTATATATATAAGTGTATATATAAGTGTATGTGTATATATATAAGTGTATATATATATGACAATCTGAAAAGGCTTACTCTGATTTCAAGTATAAGACCTCTGGAAAAGGCAAAACTACGTGAGGTAGTAGTGAGGTAGGTTTTACATGAGGTAAAAAGATCAGTGGTTGCTAGACTTTCAGCAGGAGGGAAAGAGGGTTGAAAAGGAAAAGTGCAAGGTATTTTTTTTAGGATGGTGAAACTATTCTGTATAATACTATAATGGTGGGCACATGACACTATGGATTGTCAAAACCCATAGAACTTTACAATACAAAGAATGAGCCTAAGTGTAAGTAAATTAAAAAAAATCATTTATCAGGTGTGAGATTCCCAGGAGTGATGTAGACAGAATCTATTATAAATATATGAAATGACTTTGCTGAAGGTATTGGGAGAAAAAGATACTGACCTAAGTAACTTCAGAAATAAATAGAGTCTTTAAAGGGAAAAGAAAATGTACGCAAACACTGTACTATAGTTCATAAAATTGTTCCATGTTGAGCTACAGAATATGAATTCTCATACCACTGTACATATATATGGAAACTGAACAATTAAGTAATTGGATGGTAGACAGGTGGAGCCAGCCAGGGCTTTCGATATTGGATTGGGAGGTTACAGATAAGCACGGGGAAGAGGCTTCAATAACATTTGTATATGTCAGTATAAACTCATGTTCAGCTTAATAGAGATACAGATAGTTACACACAGAAATGTTTACAGATTCTTGTATATACACATTAGTATACACACAGATTTCCTTTATCAGTTGAGAGGGCGTGGAAGCAATAACACCTCAATACCAATAAGCACACCTAGTAGCCAGACCTTAATCTCTAATCTCATTCTTTAATAAAAGGAACTAGAGCTCCTGGGAGAAATGGATTACTCTAGAACTGGATCAGGAACTATATAAGATGAGCCTGGAGAAGCTTGTAGTGCCAGAAAATAAGAAATTTTATGACACATGTCATAAAAACCCACATTGAGGGGTATATATCAAAGGGCCAATGGAAAGAGTTTCCAATGGCCAAAGCCTTCAACTCATTGAATGAGGCCTGCCTACATTATGGAGGACAATCTGTTTTGTTCAGAGTCCACTGATTTAAATGTAAATTTTTTATTCACAAATGCCCTGACAGAGATATCCAGAATAATGTTTGACCAAATGTTGATACTATGGCCTGGCCAGGTTGGCTTATAAAATTAACCATCACACTCAATCTAATCATGAGAAAAACAGAAAGTCTTAACTGAGAGACATTTTATAAAATACCTAACTGATACCCCTTAAAACTTTCATTATTAACAATGGAAGTCTGAGAAACAGTCACAAACCAAGAGGAACCTAAGGAAACATGACAACTAAATGCAATTTTTTATCCTGGATGGGACTCTGAAACAGCAAAGGAACCTTAGGTACAGACTCAGGAAATGAGAATAAAGTTTGGTAAATGTATCAATATTGATTCATTAATTATAACAAATGTACCATGGGATATTGGGTGTAAGGTACACGGAAATTCTCAGTACTATTTTCTTACTAACTTAGGGCTGGAAAAGACTTATTAGATAATTTGTTTATTAAATTATTTATTAAACAGATTATTTATTAAAAGATCTATTAGAACTACAAAAGGAAAATCGTGATGTATTTGTCAAAATTAAGGATTTCTTCTTATCAAGTACACCATCAAATAGGCAAGTTATGGATGGGGAAATACAATTATGTGACAAAAGACTTTTATTTTAACAAATCAACAGTAAAAACACAAAGCATCCAATTAAAATGGGCAAAAGACATGGGAGACACCTTGCAAAAGAATACATAGTAATAGACAATTGGAAAATGAAAAGGCAATGAATATCATTAGTCATCAGGAAATGCAAATTAAAACCACAATGATACCCTGCCTGCCATCCATTTACACCCCTTTAGGGCTGAAGATAAAAAAAAAAAAAAAAAAAAGCCTGACGATACCAAATGCATCAATATTGGTTTATTAATTATAAAAAAGTTACCATACTAATATAAAGTATCAATGTTGTAGGGTGCATGGGAACTCTCTGTTGGTGAGTATGTAGAGCAACTAAAATGCTCATAAGTTGTTAATGGGAATGTAAAACTAAATAAATTATTTGGACAACTATCTGACACTTTCTTATAAAGTTAAACATACACCTGTCTTGTGACCCAGCAGAGACATCAAACATACACCCACACAAAGACTTGAACATACATATTGATAGCAGTCTATTCTTAGTAGGCTAATACTTGAATTAAAAACCCCCTAACAGGGGCACCTGGGTGGCTCAGTCGAACACCCCCCTTGATTTTGGTTCAGGTCATGATCCCAGAGTCGTGGGATCAAACCCTGCATCAGGCTCTGTGCTGAGTGTGAAACCTGCTTAAGATTATCTCCCTCTGTCTTTTTCTCTCTCTCTCTCCCCCACATACACACACACCTCTTCCTCATGCTCTCTTAAAGTAAAATAATAATAATAATAATAATAGATATTTTTTAAAAACCCAAACACATGTCCATCAACAGGGTAAACCAAATGATACACATTTGTACATTCATCTAATGGAATACTACTCAGAGAAAAGGAACAGACTACTGATACAAGCAACATGGATAAATTTCTAGAATATTTTCTGGTACAAAAAATCTACATGCATAAAAGAAATGCATACAATGCAATTCATTTACATAAATTCCAAGAAAATGTGAAATTTATTGTTTTAGAAGTTGTTACGGAAATCTGAAAGTGATTGCCTCAGGTGGAGGTAGAAATGGACAGGAAATGGGGCATAAAGGAACTTTCTGTTGATTATATAAAAGTTCTTGTTTTCAGGGATAGTTAAAGGGTTGCATGCAATTACTCATGCTCATTGAGCTGAATATTTAGGATCTTCATTTTAATATATGTAAATTATACTTCAATAAAAAATGTAAAATTCGTGCTAAATAAAAAGTCAAAATATTACGTATCCTTTTCCTTTTCTTCACCTCACTTCATCTTCCACCAGCCTGGAGGTTCCTATTTGTCTTGTCGTTTCATCGTTGAGGCTCAATACTTCTTATGTTTTCCCTCAAACAAATAAGGTCATAAATCTACTTCATAAGTTTGGTGCCCGCCTTGATGTTGGTATCCTATGATTCCCATTAATGTTCAGAGTTGGGCTCTAAATTCCTATTCTGTGAAGGTTTGCCTTTTTCTGGTCTGTGTTGCCCAGTCTTTTTGCTTCATTTTCTTATCTCTCTTGCCCAAACTGTTTTCCTGGCTGTTGAACCTATTTGATCTTCTGTACCTGCATGAACTTTAAAGTTCCTTACTGTGTCTACGTATCTTTGTCATTCACTGTACCATCTGCACAGTGCAACTCCATGAAATAGAGGAACCATATGTTGGTTTTGAAATAAATGTTAATGTGGCATACTATAATTTTGAAAGAAATTAATTTTATAAAAAATTAAAATAATGAGGGTGAATAATAAATGGGAATTGATGCCTTGACTATATTTGAATAAATGCATTTTCTCCTATACACCTGTCCTGATCTGATCGTAAATAATTTGGATAAAACTTTTAAATTCACTATGTATAGTAAATGTCATGAAAACAATCGTATATTATATCTCTTAAATTATTTTACATATTTACTGTTGATTGTGTTCTGATTTATTTTTAAGGTTTGGTTCAACAAAGGAGAACGTGGGTGGCTCATTCAGTTAAGCGTGTGACTCTTGATTTCAGCTCAGGTCATGGTCTCATGGTTAGTAAGTTCGAGCCCAGCACTGAAAGTGCAGAGCCTGCTTGAGATTCTCTTTCTCCCTCTCTCCGCCCCTCCCCTGCTCATGCGTGCACATGCTCTCTCTCTCAAAATAAATAAATAAACTTAAAAAAAAAGATTTGGTTGGACAAAAAGACTACAATGAGATATAAAATAGGCCTATGATCCTCAGAATTTTGAAACAGACAGTAGATATGGATTGAATCTTGTAAACCAAAAGGCAACATTGACATGGCTTTAAGGAGTTAATATCAGATGATAATAGCAACATGCCATTTGCACTTTAATCTAGAGAAGGAGTTAGAGAATGGTGTCAGATACTGGAAAAAGAAATGAGAATTAGGTTCTGCTGAACTGGCTGATTAATTCCACACAAGTGTGCCCTTTTGTTCCTCTGGTCACATTTGTTGCAAAATTTAGTCCCTCAGTGTCTGACCTTGGGCATATGGGCTTGAATGTTGGCTGGGTGGCTTTTTAACAGGATACTGATGGCTTCCGCAAAAGAATCCAAGTACAAACACTGCCAGGACTCCGCAGTCCTTGCTCTCTTGCCTTTCCTGTCTTATTCTTCCTGCCACTGTGGTTTCATTTCTGCTTTCTGCCTGGAATGTGCTCATCACCTTCCAATCACCGTCTTCTGTTTTTACTTCTTAATCATTATTTCCCAGCTAATGTTAATAGGCACAGTATATCATCAGTGCCTTACTTTTTATTATCCTCATTATTAAGAATGAGGGCTCTACATGGAAGTGCCCCTTCACCACTCCCCATTTGCTTGTGGATTTACTTGAACTTTTTCCTTAGTATAATTGTCCTAATGACATTTCCAACCTATTTGCGTTAAAATATTTTGGAGGACTCATAGAATACTTGGCAGCAATACTTTGAGTCACAAATACAAAAGAAAACAACAGGCAGAGAACATTTGAATAGGCTTTGGCACTAGCCAAGTAAACCAATTGAAACAATCTGCTGTTTAAAACTAGTACCTGATGACTAATGGAAAATTACAGAACCTTACTTCTAACCTTGACATTCTTATAAGGCTTTAGTTTTGCAAGATATCAGGCATGCATATGTAATAAGTAGAACACCCAAACAAAAATAAGCCTCGTTAAAAACAATCATCTGTGAGAATGTTCTTATTTGTTTTTGTTTTGTTTTGTTTTGTTTTGTTTTTTGTACTCCTATCACCAGAACTTGGCTAATTACGTTGAGGTCATTGTTGAAAATATGCCTGGGAGGATTCTTTTATTAGGACTCTGTGAACACTTTATGTTTAGAATCACTGAACTCACTATATAGAATGAGAACTATATAAAATTTAGTATGCAATCAACTGGAAACATAATAATGTGCAACAAACAGTGGGTTTCCATATCCCTTTTTCACTAAGAAATTGCAATAAAATTCACCCGGGTGTTTGTCAGATGTTGCCTTCTTTTTAATCAAGTCTGGATACTTTTTTGTGTGTATGATTTTCAAGTATGTTAGATATTCTGCTATGTCCCTCGATGCTATGGCCCCTATTCGTTTATATATATTTTTTAAATTATTATGCCAACTCTAGAAAATCTGTTTTAAGCATTGTGTTTATTAGTTATTTTTATAAAGTTTGACGTTTTTCATATGTTTTAAATAAAATGCTTAGTGCCAATTTTATATTTCCAGATATAGCTTATATTTCTTTTTAGGGAATATGCACTGTACCTATTTCTTTCTTTTGTGGATGTTCTGTGTTCTCTGGGTAATTGCCTAAGTGCTTTACCCATAAGTGGAGTACAGAATTCTACTGATTTTGAATGAAAGAATGTAGCTGAAAATTGCAGAAATATATTAACCATGATACCTTTGTATAATAAAAAATAACCTCTGAAGTATTTATCTAAACTATTTTATGCTGATATCAGGTAGATTACCTACAAATAATTCTGAACAGTTACATAGATTATAGAACCTCAAAATTTTTGTTCATAGTTATCTGAAAGTAGGTGGCTTAAGTATAGTCTTCAAAACATTGAAGGATTTATTTTTAAATAGTAAGACCCAGGTGCCAATAAATCATATGACTTATAATAAATGCCTGTATACCTAATTGTATAATTGTTATTATACAAGATTATTTTTTTTTCCTTCTTAGAACAAATCATTCCAAAGTTCCATCGACCTGTTTTCCTTATTGGAACCTCACTTAGAACTTAGATGTGAAATAATAATGTTTTCAGCTATATGCCAAATTAATATTTTCTCACATAATAGTAAAAACTAATTTCATTTTGACAAAATATCTCAGGAAAGAATTTTTGATTACCATGGTAGTTGTAAATCCATGAAACTGTTCACAAGATATAGAAGTAGTCTAGACATCTCATAGGTGTGGCAAATGGCTAGACCATATGTTGTTTCAAAGTGAAAATATAAGCCTTATTAAGTGTACAGGCTGTTTTCCAAATTACAGTGTTTGAATTCAAGATTTCTTCATGTGTTTTTAAGTTATGTCGACATTTTCTTTTGTTACAGTGTTTCATTCACCTCTGAAGAGTTTTTCACAGGGTGAAGTCAGAAGGTACTATCTTATAAAAGTACAAAAGGCAAGGGAGCTAAAATTCATGTTTATCAGGAAGTTTGAAAAGTAATTTTATCCCAGAGCACATTGCCAGAAATATGATAAGCGAACAACAAATAGTTGTTGTATGAATAAATGCATATCAGAAAGAGGAATATTTTTTACTATAATTTGAACCATATATATTTTATTCGATTAAATGAGGCAAAAGCCTAAGATCTGAAGAACTAATGAACTGGCTCCACTCATCATTATTATTTAGTCTTTCATTATTATTTATTATCATCATTTGGATTGGCTCATTTATTTTGTACTCCCTCCCTGCCAGTTATCAATACTTTGCCCCCGACAAAATCATGTAAATTCTCTGAGCTCTTGTAATCATTGAAAGTTCTTCATAAAACTGAAGAAGCATATTCGAAAGAAGAAAGTAGGGAACCAACCAGAAACTGTGGAATGATGTTGAAACTTTTTATATAAGAACATGCTAATTAATAGCCACTTAGGAGGACACTCATTAAAGTGGACCACATGATCTGACTATAGTACCATATTGATAGATAGCATCTGTGATATAGAAGCAGTGAAAGGAGTGGTGTCTTCCTTTTCTTATTTGGAGTGCCCAGCATCTGGTAAACATTTTTTTCTCCTTTGTTTCCTCTACTTCCCAGTGAAAAAAGTATTTATTACAAAACATTGATCTTAAAATTAAAGATTCATGGCATTGTAATTTAAATTTCTTAGTTTTCTACTGTTCTCTCCATGTACTTCCACCCCACAAGACTCTCCTCTCTACACACTCTTTTTCTTCTGTAGCTCACCAACTATAAATCAACTGAAACGTTCTCTTAAATCATTCACATTTATATTCACATGTTAATGTACATCAAAAACTTAAAAATTACATGAATAAAACACATTTTGTTGCAGTAGAAATGCCTTGAATGTGTCCTTTCAGTGACTTCCCTTGGATATTTGCAAACACTGTAATCAGTAGTAATGATAGTAAAGCAAAATAATATTTCCTTACTCATTAATGTAAATATGAAGTAAAATTTGTATCAGTGGTAAGTAAAAAGCATACAGTGTCAGTGAAAAATAATTTTATTAGGAAAATGCAGAATAGTGTAAACATGAAATGCTAATGGTAACATCATGACATGTGTTTTAACATTGAAGAGAGAAATGAGACACTTGAGTAATGGCAAAGCATCAGAGTCTTTTAATATGACAATGCCTACTTGAAACAGATTTATTTTCCATTTGTCATACAGTATAGGTATTCTAATGTGAACAAGCTTAGGAGTCATTGAGGACAGTTCTAGAGAGAAATTTCCTTTAATAGGATCATAATTCTGCAGAGGAACACGATCCATATGTTTTACTGTTCTATTAGAGCTTCCCCTGTGGATTTGATTCATCTATCAGCTTTAGTTTTCTAATGTTCTCCCAAAGGGAAGAGAGTATTTTGTTTCACCACAGCAGTTCTATCACTTAGATGTATGTTGCTTTTGTTTATAAAGTAATCAGATGTATTATGATTTAATGAGTGTTATTTTTTGAGTTAGGAGAGCACTGGCCAATTATATGGAATTGAACCACATTCAATTGAATAGGTTGATTTAATTCCTGGAATCAGTACTGGTAAATCTGCTGGGAAGCTGCAGCAAAATTATTTTATCATCAATTATAGAATTGCTTTTGATACAATGGAGACCATAATAGACTCCAGATTTAGAGGATATTGTAATTTAATTAACAAGCAATATGATTAAAAGTCATTTTCAAATAAATAATAATATTGATCCAATGTGAGTAGCACATGTACTCACAGCAGTTCTTCCTGATATTACTTACATTAATTCAGTCTCTCTTTTCCTCTCTTTTATACACACATACACACATATATACACACACAAACACAATTTTAAGATTTAGGAGGTATGAAAAAGACTGAAATTACAGAACCAAAGTCTTATTAGGATACTGCTTTTATCAACTAGTTAATTCATCATCTACACTCTAAAAACTTTCCTGCCTTATTCAAAAGCCTAAATAATCAAATTCCATGTCAGATTTTTTTATGTTCTAAGTATTACCCATACTTTGGTATGGATATTAAATGGTCTATTTAAAAACCTATTAAATGGTCAATATATTTTCATCAAAACACTCAGATTAAAGGTACCATGTTGATTTTAAAATGTCATGCAGGGGGGCACCTGGGTGGCTCAGTCAGTTAAGCATCCGACTTTGGCTCAGATCATGATCTCATGGTTTGTTGAGTTTGAGCTCCACATTGGGCTCTGTGCTAACAGCTTAGAGCCTGGAGCCTGCTTAGGATTCTGTGTCTCATTCTGCCCCTCCCCTACTTGTGCTCCATCTCTCTCTGTCTCTCAAAAATAAATAATGTAAAAAAAAATGTCATGCAGAATAAGAGTTACTTTAGAGAACACATCAGTTTGTAACTGTTGTCTTCAAAGTAAGTTTACTTGAGAATATTCTAGATTTTCTTACAAAGACAGTTTTATACATGGATATAGATTATAACTCGGTTATTATTTTTATTAATAAGGGGATTTTTAGAACTGATTATTGCCCCTTAGATTCAGTGTTGTTTGAAAACAAGAAAACCCCCCAAAAGGGGGCTACTTTCATGCTTATATCTTTTCATATAGGGAGAAAATAATGACTAAAAGGCATAGGGCTCAAAATTCAGACAATTAAGTGTTAAATCCAGATTTGTGTGTATATGTATGTATGAAGTGGGAGAGTGTGAGGCATACTCCAGCCTGGAGGTTATGCAGTGTGCCTGGAGAAGAGCGAGCAAGGGGGACAGTAATCAGAACTGAGGTCCGAGAGCTAGCATGGATTCAGCTCATTGAGAATTGTTTTTATGTGGTCCATATGATGGAAAGCCATAGGAGGAATTAGTAGGGAAATGGTATCACATGATTTACATTTTAAAAGAACCGGTTGGGTTATGTGACAAATAGATTGTGGGATGCAGTAAGAACAGAAGTAGGTTGTCCAGTTAAGAAGCTTTTAAAGTATGCAGGCAAGAGGTGATGGCTTGTATTAGAGTAGTGGTGGTGGAGGTAGTGATAAATGGACAGATTTCAGATATTATGAAGATGAATCCATAGGATTTGGTGATAGATCATGTATTAATGGTAGGAAAGAGAGAAAGGATGATAACTCCATTGTGTCTTTATCTTGTTCTCTGTCAACTCTCTCCTTTTCTTGTCTATCCTCTTTTCAGCTCCTCATCTCTACTTTCTTCTCTTCTTTCTCCTTTTTCTTCTATATACCTCATTCTCCTTAACTTTCTCTTCTCTCCTTCACTTCTCTTCTTCTGCTCTTCTCTGTTTCCCACCTCATCTTTCCTTTTCTATCTTTTTTTCCCTCTTTTGTGCTCTCACATAAGAATGAGATATCTGTCCATTATTAAATATAATTATGTTTTTTGTGCCAAAAATTCATTATTGGGAGCCAAAGTTGGGGGGCCTGTAAGAAGACTTTTCATGATTAGGATGGTGAGCAGCCCATGTGATATGTGGTTAGATTTGGGACTTGAAGGTTGAACCAATTACACTTACTGATGGATTAAATATGGTAGGTGGGGTGGAGAGGTAAATCATAGATGACTGTGATGATTTTGCCCTGAATAAAGTGTAACTGTGGTATCATCAACTGAAATGGAGAAGCAGGTTTGGCTGGGGGTTATGTATAGGGACAAGGCAATTTGTTTTTGTTTTTGTTTTTAACATTTTCATTTTGGCATTACTTGCTCAACATCAAGTGGAGATATAGGGTAGTCTAAAGCCCAAGGGAGAGATTAAAGCTAGATATAGTTGTTGAGATATTCTACCAAACTAAGCCCCTGATGAGTTATGCTGTTGTAAAATTCCTTCCTCTGGACTGTAAGCAAAACCTGTGAACCTATGACTTCTGACAAATCCACTATGACAAGGGTGATGAAATGTCCCTCCCATGATTATATTATATAACTGACTGAAAGGATTCTCTTGCTGGCCTTGAATAAGCAAATGTTGTAAACTGCCTGCAGATAGGAGCCACATGGTAGACAAATGAAGGTAGCCTCTGGAACCTGAGGGCAGCCTTGACCCAACAGCCGGTAAGAAGCGGGGCCCTAATTCATATAGCTGCATGGAAATTCTACTAAAAACCTGGAGGAGTTTTAGAAACAGATACTTGCCTAGTTAAATTATAGTGCAAGAACACAGTTTAGAATACAGCCAGGCTGGCAGACAAGTTGTTTGCAGCCTTGTGAGACATTGAGGTAAACTGCTGAAACACAAACTGCCAAGCTGCTAAGTTTGTGGTAATTTGTTAGGCATCAACAGATAACTAACACAGTGGTCATCAACCATAGATGGTATTTCGTACATGGAACTGGATGAAATCACTTAGACTGTAATGTCCAACAGCTAACAATCCAACACTAGTTATAGATCACTTTTTTAGTGAAAAAAATTATATTTATATTACATATACAAAACTGCAGCCTCTAAGTCTAACTCCAAGTTTTCAGGAAAGAAATTCTTTTTTGACAAGCTTAGATGAAATGTCTACCTATACACTAAGTAAATGTAGCCTGGAAGAATTCAGGATGCCTAGAAGAATCATATTAACAAGGGCTACATCTGTGTGGGCAATGGGAAGGGGAGTGTAGTGATCAAAGAAGAAAGTCATTGGCTTGGCAAACATCCTCACATTTTTCAACTGTATCTGTCTGCCTGAAAGAATGTAGAAAGATGTGTTTTCTCTCTCTCTCTCTCTCTCTCTTATTTATTTATTTATGTATTTATTTATTTATTTATTTATTTGGCTAATTCTCTTAGGGTCTATACCAACCAGAATACTAGATAGCAGTTTTTCTGCTACTTGACATATTTTTTTAGGAAGTCAAAACCATAAGATGAGCAAACCACCTTTATCCATAATACTGGACACTGGAGATACTTTGCATTCATGTTTTAAAATCTGTATCAGAACCTGATGTCCTCTGACATGTAGTATTTTTTATATTGTTTAAGCATACATACCAGAAGGGGAGCTATCCACGTTTCTTCCTCCTTGACCTGTAGAGAATTATCAAGTCCCCTTAATAAAATACATTTAATCTTCCAAAATGGTGAGAATTAATAAAACATAATAGCACTCTGAACCAATTATGGGGTCAAAGAAAGGATAATCTATTTAGCAGTAGGACTGGCTGATAGCATGGGCCCATCTCTTTGAGGATTACTGTGACTCTCTGCGAGGCTTGCTAGCAATAACATCTTATACCCTACATTGAGGGCCTTGACTACTTTAAACTTTTGTATTATAAGTGTCCTACCTAGACAGTGTTTCCCAAATTCCTGATTATATTTCACTTGGTTTGGATATTATGCCAATTTTATAAGTTATCAAACTGAAGGTGAGGTCAATAGTGTTTTCATCATTTTTATTCTCAGATCAGTACTAATATCCTAAATTACTATAAATAGTTGACCCTCAAATTAGGTCAATTATGTGGTTGATTCATAACTTAGAATTCATTATAAATATTCACACTGTTGGTAACTTATGCTGAATTCTCCTTGGGTTTTTACTTACAACAGTTTCAGGTGTAAGGTGTCACAGACCATCTGTCAGTCTCCACAATATGATTTTAAAATTTAAGTCAAGAAAAGGTGATAAAGTCTTGCCATTGTCAACTTTTAAAGAAAAATAAAGGCTCTCTTTGCTTGCAAATGCATTAATTTCTATAAATGTAATCAGAATTATGCATTCATTATGCCTAACTATTCAGCATTGAGTAGCATGTTTTAATTTATTAATCTCTCATTCATTATATACCTGATTATGACACCAAGTTAAAATATAAAATTTACATATCACATGTGAATTGGTTGTTTAAACCTCATGATGTTTTATGTAAGTTTTCAAAGTGCAAGAGCCATTTGGATGCTAATATTTTTTGTGTGTGATTTTCCTTAGTTGTTTTTAGAATAATTGGAATATAACACAATTAAATAGGATTTTCTATCTTTATTAAACCAGGTTTCTCCTTTACATTTTCTTTCTCTCTCTCTCTTATTTCAATTCCATAGATTTCTTGCTCATACAATTAAGTTGAACCATATGAAATTGCAATTTCTGCAATTTCTTTCATTTGGCTTAAATTAATAGAAGAGAAATTATAATGGAAAATGGATAAATGTTTATCATACCAAGAATATTTGTCTTTGAAGATCCAATGAATAATACTGATTATAAATTTTTTTATTAAAAAAAATAAATTGAGTGGCGCCTGGTGGTTCAGTTGGTTTACCATCTGACTTTGGCTCATGTCATGATCTCATGGTTTGTGGGTTCAAGGACCCACACTGGGCTTTGCACTGATGGTGTGGAGCCTTCTTGGGATTTTCTCTCTCCGTCTTTCTGCCCCTGTCCCACTTGTGCTCTCTCTCTCTCTCTCAAAGTAATAAATAAACTTAAAAACATAAGTTGAAATTACTCGACAAACCTTAGATTTAGCTTCGTCAGTGTAAACAAACATCCTTCCGTCCATCAAGATCCTAAGATCCATTCATCTGAGGGTAATCATATTGTAGTTATTATTATTCACTGTGAAATAGCATTTATCTTACAAAAAGGTGTGATATTTCCACCTGAAAGCACACAAAGCATATTCCTTCTTGATTAATTATTTTGTCTTTAAAAGCTTGATAAATGACCATTCATATTACTGAGTAGATTCTGTGTAAATATCTAGTTATTATACAAATGACCTACATTGATAGGATGATTCTATAATGCCTTTTTCTTGCTCTGTAAACAGTCAAGGTGTAAAACTGATAGCCTTTTAAATAAATAAATAATATACAATAATAGGCTACAATTATTTTCTATGTTCATATAAAATAGCAAATAACCAGATATCTTACTCTTTACTTATGTTTTTTTTTAACTAGATTAGACTATTATTCAGTGATGGTATAAACAAGATGTAGTCAGAAATAAAGACTGTACCTAATGTTTGAAATATTTTTTAAAATATTTAAAAATTTAAAATGCCTTTAGCTCTTTTTTTAAATGCCAGAGCTGTTGGTAGGTATACCCTTTGGGATTTGGTGGCAGATATTCGAGTATCAAGGTAGATGAAACAAAGCAATGCAAAAGTTTTAGAGTTAAAGGTAGCAGGAAGTTTTGGTTTTGAAGCCAATATTGTTTGAAGTTATGCTGAAGAACACCAGGAAGCCTGTCTATAGTGATCTTTTTAAACACATTTTTAAAATTACAATATGGAAATAGTAGTTTCAGAAAACTAAATTTCTTAAGTATTTTCCAAAAATGGGCTTTATAAATATTGGCTAAAGGGTGTTTTGGTGGCATTAAAAGAAAAGAACATACAAAATGAGGCCACTAATTTAATTTTTAGCTTGTGGACTAGAGATCTGGGGCAATTTCATTCTATCACAGAAAAATTTGCTTCCATTCTTTTGCTCCCCTTTTCTTCCCCTTTCCCTTCTTTCTTTTCTTCTTCTTCTTCTTCTTCTTCTTCTTCTTCTTCTTCTTCTTCTTCTTTTACTTTTGGTAGAATTAACACAAGAAAGGGAAAATGAGTTGAGTAGAAAAATGGGAAATGTTCTTAATGCCACAAAGACTTTTAGTGACAAAATGACAATCTTAAAGAGAGGGAAAGACTTGTTAATTTCTTCACTCATGTGTTATGGGGGTCTTTTATCCCCAATAATGCTATTTGTGAGATGACAGTGATCTATCTTAGATATCCTCAGTGTTACTCTGTCTATCATTCTCACTGTGAGGCTCTTTATCCAATTTCACAGATGATAATTTCTAGTTTGTAAATGATTGGTTATCAATTAAAAGAAATCATCCAGAACTAAGTCTTTGGCTAGAATAATTAATCTTTTTATAGTTTAATCCCTATTTGATGAAGTGATCTGCATCAAAGAGTGGAGTATTTACTTCAAATCATACCCTTGGTATACTGGTAATCAATTTTTTTTTTATCATTATAGTCATCTAGAAGAAAGGGGGAAGAAAATGATATATTTCACATATAGGCCATCATTTATCATGTTGCAAATCAGACTGCCTCATTACATGAGGAGTTGTGAATTCTTCACCTTCCTATGCAGGGTCATTCTGGATATAAAATAAGGAAAAATTAAGAATTATAAATGAATAATTATAAAAGTATTACATATAAGTCTTTGTTTAGTTTATAATATATAATGTATTATATTCCTTCTCTTCATTCACTTAACACCAATCACGTACACCAAAGTTTTACATTGTAGTAGAAAATATATACTAAATCTTGCTTCAAAAACTGTTTTAAAATTCTGTAGCTACACTTCAGGGTTGAATATGTCATTACTTGAAACCAATGGTCTTCAACTAGGTATGATTCTTCCCTTTTAGGGACCATTTCATAATGTTTGGAGACATTTTTGTTTGTCATGATTTAGAGTGTGCTACTGGGATCTAGTAAAAAAAAGGCCAGGGATGCTCCTAAACTTCCTACAGTATACAGGACTGTATAAGACTTTATAACAAAAGTCTCTAGCCTAAGATATTAGTAATGCTGAGGTTTAACCAACTCTGATGTAAACAAATATGCATTGAGTACTTTCTCTGTGTTTAATATTGTGCTTAGGAACACTGGGGGATATAAAATAAGCCAGTTAGTCAGTACCCTCAAGCTTGAAATATCAGAGAAGAAGTTAGTTGAAAGTCCAAATAAAGATGATGGTGATAACAAATTGATTAATATATCACAAAAAGACAAAATAAAAAGCCATGAAGAGCCCAACTCACACTTGTTCGGGGAATAAGTAGTTTTACAAAAACTGTAACAGTTATATGTTTTTTCCCACTTTCCAAAGTAGATAATTCTTGTACCTGGTTACAAAATATTAAAGGTAAAGAAGAGTACTCATTGAAAAGTAAATTTCCTTCTCTTGTCCCCCTAGTCACCACTCTCTTTTCCTTTTCCTTCTTTCTTGTAGATCCTATCCAAGGCATCCCATTCCTTTAAAGTACATGTACATCATGCCGTATGGATGCATTATAATTTATTTAATCAGATCCCTATTGATAAGCATTTAGGTTATTTCAATTTTCTATGATTTCTAACAGTCCTGAGATGAATATATTCTTTTCTACATCTGAATGCATACCTGAAGGTTAACTAAACGTGGGACTTTGGTTTCAGAATTTTTGTAAAATTTTCATTTTAAAAATTTTTTCCAAATTGTTCCATTTGGTAGCCAGCTTCCAAAATGATCCCCAGTTATCTTTATCTCCATAAATATATATACTCCTGTGTAGCCCCCTCCCACACTGAACAGTATTGACCTATGTGACCAATAGGATATTAGGGAAATGATATGTGACTACAGAGTCCAGGACATAAAAGACAGTCCATCCTGCCTTTTTTTTTTTTTTTTTTTTAAATCTCTGGGTCTTGGAGAAACCAGTTGCCATGTCATGAGAACACTCAAGTATTACATATAGAGGAACTGAGGTTTCTCACTAACAACCAGCACCAACTTGCTAGGCAACTATACGAACAACTTTTAAGAGTGGGTCATCCTAGCCCTAATACAGCCTTAAAATGATGCAGCCCTGACTAACATCCTGGTTGTAGTCTCACAAGGGACTCTGAGCCAGAACTGCCCAACCTCAGTTGCTCCCTAATTTCTGACCCAGGGAAATTGTCAAGAAAATAAATGTTCATTGTTGTTTTAAACCTCTAGGTTGTAGGGCAGTTTGTTGTGTGGCAATAGATAACTAATACATTCTTCATGGACGGTATTCCAATTTATACTTCCAATAGCAGTGGATGACAGTGCCTAATATCTAATACCTACCCTCTCTGTCAGGGTGTGGTATCTTTTTTTAAATGCTTGCCAATGAAATGGTAAATAACATGTCATTGTCCCCTGAATTATATTCTCTGAGTGCTGTTGAGTGTATTTTCATGAATTTAAGAATTCATATAATATCTATTTACATATTTTGCTCATTTTTCTACTGGATTGTTTGTTGTTTCCTTATTTATCTATAGGAATTTATCATACATTGAGAACATTTGCAATTTACATGTGATACCAGTTGCAAATGTTTTCCCTTCTTTATTTTTTATAAAGTGATTTTTAAAATAAAAACATTACAATTTTTTTTGGTAGTCAAAGTCTTCAACATTTAAAAATGGTTTCTGGGCTTCCTGCCATAGTTATAAAACTCATCTCATTTCTGAGATGATTGTTTTAATTCTACCATGGATTTTTTAAGTATCTCTGGGTTTCCTTTTTTTTATATTTAAGTACTTGGTTCATATGGAGTTTAGGTTGCAAGGTAAGTCTTCTACTTAATTTCATTTTCTTGTTCTAGATAGATATCCAGTTATTGAAATGCCAATAATTATGCAGTGATCTTTCTCCTAATGTAAATTTTTTTTCTTCTTTTATAATGAATTGCATTGTATTTGATAAATTTCTGGTCCTTATAGTATGGTCCACTGATTGAGCTCTTTATCTATGTTATGCCAGCTTAGGGTTACATTGTTTTTCTTATGGTATACTAATTTTCAGCATGATTCTGACTCTATTCGTTTCATTATTTATTGAACACTAGCTGTTCAGATTTTTAATTTTAGGAAAGAGTTCCTATTTATGTGGAAATGCACCTCCTAGTGGAGAAAACAAATAACCTCAAAACCAATCTATGATAAGAAGAAAATAAAGCAGTATAAATACATATGTTTTTATAGGAGTTTCAATGACAGTTTCTCTCAGGAGGTGACATTTGAGAAGAGAGTGGAATGGATGTGGTTCCATAGAGCATGGCCGGTGGATGGAACAGAGTACAAAGGCTGATAGGCAAGAGCTTGAAGAACATATTTGTGGAACATGAGAAAAGTGAAATAGTACTAAAAATAGAAGTATGAATAGGTAGGAAACTGGTAGGAAATGTGGTCAGAGAAAGATCCAGGTCCTGGGATGCCTTGCAGACCATGTTAAGAATTTTGGATTACATTTGAAGTGTGTAGGAAATAAAAGGTTGAGATATGATTGATACTATCAAAGGAGCACTGTTTTAGAGAACTTGTTACAGAACGAGGCTGTGTCGCTGGTGGAAGAACCAAGTGGCACTTAGAAATCTTGGTGGATCGAGTTTTATTTTACACCTGGCGGGCTCAGAGGAGATCCTTCTCCAGAAATTTGAGACCTGAGAACAAGCATGGGGGACAATTTATCATCTGTTACTTCTGCATTCCGCATTAGTAGTAATTGGATGTGCTCAGCAAGCAGGGCAGGAAGAAGAGCCCGAAAGAGGAGTCTGTAAGCTAGGGACTAGAGCTTATGTTAGTCCCATAGGCCATTTTATGGTACATAACTTAACTTCTTTTCCCAACAAACTGATTAATGGGTGGGAGAGGAATGGGGGAGAGGAGGGAAAGAGTGAAAGCAGGCAGTTCAGTTAGGCTATTTCAATAGCCCCAATGAGACATGGTCATGGCTTAGGCCAGTTATAGAGGTGGCACATGTGATCTGAATCCAGTCAAAACTTGTGGAACAGCTAATCCAATTTACCTTGGAATCAGCTTACTTTACCAGAAAAGAAAAATCCTGGTTTTGTTTTAGTTGACATCACATTTAGTTTACAAGTTAACATAAGGAGAATGAACATGTTTGGATTCTTCAATATTTTTTTAAACTCAGAAATGTAGTATTTTCTATTGATTGATATTCACAGTAGAACTTTAAATTTTTCTTTATGAATATCTGCATACTCCTTGGTTTTTTTTTTTTTTTTTTTGGTCTTTTGTTGCTCTTGTAAGTGGAATTCTTACATCCATTATAATAGCCTCTAACTGGTTGTGAAGCAGCATCAACTGCCAGACATGTGAGTGAACATGTCAGCATTATTCCCACCCCTAGATTTGGAGCCTTCTCACTGATGGGGAGCAGAAAACAGCCATCCCTACTATGCTGTGTCTGAATTCCTGACCCACAGAATCTCCAAAGACAATAAATATCTGTTTTGAATAATTTGTTGCATAACTGTAATAAATGGATTAGAAAGTGCATTCTCTTTCTTTGGGTTGTAGAAGTCAGTAAATAAAATTTGCATTCCCCTTTTCAATTATTTTTATGGAGATTTACCTTTAGAAAAATGCAGCAACATAATTATAGATCAGTGAATTATCACAAATGAATACCTAACTAACTAACATTCAGGAAAAGAAGCAATACTCAACAATAATTTATCAATGTTCCCCTCTCCCCCCATTCATCCTTGCTTTCTACCAAATGAAGTATAGGAAGGCTTGCCCACTTACTTATCCTTTCTCCCTTAAGGTAAAGAAATAACTTTTGTTTTTCTATCTAAAAATGAGACACTTATTTGGAGAAGTGTATTCTATCAGCAGTGTCAGGGATATACAGCTGGGGGCATCCTTTCTCCACATTTTTCTGCATTCGGTTTGACCTGGGCAGTCCCTTAATCTTTCTTTTATTTTGTCAACAATGAGATTCACATCTCTGTCCTGTTTTTAGCATTTTTTTTTTGCAGGGGATTGTGATTTGTTGTGAAATAAAGATTGTTAAGAGTCAACAACAACAAAAAATCAAAACACAAGGTCACTCTGGAATCAAAATTTGCTTCCTTATTGTTCTGAACTAGAATTTTAAAATGCTTGATGATAAATTTGTATTAGTTTCTATTTTGATGCAATCAAAGTAGGTTTTTAGGTTTGAAGTATAAATGTTTGTGAACCTTTTCTTAAGTATTTAAAAATGGCAAATTTATACAATATTCTCATATTTTATTCTTTTTAAAGTTTTTAAAAATTGAGGTATAACTGACATACAATATTATGTTAGTTTTAGGTCTACAACATAACAATTTAGTATTTGTACATATTGCAAAATGATAACCACAATAAGTTTAGTTAACATCTGTCACCATACATAGTTACAGAATTTATTTTTCTTGGGATGTGAACTTTTAAGATTTATGCTTAGCAACTTTCAAATATGCAATAAGTATTAATAACTATAGTTGCCAAGCCATACATTATATCCCCATGACTTATTTATTTTATACTGGAAGTTTGTACCTTTTGACTCCTTTTACCTATTTCATCCATCCCTCATACCCTACCTTAACAAACAAACCACCAATCTGTTTCTGCTTTTGTGACCTTTTCTTTTTTAATTCCACTTATCATGAGATCATATGGTATTTGTCTTTCTTTGACTTATTTCATTTAGCATAATACCCTCAAGATCCATTTATGTTGTTGTACATGGCAAGATTTCATTCTTTTTATGGATGAATAATATTACATTGTATAAATACATCACATTTTCTTTACCCATTCATTTATCGATGGACACTTAGGTTGTTTCCATATTTTGGCTATTGTAAATAATGCAGTGAACATGGGGGTGCATGTATGTTTTTAAGTTAATATTTCTATTTTCTTTGGCTAAATGTCCAGGAATTCCATTGCTGGACCATATGGTAGTTCTATTTTTTAATATTTTGAGGAACCCATATACTGTTTTCCCTGGTGGCTGCACCAATTTACATTCCCAGCAACAGTGCACAATGGTTCCCTTTTCTCCTTATCTTTGCCAACACTTGTTATCTCTTGTATTTTTGATGATAGCCATTCTAGCATGTGTGAGGTGAGATCTCATTGTGGTTTTGATTTGCATTCCTCTGATTATTAGTGATGTTGAACACCATCTCATGTACTTGTTGGCTGTTTGTGTATCTTCTTTGGAAAAATGTCTAATAAGGTCCTCTGCCCATTTTTTCAATCAGGTTGTTTGTAGAAAAGTGGTTGCCAGGGGTTGAAGAGTGAGGAAAATAGGGAGAAGGTGGTAAAAGGGTACAAACTTTCAGCTTTAAGATGAGTGAAGTCTGAAGACCTAATGTAAAACATGGTGACTATATTTGATAACAATGTATTGTATGATTGAAATTTGCTGAGAATAGAATGTAAAATATCTTATCAAAAAAACAAAACAAAACAATAAAGGAAGAAAGAAAGAAAGAAAATGAGCTAGGCTCGTGGAATAGAGGCATCCTGTACTCAAGTGTACTGTTCTCAAGATCACAGTATGGAGGGAGCCGCAATTAGCTTGACTGGTCTGGAGTGCTCATGGAGATTAAGTTAGCCTGGTGCCAAGTTCTTGTTGAATGTCAAAGTTAACTTATTAGCAAACGTGAAGTTCACTAAACAAAGCAAGCATGCTGGGGTGAAGGTCTTCAGATAGTCATTATAGCTTTTTGAGTGGTGGCTTTGGGGTAAATTTTCTAAAAGAAACTTAATTTGCCCTAGTAACCAGAGACTTCTTTTCTCTGTTGAAGTGTAAGTGCACAATTCATACTTAAATATCTTTGTCCAGAGCATAAGGCATCCTTTGTTATTATGATTCAAATTCAATAAGAAATGGTTAACAAAATTTTGAATATGTTTTAGTAGTGTTTGGGCTACTTTCTCTTTAAGATGGAACAGAAAGAAGAGAGACATCTCCTCATACTCTGCTGTTAGGAAAAATTATTTAACATTGAGGCACATCATCATTTTGTCAAGAATTATCATGTAAGAGTAGGTTATTGTAAAACATTTTATTCATACTTTGTCTTTCATTTCCTTATAATAGATATTTTTAAACTATTTTCTTCAAATGTTTATTTATTAAACTATTTTTTCAAATGTTTATTTATTACTGATAGCAGAGCTCAATGTAGGGCTCGAACTCAAGAACTGTGAGATCATGCCCTGAGCCTAAGTCAGATGCTTAACTGAGCCACCCAGGTGCCCCATAATAGATATTTTTAAAAGAAAAATCAGCAAAATTAGAAACAAAGTTCCAGGAGCACCTGGCTGGCTCTGTTGTTAGAGCATGTGACTCGATCTTGAGGTTGTAAGTACAAGCCTCATGTTGGGTGGAGAGATTACTTAAAAGATAAAATCTTAAAAAATAAAACAAAACCAGACAAACAAAACCAATGTTTCAATCTTTATAGCTCTCTCTTTTTCTTTTTTTTTTAAATTTATTTTTGAGAGAAAGAGAGAGAGAGAGAGAGGGAGTGAGCATGAGCAGGGGAGGGGCAGAGAGAATTATCTTTGTTCAGAGGCAAAGAATCTGAAGCAGGCTCCAGGCTCCAAGTTGTCAGTGCAGAGCCCTACATGGAGCTCGAACTCACAAACTGTGAGATCATGACCTAAGCTGAATTCGGACACTTAACCAACTGAGCCACCCAAGCGCCCCTTTCTTTTTCTTAGTAGAACTCATTTCATTGTTTCTTTTTACTATTTTAGTACTCATAATTTATGTCACATTTAAAAAGGAATGGTCATACCTACATTGTTTTATATATTAATGTATATTAGCTTCAGCATTCTATGTTCAACTCAGAGTCACAGTATAACCTGAGACCTTTATAATCCTGTAATATTATGAAGACATAGTGTCATGTCAGCTATTAAATAAATTCTTCCTGGTCATAAGCATCATGATGTCCATGAATGTCTGATGTACACTTTGGGTGCCTTGCAGAAAACATGTTTGAATGGCCCTAATAATTTAGAATCATTCAAAGGAGGCATATTTATTAGTTTCCACCAATTTATGGCATTTTCTCAGTATTATTTTTTTTTTAAGACCTTGAGAGTTTTGAAGATTACTGGTTAGATATTTTGTAGAATGTTCCTCAATTTGGGCACAACTGATGTTTTCCTACGATTACACAGAGACTGTGGATCTTGGAGAATACCACATAGATGCATCCTATTAAAGGCACCTGATAACAATATGCACTATGATTAGTAAACTTAATCTTATTACTTGTTTGAGATTTTATCTACCAGTTTCTCCACTGTGAATTCACTGTTTATCCCTTTATATACTCTTTTCCTATCTTTACAACTGAGTCATTAAATCCTGCCCACACTAAGAGGAGAATTGGAGGAGTATCAAAAATTTTGTGTATGTGTTAAAATGACCATAATAATTAATATGCATGGGGGGGGTACTTTGATACTATGTGACCATCCTGTTTTATCTTAAAATTTTGCCATCCATCAGTTAACCTCATTTACAGGAATTATTACTGTTGTGTTCTAATGGTGATTTTCTATTTCTCACACTTTTAGATTTAATCATTGGAATTCTTCTGTAAGGCAGATTTATCCTGTACTGGTAGAAAACTTTTATCATCTTCTCTTTAGGTTTTTTGGCTAGTCTGATAATTAAATTGACATAAAACAAATTAACAGAAGAAAAGTTTTAATTTTGTACATATAGCATAAAAGTGTCAAAGACATGAGAGGCTCCCTGATAGATAGTCAAGATAATTGAGGCTTATATATTATCCTCAGCTAAGGAGAAGTGGGCAGAGGTCTGGGGCTTCAAAGGGGAGGAAGAAAATTCACAGGGAAATTAGAAATGCAAATGTATGGTAAACAAATGATTGCCATGCAGGTAAGTCTTCTTTCTTTTTTTTTTATATTTATTTATTTTTGGCAGAGCACTAGTGGGGAAGGGACAGAGAGAGAGGGGGACAGAGACACTGAAGCACTCTGTGCTGACAGCAGTGAGCAGTATGTGGGGGCTCAAACTCATGAACCCTGAGATCATGACCTCTGAGCCAAGGTCAGAGGTTCAATGGACTGAGCCACCCAGGTGCCCCGCAGATAAGTCTTTCTGATATAAGTTATCTCTGGCAATAGCTCTTCCCTGTAGGCCTTCTATGTAAATCCTTTTAGGCAGTTAAGGGAGAGGTTTAAAACAAAATAAAAAACAAAGAAACAAAAAAACCCTTTCTTGAGTCCACTGGGTGCTAGTTGCCTTTGGCTCAAAGCAATCCACACACCAAAGTGGCACATTTTGGGATAATGTATTCTCCCCCATTTCTCTCTCATTTGTTTATTTAACTGTAGGGGTTAGAAAACTTTTTCTGATAAGGGCCAGAAAGTAGATATTTTAGGCTCGGAAGGCTGGATTTTGTAGGAAAAATGAAAAAAAATATTTAATTACTAACTTACTCTAGCACATTGTTCCAAACTTTATAGCCTATTGTGATTCCAGTATGTTAATCTACTCTTAATTATGTATATGTAAAAGAGTATTTAATAAAAAGACATATCTTTGAAAAAAATGAGGCATTTAGATATCTTTCTGATACATTTTAATGAATGAAAGGTAAAATATTCTCTTGGGTGAACTTGTTGATATTTAAAGATTTGATAATTGGGTCATATTTTTTCTTACTGGAAACACAATCTCTTAAAACTGCAGCCAAATTCAGACATCGGTTCTTATATTTTACAGATTATAAAACCAAGGCTTGAAGGGCTTAAGGAAATTGTGTGAGGTCATATGTAGGTCTGGGACCAGACTCTATACTTGTGAGTTGTTTCTTCCATTATCCTTTGTTGCCAAATACAAGAAGAAATGAATATGTCAGATAAAAAATGTAGGGTTAAACTATTCTTTAAAAAGTTTTGCAACTAAAATGATTTAAAACCGACCATTATATATAATACTGAAAAGAGAAAATCCTGTCTATTTGGTCTTTATGACTGCTCACTGCTGTTAAAGGTGGCAAGTAATATAGTAAGTTCACAGAAATAAAACAAGTGCTCTGGCTACCATTTATTTTGGCAATTGTCAAGAAAGATGAATTAGCCAGCACAGATTCCCCAGAGGTGGCATGATGTGTAAGACTAATAAAACGATACCTGATGATTCCCTTGGAGAAGGAAAAAATAACCTCAAAGAAGAATCAGAATTAACAAGAAATGAGACCAATCTTTCACAGCACCATGAAGGTTAGAAAGATAAAGCTATAGTACTCTAAAAGCCATGAAATTACTTCTAAAGGCAATAATCGATTTAGTGGGAAACATTAGAAAACTACAAGTCAAAAAACAACATCAACAAGAATGGTAAGCCCTGGAGGTCACAGCCATCGAGAAAGTGCCTGGTAAATCCTGTTTCCCTCCCCCTGCTCCTCAGCTAAGATTGATTCTATGCTGAATCCTGAGCCTGAAACAACGGTTTCCTGAGGAGAAACCTTTTTACTTACTATGAATCACTTTTTCTTTACTTGCTTCTTGCAGTAAAGGAGGGAAGAAAGGAGGGAGGAAGGGAAGAAGGGAGAGATGGAGAAAGGATGGGAGGGAGGGAAGAAGGAAGAAAGGAAGCAAGGGGGGAAAAAAGAAAAGAAAAATAAGTCTACCGCTGTCCATTTCCTTTGATTATTTTCTTTGCTAGATTTCTTGATCAAAAAGCCTTCAATGGAATAGATTGATTGTGTATTCTTGCTTTTCACATGAATATGATTGTGCAAATCATGACAGGTAATGATTTTCTTATTCATTTCAAGTCTTTTCCAAATAATATGCATTGCTCTGTCCTTTGATAATCTGCATCAACTCTTCTTATATTTAACTGTCAATTGTAAAATTTCAATTTATAATTAGTTATTTAGCTGGCATTTCACTGTGCCTATTCAGCCTCTTCAGCTGGCACTGGAGACTGAGATGGAAGCTAGTCTCAGTGTTCAAGTCTCAGTAATGTTTAGGTGAGTAGTTCCTTAATTTAAGTTAGATCATCATTTCCTGTACGAGGTAGAACTACTCTGGACATTGGGTAGGGAAATGTAGCCAACTTAGAATGATAATTTTCTGTAATTTCTAAGTTTTGTAAAATGAGCACACATTTTCTTTGATAATTACCATAAGATTAAATGCTAAAAAAGTTAAAGGCATCAAAACAAATTTAGTTAATTAAAAATGAGAAAGTGTGAATAAGTTTTTGTTTCTTTAATTTTATTTATACAATTTAATTTTTGTCAAGTAATAAATACAGCTTTTTGAAGGATTGATTGACTCTTCTATACACGTCTCAACTTTCCTTACTCCTAAGTCCTATTACCCAGAGACAAGCAGTTTAACTCACTTCACTGCTTTTTCTAGTTCTTGAGTCTACATTTCTAAGTAACAAGTACATAGTTATATTTCCTGATTTTTAGTTGCAAATATCTATTGAATCCCTCCTTAGATGAGGTTTTATTTTTTTCTCTTTGGCTCCTCCCCATAACACAAGTTTTTCCTATTCCTATAGTTCACATATTCACAATCATAGATTGAATCTACATTAGCATTAGCAGTATTTAGGAATACCTAAATATCAATCACAGCAAAAGGCTATAGATTTTCTAGCCACATAAAATATTACTTTGATTTATATTCTGCGAAAGAGATTGTGTTGGCTGCCTCCCATTGGTCACTTTGGTTTCTTCCTGTGGTAACCGTAAAAAAATTTTTTCCATTTCCTCAAAGAGAATACATTCACAGAGAAGTGGTGAGAAAGATAGGTTTTACTAAAGACCTAGTAGAGGTGTTGGGGAGGAAGAATTTCCTCTGGCTTTCAGTGTCCTAGCTGGACTTAGAATCAAATTGACATGAGTCAGATTAATAGGAGAAAATCAAATTTAGTAGTGTATGTATGGGGAATCCACATAGAAATGGAAATTCCCAAGACAGTCAAGCAAAATGATGTTTGTAAGATCTAAGGAGAGGGATAAGGATCTGAGGATACAAAGGGGGCAAAAGACCATTAGTAGGAAGGTGAAAAGGAGAGATTTGAAAAACAAAGATGCCCTATTTTGCAGATGGGTTTCTTAGATAAAGAGGAATCTCTGTTATTAGCTCTTTTCCTGGTAAAGCAGACAGTTGAGGGGGAAGTAAAGAGCCTTTCCTGAATCTGCTGGGTTTGGATTGGTTTCAACTCAAAATAATGCTCATGCCACAGTGGTCCATCTTGGGGTGGCCTACCCTTGGTCCATATAGGAGAGAAGTCTTTAAAGGGGCATAGGTCATAAACTATATACCACACAATATTTTTACCTCTCTAAAAATCAGTTCTCATGTCTTTTTTCTCAGTTGCCAGACAGTAAATATCTATTTTACCTCACCCCTGATAATTTATATATAATTCTCTGTCCATAGAATTCCCTCTAATTCTCCCCTTTTTTTTTTTTTTTTTTTTTTTTGCTTTTGCTTTAATCCTTTCTTATGCTATATATTTTAGTCCTCTTCAGGCTTCTCTGCCTTTGCATACTTAGAAACAAAATATGGTATCAATCTCATATCTGTGAAATAGCTTTATGTCAGTTAGGGTAGTCTATGTTATTCTCTGGTGATGAATAGCCCCTAAATCTCAGGTGCTTAATATTTATAAACAAATTTCCTGTGCATGGTACATGTGCAATGCAAGTTGGTAGGGGGGAGCTGCATCAAGTGGACCCATATTTTCATGATCACTGCAATGGCAAGAAAGGTGACTGTCATTTCCACTCACATTTTATTAGAAAAAGTAAATCACATATCCATACATAGCTTCCATAGGGGCAGGGAAGTGTAATACTTACCCTACTGTGTGCCAGGAAGGACAGATGGAATATTTTTAAATAGCTCTAATGACAACCTTAACCACTATAGTGAGTATAGAGATTCTATATTGAAAACCAAGGAGGCTCTTATAAATAACATATATTATATTTTATTTTTTTTTAATTTTTTTATAGTTTATTTTTGAGACAGAGACAGAGCACGAGTTGGGAAGGGGCAGAGAGAAGGGGAGACAGAATCTGAAACAGGCTCCAGGCTCTGAGCTGTCAGTACAGAGCCTGACGCGAGGCTCAAACCTATGAACCGTGAGATCATGACCTGAGCCGAAGTCGGATGCTTAACCAACTGAGCCACCAGGCGCCCCATAAATAACATATATTTTTAAAAAATATGTGAAAGTAACTTTTTCTTCCCTTACATACATTTTGAAGGCTTCTAGGAAAGAAAAGGGCCCAAGTAACAGGACTCACTTCTGACTAACTCACCAGTTGGAAGATGGTTGAGAGCCATCTGAACTCACCACTTGAGTGAAAATTCCTGGTGAGGGCATGGCAAGTTTGCACAGACTCTTGCCACCAGGCAGCGACCAATATCTACCTCCTTGTAACTATCATTTCTGCTTGGGCACCGAACCTCGACGTGCTTTGCGGATTAGTGTCAGTAGCGGCCTGTCCCCCTACCCTGTCCCTGAGACATGATTGCACCTGGTCAGGGAAAAGATGAGTAAACTAGATACACCTTAATGCCACTAAGGCAAGCAACATATAATTTTCCTCCTAGCTGAGCAATTAACTGATAACTCACTACTTTCTAGGCCTGGATGTCGTTGCAAAAGTCACTACTGTGATAAATGTCAAAAATGTATCATTCATCTTTTGGACTGTGAGAGCAGACATTATGTCTCCTGGGGATCCTGTTTTTCTGGGTACCTTCTCTTAGAGCTACAAACAGCCTAATGACCCTTACTCATAAAAAACTGACCTTTACTAAACAATGCTGTTTGCCTCATGGTTAAAGATCGCTTTCTTAGGTTTTGTATATCTTGGTCTTATGCATACTATGGGAAAAATGTACGCTTAAAAAAAAATACCTGCCCTTCCCATGAGTGCCATTAGCTAAGTTTTTTACAACAATCATTACTACTAAGATTAGAATCGTAACTTCTGGAGAATCCATGTTCTGGAAAAATTGTAAATATTATCTATGAGAAATCATTTACTAAAGACACACTGCTCTTTCTGCTCCTTGTACCTTTCACTATAAATAAAGCTAGAGAATCAGAGCAGAGATGCCTGCCTGGTGATCAGAAAGAAACTCAAGGCTCTCTCACTCCCTTTCGCCAACACCATTCATCCTTCAGGGACCCCTGGACCTGCTGGAGCTGGTCTCCGGCAGAAGATATTATTTCCCTCATTTTGAAATGTCTTCAGAAAAATGTTTTTAATGGAGTGCCTGGGTGGCTCAGTCAGTTAAGTGTCCTTCTCTTGATTTTAGTTCAAGTTATGATCTCGTGGTTGGTGGCATCAAGCCCCGTGTTAGGCTCTTCACTGACAATGCAGACCCTGCTTTGGTCTCCCTCCCTCTCTCTCTGCCCTTTCCCCTAAGTTCGGTTGCTCTCTCTCTCTCTCTCTCTCTCTCTCTCAAAACATATAAACTTAAAAAGCCTATATCCTTTTATGAGTTTACTTTTAAATTTTTAAATTAATAAATGAATTAAAAATACTAAAAAAATTTAAATTTTACGAAAGGTGACATCCTAATTTGTGAGAACTGAATATAAATTTAAGGCAAAAACCTTAATTACTATATGTATAGTTGGCTTTTTTGGGGAGGGAGGAAAAATAATTTTCCCTTACCCTTTTAGGCTCTTGGCTGAGATACCCCACAACCCCACCCTGTCTAATAACTGATAGATTAGCAGTAGAAAAACAATTTTAATAACACATATACCTTCTGTATACATGGGAGAAACCCAGGAAAACTAAGTAACTCTCCTAAAGGGCCCAAGCCACCACCTTAAATAATATCTTCAGGTAAAGACAAAAAGCAACAACAACAAAAAAAAACAAAAACAAAAAGAAACAAAAACAGGATATTGGGAGGCAGGGACAGTCAGTCTTGGGAGGTTACCAAGCCAAGCACAATAAGCAAGGGTGATATTGTTATGTAGATTTAGGCTGTTCCCTTCTCCACTGATAAGAGTTTCTGGGGATTTAGAGTCATCCTTCTCTTCCCAGAGATAGCCACCCTAACAAATGGAGATTTCCCTTATAAACATAAATGTCTCTTACAAAAGGGTAAATTCTACTTGGTTTACAGAGATTTTCTTTTGTCTGCAGTTTAAAAAAAAATAAGCTTAAAATAATCCTTATGACAGAGAGACATATTTTGGGGTAGCAAATTCTGCTCCTCTTCATTACTATACCATGTTTAGGTTTTAATTATTAAGAATCTAAAATAAGACTTATGTAATATTGAAAACATTGGAAATACTGAATATAAACCTGTCTCAGAGAGTAAAATTCTAGTCAGAAACTGAATGCCAACCAATATCATACATAAACATTAGGGCCTTAAAAAAGAATATTAGCATGATGATAATGTAGGTCTTTACTCACAGCAGAATATATTTCTAATTCGAGTAACTATCATTTCAGGTCCAATAAGCAAATAGAGACTACCCATTCATTTCATGAAAGCCTCTCATAAACTGCCTATGGAAACAAATGTCTCTCATTGCTCAACTAGGTTGGGTTCAAACTGGTGACTTGGAGGTGAAAGGTTATGGATTCTGTTATCAATCATTTAAGCTACCCATTCATCAAACAGAAAAGCATTGGCTCAGACAAGAGAGAGGAGAATTATTTGACTCAATTCATTAACACATGATACTACTCTGTTGGGAAATATCTTCTTGGATAAAATAAGAACAGCATAAAAAACAGCATCCTTTGTATTGTAACGTACGGGACATAGGTGAAGAAAATGTGCCAGTTACAACATTCTGCAAATTGCTGTAAATTGTTAGTGAGAAAATTCATTTGTATTTCCTAGGTATTTCCTCTTGTCTGTGACTGTCAAACAATGGCAGTATGATGGATTGTGTCACCATAAGCAGAGCTGCCGTGGACACAGTCTCTGGCCTCTGTCGGATAACATTACAAACCTGACTTTTACACTCACTGTTAACATACTTGGGGAACAAGTTATTTTACTTTTCTGCCACACTATTTTCTACTTCTTTGCATTAAATATACATTGGAGAGTAAAAAATGATGGTTGAGATTTAGCTGACAGGTAAGTCAAGAGCTATAGTTTGGAATACTCATTACTTCATGAGGATAATTCACTTTAAAAATTTCTTAGAACAGAATACAAAAAGATGAAGACAGAATATAGTTTTGTGATTAGTTAGCACTAGATTTTCAATAAAAGTTTGAAATGTACTCTTGTGTTTTTCTGTGAGATATTTTGAACTTCTCAAAGTACTATGGCAGAATATTTTTTCCTGAAAGGATTCCAAAATGATTTCAACTGCAGTTTTATGCCAAATTGGTCAATTACTTACTTTTTACCATGTAGTATTCTAGAATATGGAAATGAACAAAGCCAAGTTACCAGTATTTATGTAATGTATATCCTGCCTAAAGACAATATAAATGATAATAAGTGATAATGATTTAGGCAGACCAGGTTCTAGGACCCAGCGGGGTTCCCACAGGACCAGCCAAGAGTACCCTTGATTTCACACATGATAGAAATCAAGTGCAAGCCAAAAGGAAGTTATAATCAGAGTTTATTGAAGATACTTAGATAGTGTAGATATAGACAGGTCATCTGGAAGACATGGAAAGGAAAGGAGAGAGAGTTTAATTTTTGCTTGGGGTCTGGGGCTTTTATTGAGGATTGTGATTTGGTGTACATGTCCTCTCAGGCATCCAGGAACTGGTCAGAACAAAAACAAGGCTCCATAAGTCACTTATTCCTTGCAGCCATGGTGTCTTGGTGTCTAGATATCTAGTGCCAGTGGTCCGGAATACATACAGGATGGCCTCACCCAGTCATTCTCAACTAGTCATTCCTTAGATGTTATCAGTGTGCTGGAAATCTCCAAAGAAATCATTAACTCCTTGATCCTTAGAAGGAGGACATACATTATTGGTACTATGAGGCATGTGGATGGCAAGGGCACAGTTCCTGGAAACAATAGAGGCAGGAAAAAAAACAGTCCTTCTTAGGGTTTGTTCATATTCCCTTTTTCAAAAATAATGATAGGTTTTTTCTTTTTGTTTTTAAGTTTATTTATTTTGAGAGAGCGAGCGAGCAGGGAAGGGACAGAGAGAAAGAATCCCAAGCAGGCTCTGTGCTGTTAGTACAGAGTCCAACGTGGGGCTCAAACTCATGAACAGCGAGATAATGACCTGAGGTGAAACCCAGAGTCAGATGCTTAACCAACTGCACCATGCAGGCGCCCTGTTTTTGTTTTTTAAATGTATATTTGTTTATTGTGAGAAAGAGCATGAGCAAGAGTGAGGGAGGGAGGAACAGAGAGAGGAGAGAATCCCAAGCAGGCTCCGTGCTGTCAGCACACAGCCCAAAACAGGTCTCTGTCTCTTGATCTGAGCTGAAATCAATAGTTGAATGCTCAACTGGCATCCAGATAATGATAGTTTTAATAAATACTATAAAAAAATAAAACCCAAGGCAAGTGAAATAGGAGTCATGCAGTTTTCTAACTTAGATGGGTCATTCATAAAAAGGGTTTTATGAAGAGATAACATGTGAGTAGAAGTTTGGGGGAAAAAAAAGAATGCATGTTGTGAGACTAAGGGGAAATTATTTAAGGCAGAAAGGACACCAAATTGAAGGACGATAGTAGGGTATTTGCTGGGAGTGTTCAAGAGCTGGCAAGAAGATCGGTATGCCTGGAGCAAAATGAATAAGGGAAGAAGTAGGATATGATATAAGAGTTATTCATGGACTAGAACATTTGGGGCCCCAGATCATCTAAATGATATGGATTTTGTTTAAAGTCTCATGGTAATATTTGGAAGACTTGAGAGCAGGATCCTGATCAGTGATTTACCTGCTAAAGGATCCCTCTGGCTCTTGCATGAAAATACTCTAGAAGGTTAGGAAATGAAGAAAAGAGGCTATTACAGTAGCCCAGGCAAATTATTAGAACCAAATGATTATAACAAGTATTACTTTTCTGGACATAAGTATAAGGCTGATAGGATTTTTAAGTCCAAGAAGCACAAAGCCATCAGGAATGGTTCCAAGATGTTTTAACTGATCTGCTGGGTGAATGGTGGGGTCATTAACTTAGATAAGGGATACTAGAAGAGATTCAGATTTGAATGTTAGGGGGAATCACTACTCTCTTGGCCAGTCTAAATTAGTGAGAAGATGCATATTAAATCCCTGTATTAATTTTCTATGCTAATAAAAAATCACCACAAATTTAGTGACTTAAAACAACACAAATTGGAGTGCTTGGTTGGCTGAGTCAGGTGAGTGTCCGGCTTTGGCCCAGGTCATGATCTCACAATTCATGAGTTTGAGCCCCACCCAGGCTCTCTGCTGTCAGCACAGAGCCTACTTTGGATCCTCTATCACCCTCTCTTTCTGCCCCTTCCCTGCTTACACATTCTCTCTCTCAAAAAATAAAATAAAATAAAATAAAATAAAAATAAAATAAATAAATAAATAAATAAATAAAAATTTTTAGAAAACCCCACAAATCTATTTCACAGTTTTTGTGGGGTTGGAATCTGAGCATGGCTTAGCCGGGTTCTCCACAAGCCTGCAAACAAGGTAGCAGCCATCTCAGTTCTCATCTTGACATGATCTGGGGAAAGGTCTGACTCCAAGCTCACTCAGGTTTCTGGCAGACTTCATTTCCCTTCAGCCTTATGACTTATGGAATCTTGCTTTATTTAAAATTAGCAAGGTGAGGGGTGCCTGGGTGGCTCAGTTTGTCAAAGTGTCCAACTCTTGATTTTGGCTTAAGTCATGATCTCACAGTTCATGAGATTGAGCCCTGTGTCTGGCTCTCAAGGAGAAAAGTCTCCCTCTCTCTCTGCTCCTTCACTGCCCTCTCTCTCTCTCAAAATAAATAAATTAATTAAAAAATAGCGAAGTTATATACAATGGATTATTACTCTGCAATCATAAAGAATGAAATCATGCCATTTGCAACAACGTGGATGGAGCTAGAGTGTATTATGCAAAGCAAAATAAGTTAGTCAGAGAAAGACAAATGTCATATGATTTCACTCAGGTGGAATATAAGAAATAAAATAGATGAACATATGAGAAGGAAAAAAAA